>CM060361.1:109082205-110315259 GCA_030545235.1 Helianthus tuberosus | reverse complement strand
GGGTTTTATGGCATTTATTCAATTGGAATTGTTTACCTACAATGAAATGCGTATTTGTAGGTTTAGCGGGCTTATAGGACGCTTAAACTAGGAATCAGAAGGTGGAACGAGTTAAATGAAGCAATGGAACGGAAATTGGAGGTGTGATCTGGCCATTAGCCGTTTCCATAAGGTAGTGGCTAAGGGCTGTAAGGTGGATTTTTGGTCGTAAGGTGAAATCGGGATGGTCGTAGGCTACGGCCACTATCATAGCGTACTACAACTACAAACGTAAAAGTCATTTTTTTGCTATAAATTGAGTTTTTAAGAGTTTTTTATATCTCGTGTTCTAGTTTGTGGAGGTAAGTATAGGGGCGGTTTTTGGCGACTCGGTTTAAAGTTTCACCCATAATAAATTCCAATGTCGGTTTTGAAGATGAAATCATCACCATGAGCGGCTAATCTCACTCGTGATCTCATCCGGGTGTAGGGTTTGTAATTGATGCTTTTGATCTTGTTTAAAATGGATTTTTGGGATTAAATCTATAACCTTTTAAGTTATTGTTAGATTTTTTTTTTTTTTGGGAGAACATGATGATATACATTAAGTACATGAACTTCTTGGTCTATGATTTGTTTGTGATTTATGTTTCATATAATTTAATTGCTTTTGCATGAATAGGACCTCTTAAGTTCAGTTCCTCATCCACCACTTGAATAACCATATACATAGTCACCATTAATGGCTTCTCAGTAAGTTAACAATATCAATTGTGATTTGTTAAACCTGAAACCCGGTGTAGGTGACTTTATAATTGAGGGAGAAGTCAAATGTGGAATGGAAAGAGTTATGAATTATTCAAAACTTTCTACTGATTTTTTTTGCTATACTAGTAGTTTGAATAATGAGATTCAAGCATTGCATAAAAAACAATACATTAAATTTGGTGGATCATCCTACAAGTAGAAGTTTAGTAGGATGTAAATGGATATATAAGGTCAAGTATACGTCTAGTGGTGAGATAGTAAGGTTTAAAGCTAAGCCTGTAGCAAAAAGGCTTAGGTCAACGTGAAGGTGTTGACTTTGAAGAAACGGTTTAACTTGTTGTTAAGCTTGTTATTGTTAGATGTGTGCTAAATGTTGTCGTTTATTACAGCTAACCAATATTTCAACTAGATGTGAACAATGCATTTCTGTATGGTGACTTATGAAGATGTCTGCCTATATGTCATTAACAGAAGGTTTTTATTCTACAAAGTAAAGTTGACTACCCTTTATTTGTTAAACATACTAATGTCAGTTTTATTGTTTTTCTTGTTTATGTGGATAATATAGTTGTTACTAGAAATAATATAGAAGAAACTAATGTTGTCAAAATTACTTAAAGTCTAAGTCTTTCAATAAAGATTTAGGACCTTAAAATATTTTTTTTTAGGAATTGAAGCTGTTAAATGTGATAAAGGTATTTGTCTTTTCACAAAGAAAGTTGATACCGAGCCAAATTGTTCCAACGTGCATGTGCATGCAACCGGTTTCAACCATGCAGTCGACGTGGGTTCTTCTTCGGGTGCGGACGAGGGAACCGGTCTCGTTTAATTGGGTTTTATTTCTTTAAGTATTTATCTCGTATTTGAATTTCGAAAAAGTATTTTAATTCCTTAAAAGTCTCAAGCCTATCTTGCAAGGTAGGAGCAATTTGTTTTAAAAACCTTTGGAAGTTTCATAATTGGATGGTTCTAGTTTATCGATAAGAATTGTTTTTCATTGAGGTCGCCGGATTTGGTCCTCGGTTACGTCGCCGGATCGTGTGATGGGTTTATTTTCTTGTACGCTTCCGTATTATTTGGCATCAGAGCCATGGCAGAGGATTGGAGGTTCAATCGTGATTACCATCGTAGATACGCCGCAGGAGGCAACGGGGGTTTTCAAGATCCAGATCCTCGGGATGCAGAGATCGCTCGTTTACAAAACAGAATTCGGGAATTGGAACTGTGCAATCCGGGCAGGGAAGAAGAACGAACAGAATCGGATGTTCACAGTGAGGAGGACGACGGCTATAACCCTTTCCGGGCTCGACCGCGCCGCCGGAACTCCCCACCACCACCGGTTGATCACCTGAAAGCTTTAGGGGTACGCGTCGAAATCCCGGAGTTCGAAGGCCAGTTACAGCCGGACGATTTTCTTGAATGGGTGCATACTGTTGAACGGGTTTTCGAGCTACGCGACATTCCGGATCATCTAAAAGTCAAGCTAGTAGCCATTAAACTTCGAAAACACGCATCGTTATGGTGGGAACATGTGCGGAAGCAACGTGCGTACGAAGGGAAGCCGAAGGTTGAGACGTGGGACAAGATGAAACGATTAATAAAGGCCAAGTTTCTTCCGGTCACCCACCGTCAGGATTCGTATATCGATTATCACAACTGTAAGCAAGGTACTCTTTCTGTCGAGCAATTTATTATGGATTTCGAACGTTTGCGTATGCGTTGTGGTATCGATGAAGAGGATGAACAAATTATAGCCCGGTTTTTGGGAGGCTTGCGCTCAGATATTGCCGATGTTGTGCAATTACAACCTTATTGGTCTTTCGACGATGTATGTCGTCTATCTCTACGGGTCGAAAAACAACAAAAAGGGAAGTCAAAAACCACACAGTCTAAGCCTTTAACGATTAACCGTAACCCACCAACCTCGTCTAGTGCGAACCGTCCGGGCCCAATCAAAGCCGACGGCCCGCAATCCCCAGCCTAAACCACGGCCCAACCTGCTTCAACCACCACAACCCCATCTGTTATGCGCTGTTATAAATGCCAAGGCATCGACCATTTACGACGTGATTGCCCAAACCGTCAAGTAGTCGCTTTAACTGATGATACTTTACCGGTTTATGATACCGACGAGGAGACACATGACGAACCATCTGAAACTCTTTTTCCCGACCGTGGGGAAGCCTTAATTGTTCAACGGGTCCTCACTTCTACCGTGGCAAAACCTGAGGATGACACCGCCTGGCTCCGTCACAATATTTTTTGAACCAAGTGCACTTCTAAAGGGAAAGTTTGTGTTATCATTATTGATGGTGGTAGTTCCGAAAACATGGTCTCGACACTTATGGTAGACAAACTTGGGTTACAGAAGCACGATCACCCGGACCCGTATCAATTATCGTGGATAAAAAAAGGCAATGTCGTAAAGGTTACTCACCGTTGTTTGGTCCCGTTTTCTATTGGTAACAAATATGTCGATGAGGTTTGGTGTGAGATCGTCCCCATGGATGCGTGTCACGTCCTTCTTGGACGCCCGTGGCAGTTTGACCGACGTACACGCCATGATGGCAACCGTAATACTTATTCTTTTAAGAAGGATGGTATTAACATCACATTAGCACCGCTAGATCCACGTGACACACAGCCCGCAGCTATGTTGGTTTCCCGCTCGGAGTTCCTAGATTATTCCAGGCTAACGGGTACCACACTCATTCTCGGCCTCCTAATTGCCGAGGAGAACCCGGTTATCGACTCCCCACCGGCCGCGGTTCAGCCTCTACTCGCTGAGTTCATCGATATTTTTCCGGACGACATTCCCAAAGGTCTCCCGTTGATGAGAGAAATTCAACATTGTATTGATTTCTTGCCGGGGTCGAGTATCCCGAACACGCCGGCCTACCGAATGAATCCCAAAGAGTTCGCTGAACTGCAGAAGTGAGCCGTTAGACAAGGGCCTTATTCGCGAGAGCATGAGCCCATGCGCCGTTCCTGCTCTCTTGGTTCCGAAACCAAATGGGGCCTACCGTATGTGCATTGATAGTAGAGCGGTTAACAAAATTACGGTTAAGTACAGATTTCCGATTCCAAGGTTCGAGGACTTGTTGGATCAGTTATGTGGCGCTACCGTTTTTTTTCTAAAATCGACTTACGAAGCGGCTACCATCAGATACGTATGCGGCCCGGGGATGAATGGAAGACGGCGTTTAAAACACGTTACGGGCTATATGAGTGGATGGTTATGCCTTTTGGTCTCTCAAATGCACCAAGCACTTTTATGCGCTTAATGAACCACGTCTTCAAACCGCTCATTGGTAAGTGTGTTGTGGTTTATTTTGATGACATTTTAATTTTTAGTGATTCCATCCAACAACATTTGGCCCATCTCCGATCCGTCTTTGAAGTCCTACGAGCCCAACGGCTTTTTGCTAACCGGGCGAAATGTCATTTTCTTCAATCGGAGGTCATATTTTTGGGGTACCTTGTTTCGGGTAAAGGGATTCGTATGGACACCTCCAAAGTTGACGCTATTACCTCATGGCCGACCCCTACATCGCTTCATGACATTCGATGTTTCCATGGGCTTGCTTCCTTCTATTGCAGGTTTATACGTAATTTCAGCTCGGTTGTTGGGCCCATTACGGATTGTTTAAAGTCTTCAAAATTTACTTGGACACCGGGGGCCCAAAAGGCGTTTGAGACTTTGAAACGGGCCGTCACTGAGGCTCCTGTTCTTGCTTTGCCCAACTTCGAACTTATATTTTCGGTCGAGTGTGATGCTTCAGGAACCGGCATCGGGGGTGTCTTGTCACAACAAAACCGTCCCGTGGCATTTTTTAGCGAAAAGCTTAATGATTGTCGTCGTCGCTACAGCACCTACGACAAGGAGTTTTATGCAATTGTTCGGTCTCTTCAACATTGCCGTCATTATTTATTACCGAATGAGTTTGTGCTGTTCTCGGATCACCAAACATTACGGTACGTTCAGGGCCAAAACAAACTAAATCCACGTCATGCAAAGTGGGTAGAATTTTTGCAAGACTTTTCCTTTGTTATTAAACATCGAGCAGGCCACGCACATGCCGCAGCGGATGCACTAAGTCGCCGTCCATGTCTCGCAGTCGTTGTCCATACACACGTCGCCGGCCTTGATTCGATAAATGTAAGACCCTAAATCGTACTTGACAAAAGTCGCAGCGGAAAACACGAACCATAAAATTTCTTTCTTTATAAATACCTCAACTTATTTAAACTTTAACTTTAACATAGCTCTTATTCATAAATCCGTCATCCTCTTATTTACTAATTAAAAACATAGCTTATGATTGCTACATTTTACATTCAACGTCCCCGTACAATCTATCTTGTGACTCGATCTTCGATCTCTCATCCTTGTTATAATCGCCCGTTATCCACACAACCTGCATTCACCACATACATTCGAAACATTAGCACATGTTATATAAACAAGCTCATTCATGTACACTTCCCATTTTGTTCTTTAACAAACTTTAAGCATTTCATCTGCGTATCCATATCCTGATGAGGCTTTAGTAATGTACCTGCATTACTTTTCATTCTCAAGGTACACCATTAAAAACGTTAACACTCAACGTGTCTAAATCATGCTTACATACGTACTTACATACAAACATACATTCACATCTACATACATACATATCTTTCCTACAACTTTATATTCATGCATACACTCACACATGTCTTTACACTTACATACCTACACAACTACATACGTACATACCTTTCTTACATCTTTACATACGTGCATACCCTCATACATATCTTTATACATACGTACATACACATCTACATACGTATCTACACATCTACATACGTACATACCTTTCCTACATCTTTACATACATGCATATACTCGTACATACCTTTATACATACATACATACACAGCTACATACGTACATACCTCTCCTACATCTTTACATACATGCATACGATCATACATATTTTTATACATACGTACATACCTCTCCTACATCTTTACATACAAGCATACACTCATACATACCTTTCCTCTATCAAAAATACATCAGAAACTTGATTTCGGTCCATTCGGGAGCTTAACGGAGCGCCGGGACACGAACTGGATCAACCGGGTTCACATATGGAAGAAAACAGAAAACATAAACTCTGGGCACCGTCGCCGGCGCCCATATTGGCCGTCGGCGACGCACCTCCGTCGTCCTAAAGCCTCGTAGACAGAAAACTAGGCCGTCGGCCAAAATCCAAATCCCACATGCCGTCGGCGACGGCTCCTCGTTTATTCATTTTCCTGCTGTGTTGTTTCGTCGTTCGCATAAACTAAAACTCGCATAACTTTCAACCCGTTTACCCGTTTAACCTCCCGTTTCTTCCTACATGCTTGTAAATTCACATTCTATCATATGAACTTAAAATCCCACATCCGGATTAAGGAAATTCTTAACTTACATGCATTCGGCTTATTATTATCTTCTAATTATTTGACCCGTTCGTGCATTTATCAACATAATCTGTTTATTTGACCTCAATCTCATATGAACTTAATAATTTCATTGACGCCTATCATAAAAGATTGATTTCTCGGATGTCTAACGTTCTCTTAACCCGTTCTCGCTCAAAGGCTTATTTTGACCCGTTATGGGTATTTGCGCATTAATTGGTCTATGACATACAAAACCCTATACTTCGCTTTCATACTTGACAAAGACATTACTTTAATCTAATAGCTCATTTCCAAACAACTTTTAGGGTCGTTTGCCCGAAATACCTATCAAGGGCGTTTTTGTCAACTTTACGCTATCCTTAACAACAAAAGATTTCCTTGCATAAGTAACCGATCCTACTACTTAACTACAAATCTTATTCACACATAACTTGCTCGGATCAAAACTAAGATCCGTTTAATACTTCATCGATATCATACAATTCATTTCTATTTGACTTCAATTACCCTATTTAATTAAATTGCATATAACTTTACATAAACAACTAAGAAGTGATTACGGAATCACTTACCTCATGCATCCGTGTTCATATTCGTTTCCTCGCCACTTCTTGACCCATTATCCATCCGTGCTTGATTCCATCTCGACATGATTCCTATACTTCCATGTCATCGAAATCACATTCTTATTAGCATATTCATTTGTACATGTTGACGATCATATCATTAGTCGTTTCTAACAAGCATAACCCATATAGTCATATCCATATCCGTTTGCCCTCATGTAGTTCATCATGTCATTACATATAACGTGTATTGATGTAACATGTAACGTACGACTTCCTAATATCCTACCTTCACAACAAGAAGTTAAATTATGCTTCTTGTTCGTAGTTGACTTCCAGAAAGTCAACAATTCATTTTATTTAACTTTCGACTTATCATTTTATACCCGTATCATCATGATAGACTATACGGACGACACTATATACATTTTATCATACGATAGGTGTGCGTACCACCTTCTAAGCATAACGTACAACTAATTCATGCACAATCTTCTAAATTCATACACAGTTCATCAAATCCTTCTACTAATCAACATGTGGTATTTAAAATCACACATCAATAATATGAACATATTATCATTTTCATCATATCATCAAAACCCACTTCATAACTATTTTTCTAATCACTTACAAGTGATCTAATCTTAAGTTCTTCATAATTTCTTCATGCTTTTGATGTGTGTACTACCTCCTAAGCATGGTGTACAACTAGTTCATGCATATCCTTCTAATCTTATACATAATTCATCACTTTCTTCCTTCTAATCAACATGAATCATACATGCATGAACATCAAACATACTAGTATCGCATTTCTTTTAATTCCTCTAACAAGAATCCATCATACAAATAAAAATACATCAACATTCAACAAGAATTAGACATGGATGATGATTCAAATCATCATTCTTACCATAACTAATGGGTTTCACCCTTAAACATCAAATTAACCTAATTCATGCATAATCCATGTTCCAAATGATGAATCTAACACATACTCATGCTCAATTTCATACAAATTCGTGATTTACAACATAACCCATTTCGTGCATCATCACCAATCTAGAATCTAAGACATACCTTACGATCCCCTTGTGAAGGTGATCATTAATCTGTGTTTGGTTATGAATTTAAGCTTCGTTTAGCCTTCCAATTTGAGGGAATAGATGAAGTTAGGGTTCTTGGCTCCATGGGAGCTTCCTGCTCTTTCACGAACACACTATGTGTGTTTGTGTGTGTGTTTTGTTATTTAGTAACCTAACTTTCACCTTATTCCATTTAACCCCTCAATGTTTGCCACTTAAACATGTTTGGCACAACTTTCATCTTCTAATTAGTTTTTATCATACACTTTATTAGGTTAAATAACCTAGTCATTTATTTCTTAATGTACCATAGCATAACATTTAACGAATATAAACATTCGGGTTTTGGGGTGTTACAAGTCTACCCCCCTTAAATAAGGTTTCGTCCCCGAAACCTTTCTCATTTCCTCTTACACACACACATTCATGTTTGACTTCATAGTCACATCATAATCATAAGTAATCATCCTACCTCATTTCATAATTATTCAATCAATTGGCTTCCTCTTCTTAACAAGTCTATACTTTCCATGGCATACTTTCATATAACATTCTTATTTCCTTTGACCCGTTAATAACAGGTTAATATACATACTTATTCAAACTTATAATAATGCTTACACTCATTTGATCCGTTTATAACGGATTTAGTACTTTCATCTCATCCTCTATGATTCCATTCTATAGACACATTGTATAACATTTAACCCTTGTTTTGTTATCACAACAAAACTACTATGTCATCGTCATACCTACGTGCTTAACTCCGTAGCTAACATCATTCTACATTTCTATAGTCTTTTGTATCATACTTATCTTTACGTTACTTACACATTCGGATATTTTCATTCCTATCATTCTTTTGTTCATTTGCTTTACATTTACTTATATGACTTGCTTGACGCATACATGGTCAAGCTATTGACTTCTTCTTTTGTAGGCTAGTTCCGTCTTTTATATCTTAAATCTGTTTCGCGGATTCGAACACATTATTCATACCTTTCGTACCATCTATGTTTTGAATCCGTCTCGCGGATTCAAACATTGCATTCACATCTTTCATTCTTTGAATCCTTCTCTCGGATTCAAACATTGCATTTACGCCTTTCATACCTTGAGTCCGTCTCGCGGATTCAAGCATTGCATTCATATTTTTCATTCTTTGAATCCGTCTCGCGGATTCAAACATTGCATATATGCTTTTTATCCCTTGAATCCGTCTCGCGGATTCAAGCATTGCATTCATATTTTTCATTCTTTGAATCCGTCTCGCGGATTCAAACATTGCATATACGCTTTTCATCCCTTGAATCCGTCTCGCGGATTCAAGCATTGCATTCATATTTTTCATTCTTTGAATCCGTCTCGCGGATTCAAACATTGCATATACGCTTTTCATCCCTTGAATCCGTCTCGCGGATTCAAGCATTGCATTCATACTTTAACTTCTTTCATGTTTCGAATCCGTCTCGCGGATTCTAACATAGCATTCATACTTTCATTCCTGAGAGTCTTACATTTCTCTTCACCCTCACGTCCACCTACTACTTAATTCTAACGGACATACCTGTATCAATTATCACGGTCTCACGAACGTCATATGCTTCACGTGTACTGGCCAGGTACACAATCCACATACTAGTTTCGTGTCTTCATGTAATTGTCACCTTATGTCCGAAGAATTAGGTTTTGGCACGTGTATCATTTTCAAAACATGTTTACTATACCATCATAGTCCTTCATGTAGCATTTTTCTTCCATTAATGCACTTTACCATTTCATATACCCACATATTGAATTTACGTACCTGGGTTCAACTTTGTCTTATTTCATGCCTTGGTGTCGGTACTTGACCGCATTCGTGGATCATCCTCTTCAAAAGCTTATACTTACCTTGCATATACAAAACCGTCAGTTTCTTTATACGTATACATAAGTACATACTTACATTCTCTTTTACCTTTGGATCTTGACCGAGTCTTAGATTGTACGGGTTTCTTATCACAAGAGCACACAGGTTTGAGTTCAAGCACTTACCTTCTTACACTTGATTCTCTCAAACCAGGGCTCTGATACCAACTTGTAAGACCCTAAATCGTACTTGACAAAAGTCGCAGCGGAAAACACGAACCATAAAATTTCTTTCTTTATAAATACCTCAACTTATTTAAACTTTAACTTAAACATAGCTCTTATTCATAAATCCGTCATCCTCTTATTTACTAATTAAAAACATAGCTTATGATTGCTACATTTTACATTCAACGTCCCCGTACAATCTATCTTGTGACTCGATCTTCGATCTCTCATCCTTGTTATAATCGCCCGTTATCCACACAACCTGCATTCACCACATACATTCGAAACATTAGCACACGTTATATAAACAAGCTCATTCATGTACACTTCCCATTTCGTTCTTTAACAAACTTTAAGCATTTCATCTGCGTATCCATATCCTGATGAGGCTTTAGTAATGTACCTGCATTACTTTTCATTCTCAAGGTACACCATTAAAAACGTTAACACTCAACGTGTCTAAATCATGCTTACATACGTACTTACATACAAACATACATTCACATCTACATACATACATATCTTTCCTACAACTTTATTTTCATGCATACACTCAGACATGTCGTTACACTTACATACCTACACAACTACATACGTACATACCTTTCTTACATCTTTACATACGTGCATACCCTCATACATATCTTTATACATACGTACATACACGTCTACATACGTATCTACACATCTACATACGTACATACCTTTCCTACATCTTTACATACATGCATATACTCGTACATACCTTTATACATACACAGCTACATACGTACATACCTCTCCTACATCTTTACATACATGCATACGATCATACATATTTTTATACATACGTACATACCTCTCCTATATCTTTACATACAAGCATACACTCATACATACCTTTCCTCTATCAAAAATACATCAGAAACTTGATTTCGGTCCATTCGGGAGCTTAACGGAGCGCCGGGACACGAACTGGATCAATCGGGTTCACATATGGAAGAAAACAGAAAACATAAACTCTGGGCACCGTCGCCGGCGCCCATATTGGCCGTCGGCGACGCACCTCCGTCGTCCTAAAGCCCCGTAGACAAAAAACTAGGCCGTCGGCCAAAATCCAAATCCCACATGCCGTCGGCGACGGCCCTTCTGGGCGTCGGCGACGGCTCCTCGTTTATTCATTTTCCTGCTGTGTTGTTTCGTCGTTCGCATAAACTAAAACTCGCATAACTTTCAACCCGTTTACCCGTTTAACCTCCCGTTTCTTCCTACATGCTTGTAAATTCACATTCTATCATATGAACTTAAAATCCCACATCCAGATTAAGGAAATTCTTAACTTACATGCATTCGGCTTATTATTATCTTCTAATTATTTGACCCGTTCGTGCATTTATCAACATAATCTGTTTATTTGACCTCAATCTCATATGAACTTAATAATTTCATTGACGCCTATCATAAAAGATTGATTTCTCGGATGTCTAACGTTCTCTTAACCCGTTCTCGCTCAAAGGCTTATTTTGACCCGTTATGGGTATTTGCGCATTAATTGGTCTATGACATACAAAACCCTATACTTCGCTTTCATACTTGACAAAGACATTACTTTAATCTAATAGCTCATTTCCAAACAACTTTTAGGGTCGTTTGCCCGAAATACCTATCAAGGGCGTTTTTGTCAACTTTACGCTATCCTTAACAACAAAAGATTTCCTTGCATAAGTAACCGATCCTACTACTTAACTACAAATCTTATTCACACATAACTTGCTCGGATCAAAACTAAGATCCGTTTAATACTTCATCGATATCATACAATTCATTTCTATTTGACTTCAATTACCCTATTTAATTAAATTGCATATAACTTTACATAAACAACTAAGAAGTGATTACGGAATCACTTACCTCATGCATCCGTGTTCATATTCGTTTCCTCGCCACTTCTTGACCCATTATCCATCCGTGCTTGATTCCGTCTCGACATGATTCCTATACTTCCATGTCATCGAAATCACATTCTTATTAGCATATTCATTTGTACATGTTGACGATCATATCATTAGTCGTTTCTAACAAGCATAACCCATATAGTCATATCCATATCCGTTTGCCCTCATGTAGTTCATCATGTCATTACATATAACGTGTATTGATGTAACATGTAACGTACGACTTCCTAATATCCTACCTTCACAACAAGAAGTTAAATTATGCTTCTTGTTCGTAGTTGACTTCCAGAAAGTCAACAATTCATTTTATTTAACTTTCGACTTATCATTTTATACCCGTATCATCATGATAGACTATACGGACGACACTATATACATTTTATCATACGATAGGTGTGCGTACCACCTTCTAAGCATAACGTACAACTAATTCATGCACAATCTTCTAAATTCATACACAGTTCATCAAATCCTTCTACTAATCAACATGTGGTATTTAAAATCACACATCAATAATATGAACATATTATCATTTTCATTATATCATCAAAACCCACTTCATAACTATTTTTCTAATCACTTACAAGTGATCTAATCTTAAGTTCTTCATAATTTCTTCATGCTTTTGATGTGTGTACTACCTCCTAAGCATGGTGTACAACTAGTTCATGCATATCCTTCTAATCTTATACATAATTCATCACTTTCTTCCTTCTAATCAACATGAATCATACATGCATGAACATCAAACATACTAGTATCACATTTCTTTTAATTCCTCTAACAAGAATCCATCATACAAATAAAAATACATCAACATTCAACAAGAATTAGACATGGATGATGATTCAAATCATCATTCTTACCATAACTAATGGGTTTCACCCTTAAACATCAAATTAACCTAATTCATGCATAATCCATGTTCCAAATGATGAATCTAACACATACTCATGCTCAATTTCATACAAATTCGTGATTTACAACATACCCATTTCGTGCATCATCACCAATCTAGAATCTAAGACATACCTTACGATCCCCTTGTGAAGGTGATCATTAATCTGTGTTTGGTTATGAATTTGAGCTTCGTTTAGCCTTCCAATTTGAGGGAATAGATGAAGTTAGGGTTCTTGGCTCCATGGGAGCTTCCTGCTCTTTCACGAACACACTATGTGTGTTTGTGTGTGTGTTTTGTTATTTAGTAACCTAACTTTCACCTTATTCCATTTAACCCCTCAATGTTTGCCACTTAAACATGTTTGGCACAACTTTCATCTTCTAATTAGTTTTTATCATACACTTTATTAGGTTAAATAACCTAGTCATTTATTTCTTAATGTACCATAGCATAACATTTAACGAATATAAACATTCGGGTTTTGGGGTGTTACAATAAAAGACCTGTACGAGTCCGACTCGGACTTTGCAAAACCATGGGCCATGTGTCGTAATGGATCAGGGGGCGATTTTTTACTTCGTAATGGATTTTTATACAAAGCCACTAAACTGTGTGTGCCAGCTTCTTCGTACCGAGACGCCATTATCAGCGAGTGCCATAAGGGCGACCTGTTTGGGTCACTTCGGAAGAGATAAAACCGTTTCTTTGGTTCGGGAAAATTTCTATTGGCCGCGGCTCGATCGGGATGTAATGCTTGTTATTCGTCGTATCGGGTCTGTCATGTGGCCAAGACACACGGTACCAATAAGGGGTTGTACACACTGCTTCCGACTCCCAACGCACCGTGGGAGGATGTAAGTTTAGATTTCGTTCTTGGTCTTCCTCGAACTCAGAAACAACGAGACTCGATTATGGTTGTGGTCGATCGTTTCTCAAAGATGGCTCATTTTCTACCGTGCACAAAGACGTTTGATGCCTCGCAAGTTGCTCGCCTTTACTTTAATGAAATTGTTCGTCTGCATGGCATACCGAAGACTATTACCTCGGACCGCGATGTCAAATTCGTGAGCCATTTTTGGCGCACTTTATGGAAACGCTTGGGCTCCAAACTGCAATTTAGTAGTTCCCATCACCCGCAAACTGATGGGCAAACGGAAGTCACTAACCGAAGCCTTGGTAATCTTCTTCTTAGTTTGGTGGAACAACATCCCAAACAATGGGACACGGTGCTCCCTCAATCTGAATTCGCTTACAACCGCTCCACTCATGGTTCGACAGGTATCTCTCCGTTTTTCGTTGTGTATGGCCGCAACCCGTTCACCCCAATCGATCTTGTTCCATCTCCTGCTATTACGTCATTCTCGGCTGAGGGTGACGAACAGGCTAAGCAAATTCAGGAGATTCACAAACAGGTCCGAGATGAAATCATCAAGCATAATCTTCAATACAAAGCACGCGCAAATAAACATCGGAAGAAGGTGGTTTTTAAAGAGGGTGAGTTGGTTTGGATTCATCTTCGCAAGGAGCATTTTCCCCCCGGCAGACATGGCAAGCTCCAACCTAGAGCGGACGGTCCATTTCGGGTTTTGAAGCGAATCAACGATAATGCTTACCAGATTGATCTCCCTGGTCACTACAACGTCTCAGCAACTTTTAATGTGGCCGATCTGATTCCTTATGACCCCGGTGATGATAGTGATGTCTCGAGGACGAGTCCTTTTCAAGTGGGGGAGAATGATACCGAGCCAAATTGTTCCAACGTGCATGTGCATGCAACCGGTTTCAACCATGAAGCCGACGTGGGTTCTTCTTCGGGTGCGGACGAGGGAACCGGTCTCGTTTAATTGGGTTTTATTTCTTTAAGTATTTATCTCGTATTTGAATTTCGAATAAGTATTTTAATTCCTAAAAAGTCTCAAGCCTATCTTGCAAGGTAGGAGCACTTTGTTTTAAAAACCTTTGGAAGTTTCATAATTGGATGGTTCTAGTTTATCGATAAGAATTGTTTTTCATTGAGGTCGCCGGATTTGGTCCTCGGTTACGTTGCCGGATCGTGTGACGGGTTTATTTTCTTGTACGCTTCCGTATTAAAAGTATTGTATGTAATTACTTGTAGAACTTGGTATGACTGCATGTAAACCTGTGAATAATCCTACTGAGAAAAATCATGTTATAACTTCTTTGTATAGGCGAAACAGTGATGTTTTGACTAATGTTACTATTTATCAAAAGTTATTGGGTAAATTGGTTTATTTGGCTCACACTAGGCCTGACATTTCATATTAAGTGCATTATCTAAGTCAATATATAAACGAACCTACTTCTGGACATTTAAAAATTGCACTTTAATTGCAAAGATACTTAAAACAAGCTGCTGGTAAAGGAGTGGTAATTAGCAAAGACTCTACATTAGAATTAAAAGCTTATGTGATTCTGATTGGGCAAAATGCCTTGATACTAGGAGACTATTTGGTCTCATGGAAAAGCAAAAAGTAAAGCATCATTTCTCGTTCATTAGCAAAGCAAAGTGAGTATAGAGCAATGTATGTTACCACTTGTGAGGTTGTTTGGCTTATAGATGTGCCGAAGGAGTTACATGTTAATGTCAGTTACCTGCAATGTTGTAGAAGGCGCTAGGCGCTAGTCGGGCGGTGAGGTACCGCCTAGGGATTAATCGGGATTAATCGGATTGGGATTTTTATATGTATTTTTTCAAAATTATATATATATACCCAATAATATAAAAATAATACTTCAAAATTCACATAAATACTTCAAGTTTCAGATAGTATGGTTCGATTTTTACCGATTTTGATTGATTCTAACCAATTTTGACCGCCTAGGACCGCCTGGGACCGCCTGGGACCGATTTTAACCGATTAATATAGGCCGATTAATCCGATTTTTGACCGCCTAGGACCGATTTTGACCGACTCCGATTAATTGGCCGACTAGCTCAAAATTAGTCAGTAAGTAGCCGCCTAGCGCCTAGGCGCCGATTAATCGGCCGCCTAGGCCGATTTTTGCAACACTGGTTACATGTTCCAATGTGTACTCCAATAGTATAGCTACAATTGCCATTGCAACAAACCTACTATTTTATGAACAAACTAAGCATTTTGAACTTGACTTGTGTAAGATTAAATATAATTATTATGATTATATTTAATTATGTAGCCATTATCTATACTACTATATTAAACAAACTGGGTTTTTTGCCCTTTTGGTAATTTTACAATGTGTACAAATTTTAAAGCCAAATGTATAAATGAAAGGAGCCATTTTAGAGGGGGGAAATTGGGACAAATTCCAAACTTTTAAGACACTTTAAGGGTAATTTAGAGATTTCATCCAAACGCTACATTTATGTCAATGAAACAAAAGGTCAGAGATTAATGGAAGAAAGAACACCATTATTAAGAAGATTGAATGTACAGTATTTACAATATTATTAAGGAGATTCAATGTAATCTTCCCTAAGAGAATTAGTGGCAAAATCATCAGTTACCGCCATTAAAATCCCCAATTGAATGTAAGATCAGTTACAAATCCCCTCAACTACAAATCCATCAAAGTAAGGGATTCATCGAATCGCACCAGCCACCTTAACTGTCAGAATTGATTTTCTCATTTAACTCATCCTTCAATTGAGACTTTAAGTAGGGTCTGCGATTGAGCTTTGCCCTCTCAAGTCAATATTATATATATACACACACACCTAAGTAGTTTGTGATTTTCGGTGCGTTTCATCCCCTCTCGAAATCCTTTCATTCAATCAATTTTCTTCTTCTTCCAACAACAATTTTGATTTACATGCTTCTATTTCTCCCTCGGAATTGATGCTTCAGCCCCGAATAGGTATTCATTGGAGAATTTGGTGAATTATGTTGATCACTTTCTTCGTGAAGCTTTGCAAAACCCTAGGTAGCGCATTTCAGGTATCTGTTTATGTTTTTTAGGGTTGTCTTGCGGTTTTGTGGTTTTTATGGGTTGTATTAATGATGTTATATGTTATTAGGTCAACTTTTAATGAATTTCAATATTATTACCATTAGTATTGAAAACAGAGAAAGTATGGTATATCTAACAATTGCATCGATTCTTGCAGATTTTTGTAGGTGCTTTCTTGGACAATGGGATTCTCTATAAACTGCAGGTTTGTTAATTGTTATCTTTGTTTTAAATGGTTACTTGTATCATCATGTTGAACACAAATGGTGTATCTAAATAAGAGTAGGGGCATGTTTGGCTAAGCTTTTTGAAATAACTTATTGACTTATTGGCTTTTTGAAAAGTCATAAGCTTCAAAATGATGTTTGGCAATGAGAGTGTATGTGAGGGGAAAAAGCTAATAAGTCAATAAGTCACTCCATCCTGACTTTTCCAAAAAGCTAATAAGTCAATAAGTTGTTTCAAAAAGCTTACCCAAACATGCCCTAGGAAATGTTGCAAAATCAAGTCGAACAGTGGTCTTAGGCAACTATAGTGGTGTATCTAAACATGAGCAAGAGCAGGTACATGTACTCATTAATGTTTGGTTTTCAATTTTTTTCTGACTCTAAATAGCTGGTTTCTTGGTGAAGTGGGTAAGACAGGATGATGTAAACAATAAAGCAAATGGCTTCTGTTGGAACAAGATTGCAACACCGAAGATGAATCTTTTTACCTAGAGGGTGGTGGAAGGGACCGCTGACCATGTGGTGGAAGGGACCGCTACCGAAGACAAAAACAGGGGTATAAACATCCAATCAACTATGTGGGGTCTTAGTGGGATTGATGAAGAGACCGCTGACCATGTGTTGCTGAACTGTTCGGTAGCGGACATGGTACGAACACATGTATTATCCTGGTTAATAACAATCAAAATGATATATTACTTTTCCATAATATATTACTTTTTCCATCTAAATATTAGAATGATTTAGAATTACTTAGTTAATAACAATCAAAATGATTAATGTTCGTTTATTTACATGTGCAAGGTGGCATATTGTGCACGGTTAATGTTCTATGTTGTCCACAAAAGTGCAGTTTGAAAAATGAGAACCATAAGTATGTAAGTGTAGCTTAGGAAATCGAATTATAAGTATCAATAAAAGGACGGCACAATGGTTATCAACAATATTGCATATAGTGCATCATAATGGTTATGAACAAAAATGCAGCCTAAAGGCATTTAAATAAAGTGAAATTTATTGCATAACCAGTATCTAACAAAATGAGAGCTGTTTGGAAGTAGTCCTTGGTGTTCTGCCCCAATGCTATTTACATAGGGTGTTATATGTTCATAACGTAGAGCCAAAAGTATTACTATTTATCAAAAGGAGGGCGCCATATTTGCATGTGCCTTGGTTTGTTCGTCAGCTTATATGGTAGATGTGCTCCCAGCCTCCCAGTTAGTTATACACACAGACGATTGCCTTGGTTTGTTCCCGAACTAACATAAACGAGTATCACGTTAATTTTACACAATTTCTAAGATGGCAGATGAAAAGGCCCATGCTAAATTTGCTACTCCGTATTTTTGTTCCATCCCTACCCCTCCTCGACCCATCTTAGCGCCCTCATCGAAACCCAATATGGGTTGGTTCGTAATAGAAATCATAACACCCGCTGCAACGCGCGGGCATTCCCACTAGTAATCATTTATATTATTTGGATCAAAATATATTAAAACCTGTAATAAATTAGTTGGTAATTGTTGATGGGCCAGATTACCTTTATTAACTAATTGGGTTTCCCCTTGGGTGTATATAAGGAGATTATTAGAGAGGGATTAGGGTTAGACATTCATAATATCATCACTAAAATCGCCTCCTCTCTCTCTCCATTACTACGAGTTCTTCAACCCTAAAGAACTCGGTACCACCATCAAGAAGATACATCCTAAAAGGGAACCAGATCAAGCTGACAACTATGTCGAACTCCGTGGCTGCGTCTCTGACTGGATTCTCTGCTGGCCTGTTTGCTGTATCAGGTATTACATGTTTTCCCTTATGTTTAAACAGAACTGATCAACATGTGGTATCAGAGCTTATGTTGATTAATCAGTTCTGTTTTCTTATCCATCATTCTGGGATTGAAATCTGGAAAACATAAATTTTCAAAGTTTAATAAAATTCGAAACTCTGTTCTCGAGTTACTGTTTCGAGTCAGTGTTTCGGAAATCATGATAACAGAAATTTTGAAATTCATAATCACAATCAGCCGATTTCGAGTCATGACCCGAAATCATTGTTTTCGGAAAAAGAATGTTAAATCAGTGACTAGAAATCATAATGGTTAAAATCAACATGTCCGAAATCTGTTATAGAAGCCTTAATTTTCAGGTTTCGGGTTCCAGAATTATGTTTTAATTTTCTAGGGTTCATCATTTGTTCTAAGAAGAACTCGAAAATTCCTTAAGTTTTGGAATATGATTTGGAGTAGTGGACGTTTTTACTGTTTTGATCTGAATTTTATTTATTAAAATTGTCGAAAACTGTTAATAGATAACCAGTTATAATTTTTGAAATCTTTTGACAAGTTTAGATCAGCAATAAAACAGGAAACATTATCCCACAATCCCTAAAATTTCGAGTTTTCAGTTATTATCACAATAACAGCTATTAACAGTGGACTCGAGACCATTAGATCTCACTTGAGACTACAAGGTCTCGACTCGAAATCATAAGGTCCTCAAATCTTTACAACTCGAGACAAAGGTCTCGACTCGAGACCATAAAGTTTCAACTCGAGACCACTGAGGTTTCAATTAAAGGCTTCAATCTTCACAACTCGAGACCGTGGTTGCGACTCGAGACCTCATTATGAGTCGAGATCTCATAAAATACAGTAGTCGAGACCATGGTTCCGACTCGAAACAACGAGGTTGCGACTCGACACCTAGATGAGTCGAGACCTCATAATGTTACAGATGAGTCGAGACTTGACTCGAGATCTCACTCGAGACCTCATAACTGAGTCGAGATCTCACTCGAAACCTCATTATTTTAGGCTGTTTAATGTGAACTAAGACTTAGCTATTAAATAATTGGTTTTGTAAATACTTAGTTAATTAATAAGGATCAAATAATGTTTTACAAAACCAAAATGGCTTAACTTGAATGAGCTTCTGATGTATCACTTCTGGCCAAAGCTGATTTGATGCATCTATTTATTGTTCAAGTATTATAGAAGCTATGTTAATTATGCATTACAAACGTGAATGTCTTACTTCTGGCCAAAGCTGATTTAATTCATTTATGTCTAGCATACTTAACAAGTGCATAACTAAAGTGATTGTCTCATTTCTGGCCAAAGCTGATTTGTCACAATTACTTTGCACACATGCTTAAATGATTACACTTCTGGCCAAAGCTGATTTGTCTTCGTTTAAGTAGAACTTTAAATAAGTCTATTATTTTGATGTTAGTAATAGACATATCACAACCTCTTCGCATAATGATCCTTATATCAATGATCCTTCATTAATTTTATGATCATTTCGTCTGCCTTATTTTTTAGTACCCATAATTTTACTCACTATAACCTTCTTCTATAAATCAATATCTCATCCACTCTAATTTCTAAACCTAATATGTTTTTTGCTTTAATTAAAGTTTCTATAAGAATTAGCTCTTAAATTAAATCCTTGATTATCTCTTAAGACACGATAATCCTATTGCTCTCTTCTAATATAAGTACTACAGAAGAAAACTAGAGCATGATGAATAGGATAAATCGAACATGATGTCTCTTATGATAATCAAGAACTCTCTAACATAAATGTTATCACTAAAGTTATTCTAGATTAAGTCTTTCCTAAGACTAATCTATTATCTGTGGAATAATCACAAGAACTACTAAGATGCATGCCTTCATTTAAAATTATAAAATATAAAGCTAAGTGGTATATGTGAATACATTATAATGTACAATGCCATGACCCATAAAGTTAAGGGCTTACACATGGAAATAAGTACAATTTTCAGTACATTACATACTAAGATTTTCACTTGTACAATTTGATGCCTTATAAATCGACTATAACACTCAAAAGTACCAAAGTATAATGAGTGTGTTGATAAGCAACATATGTACAAAGAAATAAATGTTTGGAACTGGAAAATAAGATGTTATTCACCTTACAACTACTAAAACCTTAAAAGAGGATTGTTCTAAGGTCCATAGTCAAAATACAAGTACAAAATCCCAACTCTAAGGTTCTTCAAGGGAAAATCTCACAACATGATTATGCCATTAGACTAGGCATAAGCAACGAGACTATCCATTAGTCAAAGGAACGGTTGGATAAGTTAATTAGGTAGTCACTTCCTAATGATATTTTAGTCTGATAATTTTAATATTCCTATTAACACGTGATAAGTTGATTCTAGTTCTAAACGTTTCCTTACCATAAGTCAACAAATAACTAACATGAGAGTCAGTGACAAAATTAAATGTTAAGGCTATAAGAACCATAATAAGCAGTCTTCTAACAACGTTTTTCGATACCGTATATATATTCTGAATATTAGTCAGAATATAGTATCATAATTAAGCAATGTTATGAAGGTTGTGAGGTTTAAATAGTCAACGTAAAGTCACACTTACCTTAAACTCTCATCTTATTTGTTCTCAATATCTGGATTGAAACATTACTAAGATAAAACTAGATGATACCTTAAACTTTCACAAATTTTATCATCATTTGATAAAATAAAAATGAGACTTATGAATTTCATCCATTATAACCGAAATTCATGAGAAATCATGACATGGTTAATGAGGATGATTTTTTATCTAATCTTATTCTAAGTGATTTTAAATCATGACGTTAAAAGCCCTAAATCATTATTTGGCTTAAGGAATAAGTATGGGTCTACCATAAGTTATATTTCATTAACATTCGTGGAACCTATTCCAAAATAAAATATTCAGACATAATTCATTTATCAATTAAAGACTATCTGTTTGTATCTAAATTAGTCTCATATGGCCCATGGTCTTAAAGAAATCTATTCATATATGTGCTTAACATGATTTTATTAAATATGTCCCTAAGTTTCTTATGACATCTGGACATTAAGGAAATCAAGTAAAGTCTAACATATATATGATAGGTTCCCACGTCACATACCTAATTGAAACTTATCTTGTAGCATTTCTAGAGACATCATAGATCAGTGGGAGCATTAAGTGTCTTAATAATAACTTGCAATAGTTGCAAGAGGTGGGGAGTGAAAATTTTACATTACCTAAATTTACACCTCTTGTACAAGACACTGCTCCATCTTGACACTGTTATATCATAACTTGTCTCCTTAAAATCTAATGCTACTCTTACAAAAGTTTCATTGTTGCTTAATTGTGGGCACACTTAGATTTCTTACCTAAACTAACATAATCCTCAACAAGAGAAACTACAATGACTAACGTCATTAATATGTTTTCTCTATTAGAATTTGTTTGGTCATTAAATATTGACCCTAAGCATGCTAAGTTCCTAAAGATTTCTAAGGTCAGTGGGAGCAGTCAAAGTCCTTATCATGACTTGCAAGGAATACAAGAGGCGGGGGGAAGAGTGTCATTAAATTTCACTCCGAATTTAACTCCGATTACACCTCTTGTACACCATAATGCACCAACTCTTATAGACTTAGAATCCTGAAAATGATAGCAACCTAACCAAGAGCTAATCCATAAACTGAAACTTCTAACAAACCCAATAATCAACTCAGGAGGTCATCTAGGTTTAAAAACCTACTAACTTTGATGATTACATAACCTCCCTAATTGAAGTTGAAATGGATTTTGGAAAAGTTTACCGATCCTATCTCTTCTAATTAAGCCATTAGTGTCAATCAATCTTCTGAATGGAATAAAACAGTTTTCTAGTAAAACTGATTTTATGTGTTCGCATAATGTTTGGGATTTGATTGAATAACCTAAGAGTGTTCATAACTAAACCAAATCATGATATAAACGTTAAGACACAAAGAAGCATGATTGATTGTCAAAGGTTATACTCAGGAAAAGATATATTATTAAAGAATCTTTCTTACATATCTAACAAAAGATTTCTTTTAGGATCATCACTGTTCTAATAGCTTATAATAGTTTTGAGCTACATTAGATGAACATTAAAACAACTTTCCCTAACAACTGGCTGACACATTTACATGTTCATAAAACAACCTGAAAGTTCTAAACTTAATGTTAAAGAACAGTTTGTCTATAAGCCAATAAAATCTATGTATGGGTTCATGCAAACAATGTGATGAAATCTTAACGCAATTATTTTCACCAAGAACCTAGTGGATTAATGTACCTACCTCAAGATGAGTGGGAGCAACTAAGATAAACTTGTCTTTATATAGATGACATTTTTTTGACAAGTATATGTTACATAAGTCAAAGCATTGTTGTCACAAACTTTGATATAATAGATCTCAGAGATATCTCTTACATAACAGATATCATAACATGTTGAGATAGACTAAATGGGACATTACTTCCATTCCATAAGTTTAACATTAAATTGGTCCTTGCATATGTAACAAAAATATTGCTCTCCTTTAGAGGATAATATGATAAATGAGATTATTTCTTATGCTTCATTAATTAGAAGCCTTATATAAGTCTAAGTCTATACTCGTTTAGATATTACTCACTTTGCAACACACTAGATATGTCTAGATTAATGTGAAGCATCTAATAGAGTATTATAATATCTTTTAAAGAAACGAGAGGCTACGATTTGAAGAAGAAGTAAGAATTAAAACAGGTTTATTACTCTAACTTTGTGATATTCAAAAATGACAGAATGTAATTTCGGGTATATCTTTATGTCAGCTGACAAAACCTATCTCATGGAGGAGTCATAATGGACTGATATCAACAACCTAAGATATAACGACATAATATAGTCACTAAATGTTGTTGGAAATTTATCAGTGGACTCATGACTAACTCCATATAATTAATATATTGAAGACTTATTGTGATAAAGTCAGCTACCATGTCTCCTTGAACAGTAACAGTTCGAGAGGTGCTGCATTAAATTTCGATACACAATTAATTATTCGTTTATGAACGAATTGAGGAAACTAAATCTTTGTATCGAATGCATTCATGATATGCTTAAGGATCCTATAACTAAAAGTCTATCGCCCATAACTATTATGTAAGCGCTTATAATAATCACGGGTATATTGATGACTATGTACAACTGCATATCGTACTATGAATGATTAACTTTTAATTTTCCTCATCAGTTTGATTTTGTATGTCTCTAACATATGTTCTGCCGGTGTAATGACATATAGACAAATATAAATACAAATCAAACGTTAAAGGGCTTGTTTGCATTTTGATCATAACTGTTAGGCTTTAAATTGAGGCTGTATTATGACTAATGGGGGTCCTGAGTCGCGTAATGATTCAACGGCTGTATTTCTCTGCTACGGTTCTTGGTTTAAAGCTAAAATAAGTATTAACTTCTGATCAGACTAATCTAATACTCATGATAAATGATTACTCGGCTAAGTGGGAGAATGTAAGATTAAATATAATTATTATGATTATATTTAATTATGTAGCCATTATAATCATTTATATTATTTGGATCAAAATATATTAAAACCTATAATAAATTAGTTGGTAATTGTTGATGGGCCAGATTACCTTTATTAACTAATTGGGTTTCCCCTTGGGTGTATATAAGGAGATTATTAGAGAGGGATTAGGGTTAGACATTCATAATATCATCACTAAAATCGCCTCCTCTCTCTCTCCATTACTACGAGTTCTTCAACCCTAAAGAACTCGGTACCACCATCAAGAAGATACATTCTAAAGGGGAACCAGATAAAGCTGACAACTATGTCGAACTCCGTGGCTGCGTCTCTGACTGGATTCTCTGCTGGCCTGTTTGCTATATCAGGTATTATTTACATGTTTTCCCTTATGTTTAAACAGAACTGATCAACAACTTGTTCTTTTTAAGGAAAAAGATTTTGGATGTTGTTATAAAAATTATTGGTATAAAACTAATGGGGTTTGTTGTGATTTGTGTGAAGGGCCCGGGTTTACATCTGGGTTTGTTGCGGGTTGATGGGGTATATAAACTATAGTATATTACAATTTTCAACCTTTAACTACACACCAATTTACACCTTTCATCCTTAGTCTTTATTAATTACACACTTTTATCTTTTCTTTTTTAATGTTTGTTATTGATTTCGTTATTTTCATTAACAGGTGTTATAGTTTTACTTAACCCTATCAAAATTACTATTTTCACTTAGGGCACACGGGGCGGGGACGTTATTTACCGTGATAGGATTCAATCACTCGTGGAACACCGCCGCCTCCACTTCCATAACGAGTTATGGAGTATAACTCGTTATATATATAACGCGTTGAAGATCAATGGTGATGAATGTGTATCTTGTACATTGTGCATTAATACTTGTACATTGGAATCCCATCACTAGTGATACCACCCCCACTACATTTCTATCACTAGTGATAGAATATTGGGTGCTGACATGGCATGATCTGATTGAATAGTGGGAGTGATAGAATCCTATCACTAGTAACCACCCCCTCCCCTTACTATGAAAAGAGAAAATGCTTAGGATTTACACTAATTTCTTTTCCTTTTATTTTTATTTTTTAATTTTACTCTTATTTTCATTTTCATCAATAGAATTATAGTTATATAATTAGCCAATGTATATATGCTGTGAAAATATGATTTTTTCATAAATTTTATTTTATTATATACTTATTTTTGTTTTTCTTCGTTTAGTTATGTTATTTACTTTACTAATTTATTACTTTTATAATTAAAAAAATATATCTAAACATTTTATACGGGTGTAAACCATACAAGCACAAGATCTTGTGAGATCAATCTCAAATAATTTAACTTAAGAGAGATTAAGATCAACACGTGAGTAGATAAATGATTAATGGGGTGTAAATAAGTTGAGCCGAGCTATTAGAGATCGACCCACTAATATTCTGAGACCCTAAAGACCGGTTGCACTTTAACAACCCAAATGGGGGGGGCTCTTGATTGATGAGTGTTGTTTGAATTTGTTTAATTGGTTGATGTTTATTTTTAAAAACGCCAATTTCATGCCCTCCCACTCCATGCCTTTTACCACACCTCCTTAATGGCGTGGTTGCCACATGACACTAAATGCCCTCCTACTCCGTATAGTGTTAATGAGTCAGACATGCTTACTGCTATAACTAGAGGTGCACTAAAAATCGTGCATTAAACCAAACCAAAATAAAAAAACTCTAAACCTGTAGGTAATAAAAACCCAATTTTTAACTACCAGATTTTATAACTGACCGTAATCGTCAATTAAATAGGGTTTGATATCCTATGATCTGAAATTGGTTCCAACCTGGTTACACCTTACATGAACCGGGTCAAACTAGAAAATAAAGATGGAGTTTAAACGAGAACTGAGAGACCCAATTACTTCATCTTCAAAACCCAGCATATTGCCATACACACGTTTTTTGTGCTAGTTGACCATAGTCATTACCGTTTTAACCCAGGAACCGGGATGGCCTGCACCTCTACTCATACCTCTCCGGTCAGTTAGATGGTTTGAACCAGATATACATCAAATCTTTTGGCACAGACTGTTCACACACCAAGGCTACCTATTTGCACACTTAGGATTTATATATGCTGCGTATAGTTCTATACGCAGCGTATAGGATTACACCTATACGTTGCGTATAGACCTATACGCAGCGTATATGTGGCTTAGAATTCAGGACCTGCCCAGCATTCATTGGCACAGACAACCAGGGTTTATATACGCTGCGTATAGAGCTATACGCAGTGTATATAACTCATCAGCATTTTGTTTGGTTATTTTGATGTATTTGTTGTATAAATACATACCCGGTTCCAAGGTTATATCGCTTAAAATATATAATCGTTAATGTTATACCATTAATATTATATACCGTTAATTTTTTTTTGAAAAACGTATATACGGTTTGAATATTTTATATTGTTATCGTTTAATTAAATTATTATACCACATCTAGTGCGGTTCGAATGCTATAAACGTTTAAATATATACTTGTGTACGGTTAGAATATAGTATACCGTTTCCATACTATATCGTTTAAATTAGATTATTATACCAAGTCTCGGTGCGGTTCGAATATTATACCGTTCAAGATTTTTATACTGTTAATTTTATTAAATTACTCGGGTACGGTTCAAATATATTCTACCGTGTTTCCATACCATACCGTTTAAATTAAAATATTATAACAGTTTTAATTTTTTATAATGTTAATTATTTTGAAATACCCGGGTACAGTTTGAATATATTACACCGTTTCCATACTATACCGTTTAAACTAAATTAAAACATTATACTGTTTCAATACGACTTAATATGATATATTTGTCAAAGTTTGATACATACAACATAAGTTTATACATACATAACAAAAGCTATAATATAACTAAGTACTAAATACATCGAAGAAGATAAAATACTATGGCAGCGGATCATCCTGCTGCTGCTGCTGATAATGCTGATGCCATGCTGCAGGCGGAATGTAGGGTCGTGGAAGTAACCCATCACGCTGTCGTCGCTCCTACAACTCCTCAGCTACCCAACCCATCACATGCTTCAGCCAGCCAACATCCTTACGTAGATGGTCAACGACGTAGATGGTCAACGCCCTCATGTAGCTGCTGATACGCCGCGTGTGAGGGGGCAGGACCGGGCCCAACATGTCGCGGGAACTGAGGCGCCCTGGGCGGTCCACGCGGCTGTGGTGGGTCCGGAATGTACACCTCCGGCTCATGCATTGGGCTTGGCCCCGACACGGTCGAAGGATCTATCGTATCGAACACTGTCGGCAGGTCCACTGGCTGGAAGGGCTGCCTATTCGGACCCTTAAAACGCTTGTGGTTGCCAGGTGGGAACTTTTTGACAATATTCATTCCGGATAGCGTTAACATCCCAATCCTCTTCGGCTGTATCGGCTTGCGTAAAAGTTGGCCCATCTCCGGGTGATAGCCAAACGACATGGCTAACACAGTAACGTAGGCGCCGCCATATAACAATTTGCGCTCCTGCCGATGATATGCGGAGGCGAAGTATTACGCCAAACTGTGTGCGAGAGCGCAAGGCCTCTTGTACATGAGGCAATAAAGGAAAAAAGAGATCACCGCTCGTACACCACTCCCGGCTTTTGTTTCGAGCGGTGATAGAAGAGGAGATGAGCCGGTGAAGATTCCTGCACAAAGGAGACCGGTCAGAATATAATAAGCAGAGTTCAACGCGCGTTACGGACGTACGCTAGTTACGGACGACATCGACTAAAAATAAAAATGAACGGGCTAAAAAACATAATTAAAATATTATTATATCCGGTTCAACGTCTCCGTCGACGTAACGAGCGTATATTAATCATTATAAAAATATTTTGACTTCAACGTCGAAGTCGTCGTAACGAGCGTAAACCGTCCTAAATATAATAAAATAAAATTATACGAGCAGGAAAACATAATATTATTGTTATATCCGAGTCATCGTAACTAGGGGTGTTCGTTTGGACGGTTTTTGCGTCAAACCGTGAACCAAACCGTTAGTCACGGTTTTTGATAATTGAAAACCGAAACTGAACCGTTGAATTCTTGAACTGAACCAAACCAAACCATTAAACAGTTTGGTTCCGGTTCGGTTTCATGGGTTAGGCTATTGTGAATGTGGCTTATGTGCTAAAAATGAAAAATAAAACAAAAAAGAATGAAAAAAAAAAGCTGTGAACGTCAAATTAGTTTATTAGAGTTAGAAAAATGGGATTTTGAAAGTTCTAATATGGGCCAACATGTATTCTGTTGGAAATTTTGAAATTGAAAGTTCATATTCTTAGCCGATGTATATTCCCAGCAGAAGATCTCCAGAAGATTATGCCTTAATTTTAGGAATAGATTATGATCTCCTATTTATTGTGTATGTTTTGTGTATATCGTTTCCTAAATTACCGATTGTATTCTCCCTATTTAAAGGGTATTGTAAATCAATAGAGATCATCAAAGAATTGCAAACCATAAACACTTTTATGGTATCAGAGCCACGGTTCTGATTACCTTTTCTTTTTCTTCTCTTTTCTACCAAAACCCTACCATCTGTGAACAGTAACGGCGTGAACAGTAGCGTCGTGAACAGTAACAATGTGAACAGTACTTTTTTTTCCAGCCACGATTAATCTGCTTATCACATCAATACCATGCCCAAATCAGACGAACAACCCTCCTCCTCCACCCAGAAACCCTCGTCGGCCCTACACCCGGCTTATTCAGTCACCAATATCCAATCCAAAATCCGCACGCTCGATGGCACCTCTGTAACCTACTCGTCCTGGGTCAAACTGTTTAAGTTTCATGCGGTTGCCTATCGTGTTCTTGATCACATCGATGGCACCTCCAAACCACCCGAAGATACAGACCCGACCTATTCCGACTGGAAAGAAGTGGACGCTTTGGTGTCTCAATGGATTTACAGCACTGTCAGTGATGAGTGGCTCGGCCGTATTCTTGATACTGAAGCCTCTGCCCGCAAGACTTGGTTGAGGCTTGAGAAAAAAAATTTTAAGCAATAAGCAAGCAAAGGCTGCCGCTTTGGAAACCCGGTTCGTAAACTTGACTCTCGCAGCCTGCAGCTCAGTGGACGATTATTGCAAATAGTTGAAGGAACTTGCTGATCAACTTTCGGATGTCGATCAACCGGTGACAGAATCGCGTCTGGTTTTGCAGCTGGTTCGTGGTCTGTCACAAGAGTTTGATACAACTGCTTCACTCATTAATTCCCAACATGCAGATTGGGATCTTGCAAGAACAATGTTACACGATGAAGTTATCCGTCAGCAGGCTCGACAGCAGGCCTCTCCGTCTTCTGTCCTCGTCACCCAAACACCAACAAATCAACCACCAGACCAGCATCAGCAACTTCCCCAACAGCAGCGACTGCCGCCAACCTACAATTCCTTTCAGTCCAGCACCCGGGCTCGCGGACGAGGACGTGGCAGCAACTATAAGGGCCGTGGCAGCAGCCGTGGACGCGGATACCGAGGCAACCCTACGGGGCCCTCGTGGCAATTCCAGAACCAGTCCGTTCCACCGTCTTACCCACAGTGGGCCTGGTGGAACACACCACCTTGTCCTTATCCGACCCAATCCAATTGGCGGCCCAATCAACCACAAAACCCAGCGGCCCACTACACTGGCTTCTCAGGACCATCTCCATACGGCCCAACACAGCAGTTCACGGCACCACCAGGTTATGATGCATTGAGCCCGTCCGACTTGAGCGCCGCTTTTAACACTATGCAGCTCTCATACACTGACCCGACTAAGTACATGGACACCGGTGCGGAGCGTCACGTGACCGAAAACCAAGGTATGATTCGTATCCCAGACTCTTTTCCTGTTAATACTAAACTATTAGTCGGCAACGGGCAATGTTTACCAATTGAGGGTTCGGGCACAGGATACCTACCAATACATAACCGAACCTATATCCTACCCAACATGCTTTATAGTACTCACATAATTAAAAACCTATTGTCCGTCCGTCGTTTTACCCGGGATAACAATGTTTCTGTTGAATTTGACCCGTTTGGTTTTTCCTTGAAGGATCTCACAACTGGACGGCTCCTTTCCCGCCACAATAGCACGGGTGACCTTTACCCGGTTACTCCACCCACTCTTCCGCCTCAAGCCTGTTTCCTTGCGTCAACAACTTTACCATGGCATGATCGTCTCGGACACCCTGGAAGTCAAGTTTTAGATATTTTAACCAGAAAGTTTGGTTTTCCTTGTCATTCAAATAAACAATCGTTTTGTAATTCATGCCATTTATCTAATAGCAAACGTTTACCTTTTTATGATTCAAATTCTTTTACATTCTCTCCTTTTGATATTATACATTGTGATCTATGGACATCACCCATACCAAGTAAAACCGGGTACAAATACTACATGGTCCAAATTGATAATTTTTCAAACTTTGTTTGGGTATATCCTTTGAAATATAAATCCGAAACCTTCACAACTTTCACCAAATTTCACCGCCTAATTGCCACACAATTTAACCGCAACATAAAAACATTCCAATGCAATTTAGGGGGAGAATTTGACAATCATGCGTTTAAAACGTTTGCCCACCAACACGGTCTTTTATTCCGTTTCTCGTGTCCCCAAACCTCCTCCCAAAATGGCCGCGCAGAGCGTATGATCCGTCGACTTAATGGCATCATCCGCTCACTGCTCATACATGCGCATCTACCACCCATTTTTTGGGTTGAGGCCCTCCACACCGCCACATATCTTCACAACATTTTACCCACAAAACGCCTCAATTTCTTCACCCCCACCTTCGTCCTATATCTCCATCACCCAACCTATGACCATTTACGTGTCTTCGGATGCGCTTGCTATCCTAACACATCCGCCAAACAACCCCACCATCTTCACCCGAGAGCCATTAGGTGCATCTTCCTCGGTTACCCACCTGACTTCCGAGGATACCGATGCTTTGACCCCTCTACGGGTAAGGTACACATCTCACGTCATGTAACTTTTGACGAACATACTTTCACGTACACTATTCCTACCCCACCCGTCACATATTCCTTTTTGGACGACCCCATACCTTTGGGATTTACCTTCCCACGGCCTCTACCCACACCATCACCTACCCCACCGCGTCCACCTAGCCCACCGCATCCACCTATCCCACCACGTCCATTCCCTATTATTTATTCCCGTCATCCAAAACCAACGCCACACAATCCTAACCAAACCTCGACTACCACACCTTCTAATACCCACCACTCTCCTGCAGCCGATACATCCCCTACGGCTACTCAGCAGCCTACAGCCCCTCCTCCCACTTCCCAGCAAACCAACGGTCCAACTCCAGCCCCTCAAACCTCTCGGCCCACATCCTCCACAAACATTCACCCCATGACCACACGGTCTAAAGCTCACCACACTCTCCATACTACAGCCATTAGCCCAGTTCCCACCTCATATGCTAGGGCCTTTGCCGACCCTCATTGGTTACATGCCATGCAGGCAGAGTTTAGTGCTTTACAGGAAAACGACACATGGGAATTGGTACCACGCCCACACGATCGGCCGATCATTCGATGTATGTGGTTATTCAGGCATAAGTTTAAATCTGATGGGTCTTTGGAGAGATACAAAGCGCGGTTGGTTGTTAATGGCAAATCACAGACAATTGGTATTGATTGTGAGGACACTTTCAGTCCGGTTGTTAAGCCGGCTACTATTCGGACAGTCTTGTCTATTGCTGTCTCTCGTTCATGGCCTATCCATCAATTGGATGTCAAGAACGCTTTCTTACATGGAACACTGAATGAAACAGTGTTTATGCATCAGCCCCCGGGCTTCACCGATAGACGTTTCCCTAATTTTGTTTGCAGGTTGAAAAAGTCTCTATATGGCTTAAAGCAGGCTCCACGGGCGTGGTACGCCAGATTTGCCAATCATATTTTGTCTAAGGGATTTCGCAGTAGTGTCTGTGACAATTCCTTATTTGTTTACACCCATGGCACACATACTGCTTATTTGCTACTTTATGTTGATAATATCGTCCTCACAGCCTCTTCTGACGAGCTATTACAGAATATTATTCGCATGCTCTCGCGAGAGTTTGCAATGACTGATTTGGGCCATTTACATCATTTTTTGGGTATTCGGGTGACCCAAAATCCTACAGGTTTATTTTTGGATCAGGCCCAGTATACAAAAGACATCATCGCACGCGCTTCCATGACCGCATGTAAACCATGCACCACTCCAGTTGATTTGTCCTCAAAGCTCAGTGCTTCAGATGGTCCTTTGTTTCATGATCCAACTCTTTATCGTAGTCTAGCTGGAGCTTTGCAGTACCTCACATTCACACGGCCATATATTTCTTATGCGGTATAGCAGGTTTGTCTTTTCATGCATGAACCTCGTGATCCGCACTTTGCTTTTCTAAAGCGGATCATCAGGTATTTACAGGGAACAATCGACTATGGCATACGGATTGTCAAGTCCACCACTCATTCTTTGGTAGCTTATTCAGATGCTGATTGGGGTGGTTGCCCGGATTCTCGTCGCTCAACTAGTGGTTATTGTGTTTTTCTAGGCGACAATCTTATTTCATGGTCCTCTAAACGGCAACCTACCATTTCGCGTTCAAGTGCTGAGGCTGAGTACCGTGGTGTGGCTAATGCCGTCGCTGAATCAACCTGGCTCCGAAATTTACTCCTTGAGTTACATCTTCCACTTCGGCAAGCTACCGTGGTTTATTGTGATAACGTTTCAACAGTATATATTTCCGACAATCCTGTTCAACATCAGCGGACTAAGCACATCGAGATTGATATTCATTTTGTTCGTGAGAAGGTTCGCGTTGGACAGATACGTGTGCTTCATGTTCCAACATCATTGCAATATACGGATATCTTCACTAAGGGGCTCGCACGTCAACTCTTTCAGTCTTTTCGCTCCAGCTTGAGCGTCTGTCCTCCGCCCGCTCAAACTGCGGGGGAGTCTTAGCCGAAGTATATTCCCAGCAGAAGATCTCCAGAAGATTATGCCTTAATTTTAGGAATAGATTATGATCTCCTATTTATTGTGTATGTTTTGTGTATATCGTTTCCTAAATTACCGATTGTATTCTCCCTATTTAAAGGGTATTGTAAATCAATAGAGATCATCAAAGAATTGCAAACCATAAACACTTTTACATATATGGGTCCACTAATATATGAAATTTTAAAAAATAATAAAAAAATCTTACGGTCCGGTTAACGGCTGCAAACGTAGCGGTTAACGACCGTAGATGCAACGGTTAACTGCTGCATTTGCAGCCGTTAACCTCTGCGTTTGCAGCCGTTAACCGCTGCGTTTGCAGCCGTTAACGAGTCCTGTATAAGGGGTTTCGACGCGCGTTCCGGACGACATTGATTAAAAAATAAAAATACAATAATAACTAACGTACCTGTATAACGGGTCCTTGGTACACGAAACCCTCCCCTTGGAGTTCGTGTGGTCCCAGTCTATTATGTCTGAAATCACAGCCCAAAACCCTAAAAGCGTAGGTCTATCAACCATTACCAACTCCTGTGTACACATATACGTATTAAATGTTATTAATATTAATTGTTACATATTATATATTAAAATAATAATAATAACAATGCAAAAATTAATGTTAAACGTACCTGCGTATGGAGATCCGTAGTGATCTCAGCCTCCTGTTATAAACCAGACCGTGTCACAAACTTTGAAAGCGACTTAGCATGCTCCACGCCTTCCAGGCGAAAAGAAACCTCGGGCCGGGGGGGTGCGCTGGGTCGACAACCTGGTCTGCCCGACTAGGATGAAACTCGAACGACGACAGAACCTCGACGAGTAACTCCCTGTAGGTCGGCATATATGAACCCTCGAGAATAAGCTGTCGAGCCCTATCATGCTCTCCGAGGGTCTAAAGAGCATCCCAACAAACTGACCAGTGTCCTCCGACATGCATCTTCTGAAGCTTGGTGCAACGGCCATAAGCGTCGAAGTCCTCGGGAAACTCCAAGTATGTGTGACCGGTAAGAGGATCCGACGGCTGACGCTGCTCTTTGTCAATCTGCTCCTCCGCATTCGGGTCGAACTGGTCATCCATTTCATCGTCCATCATCACCCAGAAAACAAAAAATAATAGAATTTTAGTCCAACTCGAACGATAAACATGAAAATATTATATATTTATAACGTATAAAGGCTGTGTCATATTTGTAAATGGGTTAAACAGTCGTAAACGCAACCTTTATACGGTTGCGGCTTAGTTGTAAATGGCATAAACGGCCGCAAACGCAGAACGGCTGCGTTTACGGCCGTTTACGTCATTTACAACTAAGCCGCAGCCATAGAGGCTGCGTTTACGGCCATTTACACCATTTACAACTAAGCCGCAGCCTTTATACGGCGTAAACGGCCGTAAACGCAGCCTTTATACGGCGTATATTGTCGTAAACGCAGCCTTTATACGACTGCGGCTTATGTAAATGGATAATAAATAATAGATTATTAAAGAAAACATGTAATATAAGTAAAATCATGCTGAACAGTTATTTAATATGTTTAGTCAAAATCTTTGAAGTATTTGAAAATTAATACTTATTAATCCTATCTGATTAATAAATTTGACAAATTACATATAAAATTTCTATCCGATTAATCCCCTATTAGTTCTGACTAATAATCTATTAAAATTTAATTAATCGCTAGTCGGTACCCCACCGCTTGACTAGCGCCTCATGCTTTTTAAACTATGATCATTTGATTCACTACTTAAAATCGCTAGTCTGTTTCTGATATGAAATTTAGGAATCTGAATCTAAGTATCCTTTTGAATGGTGAACAGGTTTCAAGAATGCTAGTTGGTATTTACATATCCGTAAGTGAAAGCTTGTTCAAGAATTCAACTTTAGTGCTTTGCCAGGTTTACATTTCATTCTACCCTGTTTCATCTTAATCATAAACCCTTTTTCTTTGCTGCTTTTGTTGTTGTCTAGGTGCTGTATGTGTGTATTGTATGTGTATTTAGTTTTCGAACAAAACACCACGAAATATCATAAGCCAGCACTCACATTACCTATGATTTCATAACACATAACTAAAAAAGCAAACCACAGACCCACAGACCACAAAACATACAAACATAATCTACTTATCAACCTAACATCACAGATGATTCACATACCAAATACACCTAATCCTTCAAATTCTACAATTTACCTAAAATACAACTAAATTACGGATGAAATACATAACAAATACGAAATTAATGAACTAGGGTTGAAGAATTACTTGTTTTATGCTTCAAATACGCTTCGTATACGGTCCAAATACGTAATCGCCCTATGTTCCCGCTTGTATGTGTGTGTATTTGATTTGGGGATATACTGAACTGCGTAGGGGATGAATCTGGTTTATACGAAGGCTTATACGCTGCGTATAGAGCTATACGCAGCCTATGTAAAGTATGCAAAATGTCTTTTATACCCCTGTATCCAGCTGCGTATAGACCCCTTTCAGGGGTAAAGTGGTAATTATACATGGTCAAAGCATCTGTGACTAACTTTGTATACGCTGCGTATAGAGCTATACGTAGCGTATATAAAGGTAGTAAAAGGTCAGTTATTACCCTGGATCTGGCCTCGTATAGACCCATTCCATGGGTATAATGGTAATTTTCTAGAAAGTCAAAGATGCTTTGACCCAGGAGAATTACCATTATACCCCTGGAAAGGTTCTATACAAGGCTTTATCCAGGGGTATAATCGTAATTTTAAATACAAAATTTTTAAAAGCTCAGTTTGGGGGGGGGGGGGAGGATTTGTCCGCCTTTTCTATACGTATCGTATAGAGCCCTACATGGCGTATAAGGAGTGCCATTTTACATATTTTCCCCTCATTTGAGGCTATACGCAGCCAGATCCAGGGGTGTTTTGGCAATTCTAGTTTCTATACGCTGCGTAGGGTTCTATATAAAGGTAGGTTTTTGTATTTTTTGGTATTTCCTTATTTAATTATATAAAACAATATAATGTGTATTTTTGATAATATAAATTATAAATGTGTTTATATTGTTGTTATTAATAATTTTAAAAGTAATACAAATATTATAAATTATAAAAATTATACAATTAACACAAATGTTAACTAAAATACAAGATTCCGTTTAATCTGAGATATCATTTATACTCGGCTCTTTGTCTAAGTCTGATTTAGGGTTCATTATCTCGGTGTAGCGTTGTAACCGCGGCCTATACATTTCTTCCCACTGTTTCGCAGCAAATTTTCGGCGTATCAACCATAGTCGGTTCAGTGTAGGCATGGGGTAGTCTCCTTCCAACTTAACATGTATGTAGTGTCCCCCGTGAACATCTACGAGTGATATCGCTTGAGGTCGTGGCGCTTCAGGGTTATCCAATAACGGGAAGAAAGTACAACTCCCTTGGATGCTTAGCACGTGTACGAATTATACCTTTATGCTAGGAGAAGCCCTGCGTGGGGCATTTCCATCCAGTGACTTTTGGGGCAAGGACTCACTGAATGTCAAGGGATGCTATTACGTATCCGGTTAAATTCTCCTTCGCCCCATGCATCGAATATATGCCACCATAGCGACACGTTATGATCAATCTCCAGTAATAAATCATTTCGAATACGGGGCCATAGGTGTTCCTCAAAACCTAACCCGACAGCCGCATACCGATAGCCACAATGACCGTCAGGAATCACATCTTGTATACAAGATATGTAAGGGCGAAACTCAGATGGAATCTGTCGCTTATACCTCTTAAGGGTTAACAAGTTCTCGTCCCCCTTTATTAATGGAAACCCATCACCATCCAACGTCTCCTTCTTTTTAGAACTCTTTGTCCTGCTTCATTGCATTTTAGGTTTTACAGACTTTACAACCGAACTAGTTCCACGAGAGCCCTGTGACAGTACGTATGAGCTGTGTCGGGGTAAATCGTACCTATGTTGTGGGGAACCTGCATATAAATTGCTTGCCCACCATAGGAGTTGTTTCTCGCAGCTTCGTCTACCCTTGCAGCTTCTTTCAACCTTTGTTGTACCTTTTTTGAAGTAGGCCGACTGCGATTATCTTACTGGACAATCAGTGGTTTCTTTGTTGATTTTGTTGGGGTCAAGACCGCTTTTATCTTTGAAATCAAACTTTTTCATTGAGCTAGGGATTGAGACTCTAATTGTTAACGCACAATATTGAGCTCTTCTCCAACATCGACCTCCTCTTCTATCAGTTTACACGGTTGTAAATCAAGCTTACGCCAGAATACATCTACGTCTTCGAGTTATATCTTACGCCCTGCACAGTTAAATCAATACGGTGTGTAACCTGCTAGAATCGTATTAAATAACAAAAGGTATGTATGTTTAAGATTTTTTACATGTACGTCTGTAATTTTCCAGCCTACAAGCACACAACAACCCACAACTAAGCCACATATGGCAACCACATGATTCGTTAAGTTTATACAACACCTCTAGCTTCCTCATTAGCTCTCCTCCTAGCAAATCAAGTGCTCTATGGGAAACCTTTCCACGTAGGTTGTCCAACAGTGGTTGTCGTCTATGGTGGTTCATCGGTTTTTCGATGCTTTCGGTGAAACTTTTTTGTGTATCCCCCATCTGAGTTTCAACTATATCAATAACACACCTCACAATTCGGTCCAATGGACCCCTGCGCGTTACGTATCTTTTTAAATTTGCGTGCTGCCTCTCAACTCTGTTAGTGGTGGGCTGACCAAAGTTGCGACTCTTATTAGTCCACGCAAAAAACGAACATTTCTTTATAGTCTTTGAGCCAGTTATCATACACATAATTAAAGACCCCTGCAAAAGTAAAATAATAAAATGTAAAGTGTGTGTAAATATAATGGATTGTATGGGTCATTTGTTGAAGACACACTTACTTAAGCGGTTGCAAGCCACAAGTCGGTTATACAATTTGCGCACGTTGTATTCGTATATGGTCTCTGAAGCAGAGTCGCACACTCTCTGCCAGTACGACATAAATTTATTCCAATCTTTTTTATCGAACCCTTGCTTGCAATGTTTACAGATATTTTGTTCGATGTGAAACCGGCATAGAAACCTAGACATGTTCGGGAATACATTAGCACACACGTTAATTAGGGCTAGCTCTCTATCCATGACTATCACACGCGGCATCAAACACTCATGCAACATTGACTTAATCCTTTCAAGCACCCATACGAAGTTATCCCTTCGTTCTTTGCAAATAACGGCATGTGCGACACAAAAAGACTTGTTGGTCGACGTCAAACCCACAACCTGGACAAATGGCATGTTGTAGATATTTGTTTTGTACGTCGCATCGATCAACAGCACGTGCCGGAGTGCACGCCACATAGTGATCGAAAGGGTATGAACAAAGAAAATCTCTGTTACGACATCTGTTTTGGGTTCCTTTCGGGTGTCGTAAATGAATTTGTTTTCATGCAGCATATCTTCCAGTGGCTGCATGGGAGTCTTTCCGTCCATATGTGAGGCTCTAATTTTTGGACCGCATTTTGCACTTCTTTCTAAACATGGAGGCTGTCGGGGAACTGCTTTCTTAAGGGTTGAAATATGTTACGTGGCTCCATATTTTGAGCTGTCAGCTGCTCTACCAGCTTGTAATCGACTTCAGTAAATCTTCGAACAAATGCGTGGCCCAACAGACTCTGTGCAGGTTCGTGGTTATGTTTCGAGTCCTCCACGACTAACTCCCACGTGTCATTCATCACATCCCGCACAACAAGTAATGAAAATGGGCAACCCATTTTTTTGCAGCCAGCTTTCCTAACTGTTGCTTTACTACTGTGCTAACCACCACGGTCGCACACAAGCCACACCATCCCCGTACTGCCACCAATATTCTTCGATCGACGGGTCACAATAACTTAACCATTCTCCTTTCCCGTTGCTTGTACCCAGTTCTTCAGATCAATTAGAGACATGAAGCGCTAAAAAACAGTTACGTTATTTAACAGTAACAGTAATAATAACGACAATAATATTTTAACAATAACAACAACAACAATAATAATGATAATAATAACAATATTTTACCAATAACAATAATAATAATATTTTAACAACAATAATAATACTTATATTTTTAACAGTAATAATAATACTGATAGTATTTTAACAATAATAATAACAATAATAATAATACTTGTATTTTTAACAATAATAATAATAATGATAGTATTTTAATAATAATAATAATAATAATAATAACTAGTGGAATGACTATATTACCCTTGAACAATTAAAAGAAATAAAAAATATATATATACAAAGAAACCATCACCATGTCTGCCCTCCTTCCTTCTCGAGCTCTACTGCCAACACCCTCATCCCTCCCGCTCACCCTCCCTGACCGGCGAGTCATGGGGAGGAGTCGGCTCCCCTTTCCGACAACCCACACCAGCAGACGACCCCCCTCTCTCGAGCAGCAAGACGGACCACCTCCACCACTGTCGGGTGGTTGTGAGCGATGATTTAGCCCGACAAGAATCAGAGAAGATCAGAGATCGAGAGGAAGAACAGCAGAGCAGGAGCGGCGGCGACGGTGAAGACCGGCGACGCCACTAGCGGCGGAGATGGCGGAGATAAAGTGGCCGGATCTGTTTTTTTTTTCGATTTGTATATCCAAGTGGTTCTGGCACCACCGAGAAGCCGCCACTAACACCCCCGTTGTCGGATGAATTGAGATTTGAAGTGGAATCTTCGTTTTCTTCACCAACTTCGCTTTCTGGTTGATTTGGTGAGTGATTTTGGATCAGATTTGGATCGGATTGTGAGTGATTGAGTGGAAATTCAGGTTCTAGATCATCTGATAGTATAGATCTGAAGAAATCCATTGATGATTGAAGTGATTTGAGAAGATGATTTCTAGGGTTTCTGTGTGGATGATGAACTGATGATGATATTATGATTTCTGTGTAGATGATTTCTAGTTAAATGCCTGGTTTGTAGTGGGTGGTAGTAATGGTGGTAGTTTTGGGTGAAGAAGAAATAGGGATATTGTTTTAGTTAAACTATTTTTTTTAATAATTAATGGTACTTTGGTCATTTCATAGACATTTAACTAAGAAATCTAACAAAGGTTAGCGTGAAGGACCACCCGAGTGCAAAAATTACAATCACTGGGACCAAGTGTGTAATTAGTAAACCATTAGGACCAAGTCTGCAATTTTCGGAAACCACAGGGACCAACCAAGCATTTAACTCAAATAGTTATATACAAATTGTTACCTTATTTCACATGTAAATATGAACCATGAGTTTACAAATAGTTAACCGGACTTGTATGGTAAATTTTTGAACGGCCAACAAACTCAATCCCGAGCACTCTCGAGGCACCCGCTAGACAAACGGAGTACTCCGAGAGTAACCCGAGTCCACCACCAGTTCCGGAGAAAACCCGTTAACCCACCCGCCCGTAGGCACGACGGTGAAATTACCGGTAAAACCCGTTTAGCTCAAGGATCCAACCCAGGTTTCCCTGGGTCTCCTATCACTGCCCTCCAGTGCCTCACTCTGCACCAAGTGAGAGTCGAACCTGCATCTCTCAAGAGAAATGCAAGTCCTCCACCACTTGATCTAGAGATCATTGGCTGTATGGTAAATTGTTTGTATAAAATTTTGATAAGGATTAAAAAATTAAAAATCAAAACATGGAGACATAATTATATTGAATAATAAAGTTATTATAAAACTTTGCTTCATGTCTCATTTTTCTCCGGACTCCAAAATTAACTTCAATCCAATTTATTTACTCCACTAAAGCTTGTCTCTTCACAATTATCACAGGTTCTCTCCTTTCCGTATGTACTTTTGATACCCGACCATATGTCGCCTCTGTTAGCTTTGAAGCTGGTTTCTTGAGCCGATAAAAGGTTTCCAGCAAAGTTAACCGCCACCGTCTGATTAGAAATCTCTGGCCACTTTTAACCTCATGCTTACACCGTGCACACGTCAATCACCGCTGGTCGGAGCAACGCCGGTGTTATGTTTTATCCCCCCTTCTATCTCTACTTCACCATGATCTCCACAGCCTCCCCCGGAAATATATCAACCTGCTGCATCAGATGCTGGCAAGATAAAACAAAACGAAAGGTAAATGTGGACTAAACATGCATTAGTTCTCATCATTGCTTAAGAAAAAATCATGCCTATATCTATTAACTATTATACATGATCATTGTTTCCAGCAAAGTGCGAAGAATTTAAAAAAAATTATGGTCCAATCATTTTGATTGCAACGTCTACCAAGAATATCTACTGCCGGCCAAACACACCCCCGATCCCTCTACCTCTCCCTTGAGTCTTCAAATGAACTAACAAATGCCATCACCACCTCTTGAATCTTTGATCTCATTGCCAGAAGTTGTTGATGTTGCTGCGAGTTCACCGGATGCGAGAAGTACCCTTTCTCTCTCTACCTTTCTTTTAGTTCACTAATTCAATTAGTTTAACTCTTTCTGTATATATCCTTTAATGGAGAAGAGCCATGAGGTGTAAAAATGTAAAGGGTAATGCGGCACACAGGGAAAATGCCAGAAGCAAAGTAAAGCTTATTATCTTTTAGATGTGTAAGACCAATAATCCAACACATGGCCCAGTATATAATTAACAGCTGTCCAAGTAGTGAGCAAAGAAAACCACTATGACACTATTCATCCGCCTTCCCAACCATATATAGTTAATAATTATATTTTTAACAATAACAACAACAATAATAATGATAATAATATTTTAACAATAATAACAACAATAATAATAAGAGTTAATTACATAGTTAGTCCCTGTGGTTTGCACGAAATAACATACTTAGGTACTAATAGTTTAAAATCACCTTCTAGGGTATTAAGTTTTCATTTTGTAATGTTTGGAGGTATTAACTTCTAGGGTATTAACATAGTTAGTCACTGTGGTTTGCACAAAATAACATACCAATGTACTAATAGAATCGATTTTAAAACTACAAATAACGTTAATACCTCAAAACGTTACAAAATGAAAAGTTAATACACTAGAATGTGATTTTAAAATATTAGTACCTAAGTATATAGTTTGTGCAAACCACAGGGACTAACTATGGAATTAACTCTAATAATAATGTTAATAATAATAATAATAATATTTTAACACTAACAATAATTATAATATTTTAACAATAATAAAAACAATAATAATAATAATAATAATAGTAGTAGTAGTAGTAGTAGTAGTAGTATTTTAACAATAATAATAACAATGATAATAATACTTATATTTTTAATAATAATAATAATAATAATAATAATAATAATGATGGTAGTATTTTAACAATAATAATAACAATAATAATAATAATGATAGTGTTAGGGGTCATTTTCTTAACATACGTATCCTGATCAATATCCTGCCTTTGTTTGTTTATCTGTGACCAGGATGCTGGAAGGGGATATTGCTAACATCTTGGGCGATATCCTGAGGCTTATTGAATTAACCACGTGCAGGTTAAAGGCTGAGGCTTGCTAACGGTCAAGAGGACTTCTTCTCCTCAAGACTCGGACGAATTTGTTGAGGGAGAGACGTTGAGCCCGAAAGACCAGGTCTACAACGTTCGAAGAAGGAATATTCGGTGTATCCCGCAAGTTTAGGGTAGTTTGTTATTTTATCTTTACTATAAATAGATGTGGGCGGATCAGCTTAGAACACACAATTTTTCACTAACACTCTCGTACACTTTCACTTTCTAGCTCATCGCAAACACTACACTTGTATTCAACTTTCATTGTAACACTTAGTCGATCCGTACCACATCCTGCACTGTATCCTGATTTGTGAAACAATAGAAGAACTAGGCAGCTGCGATTGTCAGCTCCCGAGGTTTTATGCCGGCGATCTAGATTGATCAAGGGCTTTCCTAGTACATCTCGTGTCGTTTACTTTACTTTTGCTCATTGTTTGATCATAGATACAGCTCTATATCCTGAGCCGTATCCTGAAACTGTCTTTACAATTAACTTGATTAACATATTTTCGATACTCATTTCTAGCACACTACCTCACTTAACTAATTTGATCACTTAATTACTTCGGTAATTTTTGACCAAAACAATTTGGCGCCCACCGTGGGGCAAGTGGTGCTCTCTTTACTAAAAATTTTTGTCAAATCGCTAATCGGTTTTCTATTTTCAAAACTTTTTGCCACATTGTCCATAATGGCCTCGAGATCAAACATGAGTTCCTCTACTGTGTCTGCTATGACTTCTGCTACTACCGGTTCGGTGCTTCCACCACCTCCTCCAAGGATGCCAGCCTCTACACAATCTCAAGATGTTATCCCTACTCGGAGTGTCCAGGGATCTGCTCCCGTTTTAGCTTCTAATGATGAAATTTTAACCTTATTTGGAAGTGTGCAGGAACAAATGAGGCAGCAACAGGAAACAAACCAGATGCTTTTAAGGGAAATACAACTCCTGAAGTCTGGCTCGAGCAGATCTGCTGAGGATAATGTCACTCCCTTACACCCCAGAGCGTTGAACTTCAGTTCAGCTGTGTATACTGAGGATAACAGGGGGAATATTGTGCCCAGTCTTCCCCAGAATCATACTCCTGAAATACCCTCCTCGGTCAGGATGTCAACCATGAGGAGCTCAGGATATGCTTCAGGATATGCTTCAGGATATGGGCAAAATCCTCCAACGGGTAACGTGTCGAATAATAATAATACTCATGCTACTAACAGTGGTGGATCTTTGCAGGATACAGGTGTAACATCAGCACTTACCAGGGAACTTCAGAAGTTGAAGGACATGATATCTAGTGTACCTGGGGTGGTCCAGCCGATCCCGGAAGTGTCTCAAGACAGCCACAAGATATCTCGTTTTGCATATCCTATCTGTGATGCTGAGATCCCAAAGAGATTCCAAACCCCCAACATGAAGCTTTATGATGGGACTACGGATCCTGAGGAGCATATTGCTCAGTATAGGGAAAGAATGGAGATTAACCCTATCCCTCCGGAGCTCAAGGAAGCGTGCTTATGCAAGGGATTTGGTTCTAATCTAACAGGATCAGCCTTAAAATGGCTGTTAAACGTTCCCCCTCACTCAATTACTTCATTTGCTCATTTGGTTAATTTATTTAACAGTCAATTTTCTTGTAGTCGGAGTTTTGAGAAACTAACCAGTGATCTTTACAGGATAACTCAAGGGCCTCAGGAATCCTTGAGGGATTATGTGAACAAATTCAGTCGAGAATCCTTGGATATCCCACATCTTGATGTTGCAACAGCTGTGCAAGCTTTTAAGATGGGATTACAAAAGGATTCTCAGTTTTATCAGGATCTTGTGATGAATCCCTGCAGGAATCTCGACGAAGCTCGTAACAGGGCTTTGAGATATATCCGTCTGGAAGATGACAGGAAGATGCAAGAAAGGATGAACTCATCCAACACTTATGAGTCAACTAATAGGAAGTCAGAATCCTCATTCAAGTCATATCGGCCTAAGCCGTATAGTAGAAATGAAAACAGAAGAGTGAATGCTGTCGAGGATGAGGATCCTGAAGAGTATCCTGAGTTGTCCGAATATTGCTTTTCTGTTAATATTCCTGAATTGATGTATGCTATGCAGGGTCTAGGAGACAAGGCTAGGTGGCCTCGAAAGAATCAACAAAAGGCTGACTGGAAAGATAAGTCAAAATGGTGTGCTTACCACGAAGATTTCGAACATGTGACTGAGGATTGCATTGCTCTAAGGAAAGAAATAAGCTATCTTCTAAGCAAGGGATATCTGAAAGATCTCTTAGGAAGAAAGAGGAATAAGGGTCAGGATACTGAGAAGGATCCTGAGCAAGCAGCATCACCTCCCGCGGATGCCAAGATAATCAACTTCATTTCAGGAGGATCCGACATTTGTGGAACTTCGTATTCGGCAGCAAAGAGACATGCAAAGGAAGCCAAGGCCGAAAGGGGAGACAAACCTGTCAGGATGACTACCCTCACAACTGACAAAGTGATCACTTTTGATGCTGATGACAGGGATACTGTCCAAGATCCTCACCATGATGCTCTGGTAATAACGTTATATGTGGCTAACCATTTTGTACGCAGGATACTGGTGGATAATGGCAGCTCCGTCAACATAATCCAACTAGAAACTCTGAAGAGAATGAATGTATCTCCAATGGATATCACTTCAAAGTCTACCGTGCTTGTTGGGTTCAGTGGAGAGGCTAGAAACACAGTGGGAGAGATAAAGTTGCCAGTATACGTTGAAGGAGTCAACTCGATACAACGTTTCTGTGTGATGGATTCTCTATCCTGCTATAACATCATAATGGGAAGACCGTGGATTCACGATATGAAGGTCGTGCCATCAACATATCACCAATGCATCAAGATACCTACCCCTTGGGGAGTTGTCAAAGTTGATAGTGATCAGCAGGAGGCGAAGGAATGCTACTCATCCTCGATGAAATCCTCAACCAAACCTAGTGCAGCATAGCAATTAAAGACGCGGGCCCAGGATATCGTGGAGGATCCGGAGCAGGATGTGAAGAAAATTATCCTAGACCAGGATAATCCCGATATTTCGGTGCTCGTGGGAACCAATATCCCTCAGGATATTGAAGAGCAATTAATTAACTTTTTAAAATGCAGGATGTCAACGTTTGCATGGAAGCATGAGGATATGACAGGCATATCCAAAGATATTATCACTCACAAGCTTGGAATTGATAAATCATTCAAGCCTGTGCAACAAAAAAGAAGGAAGTTTGCTCCTGAGCGGAACACGATTATCCAGGAGGAAGTTGAAAGATTATTAAAGTCCAGAATGATCAGAGAGGTTAAGTTCCCAAGGTGGCTAGCAAACGTGGTTGTAGTACAGAAGAAGAATGGGAAATGGAGAGTTTGTGTAGACTACACAGACTTGAACAAAGCTTGTCCTAAAGACCCATTTCCTCTTCCCCACATTGATGCAATGGTAGATGCCACGGCCGGGCATGAAATGCTGACCTTCATGGACGCATCCTCAGGATTTCAACAGATCCAAATGGAGCCTTCTGACCAGGAGGATACCGCCTTCATGACACCAACAGGTATTTATTGTTATACAGCTATGCCTTTTGGTTTGAAAAATGCGGGTGTAACATACCAAAGATTGGTAAACATGATGTTCAAAGACAAACTGGGGGACACCATGGAGGTATGTATTGATGATATGGTGGTGAAATCTAAAAAGGCTGAGGATCACGTCCAGGATATCAAGGGAGCATTTGATATCCTGGATCAATACAACATGAAGCTGAATCCTGCTAAATGCCATTTCGGAGTGGGGGCAGGAAAGTTTCTTGGATATATGGTGACAAAGAGGGGGATAGAAGCGAGCCCAGAGCAGATCAAAGCTATCCTGGATATAAAATCACCCTCAAACATGAAGGACGTATAAAGATTAACAGGCCGAGTAGCAGCTTTAAACAGGTTTATCTCAAGATCCTCAGAGAAATGCAAAGACTTCTATGATATCCTGAAGAAGAACAAAAGATTCGAATGGGGAGAAAAGCATGAAGCAGCCCTGCAGGATTTGAAACGATATCTCTCAACCGCACCTCTATTGATGAAGCCTGAAAATGGTGAACCACTATCCCTGTACCTTGCTGTATCAGGGAATGCTGTAAGTGCCGTTCTTATAAAAGACCATGAAGGTCAGCAATATCCTGTTTATTATGTTAGTAAAAGTTTGCTAAATGCTGAAACTAGGTATTCTCATTTAGAAAAATTGATACTAGCATTAGTCATGGCATCAACGAAACTTAGGCATTATTTCGAGACACATAGGATATATGTTAAAACGAATTATCCTGTCAAAAATGTGCTTAGGAAACCAGAGATGTCAGGCAGGATGGCCAAGTGGTCAGTAAAGTTGAGTGCTTATGATTTAGTATACGAACCTAGAAATGCCATAAAATCTCAGGCTTTAGCTGACTTTGTGGCTGACTTTAGTAGTGACATTCAGGATGAGGTAGACTTAGAAGTTCAACAGTTAGGAGAATCCTCAGGATCCTAGACATTATATACTGACGGTGCATCTAATGTAAGAGGAGTAGGATTAGGAATACTACTAAAATCACCACAGGGGGACATATTACCCCAGGCTATTAGGTGTGAATTTCCTGCTACTAATAATGAAGCAGAGTATGAGGCTTTAATTGCAGGATTAGAGTTGGCTAAGAGCATGAGTATCAAAAATTTGCAAGTATATGTTGACTCTTTGTTAATTACTAACCATTTTAATGGATCCTATGCAGTTAAGGGCGAGAAACTAATCGAATATCTCGATATTCTCAAAAAATTAGCAGGATATTTCGATGTTTTTATACTTGAACAGGTACCAAGGGAGGATAATGCTGAAGCGGATGCCTTAGCAAATTTGGGATCATCGATCAAGATACCTGAAGGGACGCAAATACCAATATTACATGTCCTATATCCTGCAACGAATCCTCAGGATAAAGAAGTAGCTGGTATTCAGGATCCTGGAGTAGAACATCCTGAAAAGGATCCTAAATCCTGGACGGCTCCAATCATGAGATATCTCAAAGAAGGACACATCCCTGGAAACGAAAATCCTAAGGCCTTTAGGATGAAGGTATCACGATTCACTATTATAAATAATATTTTATACAAGAAATCTCTTGCAGGACCGTATTTGAGGTGCTTGGAGGATCCTGAAGCCAAGGAAGTACTTCAGGATATTCATGAAGGGGATTGTGGTAACCATGCTGGGGGCAGGTCGTTATTCTCAAAAGTATTAAGGACAGGATATTATTGGCCAACGATGAGAAAAGATGCCGCAGAATATGTTCGAAGATGTGACGCATGTCAAAGACATAGTAATATACTGCATCAGCCGGCTGAACCATTATATCCTATTGTTTCCCCTTGGCCATTTATGAAGTGGGGTATGGACATAGTGGGAAAGCTACCAAAAGCTCCGGGAGGAAAAGTCTTTATGCTAGCAATGACGGATTATTTCTCTAAGTGGGTTGAAGCAGAAGCATTTGTTCAAGTTAGAGATCAAGAAGTAGTATCCTTCATCAAGAGGAATATCCTGACCAGATTTGGAGTACCAGCTGAGATAATCTGTGACAATGGTTCTCAGTTCATAAGTAAGAGGACTGTTGACTTTTGCAAGAGTTGGGGAATCAAAATGATTACGTCTACTCCGGTACATCCTCAAGCAAATGGACAAGCAGAATCCTCAAACAAGATAATTGTCAATAACTTAAAGAAAAGGCTTGGAGCCAAAAAAGGAAGATGGGCAGAAGAATTACCCTTTGTTTTATGGGCTGATAGGACAACGGTAAAGAATGCAACAGGCCAAACCCCATTTTCCTTGGTGTTTGGAGCAGAAGCAATGATTCTGACGGAAATGACAATACCTACTGCAAGATCTACCTTAAGTGATGCTGAGCAGAATCCTGAAGCCTTGAGTCAGGATTTAGACATTATAGATGAAAAGAGAGATGCGGCAAGGCTAAGGATGGCAACATATCAACAGAGAATATCCAGGGCATACAACAAGAATATTAGAACCAGAAGATTTAAGGTTGGAGATTAGGTGTTAAGAAAGGCTTTTCAAAATACTACTAATCCTGCCGATGGTAAATTAGCTCCAAAATGGGAAGGACCATATGAAGTTGAATCAGAAGCAGGGAAAGGAGCATATAGACTCAAGAATATGGAGGGGGATATGCTACCGAGATCTTGGAATGCTATACACCTTAAGCTCTATTTCAAGTGAGTCTAGAATTTAATTTCTAACTCAGGATGGTATGAATTCTACCTCTTTTAAATATGTTTGGTTTAATTTATTCTTTGAAACTCAATACTGACTTAAGCATCGGAGGGGTGTTAGCCAAGCTAACACCCACCTTAGTTTACAATTGTTTTGCAAGATATGTTTCAGGATATAGCTCCAGGATATGTACTCAGGATAACTCAGAAGATTAGAGGATTGGCCCCCTCTCTCACGTTTAAGGGATACTGATCCCTTCACATGTTTAAAGGTATTCACCTTTCTTCCGAATTGGGTTTAAACACCCCGCCTGGAGCGCAAGTTATTCAGGGATAGTTCAAGGTGGCGGGACCAGTCCATGTAAAAGTGGCTGACAATTTCGTTACTGTTGGCTATATCCTGAATCCTAAAGGTATATGAGGATTGATCACCCTCTCTCACGAAAGGGTATTTTCATACTCTCTAAGGTTTAAAGGTTTTCACCTTTCTAAGTCTTGGAGTTTATACACTCCCGCCTGTAGCGCATGAAAAGTTGGGATTTTCCCCAGGATACAAGGGATTTATCTCCAGTACATCCTTGGGTTTTACCCCTGGGACGTAAAAAATTGCTTATGCAATGGAAACTGACATTAAGTAGATTTCTAAGATACTTGAAGACATTGTACACATGGGACATCCCTGCCAAGATGGTGATATAAAGCTAAAAGGATGAGGCTCAGAACTAATGCGCTAAGTGCCTTGCACAGGGGACACCTTCATTGGAAGAGTTGCAAAGGGATTGAAGTTTGGTAATAGGTTTATACCCTATTTCTGGTATGATCTTTCCTTTGTAAACATCATCTAAGTTTTTAGTAACATTATTTTAAGTATCCTGATATATTCTCGAAGTCCTTTTCAGGATATTTGATTAGGGTGTTTGAAACCAGTATTAGTTTGGAACTCTGATCTTTTAAATATTATCAAAACTTGGTTTTGAAAAGATAGACTATTTTTCACTTTCTAAAGAAATTTTTACAAAATTGAAGGAACGTTTGGAAGTTCTATCTAATAAAAGGCTTTTGCAGTATGTCGCTGAGCATACTGATCAGGATATTTTATAAGATAACAGTATGAAATTTTTTGCAAAGCTAAGACTTATACTTAAAAAGATGAAATTATTCTTGAAGCAATCAATACTGGTTGATAACCGAAGGTTTCATCCTGAAACCCAGGACCCATCCACCTTCGGCTATCAAATTGTTTAGATACGGAAGTAAAAATTGTTCATAAAAACATAAAATTGTTCGAATGATTTAAAGAAAATAAGTTCTAGGGGGTAGTGCCTTCTTGGTCCATAGCGGTTTCAGCAACATCCATCTTGGGATCCGCCTCAGCATCCTTCTCAGCATCGGTTGCCTTTTCGACTGCTTTAGAAGGTTCATCGACAGTTGATTTGGAAGAGGTACCGCCAAGATTCTTCAGCTTGGTCTCCCAAGCACCAACGTCCCAAGAAGGGCATTCGAAGCCTAATGTTTTGGCTTCATGAGCCATCTTCAACCTAGCTTGGAGAAGAGAAATGACAACGGAACTTTTGAGGCTTTCTCGGTAACTGACCATATCCCGTTCATACTGCACATGGGCAGCTTCCAGATCGGCCTGGGCTTGAAGAGTAGCTTTGTTGAGAGCAACTTGGTGTTCTTGGGTCATAGCTTTGTATTTCTCCTCGTAATGACAAGATTTAGCGGCCGCGATCATACCTTGGTCAGAGATTGTGATTTCTGCTTCCTTTAACTTAGATTCAAGTGTTTTGTTAAGCTTGTAGGATTCTTGATATAAATGAACTAAACGCTCAAGACCCTACAAAGGTAAAAGGACAGGGGTTAACATTGTTAAATCTTTGAAAATAATCTAAATTGCAGGATATAGTGTGAGGATACTAACTTGGTTAAGAAAAGAAGTCATAAACCCGCTGGCTTCAATGAACCCGTGCTTCTCATAAGGAAAGGTGTCAGAAATGACAGGGAAATCGGGTTCTTTCCTTTTGCGGGAACTTGAACTCCGGGGCTTGGTAGCCGGTGAAGGTTTAGGAATGATGATGGCATTGGAGCTGCTGGGTTTGGATGTAGCAGTGGTCTTGGGGCTAGGTTCTTTCTTGACCTGGATCTGGTCAGAATAGCTATCCAGTTCGTCAAGGTCAAAGACTTCAGGGATCTTAGCTGGTGCTGCATAAAGGGAAAAGTTTTACTCTTTATTTTATCATTATATTGTTTTGATTAATTATTTTGAAAGAAATTCTTACCAGACATCTCGGATGATGAGTATTGACTTGAACTCGGGACGTGTGTGGTGAAAGTCCTGTCTATTGCAGGTAACCGGTAAACGGTATTGATTCTCTCTTCTGACTCAGCGGTAGGGGGAGCAACTTCCTTGAAGTTCACTGCATAAAGATCAAAAAGAAGAATATTAATAGAAGATAACAATCAAATCGTCTATGAGGATATTTATGATCCTACCGGTGGTTAACCACTCCACCGGAAGGTTGGCACCCTCAGCAATGGAATCTCGTTTGACAAAGAAAAATTTGCGTTGCCATCCGTCTTCGTTTTTTGTGGCTTTGAGAATCAGGGGTTTGCTGGAGGTCGAGAAGAGCAAGAACCGGCTAGAGCCATGGGATCGGAGGCGATAAGCTATAGGTAAATCCTCGATGCAGAGGTCAGAGCAATGGAGGTTTTTGATTTGGTTGAGTACAATTAGTACTCTCCAAACCATGGGCATGGTTTGAGCAAAAGAGATGCCAGTAATACGAAAGAATTGCATCATGAATTTAGGAAAAGGGTATCGAAGACCTAATGAAAAAGGATATGCTGGAAAACAGATCCATTCGGTAGAAGAAACATCCGATCGGATTAACCGATCGAATGGCCTAAAGACCGTGCTGTCGGGGAAAGCGCCGGAGGCTCTTAAAGCTGCAATGTCTGCGTTGTCAAAAGCGCAGATCTCCTTTTCGGGATTTTTAAGAAGGTTCTGCTGGGTGAAGGTCTCGGCGTCCATTGCAAGTAAGATGAAGTAAATTGACAGGAAGAAAGTCAGAAATAGAGAATTACCTGAAGGTTCTGTTGAAGATATCTGCTTTTCAAACAAGAAAAGAGAAGATATAGGGGCATTGTGGATCTCCATTGAGTAAAAAACGCGTTGGAAGTTACGATGTGATCTTGACCGTCGCTTCGTTTTAAATGCCTTGAGTTATGGGATAAGATTTTTGAAATATATCCGTTGGATTGGTATACCAACCGATATATTTGGGGACAATTGTTAGGGGTCATTTTCTTACCATACGTATCCTGATCAATATCCTGCCTTTGTTTGTTTATCTGTGACCAGGATGCTGGAAGGGGATATTGCTAACATCTTGGGCGATATCCTGAGGCTTATTGAATTAACCACGTGCAGGTTAAAGGCTGAGGCTTGCTAACGGTCAAGAGGACTTCTTCTCCTCAAGACTCGGACGAATTTGTTGAGGGAGAGACGTTGAGCCCGAAAGACCAGGTCTACAACGTTCGAAGAAGGAATATTCGGTGTATCCAGCAAGTTTAGGGTAGTTTGTTATTTTATCTTTACTATAAATAGATGTGGGCGGATCAGCTTAGAACACACAATTTTTCACTAACACTCTCGTACACTTTCACTTTCTAGCTCATCGCAAACACTACACTTGTATTCAACTTTCATTGTAACACTTAGTCGATCCGTACCACATCCTGCACTGTATCCTGATTTGTGAAACAATAGAAGAACTAGGCAGCTGCGATTGTCAGCTCCCGAGGTTTTATGCCGGCGATCTAAATTGATCAAGGGCTTTCCTCGTACATCTCGTGTCGTTTACTTTACTTTTGCTCATTGTTTGATCATAGATACAGCTCTATATCCTGAGCCGTATCCTGAAACTGTTTTTACAATTAACTTGATTAACATATTTTCGATACTCATTTCTAGCACACTACCTCACTTAACTAATTTGATCACTTAATTACTTCGGTAATTTTTGACCAAAACAGATAGTATTTTAACATTAATAATAATAATAATTATATTTTTAACAATAATAATATTAATGATAGTATTTTAACAATATAATAATAATTATATTTTTACCAATAATAACAACAATAATAACAAAAATAATAATAATGATAATAATAATAATATTTTAACAATAACAATAATAAAAATAAAAATTTAACAATAATAATAACAATAATAATAATAATAATAATAATTTTAACAATAATAATAATAGTATTTTAACAATAATAATAATTCTTAATTTTTCTAACAATAATTATAACAACAATAGTATTTTAACAATAATAATAATAATAATTATATTTTTTAACAATAATAACAACAATAATAATATTTTAACAATAATAATATTTTAACAATAATAATAATGATAGTAATATTTTAACAATAATAATAATAATAATAATAATAATAATAATAATAATAATAATAATAATAATAATAATTTTAACCTGATTTTGAAATGGATTTCCCGGGTTAGAGGGTAGATAATCATCATACAGTGGTGTGTTCGGAGGCTCATCACCGTATCCTCCGTATCCACCGTAATCCGGATACAATTGTTGTGCCGGGTAATATGGTTCATCAACAGGCTCATCTCCGTATCCACCGTAATCCGTATACGATTGTTGTGCCGGGTAATATGGTTCATCAACAGGCTCGTCCCCGTATCCACCGTATCCATCCGGATTACCTTGTTGCACGTACGAAGATTCACACCCGTATCCGTAATTGGGATACGCTTGATGCATCGGGTAATATGCTTCATCAATCGGTGGAGTCGAATGTAACATCCCGAAAATACAAATTCTTATATTACAATAACATTGCGAATAAATAAGAATTATGAACTAACTAGGAATAATGCTAACCTAGTTAGAGAATGAGTTGTGAGTAGTTTAGAAGTGAAAATAAATAAAGAGTGAAAATTGAGGGACCAAAAGTGTTAAAGTGAGAACTAATATTAATAAAACAAGAAAATTAAAATCACAACACACTTGTTTGTGTGTTGCTGATATCGACCAGAAGGAGGGGGCGAACCCCAGGCTCCCCAAGAACCCTAGCTCAGTTAAATCTCACAAATTGAAGGCCAAAATCGGTCCCGAATAAAAAATCGAGCATAGATTAGTGATCCTCATCACAAGGGGGTTACAAGGTATGTAAAATTTGGTGTTAATTCTCTGTTTGAAATTCTCATGAAATTGGGAAATCTGAAAATTGATGTTGCATGTTTGCTATTTGGGTAGAATAGGGTTGATATAGTGTCTAGGAGTAAAACCTAGACAATAACATGCGAAATCATGGCTAATTCCGGAAAATCTCATGAACACATTGAAGGTGATTCATGGGTTTTGTAGGAAACTAGTAAACACTAGGGTTTAGAATGATTATTCTAGTATAATATGGGTCATAGAAAGTGATTTCTGATATGATGATGTTAAAATATGTGTATATAGTCTAATTGAAGTTAATTAGGGGGATAAACTCAAGTCATGAGCTTGGTTTAGATCATGTAGAAATCTGACCCGCTGGGTGTTTGATAAAACGCCTAAATGAGAGTTAAAATGTTAAAAGTTGAGTAAAAACGCAGATTTGATCATTGTAGAGAATTATGCGTTAAAGCTTGTGAAAGAGTTCTAAACTTATTGTGAATTGAACTCTTTAGGCAAAGAATCCAGAACATCAAGCGGACAAGCCGGAGGTGATACACGCTTGAAAGGTGTGCTTTAAAGGTACGTAACTTCGGTTTCGTTACATTGTGCATAAACAATAGTCTTAGAAAAGTTAATGGGAATGTAGTGTCAATTTCGAGTTGGTATGTCATAGAAGTGACGAAGTTCACTCGACAAACAAACGGGTCAAAATAGTTAATTAGAATTGTTGGTTGATAATGTTATTTAGTTATGCAAGTATGTAACTTGACCCGTTACATTAAATGAATCGTTGTTAAATTTTGTGAAGTCTCATTTTAGGATAAATAGGGTGTCGATTGTAGCGACCATGATCGTTACTTGAATTACTAGTATAAGAGTGACAAAGAATCGTTCGGTAGTCATCATATTGGGAAATTCCATAAGATGAGCCAAACGGTTCAATTAATTGTGCAAATTGTTGTTTTAGTGTTTTTGAGAGTCAAAATGGAGATGACAATCACAAGAGCATTAAGCCATGAGATTGGTAAAGAAATGCGAGTGATGATAAGCCCGGGATGTTGGGTATAAAGTATCATAAGTTTACTAGCTAAATGATAGTAAATTGTGTCAAGTAGAAATGGGTTGAATAAATGCGTAACGACATATAGTCTTTCTGTCCGTAAGTTAAACTTTTGGTATGACAATCGTAATAGGCACGTTGGTAATGAAATTACAGACGTATAGGAAAAAGAATCACTAAAAACGGACTTACGAATCACAAGTTATGGCCATTTTAAGTTGGGAATTGAACAAACATGGAGCTGCTTATGTACAGCATCTGCACAAAAAACATTTCTGTGAAAACAAGGGCTAGGCGTGACGCCTAGGCCCTTGGCGTCACGCGGCGCCCCCCTGATTCGGAAAAAATAAAATTTTGACTTTTGGAACTTGATTATATCCATCCTAACTTTATCAAAACTAACATTTGTTGTGGTTTTGATCTTAGGTGATGTCGGAAACTAACCGGAAGATGATCGAGCTAGCTTTTGAATAACCGAACACTATTTACAAGCTTCCGCAATGTTTAAACTCTTAATAGTCTATGTTTATGGAATGTGAACAATTGTTAAACTACTTTCGAATGTTTTAACTTAGTCTTTAGTTGACTAAGCTTTTTGCTACTTATCAATTCAAATTATGACATCTATGTTAACTGGGTATATTTTGTATAAATTGGAAATGAATTATTATTAAATTCAAGTAAATTTAGATGGGTGTTACAAGTTGGTAATCAGAGCTTAAGGTTGTCAACAAAGTGTTCGGTTCAAGCTTGATCGATCGTCCGGTAAGAATTAATTTAGTAGACTTACTAGAATACTAGAAAAAGGAAAATTTGAATTGATATGTACGGGAAGTGCGTGTTTACACACTCAAACCTGGAAAAGTGCACTAAGCATAAATGGTTTAAGCAAGTGGTGAACGTGGCTAGATCAAAATGAATGACACATATGTCATAAATGAAATGTTTAACAATTAGCGTAAACATTTCAATTTCAAGATGACGGAAAGATGGGAGGAGTGTATGAATACGCTCGAACCCGGGAAAATACACTAAGTAAGAAAGGTAAGGCAAGATATATACTTGACCAAACCGAGAAAGAATAACACATTATTTATGATCGAGTAAGAGTGATATAAATTTCTGTATAATAAGATGGAAATGAATTAAATAATTATTGATAAATCGTGATGGAAGTTTCAGTTAAAGAAATGTCTGGAGTAACCAGAGATGATTCGACATCTCAATTGACTGAACAAATGAAAGCTAAGATTTCCGAGGAGGTCGGAAAAGCTCTAGAAAATAGTCTATCACAGTATATTGATAGATTACAAACCACAATCGTGCCGGTGGTGAACGAAATGATGGCTGAATTGAAAGACATCATACTACAAGAAATAGAAGAAAGGAGGGTGTTGGATATGAATCCAAGATCCGTAAAGAAGTCCAAGTCTAATAAAGCTCCCAAGAAGGGAGTTACAAAAAGTGTGTTACATCAGTGCAGATTTTGTGGAAAAATTCACAAGGGCACATGTGGTAAGCCAAGACATAAAAAGTCTAAATGTCCAGAGAGGCTTGGAACCAAGGACACAACCGACACAAAGTCTGATGCCCAGTAATCAAGGACAAAGTTGTTTATATAACAGCCACGGAGGCTAAAGCTGAACCTGATGTCGTTTCAGGTATACTCTTGTAAATTAAATTTCAGCATAAATTTTTAATTATTACGAGTGCAAATAAATCGTTTGTTTTATATCGATTTATTTAACATTCTACATTAGTGTTAACGAAATTACCAAGGCTTTGAAAAATAGAAAGAGGTAATAATAAAAGTTCTATAGTTTATAAGAGGTGCTGAAACTGTACGTTGAGCATCGAGGTAAAAATAATCATGATAAATATTGCCTTGGGAAGGGGTGCGCGCACACTCGAACCCGAGAACGTAATGAAAGATAAGCGTCATAATAGGGAGCAGTGTAATAACACCCGAACCCTGGGAGTTTACAATAGTGATAGATGACAAGGACATGGTTATAGACTAAGCCAAACTAAATGAAACAGATAGAAACATCGTTTATGTCAACAAACGATGTGGATAAATTCTATATGACGTTATGAAACAATAACATGAAATGAATTGATTTTGTTATTGTAACAATGGGTTAAAGTCAGAAATCAAGAGATTAAGGTTTGGATAGGAATATCCTCGAAAAAGAAACTAAATGGACAATATGTATTATTTGTTGCTGTAAATAATGAAATACCAATAAATTTGGATTTAAAAGCTCGGGTATGGGTAGATACCCAAGTAACATGTTATTAATAAATTCCTCCTGAGGAAGAACGATAATCACCTTGATGAGGGTGAATATGTAAAAGAATTAGTAAGACAAACATCATGAAAGCGTTAGAATAAGAACGAGTAAACCCCAAAAGCCGTATAACCATAACAGTGGTTTTACCAAATAAAACTCAAGAAATGGGCTTTCGAAATATTAGTAAAAGAAACAGACCTAAGGGTCGCTAACAACAGAAAGGTGGTGTTACGATCAAAGAGGTAAAATGCTTAATAATAAAAGTAAACGGGATACGCTAACATTACTGAATAAATCAAAACGAAGTCTTAATACATGCCGGAATGGTTGCCGTGATAGTGACTTCGGTAAAATACCCGATAGATGGGCAGGAATACGGATCTATACGTAAACCAAGAGACGGTGACGCAGATTAAAGGTCAAAAGACTCGGATTAATAGTTAGGACTAAAAGATGATAAAATTTCTCAAAACAAAAATTTTGATAGTTATGTTCGACTATTGCAATGCTGGACGGACTGAATAAAGTATAATACCTGACATTCCGAGTAAGCGTGAAACGAATAATGGAAGTGTGAAATATTACTGAACCTATGTGATAGGTCGTAAAAGAATATGGAAAGGAAAACGCAAATTAATAAAACCGGAGTGTTAAAACCATTAAGATAAAGAACCCAGGTAACGGGTTGAAAGGAAATTGAGGCATAAACCAAATAACGGTATGAGTAAAATAAACCGACGCGAAGGACACATAAGAAGTCATAGAGACGAAAGATAATTCGAAAGAAAGTGAGGGTAGCCTTAGATTACGGTCAAGGTCAAACGAATAGAAGATGATCCATGGGATCACCATAACCTCCAAATTATAAACAATGTAAAGGCCTACGGGGACAAAATGACCATTGGGTCGCAAATACAAATGGAACATACTAAGGGGGGGGGGGTCTCACCCTAAAAAGGCGAAGACCTAATAGAATAGTCTACAAGGCTAAGTAAAGGAACCTACGGGTCGATAATATAAAGCGTGAAGAACCAATTATGATCTCTCGCGTAAAATGATAATCCCGAAAAATAATCCTTGTCGTCAATTCCTTGATATGATTAATCGACATGGTTAAAGATAAAAACATTAAACTAAAATTCAGTTTTAGTAAAGAAACGATGTTCTAACACCTATGAATACTGAGAGAGAAATTAGAAAATGGTTAGTACTAAAGAATATAGGTCTAACGCCGAAAGCTGTAAGATGATGCATTCGGAGGAAAGATTCTTAAGAATGAAAAGTCGATGTAAAACTAAACATGGCGTGATGTGATCACGGACACGAAAGTACTATAGAATGTAATCACGTTATAGTGTGAATGACTAGATATGAAATTATAAGCACGCAAAAGGCCGATGACGGCAATATTGCATACCCGAATGACGAGGTATGAGGTAAAATGGTGACCAATTAGTTTAGGCAATAAAACAAGTTGTAGCCTAAATAACACTGTGACCTATGTAGAGCGCTTGTTAATATAAAACTAGCGTCAAGTAAGTATGCTGACGAACTCAGTGACTGAATGGTCAAAAGACAACCCAATCAAAAAAGTGACAAAGGATAGGAAATAGGTGATACAGTTATGCTAAAAGTTTTCCCCAAGGAAGGGTGTTATCCGATTCAGGAAAAGAGAGAAACTAAGCCCGAGGTTTATCGGGCCATTTAAAATCATCGAACGGGGTTGGCAAGGTGGCTTATCGCCTCGAGCTACCGGAAGAGTTGAGTGGAATACATGGCACATTTCACGTGTCATAAATGCGGAAATGTCTAACGGAGGAAACAACTTATACCCATTACGATGGTATCGAGGTGGATAATAGCCTAAATTATGCGGTGAGACCATTGGAGATTTTGGATCGGAAGGTCAAGCAATTGCGAAACAAACAAATTGATCAAGTCAAGATCAAGTGGGAGCATAGGAAAGGCTCGGACACTACATGGGAGTACGAAGAGGAGATGCGACGTCTCTACCCTACATTATTTGGTATGTACTTTGGTTTCGGGGACGAAACCCTTTTTAAGGGGGGTGGACTTGTAACATCCCGAAAATACAAATTCTTATATTACAATAACATTGCGAATAAATAAGAATTATGAACTAACTAGGAATAATGCTAACCTAGTTAGAGAATGAGTTGTGAGTAGTTTAGAAGTGAAAATAAATAAAGAGTGAAAATTGAGGGACCAAAAGTGTTAAAGTGAGAACTAATATTAATAAAACAAGAAAATTAAAATCAAAACACACTTGTTTGTGTGTTGTTGATATCGACCAGAAGGAGGGGGCGAACCCTAGGCTCCCCAAGAACCCTAGCTCAGTTAAATCTCATAAATTGAAGGCCAAAATCGGTCCCGAATCGAAAATCGAGCATAGATTAGTGATCCTCATCACAAGGGGGTTACAAGGTATGTAAAATTTGGTGTTAATTCTCTGTTTGAAATTCTCATGAAATTGGGAAATCTGAAAATTGATGTTGCATGTTTGCTATTTGGGTAGAATAGGGTTGATATAGTGTCTAGGAGTAAAACCTAGACAATAACATGCGAAATCATGGCTAATTCCTGAAAATCTCATGAACACATTGAAGGTCATTCATGGGTTTTGTGGGAAACTAGTAAACACTAGGGTTTAGAATGATTATTCTAGTATAATACGGGTCATAGAAAGTGATTTCTGATATGATGATGTTAAAATATGTGTATATAGTCTAATTAAAGTTAATTAGGGGGATAAACTCAAGTCATGAGCTTGGTTTAGATCATGTAGAAATCTGACCCGCTAGGTGTTTGATAAAACGCCTAAATGAGAGTTAAAATGTTAAAAGTTGAGTAAAAACGCAGATTTGATCATTGTAGAGAATTATGCGTTAAAGCTTGTGAAAGAGTTCTAAACTTATTGTGAATTGAACTCTTTAGGCAAAGTATGTAACTTGACGCATTACATTAGTTAATTAGAATTGTTGGTTGATAATGTTATTTAGTTATGCAAGTATGTAACTTGACCCGTTACATTAAATGAATCGTTGTTAAATTTTGCGAAGTCTCATTTTAGGTTAAATATGGTGTCGATTGTAGCGACCATGATCGTTACTTGAATTACTAGTCTAAGAGTGACAAAGAATCGTTCGGTAGTCATCATATTGGGAAATTCCATAAGATGAGCCAAACAGTTCAATTAATTGTGCAAATTGTTGTTTTAGTGTTTTAGAGAGTCAAAATGGAGATGACAATCACAAGAGCATTAAGCCATGAGATTGGTAAAGAAATGCGAGTGATGATAAGCCCGGGATGTTGGGTATAAAGTATCATAAGTTTACTAGCTAAATGATAGTAAATTGTGTCAAGTAGAAATGGGTTGAATAAATGCGTAACGACATATAGTCTTTCTGTCCATAAGTTAAACTTTTGGTATGACAATCGTAATAGGCACGTTGGTAATGAAATTACAGATGTATAGGAAAAAGAATCACTAAAAACGGACTTACGAATCACAAGTTATGGCCATTTTAAGTTGGGAATTGAACAAACATGGAGCTGCTTATGTACAGCATCTGCACAAACAACATTTCTATGAAAACAAGGGCTAGGCGTGACGCCTAGGCCCTTGGCCTCACGCAGCGCCCCCCTGATCCGGAAAAAAATAAAATTTTGACTTTTTAACTTTTGGAACTTGATTATATCCATCCTAACTTTATCAAAACTAACATTTGTTGTGGTTTTGATCTTAGGTGATGTCGGAAACTAACCGGAAGATGATCGAGCTAGCTTTTGAATAACTGAACACTATTTACAAGCTTCCGCAATGTTTAAACTCTTAATAGTCTATGTTTATGGAATGTAAACAATTGTTAAACTACTTTCGAATGTTTTAACTTAGTCTTTAGTTGACTAAGCTTTTTGCTACTTATCAATTCAACTTATGAAATCTATGTTAACTGGGTATATTTTGTATAAATTAGAAATGAATTATTATTAAATTCAAGTAAATTTAGATGGGTGTTACATCGAAGCCACGTTCCAGTCTGGAAACTGAGCCTCGTTCAAGTCTGGAAATTGTATCTTTTGATCTACAGGGACGCCCGACACAACCTCCTCCTCATTTGCATCATTCACTCCCCACAAGTCGTTAGAATACTGCTTACCGAAATAATTGTTGCGCCAAAATGACGACATTTTAGCTTCACGGTCGACTATGAAATTATAAATCAAATAAATGAAGAAGAAGAATTGAATATGTTTTGAATTCGTAGGCAAGGCAGATGATGTCTAAATAGGATTTTGAATTTACATTTATCAGCCGCGTATATACGCGGTGTATACCTTTATTCACGTGCCTGGACAACATCGTATCATTGTCAAATTTGGTAGACATACGCTGCATATAACTCTATACGCAACGTATAGATGCCTCGTATATTTGCTTCGTATAGGCCTATACGTAGCATATGTCTGCCAAATTTAACAATGTACTAGGTTGTCATGTACCTGCCCACTACATACGCTGCGTATAGACCTATATGCAGCGTATAGGGTTGCTTCCATACGCTGCGTATGCCTCTATACATAACGTATGTATGCATGATTTGACAGTGTACGAGGTTTGACTGAATGGTTGTGTACGGACCCCGTACCTACGCTGCGTATAGGTCTATACGCAGCGTATACACTATAGAGGTAGCCCTATACGCTGCGTATAGGCCAATACGCAGCGTAGGTACATGTAGGGTTTGATGTGCAAATAGCCAGGTTGGTGTGCAAATATGTAGTTATCCATATCGAATCCAATCTTGCAAACATTGGTTTCACCTCAACAAATAAATCACTATGTTTTATTGCATGTCCAGAAAATTAAGGACTAAGAACAATAATCAAACCACATTGTGTGTTGCATGTCCAGAAAACAAATCACTATGTTTTCAACTTTATTTAATACTAAGAACAATAATCAAACTGCAATCAACTCATAGCTGGGATAGTGGATACGTCATCTCTTGTCGTGGTTTAAACTTGGCTACCAATGGTATTGCCTAATTAGGCATGGTGACCACAGGACCTTCGGTCATATCAACCAACTCTTCGCTCGTTCGTTCCCAATCAAAGCATTGAATAATCGACCCTAAAGCCATCCCTAGCATTTGAATCGCCAATGCATCCCTTGGACAACTCCTCTTTCCGGACCCAAATGGCAATAACTTAAACCCATCTCGTGTCCCTTCTAATCTTTCAAACCTTTCTGGCTCCCACACCATCGGGTCATGATGTATGGCCCATTGGTTAACAATCAGCATCGTCCCACTTTGGATGTTGTAGCTGTGACAACCCTCAAATTACATGTAACCGTACAATCTATTAATGTTAATTAAAGTACTTGATGACTGTGTTGAATCATTTAACTGCTCTCTGATTACTGTGTTATACTTACATGTACTTGATAACATGCTGGTAGTATACAGAAAATTACTAAACAGTCCGGAGTGTTGAAAATTAAAAACGTTACAAAAATGTATATATAGGACACTTTACGGATTAGTTAAACACTTTAACGGAACAGTGTCAAACCGAACAACCGGACTTAACCCGGAACATAAAAATATTGCCGAAGACATTGTTTTTACTTTTCTGAGCTAGTTAGGGTCCCCGAACACCCTTTATATTAAATAACACACTCAAACTACTAACTAAACCTTTAGATTCCAACTAAATCTTAACCATACCATCACCACCCAACCCTTACCCCCCCCCCCTCAAAATGACGGTCACAAGGGGTGGTACACCCCCTTGTTTTCTTTGATTATTTAATTATGGTGTGTGGGGTATCTAGAGAACACAATACATGTTGGACATTCACAATATTTGGTCTATAAGTATACATGAGAGTTCATCATTCTCTTTCATCAACACTTCAACAAACTTCAACTTTCTCTCCCTCTCCCCACCTTCGGCCGCCACCTTCCACCATACTAACACCATCATCAAGCTCTTGTTCAATCATTCCTCATACATACAAAGGTGCAAGAGGTCCAACAACGAAGCTCGGTGCTCTCGGAAGTGGAAGGACCTTCTCTATTCGCTATTAACCACCACATTTCTTCACTCGAACTTCCCTAGTCTTGAACTGGTGGTAAGAACTTAGATCCGTTCATTTTTCATGTCATTAGAGTGGTTAATAGTTGTTTGATGATGAAAATCCATGAACACTAAAGAACCATGAACAAAGTCTTGCATATAAACCAACTTGTAATGAAATATTGTTGAAACATAATGAAGTGATGATAAATTGAAGTAGTTTTGATTATGTTGCTGATTACTTGCTGATCTACTTGTAATATTGATGTTTGATGTTGTTGTGGTCACTAAACATGTTAACGGAATCAATCGAACACAAGTTAGAAAGTTAAAGACTGAAAACAGAATCTGTCCAAGCTTTACAACAAACTTCAGTTGGCTGTAAACAACTCATAACTCAACGAAAAACTGATATTTTGAGTCGATAACGTGTTATTATGAAATACGGTTCTAATGGCACCAGAATCGTAATTTTTGGACTTCGTTTACTATTTTTAAAGTGTCATTTAACAGCAGTTAGAGCTGCATTTTTCTGCTGAAAATATGCGTTTTGTTTTCTATCATAACTTGAGTTCTGTGTAGAGTTAGATCATGAAACTTGTATTGTAGATGACCACCGATGTAGTTGTATTTCTCTCACTGGAATTTCGTAAATCGGACTCTCGATAAATTTTAAATAAATTATTCCATGTACTGTGGTCAGAAAAATATAAATCTGATTGCAGTCCGGAAAATGAATTTTTATAAAATATTGTTAATGAACTGGACCCCGATATTTTTACACAATAGTATTTGTATCGTTTAAGACATTCTGTAAAAATTTGGGAATTTTTGGAATAAGTTAACTATTTTATTAAAATGTCCGAAAACAGCCCGATTTTGAATATTAATGCCGAAATGACATAAGTTGTAATTTGCATGTCTAAATGTCGGGTAGGTTATCTGTGAATGATATAACATGTTATATGTGTTATGTGCATTATCGTATGTTTGGTTATGAGTGGGGAATGGATGGGAAACTTATATGGGCATAAACCATTAAAATGATGCATATTACGTGATAGATACGTGTAGGAATTTTGTGCTCTATTTGAAACCACTAAATGACTAACTGGTAATCATACTAGGACGTGATTGACCAACCTTGATTGTTAGCTATTTGTGAGAGTCAAACCGAGCAACCGAGGTGAGTTCACACTTTTCTACAAAGCATGGTAAATTCCCGGTGGGAATGGGAATGGGTACAGGAATAGGGATTCCTCGTCCATTGGGACGCGTTCAGGAATGTGAATTCCTCGTCCTTGAGACGTGTTCAGGAATGTAAATTCCTCGTCCTGTTGGGACGTATTAGACTTACTGGACTAGAACTCTATCAGCGAAGTCCCTCCCTTTTTGTATCGACTTAATCGCCGAGGCTATGGCGAGCGGGTCATTATTTAATAGCGCTATTAGGTTTAACAAACCGCACACCGTGCCAGTTGGACGGGTGTGTACTAATGGACTATGGCACGTCGGCGATGATAGACACCGACGCTAGGGCACAATTAATTTTCGTTAGTAGTCGATATGATAAACGAGTCTGGTAGTTTAAAATATTGGGGTAGCTCCCCACGGCTGGAGTGCCGGGCTGAATAGCCAGGGAAGGTGAACATGGGATGGTTAACTAATAAGCGTTTTTCGAACTATGGGGTAACCCCCCCCCCCCCGGCTAGATAGCTGAATGAGATTAAACTACTTTTTTTTTTGGAAACAACTCTAAAATGGACAACCAACCGTGAACTAACTCAACTTTGTTGTTGACTCGTTATTACATGCTTTGCAGGTCGTTAGATGCTATGGAGCTTGCACATGGAGGTGGTCGTTGTGGGATGCGAACTGATATGTCCCGTACTTAATGAATAAGCTCTATGAACTTATGAAACTTATGTTTGGGTCTTTAAACTTATGAACTACGAACTTATGTTTTGGTTTAACGTCTTATGCTTCCGCTGTTTAAATTGAACTTGGTTAACTTCCTTTTGGTCACCAATTGTATTGTGATTGGTTTTATTTACTAAAATACGTTGTTCAATATGATTGGTGGCTCGATCCTGGTCATGTCACGCCTCCAAGCGGTGATACTCCGCGTGTGGATTTTGGGGGTGTGACAGATTGGTATCAGAGCCATTGGTTATAGTGAACTTGGTTTTAAAAAGGGGAAAAGCTTTTTGATAAAACCAGACTATAACCTATACAGTGCTCAACGATCCACAACGACGCTTCGCTCCACGTGCAAGACTCGACACAATAGGTGGTATGATTTATGTTATATTGTTGGTTAGATAGTTCACACTGTGCATTAATTAACGTAATAATTGCTATTTGAACCTTGTGTGCTTACTCTCTACTATCGTCCCACACTTACGAACTTTCGCGACACCTTCCTCACTTACGTTGCTTCGTTATGAAGATCATGAGCAGACGCGGAGGACGTATCAACCTCACTCAAGCCTAGTTGACGGCTTTGATCAACGAACGAGTCGCTGAGGCACTCGCAGCTAACCCTGCAGGAGGTCAACATGCTCAACCTCCTGTGTGCACATTCAAAACCTTCATGGATTGCCGGCCCAGTACCTTCAGCGGCACAGAAGGAGCGGTAGGCCTTCTTCACTGGTTTGAGAAGCTTGAGTCTGTCTTCGAGATGTGTGAATTCCCTGAAGATCGTAGGGTGAAGTATGCTACCGGTACTCTTGAAGAGGTAGCGCTCACGTGGTGGAACGCTCAGGTTCAGCTGCTGGGGTTGGTTGCTGCTAATGCCACCCCATGGAATGACTTCAAGGAACTGATCAAGGAAGAGTACTGCAGTCGTGATGATATCCACAAGCTAGAGGTGGAATTTTTCAACCTGAAGATGACGGGGTCTGAGATTGAGGCGTATACGAAGAGGTCGAATGAACTGGCCATCCTGTGCCCTACTATGGTGGACCCTCCCATCAAACGTATTGAGCTTTACTTCAAGGGCCTTGTACCCGAGATTCAGAGTTACATGACTTCGGCTAACCTGGGTACCATTCAACAAATCATCAAGTTGGCTCACCGTCTCACCGACCAGGCAGTGGAACAAAACAGATTGCCCAAGCGTATTGGTACTGCTACTACTGATACCCCCAATGATCACAAGCGAAAATGGGATGGAAATTCGGGCAAAGGCTCTACCTCTGTTCAGTCTCAGTCTCAGCAACAAAGGACTAAGGACCGTAGGAGCCCCGGTCAGCAGTCTTCTGGGAATCAAGGTCAGGGTGGATACAAGGGAAATCACCCTAAGTGCAACCGATGTAATTTGCACCACAGCGGGCCATGTGGTAAAGGCAACTGTCATCGATGCAACAAACCTGGTCACATTGCAAGGGATTGCAGGAGTCAGCATCCGGCGAATCAGAACCGGCAGCAACAGCAAGCCCCACCAAATCAATGCCAGCAGCGGCAACAACAAAGGGTGCTTTCAATGTGGTGCTGAGGGCCATTTCAAGAAAGACTGCCCCCAGCTAAATCAAAAGCAGAACAACAACAATCAGGGGAACGGAAACGACAATGGGGGAAACAACAATGGTAATGGTGCAAGGGGTCATGTTTTCGTGCTAGGTCAGGGTGACGCAAGGAACGATCCCAACGTTGTGATGGGTAAGTTTCTTCTGGACGACTTCCTTGTTACTGTTTTGTTTGATTCGGGCGCTGATACTAGTTATGTGTCTTTAAAAGTTAGTCAATTGCTTAAGCGCACTCCAACACTTTTGAACACCAAACACACAGTAGAACTAGCCAACGGTAAAAGTCTTGAAGCCACATACGTAGTTAAGGGTTGTAACCTTGTCTTAGCTTGTCAGACCTTCTCTATCAATCTTATTCCCATCGTACTGGGTAGTTTTGACGTCGTTATTGGGATGGATTGGCTATCTCATCATCAAGCGGAGATTGTTTGCAAGGATAAAATCGTCTGCATTCCTCGTTCTGGTAAAGAGCCCCTCGTGATTCATGGCGACAAGAGTGGTGCTGTCGTAGGCATTATCTCTTTTCTTAAGGCCCAGAAGTGTTTGCGAAAGGGCCACACTGTCATTCTAGCACTCGTTACTGACACATCAACGGAAGAGAAGAGAATTGAAGACATTCCTATTGTGCGTGATTTTCCTGAGGTATTTCCCGAGGAATTACCTGGTCTTCCGCCTCATCGCCAACTTGAGTTTCAAATCGAGTTAGCTTATGGAGCAGCACCAGTAGCTCGAGCGCCATATCGTCTAGCTCCATCAGAACTTGAAGAACTATCCACGCAATTACAAGAACTCTTGGAAAAGGGTTTCATACGTCCTAGCTCTTCGCCCTGGGGAGCTCCAGTCTTGTTTGTGAAGAAGAAAAATGGTACTTTCAGAATGTGTATTGACTACGGCGAACTCAACAAGGTGACCGTGAAGAATCGTTATCCTCTTCCACGTATTGACGACTTGTTCGACCAGTTGCAAGGGTCGAGCTATTACTCTAAGATTGATTTGAGATCGGGATACCATCAGCTGAGAGTCCGAGATGAGGACGTCTCCAAAACAGCATTCAGAACTCGCTACGGCCATTACGAGTTTCTGGTTATGCCTTTCGGATTGACGAATGCACCAGCGGTCTTCATGGATCTCATGAACCGAGTGTGCAAGCCTTACCTGGATAAGTTTGTCATTGTATTCATCGTCGATATCCTGATCTATTCTAAGAGTCAAGAGGAACACGAGCAGCATCTACGACTTATGCTGGAACTTCTTCGAGCAGAGCAACTCTATGCTAAATTTTCGAAATGTGACTTCTGGCTTCGCGAAGTCCACTTTCTAGGCCACGTGGTAAACAAGGATGGGATTCATGTTGATCCATCCAAGGTTGACTCGATCAGGAACTGGCCTGCACCCCGTACACCAACAGAAATCCGCCAATTCTTGGGATTGGCAGGATATTACAGAAGGTTTATCAAAGATTTCTCCAAAATTGCGCAACCTCTCACTTCACTGACTCAGAAGGGTGTCATCTATCGTTGGGGTGATGCACAGGAGTCCGCATTTCAACACTTAAAAGATAGACTTTGTAGCGCGCCTATCCTCTCATTGCCTGAAGGCACAGATGATTTTGTGGTTTATTGCGACGCTTCCATCCAAGGACTTGGTTGCGTGTTAATGCAACGTGATAAGGTCATTGCCTACGCATCACGCCAACTTAAGGTTCACGAAAGGAACTACACTACGCACGACTTGGAATTGGGAGCAGTTGTTTTCGCGCTTAAGATATGGAGACATTACCTGTATGGTACCAAGTGCACCATTTACACCGATCACAGAAGTCTCGAGCATATCTTTAAGCAAAAGGAGTTAAACATGCGACAACGCCGATGGGTCGAACTCTTGAACGATTATGAATGCGCTATCAAATACCATCCAGGCAAGGCCAATGTTGTGGCCGACGCCCTCAGCCAAAAAGATACTATACCTAAGCGTGTACGTGCTTTACAGCTTACCATCCAATCCAACCTCCCCGCTCAGATTCGCGATGCTCAGGTCGAAGCATTGAAAGCAGAGAACATCAGGGCTGAGTCCCTACGAGGATCGAGACAACGGCTAGAACAAAAGGAAAACGACGCCTACTATATAAACGGGCGCATCTGGGTTCCACTGTATGGAGACCTACGCGAGCTTGTGATGAATGAAGCACATAAGTCTCATTATTCAGTACATCCTGGTTCGGATAAGATGTACCACGACCTCAAGACTACGTATTGGTGGCTTGGTATGAAAGCCAGCATAGCAACCTACGTCAGTAAATGCTTGACTTGTGCTAGGGTCAAGGTTGAGTACCAGAAACCATCAGGCCTACTTCAACAACCGGAGATCCCGAAATGGAAATGGGAGCAGATTTCCATGGATTTCGTTACTGGTCTGCCTAGATCTCAACGCGGAAACGATACCATTTGGGTGATCGTAGATCGACTGACCAAGTCTGCACATTTTCTGGCTATCAAGGAAATGGATAAGTTTTCTACTCTAGCAGACATTTACCTAAAGGAAGTGGTATCAAGACACGGAGTGCCAACCTCCATCATTTCTGATCGTGACGCGCGTTTTACTTCTGAACTGTGGCAAGCAATGCACAAGTCTTTTGGCTCACGTTTAGATATGAGCATCGCTTATCACCCGCAGACGGATGGGCAATCTGAACGCACCATCCAAACCCTTGAAGACATGCTTAGGGCATGTGTGATTGATTTTGGTAATGGCTGGGAAAAGCACCTTTCGCTAGTGGAATTTTCGTATAACAACAGCTACCACACCAGCATCCAGGCCGCTCCGTTCGAGGCATTGTACGGACGGAAGTGCCGATCGCCTCTTTGTTGGGCAGAAGTTGGTGACAGCCAAATCACAGGCCTAGAAATCGTGGTAGACACGACTGAGAGGATTGCTCAGATACGACAGCGAATGGCGGCAGCTCGTGACCGTCAGAAAAGCTATGCTGATAAGGGAAGAAAACCACTCGAGTTCCAGGTTGGGGATAGAGTGCTACTCAAAGTCTCACCTTGGAAAGGTGTAGTTCGATTTGGAAAACGAGGCAAACTCAACCCGCGATACGTTGGACCCTTCGAAATCATTGAGAAAATTGGCAAGGTCGCCTACAGGTTGAATCTACCTGAAGAACTCAGCGGAGTTCACAATGTTTTCCATGTGTCGAATCTGAAGAAGTGTCTGTCAGATGAGACCCTCATAGTTCCTCTCAAGGAACTCACAATCGACGACCAGCTGCAATTCGTCGAGGAACCAGTAGAGATTACGGATCGAGATGTTAATATCCTCAAGCGTACCAGGATACCTCTGGTCCGAGTTCGTTGGAATGCCAGTCGTGGCCCAGAGTATACCTGGGAACGAGAAGACCAAATGAAACTCAAGTACCCCCAGCTGTTTAAGAAAAACGCAACCACTACTGAGGCTGAAGCTACTTCAGAATTTCGGGACGAAATTCCAAATCAACGGGGGGATGATGTGACACCCCAGGAAAACCAGGTAACCAACGCAACTTAACTAGCTTCCTCAGTAACCACACGCTAAATTTCGGGACGAAATTCTCTTAACAGGGGGAGAATGTGACAACCCTCAAATTACATGTAACCGTACAATCTATTAATGTTAATTAAAGTACTTGATGACTGTGTTTGAATAATTTAACTGCTCTCTGATTACTGTGTTATACTTACATGTACTTGATAACATGCTGGTAGTATACAGAAAAATTACTAAATAGTCCGGAGTGTTGAAAATTAAAAACGTTACAAAAATGTATATATAGGACACTTTACGGATTAGTTAAACACTTTAACGGAACAGTGTCAATCCGAACAACCGGACTTTACCCGGAACATAAAAATATTGCCGAAGACATTGTTTTTACTTTTCTGAGCTAGTTAGGGTCCCCGAACACCCTTTATATTAAATAACACACTCAAACTACTAACTAAACCTTTAGATTCCAACTAAATCTTAACCATACCATCACCACCCAACCCTTACCCCCCCCCCTCAAAATGACGGTCACAAGGGGTGGTACACCCCCTTGTTTTCTTTGATTATTTAATTATGGTGTGTGGGGTATCTAGAGAACACAATACATGTTGGACATTCACAATATTTGGTCTATAAGTATACATGAGAGTTCATCATTCTCTTTCATCAACACTTCAACAAACTTCAACTTTCTCTCCCTTTCCCCACCTTCGGCCGCCACCTTCCACCATACTACCACCATCATCAAGCTCTTGTTCAATCATTCCTCATACATACAAAGGTGCAAGAGGTCCAACAACAAAGCTCGGTGCTCGAGGAAGTGGAAGGACCTTCTCCATTCGCTATTAACCACCACATTTCTTCACTCGAACTTCCCTAGTCTTGAACTAGTGGTAAGAACTTAGATCCGTTCATTTTTCATGTCATTAGAGTGGTTATTAGTTGTTTGATGATGAAAATCCATGAACACTAAAGAACCATGAACAAAGTCTTGCATATAAACCAACTTGTAATGAAATATTGTTGAAACCTAATGAAGTGATGATAAATTGAAGTAGTTTTGATTATGTTGCTGATTACTTGCTGATCTACTTGTAATATTGATGTTTGATGTTGTTGTGGTCACTAAACATGTTAACGGAATCAATCGAACACAAGTTAGAAAGTTAAAGACTGAAAACAGAATCTGTCCAAGCTTTACAGCCAACTTCAGTTGGCTGTAAACAGGTCATAACTCAACAAAAAACTGATATTTTGAGTCTATAACGTGTTATTATGAAATACGGTTCTAATGACACTGGAATCGTAATTTTTGGACTTCGTTTACTATTTTTAAAGTGTCATTTTGTAACAGCAGCTAGAGCTGCATTTTTCTCCTGAAAATATGCGTTTTGTTTTCTGTCATAACTTGAGTTCTGTGTAGAGTTAGATCATGAAACTTGTACTGTAGATGACCACCGATGTAATTGTAATTCTCTCACTGGAATTTCGTAAATTGGACTCTCGATAAATTTTAAATAAATTATTCCATGGACTGTGGTCAGAAAAATATAAATCTGATTGCAGTCCGGAAAATAAATTTTTATAAAATATTGGTAATGAACTGGACCCCGATATTTTTACACAATAATATTTGGATCGTTTAAGACATTCTTTAAAAATTTGGGAATTTTTGGAATAAGTTAACTATTTTATTAAAATGTCCGAAAACAGCCCGGTTTTGAATATTATTGCTGAAATGACATAAGTTGTAATTTGCATGTCTAAATGTCGAGTAGGTTATCTATGAATGATATAACGTGTTATATGTGTTATGTGCATTATCGTATGTTTGTTTATGAGTGGGGAATGGATGGGAAACTTATATGGGCCTAAACCGTTAAAATGATGCATGTTACGTGATAGATACGTGTAAGAATTTTGTGCTCTATTTGAAACCACTAAATGACTAACTGGTAATCATACTAGGACGTGATTGACCAACCTTGATTGTTAGCTATTTGTGAGAGTCAAACCGAGCAACCGAGGTGAGTTCACACTTTTCTACAAAGTATGGTAAATTCCCGGTGGGAATGGGAATGGGTACAGGAATAGGGATTCCTCGTCCTTTGGGACGCGTTCAGGAATGTGAATTCCTCGTCCTTGAGACATGTTCAGGAATGTAAATTCCTCGTCCTGTTGGGACGTATTAGACTTACTGGACTAGAACTCTATCAGCGAAGTCCCTCCCTTTTTGTATCGACTTAATCGCCGAGGCTATGGCGAGCGGGTCATTAGTTAATAGCGCTATTAGGTTTAACAAACCGCACACTGTGCCAGTTGGACGGGTGTGTACTAATGGACTATGGCACTGTAACACCTCGAAAATTCACGTCCTATAATGTATTGACACGTGTCATAAGCTTGAACGTGTGTAAGAATACTCTAGAAAGACTAAATTTGACAAACATGGAAACTATGTGAAAATAAGAGTTCAGAATGTCAACAATGGGTAAATATATTTTTAAATAACCCTACATGATGCTAATACCTTTAAACGAATAAATCATGGATCATACGAAGCCAAATATGAAAGAAAGTGAGAGATTACAAACTACAGGGGTTAAATGTGTCAACGTGTTTAAGTTATACCTCTGAGTGACCTTTTAGCAAACCCGAAGCTTTGTAACGATTAATTATGCTCACTAGAATGCACGATAAAAATTTCATAAGGTTTCGTTATCGTATGAGAAAGTTATGATCCAATTCGTATGTGAGGGGTTAAAGCGTAAACGTTGAAAAATTATGACTTTTTCGGGTAACAAGAGGTGACCAAGAACTTGGCAAAGTGGGTATAAGTCATGAACCCCTTATAAGTCAAGATGAGGGGCTCAAAATGCAAGAAATAAGTTTGGTTGACCCTTCGAAAGGCCAAGGGACAAGATGCAACAACTTGAAAAAGTTTAAACCTGAAGTTAGGCTCCAGGCGGGCCGCGTAGGCTTTGCCAAAGCCTCATACGGGCCGCGTGAGGTACCCAGATGCCGAAACTTTAGACAGCAGCCTATTTTCACGCTATAACCGACTTTAATCAGATATTTCCCTCCATGGGCGACCTAAATGACACCTAGGCCCTTAGGGACATCTGTGGATGATCCATGGCCATTGCTAGGCTTGTGTGTCAATGATCTATGAGATTTTGAACACTATATAAAGGCCTCATGTTGCAACATTGTGATCACACCTTTCTTCTGCATTTCTGGAGCTTCCTGGAGCTTAAGAGCAGACCCAAGTCTTTCCTAATCGTGCATAGGACTTCAGTAAGTATGCTTAACCTTTCTTAGTTGAGTTTTTACTTAGTTTTAGCTTAAAAGTCAAACCGTCGTAATTACCGTTTGACTTAGCGATTATTCATTAATGGTCCAGTGATTGGTCGAATTGAAGGTAGTTATAAGTTGGTAATTATGTGGGCATTAAACCCTTAAAAGGGCACCCTCTGATTCCCACTCTATCTAGACCATTTGTCGGGTCAAAGTTGATTAGAAAAAGTCAACAGAATGCTAATATTCTAATTAACGCATAATTCACAATGCAGAAGGCGTGTAACCTATTTTATCACTCATATAACTTGGTAATAAGTATAATAACTGGTCTAAGCTTGTTTGATCCGATAATTTCCTGTTAAGACCCGGTTCGGAACCGAAAGTCGCAAAACTTTGACTTTTGCTTTGACTTCAGTTCTGACCCGTTTTAGTATGATTTAGGAATGCCTTAGAGCTTCCTTAGGACCAGGTTACATGCTAGTATAACCCTCTGTGATTATACACCTTGGTTCATTAGTTAACCAATTAATATGCATGATTCCGTTAATTGCCTATATGTTGACCATTATGCCCTTTTCACCATAAAACGTGATTTTTATGAATGTAAAGAGTAGAAACCTTAGTTACTGATTTATAAACTTGCACCCAAACTTGGACATCAGTTTGAGGTGTAACTTGAGAGTTATGCTCATTAGCGTAATTAGAAAGCTTTTTAGCAATTTAACGACACAATTAGCATATAGCCTATTTAAACCTACTTTTAGATATCAAACTTTTTTCCCACTGATGTAATATATTATTTTGGGATTTTTGAATATTTTTAATTAATTTTAGGCTGAGCATAACTTAGAGTCATAAGCATGATTCGGTAAATGTCGGTTTTCCCCTTTCGGGCTATAAAAAGAGTTTTACATATCTTTTTGACCCCAAACCTTTTACTACTGATTTTATATGATAAATACATTATTTTAATCCTCCTGGAATAATAAAAATATCAGCTTTGTATATAGAACCCGGAAATGGCTTCTAATCGCCTTTTTAAGCGTTTTTAACGCATAGTATGTGCTAAAACTATTTTAAACTTGCAAGAGTTGATACCTACTGATATTTTAGGTAAATTATAATATTTTAACAGCAAGCAAAAGTTGTTTAACTCAGACTTCAGTTTTGAGCTTTTCGGCTTATGTGAAATTACCAAAATGCCCCTACGGTGCATAGTTTGGTTATAATTGATAAATTTCACATATATGCATTACCCTACTATTATAACTTATTAAATTAAGTATTTTGCTGATTATATCAGACCTGTAACTCAGGTTAATACTTAAACTCTTTTATAACCTTGTAAATGACCAAAATACCCCTATGGGGCATAGTTGGTGTTTAAATTCGTTTCCGGCATAATAAAAGACATCTTACTGATGTCACAACATATTTGAGGCATATTAACTTAGGAAACCTGTAAATGACTCTCATGATTACCCGTTACGCCTCTTGCGCGTTCGGTTCGGTTTATGTAACTAGTTTACATAAATTAGCCGAAACGGGTCAAACCTAATCAGTTTTATCTCAAAATTCTGAATGTGCTTAGATTACCCATATAAGGCATGTCTTCAAACTTGTTGGGTCTAAATCACATTCTATTACGCTCTTCGCCTAATCGCACGTTCGAACCGTATCTTCCTTTAAAACTAACCGGTCTAAGCTTAAGCTTAACTAAAGACCGTTAGGATTCTAATAAGGTTATTATAAACCTTCGTTCCAGAATAGGAGCCCAGTAAAAGCTATCTGTACTTGCTGATTTGATACGGCTGGGATTGAATATTTTATTTAGCTCAGGTAAATACTTTTAACTTATTTTCCCTTATACGGGCTTGGGGTACGATATATAAAATACCGCTTGGTCGGGCATTTGACCTTAATCATTTGGTGGTTAAGTATTATCGAGATGACCCGTTTAAAATATGTTTTGTTTGCCTAACGCCTTTGGGGGGTTAATGACCATGTCCCGGATATCTTTGGCATCATTTTACGAAATGGCCACGACCTAAGCGCGGGGTGTAGGCGTACACCCGTCAGTGCCAAAATAAATAATGTGGTGTGTCTATTGATCTTTAACCCGGCACGATCCGGGCTACTGAACGCATAAGGAACATGTAATTCTTTTACAAGATTATATATTTAAATAATTATCCCAAGTTATAAAAAGTTTGTGCCACGTGCATTCAAATCAATTTTTACCATTTTTAAAATGAATCAGTTAAATTGTATTTACCAGTGTAAACTGACGTATTTTCCAAAAAGGTTGAGTGCAGGTACTATGCGAACTAGGCTGGCTTTCTCCTAACGTCCACAATAGTCTCGCAAGCTTGGATGTCAAACTGTTGAACAATGTTTCCTATTTATTTCGATCCTTCTGTGGATTATTTTTCAACTGGTTGTGATACTTGATATTACATTTATATTCGGTTGAAATACATCTTTCATTTGCTTCCGCTGTGCATTTAAATATTGTGTTCTTTGACTGTAATGTTGCCAACCACGTCACGATACTCCCCCGCCGGGCCCACCGGTCAAACGTGGAAATATCGGGGTGTGACAGGTTGGTTTCAGAGCCAACATTGAGTGAATTAAACACTAGCCTTTTTGTGTTTAATCTTAATGACACAATTGCACATTCAAAAATTTTCGAGTCTAGACAAAGAACATAGGAGCAATCCAAATTTGTTTTAAATTTTTACTTTGTCTTTTATTTTATATTCTTGTTGCTATCTTTGTGATATTGACAGGAAATATGCCACCAAGAATGAGAAGAAGAGGACGTGGAAAGGGACCGATGGGCACCCCCAACTATCACGAAGCCGGGCCTTCGCAATGGCGAACTCCTTCTACGACTGCAAGTGCCGATCCGCAAGGGAACAGGAGGAACCTTTTTGAGCCCGCCAGACGATCTGTCTCGCACAGCTCAACGCCACCCTATCGTAACTCCTACGGGCCACAGTCTGAAAACGAGCCCGATAACCCACAACCTTCATATATACCTCTTCAGCGATCCCTTTCGCACAATTCCTTTGGTAACCCCACTCCTGTCTTTCAGGGTCGGTTCAACCCGGCAAATTATATTCAAGAACCAGTGGGTTTTAACCCATTGGGACCGGAGGACCACTTCTCGGAAGACAATGCTATGGACATGGACGAGGACACGGATCCCGTCGAACCTGCAAGCGGTACCCCCAACCATCCTATTGAGATCTCTGATGGATCTTCTTTCCACGGATCACCCTATCGTGGTCCAGACAGTTACCAGATGAGGTTTAATCAACATGAGTGGTATTTTACACCACCTCATAACTCACAGCAGCAGCAGCAGGATCCCTCCGAGGATTCACGATTCGTGGCAGTCACGCCAGCGCCTCCACCGCCGCCAGTTCATCAAGCACCTCCGGAACCGCCAAGGCGCAGGAGGACAGGCGCGCGAATATCCGCGCGAGGAGGGGATTTTCATTTTAGCACCCCTCGACACTCCAGTGGCAGTCATTACCCGCCACTGCATGAAGACCCACAAATGGGTGGGCCTTCAAACCCAGCTGCAGAGGTGAATTCTGCACAAGCTGCACCACCACCACCGGGAATGGGTAACCCAATCCCTACCTATACAGGATCAGCAAGGTACAATCCGTTTGAGCAGCCGGCTCACGCAACCTACAACTACGCTGAAGCTGACCCGTACCTTGTGGCAGCGAATTGCAATGCCCTCCACCCAGAAGGGCCATACGGAGCCCCATGGGGAGTTGGATACCCAACTCATGGCTACCAAGTGCCTGCTCAACATCAGATGCATCCACCACGATTTTCCCCGCCAGAGCGGGAAGAGATTCTTCAAAGGTTGGACCAAGTCGAGCGAGATTTTCACAGAGAACGCAGGGAGCGACAAGGTTTCCTCAAGGGCCTAGCAGGCTTGCTAAAGGGGAAGAAGAAGAGGGATAATTAAATCCCTACATATGTTGTTGTATTTTCTTTTTCAATCAAGTCCCTGCGTGGACATTCATCGGTGTATTTAGTCCCTGCGTGGACTTATGTTTTTAGTCCCTGCATGGACAATTATTTGTGTATTTAGTCCCCGCGTGGACTTGTCTTTTATCCCCTGCGTGGGTATGACTTCTTGTATTCTGCCCCTGCGTGGGCATGTCTTTCTATTAACCCTTGCGTGGGTATGTTGTTTGGTTAAGCCCCTGCGTGGGCAAGTTGTATGTTAAAAGTCCCGTTTAGGGCAAAGTGTACTTCTCAAATATTAATGGAATGTTAAGTTTATAAATTTCAATCTTGTTATTATAAGCATAAATATATTATACATGAAATAAATAAATCAAAATCATTCCATTTAAAAATAATCTGCCTATTTAAATATTAAACAAGAATCTTAAAGGTGTAACCTAGCCTGCATGTCAGTATAAGACCTGGCCAAGATGGTAAGACCTGTTTAAAAGGTTCGGATCCCTGTTAACATCTGAAAACATGTTAACGCTCCTGGCAGACGTGATTCGTTAAAATCACACACGTCATTCTTATAAGGATTCTTCAAAAGATTCCTAACCCAACTAATGATCTATGAATCATGGGTTCAAATCATCAATAAAGATGATCATATTTTGACCATACATGGTAATATAGTGCCTACGGGCCTTGCTCATTTCCATATGAGCCAAAAGACAGTGGTAGCTATGACTCCCTGTCAGAAAAAGGAAAGGACTATGTCCAAACCTTAAAGCCTTGATTCTCTGAAATCATAGCTTATGATTTAAAAATGTCCTTGAGACTAGGCCTTTTGTGCCACTAATAAAACTGTTATTGTTTTATGATTAGGATAAATTATAATAAAGATCCTAAATAAACGTAATTAATAAATTAACCAAATCTAGTCTATGTTTACCGTGGTTAATGAATTGCCATAAAAGACAATTCCATAATAAACTCCCAAGTAAACTATTGTCATTGTTTTATGTAATAGTTAAAAATTAAAATGGCTGACTCGGATGAAATTAATAGTCACCCAAGGGAGAATAATGATAACGCCCGAATTAATATAACGGGTGCAGAACTTTAAGCGTTAATAGACAACGCAGTTACAAAAGCCTTAGAGCGACAATATGAAGAATATAGCGGGACTCGAAGTAGGACCCTATCTACACCGCATTCAAAGCCACCCTCCAAGAAGGATGAACCCAAGAAAGAAGATGACGATCGTCACTCTTCAAACCATCAAAGTGATTCATCTCAAGAGATCATGCTGAATCAAGGACCCCGTGATAAGGGTTGCTCCTACAAATATTTTGTTTCATGCAAACCCCGGGATTTCACTGGGGAGAAAGGAGCTATAGATTGCATGACCTGGTTGGATGAGATGGACACCATGGTTGATATTAGTGGGTGCGCTGAGAAGGATGTGGTGAAGTTTGTGTCTCAATCGTTCAAATGTGAGGCCTTAGCCTGGTGGAGATCGTTGATTCAAGCTACCGAGAAGATACCATTGTACAATATGACATGGGAGCAATTTGTTGCCCTCATCAGGGAAAACTACTGTCCTCAACATGAGGTAGAAAAGATCGAATCTGATTTCTTATCCTTGGTTATGAAGAACCTGGATGGCCAAGCTTACCTTACGAGCTTTAATACCATGTCAAGATTGGTTCCGTATCTGGTGACCCCGGAACCCAAAAGAATAGCTCGTTTCATTGGAGGTTTAGCCCCAGAAATTAAGGCAAGCGTAAAGGCCTCTCGGCCAGCTACCTTCAGATCTGTAGCTGATATATCTTTGTCCCTCACACTGGACGCGGTCAGACAGAGATCGCTGAGGAACACAGACGCCGAGAAAAGGAAACGTGAAGATGACAATTCACGAAGGTCAAACAAGAAACACCGAGGAAACAATGACCACAAGAAGGGGTCTGAGTCTAAGAAGGATGGGCATCAATCTGGTGATAAGCCCAAGTGTAAGATCACAAGAGACAGCACTTCGGGAAGTGCAGGTATGAATCGAACTCGCAGACCCAGTCGAGAACTTTTGCATCTGGGATATGCAAGTCCAAGGAGCACAAGACCTTGGATTGCAAGAAGCTAAAAGACGCAACGTGCTACATTTGCAACGAAAAAGGACACATTAAGACAAACTGCCCAAAATATGCAAAGAAAGCTGATGAAGGAAAGAAGACCAATGCTAGGGTCTTCAGGATGGATGCAAAGGAAGCCGTCCAGGACGACAATGTGATAACAGGTACCTTCCTTATAAACGATTTTTATGCAAGAGTACTTTTTGATTCAGGCGCTGATAAGTCATTCGTAGATAATAAGTTTTGTGAATTGTTGAAATTGCCTGTCAAAACTTTAAGTGTAAAATATGAGGTGGAGTTAGCAGATGGCACCATAGAAACCGTCTCAACTGTGTCAGATGGGTGTGTTATATCCATTAAGAGCCACTCTTTTCCTTTGTCCATACTTCCTTTGAAGTTAGCTGGTTTTGACATCGTATTAGGCATGGACTGGTTATCTCATAACCAGGCCCAGATTGTCTGCAATAAGAAGCAAGTGGTGATCAAGACTCCGTCTGGTGAACCACTTACCATTCAGGGAGATACCCAGTATGGACTGCCTGAGCAAGTGACTATGCTCAAGGCCTCTAAGTGTTTAAAGAAAGTTTGTGTCATCTACATGGCACAAGTGACTATTGACGAGCCGAAACCTAAGATGGAAGACATCCCTGTCATTTCTGAATACCCTGAAGTTTTTCCTGAAGATCTACCTGGTTTACCACCGGATAGGCAAGTGGAATTCAGAATTGACATTATCCCTGGAGCCGCACCAGTTGCTAGAGCACCCTATAGGTTGGCACCGACAGAGATGAAGGAATTGAGAACGCAACTAGATGAATTGCTAGCCAAAGGTTTCATTAGACCTAGTTCGTCTCCATGGGGAGCACCAATTTTATTTGTCAAGAAGAAGGATGGATCGATGCGTCTGTGCATCGATTACCGTGAGCTTAACAAGGTCACTATCAAGAATAGGTATCCATTACCCAGGATCGACGATCTGTTCGATCAGCTTCAAGGGGCAAGTTACTTCTCTAAGATTGACTTAAGGTCAGGCTACCATCAACTGAAGGTTAAAGATGAAGATGTACACAAGACTGCATTTAGGACTCGTTACGGTCATTACGAGTTCCTAGTGATGCCTTTTGGGCTCACTAATGCACCTGCCGCATTCATGGATCTCATGAATCGCGTCTGCAAACCATACTTGGACAAGTTTGTCATCGTCTTCATTGATGACATCCTCATCTACTCGAAGAACCAAGCCGATCATGAGAAGCATCTTCGATGTATTCTTTCACTACTTCAACAGGAGAAGCTTTATGCAAAATTTTTGAAGTGTGAATTCTGGCTTCGAGAAGTCCAATTCCTTGGACATATGGTTAGTGAGCGTGGTATCCAAGTGGATCCCGCTAAGGTAGAAGCTGTCATGAATTGGCAAGAGCCGAAGACGCCCACAGAAATTCGCAGTTTCTTGGGTTTAGCAGGATACTATAGGCGATTTATCGAAAAATTTTCAAGGATTGCTGCACCCCTAACTTCTTTGACTAGGAAGAAAGTAAAGTTCAACTGGGGACCCAAGCAGCAAGAATCTTTCGATATCTTGAAGCAGAAGTTGAGCAACGCTCCTGTACTGACGTTGCCTGAAGGTACCGAAGAGTTCGTGGTTTATTGTGATGCATCACACACCGGGATGGGATGTGTGCTTATGCAGAGAGGCAAAGTTATTGCATATGCTTCACGACAGTTAAAGGTTCATGAAAAGAATTACACCACCCATGACTTGGAGTTGGGTGTCGTTGTATTTGCACTGAAGCTATGGAGGCACTATTTATATGGTATCAAGTGCGTGATCTATTCTGATCACAAGAGTCTCAAGCATATGTTTAACCAAAAGGATTTAAACATGAGGCAGCGCCGATGGATGGAGACGTTGAATGATTATGATTGTGAAATCAGATACCATCCTGGCAAGGCGAATGTAGTCGCCGATGCCTTGAGTCGAAAGGAAAGGGTGAAACCCATCCGAATCAATGCCAAGAGCATTGAGATAAAGAATGGTTTGAATGAAAGGTTGTTAGCTGCGTAGAAGGAAGCTGTGCTAGAAGCTAATTATCCTAATGAAAAACTAGGAGTAACTGAAGAACAGTTATCTCAGGGCAAAGACGGAATTCTTAGATTGAATGGACGAATATGGGTTCCAATTTATGGGGGACTTCAAGATGTTATCCTCCAGGAAGCCCACAGCTCTAAATATTCCGTTCATCCTGGAGCTGATAAGATGTACCAGGATCTGAAGGCAAATTTTTGGTGGATAGGCTTGAAGAAGTCCATAGCCACCTATGTAGCTAAATGCTTGACGTGTGCACAAGTCAAAGCTGAACATCAGAAGCCGTCAGGTTTGCTACAACAACCTGAACTTCCCACATGGAAGTGGGAAATGGTGACGATGGATTTCATCACCAAGTTGCCCAAGACCAGGAAAGGAAATGACACAATATGGGTGATAGTTGATAGACTGACTAAGTCAGCGCATTTCCTACCCATCAAGGAGACATATAGCTCCGACATGCTGGCCCAATTGTACGTGGATAAGATTGTATCTCTACATGGCGTACATGTGGCTATTATCTCTGACAGAGATACTAGGTACACGTCGCATTTTTGGAAAAGTTTCCAACAATCATTGGGCACGCGTTTAAATTTCAGTACTTCTTACCATCCTCAGCCGGACGACCAGAGTGAGCGTACTATCCAAACGTTGGAGGACATGCTTCGTGCATGTGTCATCGATCTAGGTGGTAGTTGGGATAACCACCTACCATTGATCGAGTTCTCATATAACAATAGCTACCACACCAGCATTAAGGCTGCGCCTTTCGAGGCCTTATACGGTAGAAAGTGCAGAACGCCCGTTTGTTGGGCGGAAGTTGGAGATGTCCAACTATCAGGACCGGAAATAGTCTTTGAAACGACGGACAAGATTGTCCAAATTCGTGACCAACTGAAAGCTGCCAGGGATAGGCAGAAAAGCTACGCAGATTTAAAGCGTAAACCTCTGAAATTTGAGGTAGGTGAAAAAGTGTTGCTTAAAGTATCACCCTGGAAGGGAGTGATGCGATTTGGTAAGAAAGGCAAGTTAAGCCCGAGATACATAGGACCATTCGAGGTCATCGAACGTGTCGGATCAGTTGCCTATAAGTTAAACTTACCTGAAGAGCTCAGTGGTATTCACAATGTATTCCACATCTGCAATCTGAAGAAGTGTTTCGCTGATGAATCACTAGTCATACCTCATACAGATGTGCACATAGAAGAGAGCTTAAAGTTTGTTGAAAAACCTGTGTCGATCGAGGATCGACAGGTTAAGAAGCTTCGAAGGAAGCATGTGCCTATTGTAAAGGTAAAATGGGATGCCCGTAGAGGTCCCGAGTATACGTGGGAGGTAGAGTTCACAATGAAAGAAAAATACCCTCATTTGTTTCAGTAAATCTCGAGGTCGAGATTTCTTTTAAGGGGGTGAGGATGTAACACCTCAAAAATTCACGTCCTATAATGTATTGACGCGTGTCATAAGCTTGAACCTGTGTAAGAATACTCTAGAAAGACTAAAGTTGACAAACATGGAAACTATGTGAAAATAAGAGTTCAGAATGTCAACAATGGGTAAATATATTTTTAAATAACCCTACATGATGCTAATACCTTTAAACAAATAAATCATGGATCATACGAAGCCAAATATGAAAGAAAGTGAGAGATTACAAACTACAGGGGTTAAATGTGTCAACATGTTTAAGTTATACCTCTGAGTGACCTTTTAGCAAACCCGAAGCTTTGTAACGATTAATTATGCTCACTAGAATGCACGATAAAAATTTCATAAAATTTCGTTATCGTATGAGAAAGTTATGATCAAATTTGTATGTGAGGGGTTAAAGCGTCAACGTTGAAAAATTATGACTTTTTCGGGTAACAAGAGGTGACCAAGAACTTGGCAAAGTGGGTATAAGTTATGAACCCCTTATAAGTCAAGATGAGGGGCTCAAAATGCAAGAAATAAGTTTGGTTGACCCTTCGAAAGGCCAAGGGACAAGATGCAACAACTTGAAAAAGTTTAAACCTGAAGTCAGGCTCTAGGCGGGCCGCGTAGGCTTTGCCAAAGCCTCATACGGGCCGCGTGAGGTCCCCAGATGCAGAAACTTTAGACAGCAGCCTATTTTCACGCTATAACCGACTTTAATCAGATATTTCCCTCCATGGGCGACCCCTAAATGACTCCTAGGCCCTTAGGGACATCTGTGGATGATCCATGGCCATTGCTAGGCTTGTGTGTCAATGATCTATAAGATTTTGAACACTATATAAAGGCCTCATGTTGCAACATTGTGATCACACCTTTCTTCTGCATTTCTGGAGCTTCCTGGAGCTTAAGAGCAGACCCAAGTCTTTCCTAATCGTGCATAGGACTTCAGTAAGTATGCTTAACCTTTCTTAGTTGAGTTTTTACTTAGTTTTAGCTTAAAAGTCAAACCGTCGTAATTACCGTTTGACTTAGCGATTAATCATTAATGGTCCAGTGATTGGTCGAATTGAAGGTAGTTATAAGTTGGTAATTATGTGGGCATTAAACCCTTAAAAGGGCACCCTCTGATTCCCACTCTATCTAGACCATTTGTCGGGTCAAAGTTGATTAGAAAAAGTCAACAGAATGCTAATATTCTAATTAACGCATAATTCACAATGCAGAAGGCGTGTAACCTATTTTATCACACATATAACTTGGTAATAAGTATAATAACTGGTCTAAGCTTGTTTGATCCGACAATTTCCTGTTTAAACCCGGTTCGGAACCGAAAGTCGCAAAACTTTGACTTTTGCTTTGACTTCAGTTCTGACCCATTTTAGTATGATTTAGGAATGCCTTAGAGCTTCCTTAGGACCAGGTTACATGCTAGTATAACCCTCTGCGATTATACACCTTGGTTCATTAGTTAACCAATTAATATGCATGATTCCGTTAATTGCCTATATGTTGACCATTATGCCCTTTTCACCATAAAACGTGATTTTTATGAATGTAAAAGAGTAGAAACCTTAGTTACTGATTTATAAACTTGCACCCAAAATAGGACATCAGTTTGAGGTGTAACTTGAGAGTTATGCTCATTAGCGTAATTAGAAAGTTTTTTAGCAATTTAACGGCATAATTAGCATATAGCCTATTTAAACCAACTTTTCGATATCAAACTTTTTACCCACTGATGTAATATATTATTTTGGGATTTTTGATGATTTTTAATTAATTTTAGGCTGAGCATAACTTAGAGTCATAAGCATGATTCGGTAAATGTCGGTTTTGCCCTTTCGGGCTATAAAAAGAGTTTTACATATCTTTTTGACCCCAAACCTTTTACTACTGATTTTATATGATAAATACATTATTTTAAACCTCCTGGAATAATAAAAATATCAGCTTTGTATATAGAACCTGGAAATGGCTTCTAATCGCCTTTTTAAGCGTTTTTAACGCATAGTATGTGCTAAAACTATTTTAAACATGCAAGGGTTGATACCTACTGATATTTTAGGTAAATTATAATATTTTAACAACAAGCAAAATTTGTTTAACTCAGACTTCAGTTTTGAGCTTTTCGGCTTATGTGAAATTACCAAAATGCCCCTACGGTGCATAGTTTGGTTATAATTGATAAATTTCACATATATGCATTACCCTACTGTTATAACTTATTAAATTAAGTATTTTGCTGATTATATCAGACCTGTAACTCAGGTTAATACTTAAACTCTTTTATAACCTGGTAAATGACCAAAATACCCCTACGGGGCATAGTTGGTGTTTAAATTCGTTTCGGGCATAATAAAAGACATCTTACTGATGTCACAACATATTTGAGGCATATTAACTTAGGAAACCTGTAAATGACTCTCATGATTACCCGTTACGCCTCTTACGCGTTCGGTTCGGTTTATGTAACTAGTTTACATAAATTAGCCAAAACGGGTCAAACCTTATCGGTTTTATCTCAAAATTCAGAATGTGCTTAGATTACCCATATAAGGCAAGTCTTCAAACTTGTCGGGTCTAAATCATATTCTATTACGGTCTTCGCCTAATCGCGCGTTCTAACCGTATCTTCCTTTAAAACTGACCGGTCTAAGCTTAAGCTTAACTAAAGACCATTAGGATTCTAATAGGTTATTATAAACCTTCGTTCCAGAATAGGAGCCCAGTAAAAGCTATTTGTACTTGCTGATTTGATACGGCTGGGATTGAATATTTTATTTAGCTCAGGTAAATATTTTTAACTTATTTTCCCTTATACGGGCTTGGGGTACGGTATATAAAATACCGCTTGGTCGGACATTCGACCTTAATCGTTTGGTGGTTAAGTATTATCGAGATGACCCGTTTAAAATATGTTTTGTTTGCTTAACGCCTTTGGGGGGTTAATGACCATGTCCCGGATATCCTTGGCATCATTTTACGAAATGGCCACGACCTAAGCGCGGGGTGTAGGCGTACCCTCGTCAGTGCCAAAATAAATAATGTGGTGTGTCTATTGATCTTTAACCCGGCACGATCCGGGCTACTGAACGCATAAGGTACACGTAATTCTTTTACGATATTATATATTTAAATAATTATCCCAAGTTATAAAAAGTTTGTGCCACGTGCATTCAAATCAATTTTTACCATTTTTAAAATGAGTCAGTTAAATTGTATTTACCAGTGTAAACTGACGTATTTTCCAAAAAGGTTAAGTGCAGGTACTATGCGAACTAGGTTGGCTTTCTCCTAACGTCCACAATAGTCTCGCAAGCTTGGATGTCAAACTGTTGAACAATGTTTCCTATTTATTTCGATCCTTCTGTGGATTATTTTTCAACTGGTTGTGATACTTGATATTACATTTATATTCTCCGCTGTGCATTTAAATATTGTGTTGTTTGACTGTAATGTTGCCAACCACGTCACGATACTCCCCCGCCGGGCCCATCGGTTAAACGTGGAAATATCGGGGTGTGACAGGTACGTCGGTGATGATAGACACCGGCACTAGGGCACAATTAATTTTCGTTAGTAGTCGATATGATAAACGAGTCTGGTAGTTTAAAATACTGGGGTAGCTCCCCACGGCCGGAGTGCCGGGCTGAATAGCCAGGGAAGGTGAACATGGGATGGTTTACTAATAAACGTTTTTCGAACTATGGGGTGACCCCCCCCCCCCCCCCCCCACGGCTAGATAGCTGAATGAGATTAAACTACGTTTTTTTTTTTTTTGGAAACAACTCTAGAATGGACAAACAACCGTGAACTCACTCAACTTTGTTGTTGACTCGTTATTACATGCTTTGCAGGTCGTTAGATGCTATGGAGCTTGCACATGGAGGTGGTCGTTGTGGGATGCGAACTGATATGTCCTGTACTTAATGAATAAACTCTATGAACTTATGAAACTTATGTTTGGGTCTTTAAACTTATGAACTACGAACTTATGTTTTGGTTTAACGTCTTATGCTTCCGCTGTTTAAATTGAACTTGGTTAACTTCCTTTTGGTCACCAATTGTATTGTGATTGGTTTTATTTACTAAAATACGTTGTTCAATATGATTGGTGGCTCGATCCTGGTCATGTCACGCCTCCAAGCGGTGATACTCCGCGTGTGGATTTTGGGGGTGTGACAGTAGCCACCAACAACACAATCACTTGACGCCTCGGGTGGAACTAGTAACGGGCCTGCAGGATATAATCGTAATGTCCGACTCGTCAACTAGACGATTGTTCCCGATAACATTATCGATTTCGTTTTGTACTTTTTTTAAAACTTGTGGGTGGTTTAGAAAAACTGCCATAACCCATTCCATGGTTCCAGCCGATGTGTCACTTTCTGCTTCTAATAAAGCCTTATAACCAAAATATATCATTCATTGTATAATGATCAATTTCTAATAATAGTTTGAGGAAAACTAAGACCGGTGGGTATGGGGTCGTCCCCGGATCGTCGCCGTCCCGGCGGATCGTCCCACACCGCCCCCTGGGCACGTCGGCGGCACTTCCGTCGGAATAGAGACGGAGGAGACGGGCCATGAGGGTTTTTTTATTATTTTTTTTATTAAAGGGTGGTGGGCCATGTGGGTTTTTTATTATTTTTTTATTAAAGGGTGGTGGGCCATGTGGGTTTTTTATTATTGTTTCTTTCTCTCTCCTTCAATATATATTATTTTTTTATTAAGGTGGGTAGTCTCCCCACACCCTTGGGTAGTCCCCAAGAGAATGCTCCTCCTCCCGTGATTACGTGACGCCTACGTAACGGGTAGTCTTCAAAGAGACTATCCTCCCCATACCCACCGGTCTAATCTTACCAGCACAAAGTTTCGAATCATTGTATCAGTGTAGTACTCTGGTTCTGTTTCTTGCATTGATAACAGCAGTTCAATCATTGTCTTTTTCTTATTTGCATCTTCAGTCCTTTTAGATTTCCTATGTTGCTCAATCAACCCCTGAAAGAAGGCTTCTCTTTTTTACCTGGAACTTAATCAACTTCTTCTCCAACCCGTTCAACATCCAACTAAACACTAGCAAGTAATCTCCGACGTTAGAAGATGCAGCTAGCACAAACGTCTCCTCCAACATCTCCCGGAACCGCTTCCCTTCCTCTTCCTCTTCCAATTCCGGATTATCTCCACCAAAGTACCTCTTACTGCAGATCATCCTCATAATCACGTTTAGCGTTAGTTCGTAAAACTCATTTATCCAAAAAAAAAAAAAGATGAAGCCAACCTAAAACTTGTTAACTAATAAAGAGAAAAACGGGTATTCAGTTGTTTTTATTTACTAGATCATCACTTTTGCCAACCTAAAACTTGTTAACTAATAAAGAGAAAAACGGGTATTCAGTTGTTTTTATTTACTAGATCATCACTTTTTATTTATTTATTTATTTATTTATGATATTCAAATCTTTACTTATTTATTTATGATATTCAAATCTTAGATGATATTACTTTTTTATTTATTTATTTATGATATTCAAATCTTATATGATATTCAGTTGTTTTTATTTTACTAGATCATTACTTTTTTCTTTATTTATTTATTTATGTTTTATTAGGTTATATAAATATATCTTTAGAGTTTTAGAAATAATACTTGATAGAAAAAAAAAACTAAAAGTAAATATCTATATTTATTAGATTCGTTAATTTCCAACTTAAATAATAATAATAACAATAAACAAGAATATGAATTAGAACATGTGTAGTGGTCAGTGTTGCAAAAATCGGCCTAGGCGGCCGATTAATCGGCGCCTAGGCGCTAGGCGGTTACTTACTGACTAATTTTGAGCTAGTCGGTCAATTAATCGGAGTCGGTCAAAGTCGGTCAAAATCGGTCCTAGGCGGTCCTAGGCGGTCAAAATCGGATTAATCGGACTATATTAATCGGTCAAAATCGGTCCTAGGCAGTCCTAGGCGGTCAAAATTGGTCAGAATCAGTCAAAATCGAACCATACTATCTGAAACTTGAAGTATTTATGTGAATTTTGAAGTATTATTTTTCTATTATTGGGTATATATATATAATTTTGAAAAAATACATATAACAATCCCATTCCGATTAATCCCGATTAATCCCTAGGCGGTACCTCACCGCCCGACTAGCGCCTAGCGCCTTCTACAACATTGGTAGTGGTTAAACAAAATAATGCCCCTACTATGGGTGTAACACCCGTCTAATTTTACTTGAATTTAATAATAATTTTTGCCATTTTTATACAAAAGATATCAAATTAACATAAGTTTCATAAGTCAAGTTCATAAGTAGCATAAACCTTAGTCAACTAACTACTAAGTTAGAACATTCAAAAGTTGTTTAACAAATTGTTTACAACCCATAAACATAGTCTTTTTAAGATTAAAACATTGCGGAAGCTTGTAAATAGTGTTCGGTTCTTCAAAAGTTTGCTCGATCATCTTCCGGTTAGTTTCCAACTTCACCTAAGATCAAAACCACAACAAGTGTTAATTTTGATAAGATTAAAATGGATACAAACAAGTTCCAAGGGTCAAACAATCAAGAAAATAAAATTTTCCCGGATCAAGGGGCGCCGCGTGACGCCAAGGCCCCTCGCGTCACGCCAGGCCCTGTTTTCCACAGATTGTTCAGTTGTTTGATGCTGTAGATTCCCAGCTCAAATTTTAATCAAGTTCCAACTTAAAATGGCCATAACTTATGATTCGTAAGTCCATTTTTAGTGATTCTTTTTCCTATACGTCTGTAATTTCATTACCAACATGCCTATTACGATAGACATGCCAAAACTTCATCTTACGGACATAAAGTCTATATATCGTTAAGCATTTATTCGACCCATTCCTACTTGATACAAAATACTACTATTTAACTAGTAAACTTATGATACTTTATACCCAATATCCCGGGCTTATCATCACTTGCATTTCTCTACCAATCTCATGGTTTAATGCTCTTATGATTAGTATCTCTATTTTGATTCTTTAAAACACTAAAACAACAACTTGCACAATTAATCGACCCGTTTGGTTCATCTTATGGAATTCCCCAATTTGACGACTACCAAACGATTCTTTGACACTCTTAGACTAGTAATACAAGTAACGATCATGGTCACTACAATCAACACCATATTTATCCCTAATTGAGACTTCTCAAAATTTAACAACAATTTGATTAATGTAACGGATCAAGTTACATACCTTTAGTGCACGCCCTTCAAACGCAAGTCGCCACCGGCTTGTCCGCTTGAAGCTCCGGTATCCTTTCCTATTGAGTTCAACCAAAACATGTTTAGAACTCTTTTCAATTCACCATTCGCATATTTTTCCTAAACATCACAATCATGCGGTTTAACTTAAATTCTCAGATTTAAGCCTTGTTTGAGGCATTTATGCGAACACTTTAAGGGCAGAAATTTACACTATATATTATTAAGTTCTTAACTTATCATATAGCCATAATTCTTCATCAATCAACTATTTTACATGAACTTTATCTTCTAAAATTCTGAAATCACTTCATACATATCAAACATTACTAGAACAACCACTATCATCCTAGTGTTTACCATTATCTCACAAAACCCATGAATCACCTTCATTGTATTTATGAAATTTTCAGAATTTTATCATGATTTCACATATTGTTGTCTAGGTTTTGCTCCTAGACACTTTATCTTTTCTAATCTACCCAAGTAACAAACATGCATCATAATTTTCAGATTTTCCTAATTTCGTGAGAATTTCCAACAGAGAATTAACATCAGATTTTACATACCTTGTAACCCCCTTGTGATGAGGATCACTAATCTATGTTCAGATTTCGATTTTGGGCTGAATTAAACCTTCAATTGATCAATTTTTGTGAGAGTTACGGTTTGGTGAAGAACCCTTGTCGCCCTCCTGCTTCTTATACGACCAGACACACTCAAAGTGTGTTTGGTCTGTTTTAATTTTTGTTTTTATGAAATTAAGTTTCAAGTTTAGCAACATAGGCCCCTCATCTTTCGTTTCTATTTAATGTTTGGTTGCTTTTAACCCTATCATAAGTTACTTCTAGATTTGTAGTTAACTTGGTTAAAAATTCCTAGTTAGTGAATTCTTGTTTATTTATACTTTATAATTCTAATATAAAGTTTTACATTTTCGGGGTGTTACAATGGGGCATTATTCGACACGTGCCAGTCCAGTCAGCATGGGGCGTTATTGTAAAAGTGGCGTAGTGGGAATAATGCCTAATAATGCCTCTTCCAATCATTAAAAAAAAAGCAAACTATTTATCATTGGCAAGTCAAACCTTGGACCACTCCCATTGGCCACATGCAATTCTCTTTCAGCGTTATTATAATAACGCCAAATTCAATTTTTTGAATTAAAAAAAAAAACGCCCCATGTAAACAAGAATATTGGTTTTAATTTTAAGTTTTGTTCACCTAATACTGGTTTTAAAGAAGCATTTCAAAGAATTAATAATATATTATATTACATTTCTTAGTAGTACTCAGTTACCTTTTTATACGACCAATTTCATCTTCTTGTAATTATTATTCTTAGTAGTACTCAGTTACCTTATAAAAGTTTGACACCCTATAAAAAAAAAATTCTGGATCCACCGCAGTGCCGGCTGAAGGGTAAGTATTCTGAGGCACTAGCTTTGGGCCTCCTCATGTATAGGGCCTCAAATCTACTTTTTTGTTTTTTTCTTTTGCCTTTTGCAATTGCCAATATGATATCTTGTTCTCATTTTTTTTTGGGCTTTTTGTTGCTTTGTAACAATCTATAATTTTTGCTAATCTTTAAGAGATTTACTTGTAAGAAAAATAACCTAAATCTAAGCATACATATACACCTAAAAAAATAACCGAGTTACAAGTTTTTAATTCAACCAACAATTGATTTTTTAGTTTGTTTTAGTCAGGTTGAAGCTTGGGTAAAGGAGAAGGGCGTATAACGTGACATTTAGAAAAGGCCCCCTATTTTTAGTTCGCTTTAGGCCTCCAAAACGGTTAAGCCGGCCCTGATCCACCGGGAAATAAATAAACGATAGGGTTAGGTCGGGGTATTATATTGTTTTGTAATTAGGGCTTCTAGCCCATATATATGAGGCTTGTATTGTAGCAAATACAAAACTCACCTGAGAAGAACCAGAGTTGAAACTTGTTGAAACACGGAATCACTGCCGGGATGATTGAACCGCTTTCTCTGAGTGCGTGAAGAATCAAACCTTGTTCTTCCTCTTGAACCTAGATCTGCAATAGATAAGAGAAGAAAGTGGAGCTGTAGAGATGACCGGTAGGGGAAAGAATCCCCTGTTTCCAGTAACACAAGTGTGGCGTCTCCATATCTTGAGCCATAATAATGAGGTGAACACCTCTTTATATAGGAGATATGGGCCTCCCCTAACCTCAATGGGCCAGGCCCAGTTAGGGGTTATCTATACAAATCCCCAGCCCAAAGTAGTGTAAACTACATCGCGTTGGGCCTCGCGGTTGGGTTAGTAAGTAACAATAATAAATGATATAATAAAAGGCGATAAGTAACGGATATGTCCGGTCGTTCGGGTTCGGTCTAATACCATACCCCATCATGTCCCCCAGTCTAGTGCTGCTTCTGCGTGCAAGCGTGAGAGGAGTACTAGACTTGTTAGGAGTGCACGAAAGTAAAGATTGAGTTTTAGGCTTACCTGTCGCCCGGGTGCGGGAAAGTTGCTGGTCATGCTTGTTGCGTCTGTCTTCAGCTGTGAGTAGAGATAATGGAACAGTGAATATCCCACGATTGTTCATCGTGGAAATTGGTTGGGCAAACCTGGCGCATGCTGATTGGTTGCAGTCAGTTGCCATTTGTACTGGCGCATTACCATGAGCTTGTTAAGGTTGCGCGTACGTGGTTAGGTCTTGTGCACGAGTCTTGGAACTGGCTGAGTTTTGACGGTTGAGTGTGGTTAGGGCCCAACGTGCGTATGACTGATGCAGCATTTGGGACCATACCCCTTCAGGTCCCCCTAGTCTAGTGTTGCTCCCACGCGCGGATGGCAAGTGGGTGGAATTCTGGACTAGATGAGTGTCTTCCCTTCGGATGATTTTCGAGTGTGGCCCAGCTTTAGCGGTGCGCACACAGTCGTGTGGCTACTGTAAAATATTCACCCTTTGGTGTGACTTCTGCAAGGCGCGCGTCTGTTTAACCTTATGGAATACGTATACTTGGTGTTTAAATCTTTGTAAACTGTTGTCTACAGTATTTGCACGTGTTAATCCACTTTGAGTCAGGTTATCGCGAATGAGAATTGGCATAAAGTTGCGTCAGGATAATGAAGTGGAAACCCGAGCCTGCGCTAATCCTCCGCTGTGCCCCAACAACAATGTGGCGTGAAGCAAGGAGATGTGGCTTGTCTTGAAGATTGTAAGTGTAAACGAAACTGTATTTTAGCCAATGTTTTTTTGTGTATACCCAAAGTGGTGCGTGCATTTGTAGCACAGTTTACGTTTTGTAAGTGTTTTCATATATGGCTAAGCATGCGCGCGCGGACAACATACACACTCGTATGTAAAGGCAGCAGGGCCGCATGGAGATTAGCATGCTTGCATGTGTAGCAGCAAGCTCTCCTGGAGACTAGCGTGCTCATATCTAAAGGAGCATGCGCGTATAGCGACTTGCATGCTCGTATGTAGAGCAACAGTCTCACACGGAGACTGGCGTGCTTATATGTCAAAGGAGCATGCGCGTATAGCGACCTACGTGCTCATGTGTGGAGCGTCAGGCTCGCACGGAGACTGAGATGATCGTATGTAGAACACCAGACTCGTATGGAGACCGGCGTGCTAGTATGTAAAAGAGCTTGCGCGCATGGCGACTTACGTGCTCATAAGTAACGGAGCATGCGCGCGTGGCGACTTACGGGCTCGTATGTAGAGGAGCGTGCGACTGCTAGCGCATGTGTGCTCGCTCGTAAATAAAGGAGCATGCGCGCGTGGCGACTTACGTGCTCGTATGTAAAAGTGCATGCGCGTATGGTGACTTACGTGCTTGTATGTAGAGGAGCATGCGTGTATGGCGCATGTGTGCTCGCTCGTAAGTAAAGGAGCATGCGCGCGTGGCGACTTACGTGCTCGTATGTAAAAGAGCATGCGCGTATGGCGACTTACGTGCTCGTATGTAAAGGAGCATGCGCGTATGGCGCATGTGTGCTCTCTCGTAAGTAAAAGAGCATGAGCGCGTGGCGACGTATGTAAGAGAGCATGTGCGTATGGCGACTCACGTGCTCGTATGTAGAGGAGCATGCGCGTATGGCGCATGTGTGCTCGCTCGTAAGTAAAGGAGCATGCGTGCGTGGCGACTTACGTGCTCGTATGTAAAAGAGCATGCGCGTATGGCGACTTACGTGCTCGTATGTATAGGAGCATGCGCGTATGGCGCATGTGTGCTCGCTCGTAAGTAAAGGAACATGCGCGCGTGGCGACTTACGTGCTCGTTTGTAGAGCAGTAGGCTCGCATGGAGGCTGAGATGATCGTATGTAGGGCAGCAGACTCGTATGGAGACCGGCGTGCTCGTATGTAAATGAGCATGCGCGTATGGCGAGTTACGTGCTCGTATATTGTTTATCCTGCAAACAAGTCAACAAGGTAAATTATAATAAAGGATTTGATATATGAAAGCATTGTACCGAAACCTTGTTCTTAGGAGGAGTTCGTTCTATGCATCCAAACTTCGTAATATGTTAAAGCGATTTTGACCCTCCCAATGGTGTTGCACCATACGGATATCAGTTTATTGCTGCTAAATAGATGTTAATAGCATTGAAATATGATAATAATAAGCAATGTTAGAGTATGTCTAGGAAACATCACATGGTTGTTAATCGTTAAAACGATAAACTGTTAACCATGTCGTTGAATTGATTCGATTCGCTTGAACGTGGCCACCTTAGTTTATTGGTGGCATTATATAGTAATTACACTTTATTAAATAATTTAAGTGTTCACAGCCGATTACATATGAACATTGTCCATATATTAGCTAAAATGATATGTGCCCAAATGCATATTTAAAAGTCGTACACCGACTCTTGTAGCACGTAATAATGTGTTTGAGCCATAAATTGAAAGTTATGGTGCAAGATTAAGATTAAAAAGCAGACATGTGAACTGAAAAAAAAGTTCAAAAAAAGTGCAAGATTAAGATTAATAATGAGGTGAACACCTCTTTATATAGTTAGGGGTTATCTTACAAGTCCCCAGCCCAAAGTAGTGTAAACTACATCGCGTTGGGCCTCGCGGTTGGGTTAGTAAGCAACAATAATAAATAATATAATAAAAGGCGATAAGTAACGGATATGTCCGGTCGTTCGGGTTGGGTCTAATACCATACCCCATCAAAACTTGAAAGCAGTTTATGGAGCAGAAGTCTGGCTTCGTCAACGCGAATGTCATGGAACTCGTAGAGACGGTGTATCGACAAGACCTCTATGGCGGCAATGCGGCGGAGGTGGCGCCAGTTTTCGCCATAAGGCGACCATCCGAGGCTAGTGTAATTAACGCCGATGATTTTCCATACAACATCTTTGGGCGGTTGGCAAAGATGATGTCATTCTTATTCAAACATTCTTCGACAGCAGAGGAGGAGACGACGAGGGCATGGCGGTAACCTAACTGGAGACGGAGATTGGGCCGTGTTTGGCAGAGAGTTTTGCTAGATTTCGGTAGATTGGTGGTTTGAGGAGGTAGAGGTGGCTGATGATGGGGAGGGAGGGGAATACGGTGGGTGGGAGGGTGGAGGAATGGCGGCGGAGGCGGTTGGTGAGGAGGTAGGAGGCTAAGAAGAGGAGGGTGGTGAGTAGATACGGAAACTCCATTGTTGAAGAGCGAAGAGTGAGGAGGATGGTGTGATATTTTAGTTTTTTTATAGAGAACATGGCGTGCAAAGATATAAAATGGTGACTTGTAGAAAACCTACTTATTTATTTATAGACTAATAAATTATGCATTTGTGTAGAAAATGGTGACTTGTAGAAATATGCATGCCTGTGTGATATTTATTTTTATTTTTAAAAATAAACTAGTAGGTGTAAACCCGCGCTTCGCGGCGGGTTGAATATCCGTGCGGCTCGGAAAGTAACCATACGTGTTTCGACGGGACGTAGAACCGTGAGAAACTTACGGCGTAAATATAGGCAATTTATACATCTTATCTTATTGAAAATATAATATTTCATGTAAAATATTTTGTAAGCTACGTAACTATTTTACCAACTTATCTACTTTTTTTTAAATAAATTAAGTTATGATCAAATAAAAGTTTAATTTTTTAATTAAAATATATTGGTAGTTAAAATCCATACATAATTAGTATATGCATAAAAAAAACCTTGTGTGTATACGTTTGAAATTATCTAAGTTTACATGGGTTTTTGTACGCGGTACATGTAGATGCATAGGAAGAAATGTTTTTAAAGTGTAATACACGTAAATAGAAGTTTCAAGTATGGCTATGTAATTTCTCTAACCTTTTTGTTGATGATAAACATTTTCTAAAGTTTAATAAGGATATTTGAAAATGGTTTTATCCCTGAAATAACATTGATATTGCTTTTGCAGAATAAAAGTCACTACCCCTTTTTCCATCTGTCTTTCTTATCCCAGCATCCCTACCGTCACACCACATCTGAGGCGTCCCCATGACCACAAAATAACAAAGCGAGAGATGAGAAAGAGAATTGTGGCAATCGTAACCGTCCGGCAACGACGGTGAAAGATATTTTGGTAACGGTCAAGTAAATTTTGTGTCGGCAGTGTGTGTTTGTGTATGTGAGAGAGAAAGCAGAGAAAGGATTGTGGATTTGTTGGGTCTGTTCCAAGACGATGCCGGCGACCGCAGGTAGGGTTCCGACGAAGGTTCCGGTCACACAATTTGCACCTGCATGTCCCATTTTCATAAAGATCGGTGAGATTTAATGCGGGTAACGGACTTTCGTGTAAGTTTGTTTGATTTTGAGGTGTTTTTACACCAACAGTCGATATCTCCGACCTTTAGGTACCTCCATACAGCGATAAAAACCAGCTCAAGGGGAATTTGCAGTGACGATGACGCTATAGTTGGGTAGAACCGGTTCCGACGGAGGTTCTTGCCCTAGCCATCTGGAACACATTAATCCACACAAATAGCAATGGAATTCAAAAAAATGCCTGGCCATATCTACCTCTCTAACTCACTGTCGCAACCGTGTGTTTCCAGCGTTTGGGATCAGAGTGTGAAAAAAAAAAAAAAAAAAAAAAAAACCCTTAAAACGTTAGCCATTGAGGTAACACCACGTCTGCAAGCACTGTAGATAAGAGCTACGGCAATTGTTATATATAGTAACTAGGGGGTTACCCGCCCGCGCATTGCGCGGGACGCCCTTGTAAAATGCACGGTGTTCCCTGAAGTGTTGAAATGGTCTCAAAACCCCTTGTAATCCGGTAGTGTTGAAATGGTCTCATTTCTCGCTTTGATGGTTCGGTACAACCATCCACCTAAGAACCTTACACGACCATATAAATTTTTTTTGGAAAGGCAAGCGAGGATCAATTTTATTAACCACACCACCTCACTCTTAGCAAGGTGCTAAGAGCGTAGATAAAACATGACACCAGATTACAATACACTGACCATTATCTTCTTATATCATTCCACCATAGAAAAAAAAAAACAATTCTACCCAAAAGTAATCTGCCCAAATCTTTGACTCTAGTTTTTCCCAATTTAGTTGCTTCCACTTTGATGTTTCTTTTATGGCCTCCGTCAATTTTTGTTGAGTTTGAGCCTCCTTCGAATATCTTTTCATTGCGGCTGTTCGTTTTTGTTAGAGAGTTTGCACCTCCTTCGAATATCTTTTCAATACGGCTGTTCCATATCTTCCACAGCGTGAACATTTCGGCTCTAGTTGCTTTCTTCCTGGCCTTGCTCAAATGTTTTTGTTCTGTGTGTTGTAGTAGCCCATTTAGTCTCGAACTGAGTCGGGATAGGTAGTTGTAGCCATACACATACTTGCCACCAGATGCTTCTTGCCCTAATAAAATAACTTTATTTACAAATGTATGATTCTCAGCAAAATATTGTTTTAAGACGCATGTAAATAGATGAAAAAACAACTCTGCTAAGCATGCCTTTTTTTATCCAAGATATATAAATGCTAATGTGGAAATTAGTTTAAGTGTATAGTTTATAAATAATGAAAATGTTTCTTCTAATGCTCAAAGAAAAGTAAGTGGGTCCAGTCCAATTCCCCTACATCGGTCAAATGAGTTTCGTTGGTTGAATTAATGAGTCATGCTTAAGTTTGCCAGTTGAATTGATGAATCCGAGCATGACCCTTAAAGACATTTACTCTAATTCATGAGACTTAAATTTTTTCATCTTTAACATGATCCACGTAACCCATTCATCTACACGGGTCAGATCAGTTTCGCGGGTTGGTTTAATGAATCATGCTCGAGTTCACGGGTTAAATTGATGAACCCGAGCATGACACTTTAATTGTGTCAAATACATCAACTCTAATCCAAAGACACTTGCACTTGTTCATCTTTAAAATGGTCTGCATAACCCATTCATCTACACAGGTCAAATGGGTTTTGCGGAAATCACTACCTCTGTTATATGCATTGAAAATTGGGAGTTTCTATGGATAAACATCTAAGGTATTTACCGTGATTCGTTTGTTTCTTTGTCATATGCAACAAAACCTTCTTCTATATCAGCATGTTTTTTTTTTTTGGAAAAAAAGAAGCAGCATTCCACTTGTTTCAGGAGACAACCCGCCAATATAAAGCTTTCTTTGTGCTTGATCACGACTACTTGTGGTACTTACTTCTTCATAAGCTAGGGTGCAAACCTCCACTCATCCCTAAAACATATAAAAAACTATTTTAGCAAACAGGAAGCCACGAACAGAATAATCCGCTACCACCAGATCAAAGAAACCAAGTGCTTCAGCGATGCGTCAGTAACATAAATCATGGGAAAATTATTCTTAGCAGTACTATGATTATTATTGTTAAAATAATTAAATAACACGTTTAAATTGATGCAAAAAGATGACCCTAGATATGGGTTCATGTAAGAAACATTGAAGTCTCACTTGGTGTTTGAGCTTGTGCTTATTACTGTAGTAGTAGTTGTCTCACTTAGTTGGTGTTTTGCTATTGGATTATTCATGTGTTTCTCACTTTCTTTCAGGAATTCCAGTAACATTTTTTGATCTCCATTTCAGTATTTTCATTTATCATCATAAAATTGACGTTAGTAAAGAGATTTATGAGGTTTTTGTGTATTTGAATACACCTGGAAGACGGGCGGAACAACTCTTGATTACCACCGGTCGATTGATCTTTAGGCGTGGCGGTTTGTTAACCACACAATGTGTACGTTCTCCACTTCCAATCTGCAAAACATTAACAAATAAAGATATTGCCACCATATACTTTCGATAGAATTCTTTTTTGAAGTACCTGTATTTATCAAACCTAACAATTACTTCTGACGTTCTCTTGAAGAAAACCTAAAAACGTCCACCATGTTCTACAAGTTCATAGTTTTCTAGTAAGGAACAGTCTCCAAATCAAATTTTCCCCGATATCAATTATGCCCTAATTTTAAGAACAATTAGGGTTACCAAACGGGAAAACAAATTGAAGAAGACACAAACATCTGGATACGAAAGATAAACTGGTAGAACATGAATAGAATACAAACCCAGAGCTATCGAATCGAAGGTCGGGTGGTATATTTCTAGAAAAGGGAGAGCTCAGGCGAGAGAATCTGGATCATCGGACCCTCATCTGCCTTCTGCTACTCCTGATTTTAGTCTCGTCACCTCTTCCTACCGCCGTCGAGGGTCAATGGCGAAACTAACAACCACCCCCTGCATCTAAAACGAAAGAGAAGATCAAATATAGCACGCATGGTACCTTACCACCGGTTCAATCTCGACAACCATCTGCCGCAGATGTTCAGATAAGAAATCGATCGATGGAGAAGCACGCCAGAGACAAAACGTTGGTGGTGGAAGAAACGGTGTGAAGTAGATAATCAACTGTGCAAGTAAAACACGTGGCCAACTAATGACCGGCAGATATAGGTTACTAAAACATAGAAACTGAAACTGTTCCTAAGAACCTACGGAAAATGTTATTATAGATAACTAGTTTTTGCCCCGCCCGCGTTGCGGGGCAATAAACCGAATATTTCTCTCTCATAACATGTATGTCTGTATAGAGGGCAAAATCGTAATTATATTTTGAGCTGAGGCGAAATCATAATTTTAAATTGAGAGCAAAATCATAATTTTGAGCTGGGGGGGGGGGGGATCTTAATTTTATTTTGAACTGTGGGCAAAAACGTAATTTTGAGAAGAGGGCAGAATCGTAATTTTCAGGTAGAGGGAAAACCAAAATTTTATTTTGAACTGGGGGCAAAACCGTAATTTTAAACGAAGGGCGAAACCGTAATTTTAAAGTGAGAGCAAAATAAAAAATGAGTTTTTGAACTGAGGGCAAAAGCGTAATTTTGAGCTAGGGGCAAAATTATAATTTTATTTTGAGCCGGGGGCAAAAACGTATTTTTAAACGAAGGACGAAAGCGTAATTTTAAACTGGGAATAAAATTAAATTAAAAAAATGTTGGTCCAATGGGGGAGTGCCAGGCAGCTGCCTGGCACTATTCCCCCCAACATGGTAAATGTGCCCGCGTTGCGGGGCAATAAACCGAATATTTCTCTCTCATAACATGTATGTCTGTATAGAGGGCAAAATCGTAATTATATTTTGAGCTGGAGGCAAAATCAAAATTTTAAATTGAGAGCAAAATCATAATTTTGAGCTGGGGGGATCTTAATTTTATTTTGAACTGTGGGCGAAAACGTAATTTTGAGCTGAGGGCAGAATCGTAATTTTCAAGTAGAGGGAAAACCAAAATTTTATTTTGAACTGGGGGAAAAACCGTAATTTTAAACGAAGGGCGAAACCGTAATTTTAAAGTGAGAACAAAATTAAAAATGAGTTTTTGAACCGAGGGCAAAAGCATAATTTTGAGCTAGGGGACAAAAATTATAATTTTATTTTGAGCTGAGGGCAAAAACGTATTTATAAACGAAAGACGAAAGCGTAATTTTAAACTGGGAATAAAATTAAATTAAAAAAAGTTTGGTCCAATGGGGGAATGTCAGGCAGCTGCCTGACACTATTCCCCCAACTTATAATTGTATACGTAGGATAATTAGGATCTTATCCAACGTGTTGCAACGGGTGGTGATCGGATTTATTGTGTTCATAAAGGATAGTTGGAATTTAGCTGCTGATATATACACTACCAATACCAACATGCATGTAAGTTTTGACTGTTGATTTTACAAAACATGTGCTTCTGCATAATAAAGGTGTGGCCAAGTAAAAGGAACATAATAAAAAGTTGTTAGTGTCGACTTAAATTTGATGAAAATAGGTTCACTTTTATTTAAATAATATAATAAAATATATAATAAAGTTAGTCTTGTTATTCATGGAAAATACTATTAGTATAATACTGATGAGGTAACGTATAACTCACCGAACCAAACGTCGCACTACTAGAAAATAGGCCTAATGCAAATATTTAGAAGTAACCTTTTTAAATGAGTTGCATTTGACTCTAATGCAACTTTGTTGAACATAAAGGTTGCATTAGATATCCTAACGCAACTTTTTTTCATAAAAAGTTGCAAAATTATATCAAATTTGCAACCTTTTTCTTGAAAGGTTACATTATAAAAATTTAAATGCAACTCTTGTTTTAAAATGTTGCATTGTTAAAAGTTAAATGCAACTCTTGTTTTAAAAGGTTGCATTGTTAAAAAAAATAAATGCAACTATGATTGTAAGGGGGCCAAGTGATACCAAATGTGAACAAGAGAAATGGTATTACCTTACAATGATTTAGTGGTAAATTATCTGGATCTTTATTTGGCTTTGGTCTTAGGTTTGATACAACTTTAAAGAGATTTTTGCTTTATAGCCTTTCTAACTAGTCTTTTTTCAGAAAGGGTTTTAATATTTACACACCTCTAACCCTATATCTCTCTCTATATATACATAGAGAAAAATAGAGTGAAGAGGGGTGTAGAAAATATAACTATAAGGTTAATTTTAATATTAAGATTTATATATTTTAACTATAAAAACTAAATATAGAACGCAATGGGTCATTCATATATTCATGAGCAGTATTAATCAAGTTGATTTTGATTGATGATAAAAAAAAACGAGGCCGACGTGTATGAGACTGGTACAAGATTTCGTGAGTATGAGACGAGTATTAGATTAGGTGAGACCCGGCCTAGTTACCCGAAACTATATACCTGAATATATGCTCGAAACTATATATTTTAATGACATTGTTTATATTAATAAAATAATTTTACAAAATAATTTGTATTTTTGTGAATCTCTAAGTTGAATCTTCCTTCTCAATTTATTTTTAAATTTTTTTTATTTTCCCTCCCTGCTGTTTCCCCCAAATTGATTTTCCTCTCCCCCAAAACTGACTCGCTCACATTTACAGCCTTCATTCATCCCTTTTACTTTGAGCCCTAATTGGTTTCCCTTCTAAAATGGATTCTACTTTCTTGCTTTTATCTCTTTTAGAAGGTGATTTGTTATTTATTTATTTTGTTTACTCATTACATGTTATTGCAGAACTAGAAATCAAATACTCAAACGTTATTTACAATTGCAGTTGCTTTTGATAATAGGGATTGCGATCCTTTTGAGGAACTTACGTGATTGACTTCTTCTTCTTCTATTGCCATCCAGGAATTTATGTTCTTATTGCTTTTTTTTTTGTTTCCTGAAGTTATACGGATTTGAAGGTAAGTCTACATAAAATAATTTAATCTTATATGAAATCTAGGTGATTAATTATGGTTTGAATCTTATTTATTATTTGAGATTTAGGGGCTGAATGAAAGGAATTAGTTCATTTATTTACTTGATTCAATAATGCACACCATCTGTTTGTTGAAATGTTTAAGTAAAGATCTTTCTTCGTGATTAAAGACGGATCAATTATTAAGGTTCTGTACTTATGTGAGACGATAAAGTTCATAGTAGAAATTGGGAATAAATGATAAAGTATCTAGAATGAAGTTTGTTGAATTGAAAAACCTTAAAACTGTTGGTGTATGTGATTGGTTGATCATTAAGTAAGTTCTAGATTGGTTTCTTCTTGAATTTGACTCTTATTCGATGCAAGAAAAATTGAAATATGAAGCTAGTATATCACAAGTTATCCAAAAATATAAAGTTGTTTATAATTAACTACTCGGAAGTAGTTGAACAATTTATTATATTAATAATAACATTAAGTTGTTTTTCACCAAATAGTCTTTCCGAGACTATTTTATGATTCAAGACGAAATACTTTTCGTGGGAGTATCAAATCATTTATAATCGCAAACCATGTTTTTCTTGTTCAAAACATTTTCTCATTTTTGACAGTGTTTTAAAAAAAATTAAACTATATATATTTATGTTTTGATTACAAATCAAGACAATAAACCTTATAATAGTTTATTACATAAAACAGTTTCAAACTTGCTCGTTTGAAAAATAAAACGAATCACACATGTTTTAGTAATTGGTTTATTATATTCAAACTGTTTCTAACCCGCTGTTAGATAATAAACGATTACCAATCGTTAAAATTAGTGCTTGTATGATAAGCAATTCTAATACGCTAATTAGAATTCAAATATTTAACAAACATTCAAAATATTCGGTTTTTATATAGTAATGTCACACCCCGATATTTCCACATATCACCGGTGGGCCCGGTGGGGAGTATCGTGACGTAGTTGATATCATCATGGTCAATCATACACAGAATAGCACAGCGGAAGTCTTGGAATATAAAATATTATTACAAACTCAATGTCTGAAAATATCAAAGTAATTTTTATAGACGAGTCTGTAATATCAAATCCACAGGAGGATCATTACAGAATGTATAAAATGAAGCTTAGCAGACTTTATGGCATCTTTAAGGATTTGGAAGATCCTCTTTTTCGACACCAAGCAACTCCCAGCCTATTACGAGTAGTACCTGCCACTTAGCCTTTTGAAAATATGTCAGTTTTCACTGGTAAATACAATTTAACCGACTCATTTGAAAAGAGTTTATGAAAATTGATTTAAGTGCACAAGGCACAAACCATTTATAACTTGGGACAATCTTTAATAAAATCTTGTATACTGTTTCACATGTTTGTCATACATATGGGGCCGGTTTGGAAGCCGGTCATGATTAACCGACTCACCACTTACAAAACCCACGAAGGAGTTATCCCCAACATGTGGGTTATTTATATTTTAGCATTTGCATCTGTCGGGTGTATGCCTACACCTCGTGCATAGGTCGTGGCCATTTTTTTTATGAGCCGAGGATATCCAGGACACGGTCGTTAACCCCCAATGTTTATGTTATCAAACAATACAGATTAAAACGGGTTATGCAGATTTATTAAATCACAATCCGACTAAATGATCTCATACCCGACCAAGCGGTATTTTATGATGCCGTATCCCAAGCCCGTATATGGAAAATAAGTTAAAAGTATTTACCTGAGCTAATACTTGATTCACAGCATAAAAACTCAGTCGTATCCAATCTATCTAAATGCAGGTAGCTTTTACCGGGTGGCTCTAGTCTGGAGTGATGGTAATATATAACCAATTCAGAATGCTAATGGTCTTGTTTAAGTCGTAGACTTAGACCGACTAGCTTAAAGTATCTAAAGCGGTACGATACGCTAGATTAAGCGTTGACCGGAATAGAATGTGATTTAGACCCGACAAGTTTGGATACTTGTATAATATGGGTAAACTAAACACATTCTGGATTTTGAGGATTTAATGATAAGGTTAAACCCGTTTCGGCTATTATATGTAAACTGGTCACATAAACCGATCCGAACGCATAAATGCGTAACGGGTAACCAAATGAACTATATACAAGTCTTAATTATTATTATGCTTAAAACATGTTAATACATCAGTAGGATGTTAACATATATGCCCAAAAAGTATTTAAAACCATTTTTTTAAGTCCCGTAAGGGCATTTTGGTAATTTTAATACTTATGAAAGAGATTTTATAACAAACTGAAGTTCTGGTCCTTTCTAATTAGTAAAAATATTTAATTTATCTCATTACATCAGTAATATATCATATATATGTGAGGTTTACCATTTATGGCCAAACTATGCCCCGAAAGGGTATTTTGGTCATTTCACATACGCTTTTACGGACATTTTTGGAAGTCTGAGTTCACGACTTATACCTACTGTAATAATATTAAAATTTGTTTAGAAATTCAGTAGGTAACAAGCCTTAGGTGTTAATTATGGTTTAAAACCATACTATGCACCTAAATAGCGTAAAAATCGCTAATTGACGATAATTAAGGGGTTTTATGGAAATCTGAGATTTTCATCAGTTTTGAATGCTCAAAATAATTTATTTAATATATGAAATCAGTAGGAAAAGGTTTGGCATTCAAATCATTTGTAAATCTCATTTTATGCATGAAAAGGGTATTATCGTCATTTACCAAATAATACAAGAACTCTATGATATGATCAGTTTATAATCTGATCAATAATTCCAACAATCCCTTAAAATAATATCTTAATAGTAGGTAATGAGTTTTGGGTCAAAATCCAAGTTTAAACATGCCTTATGCAAGATATCGCAATTTACTTAAATTAAAGCTTCTAATTACGATATCGAGCATAACTCCTATTTGGGACCAAGAACTGATGTCAAGTTTTTAGGACAAGTCTAAATATCAGTAGCAAAGGTTTTTGTCCTCTCATATTTCTAAAAATCTCATTTGTATGTCAAAAGGGCATTTACGGCATTTATAAGCACATTAACAATCGAGAGCATATAATTCGAACCATTAAGGACCAAGCAATATAACTTCAGGGAGTTATGCTACTGAATGATATGGTCCTAATGGAAGCTTAAAACACGGGAGATTTAAGCTTTAACGGATCAGAACTGAAAGTCATCGCAAAAGTCAAGCTTTTGCGACTTTCGGTAATAAACTGACCTTAGACTGATAATTGTCGGGTTAGACCTGGTCAAACATGTTCTAATACTAATTACCAAGTCCTTAGAATGTTAAAATATAATTTAGGACCCCTGGTTTATTAGTTTTAATTAATATTCACAAATCTGTTAAGTTTGACTTTTTAACTAAACGGTTTGACCCGACAATTAACTAAGCAAACGAAGGAATTAGGAGGTGCCCTTTCAGGGGTTAATCACCTACCTAACTATGGTCTTATACCCACTTTTAATTTGGTTAGTGGCTGGACCATGAGAGTCTAATCCGAAAGTCAAAGTTTATTTACGATGCTTGACTTTTCGGTTTAATAAGTCATAAAACTGAACTAGTGAGAGGGCTAAGACACTTACAAAAGGGTCCATGCTATCTTTTCTACAAAAATATAAGTCCCAATCAGATCAGGAGCTCCAGATTTGTGAGATAGAATGATAGAATGAGAGGTGTGTTGAAAATGGGTGAACTAGCTTCCTATTTATAGTTTTTGGGTGTTGATTGGATGATTAACAGGTGTTTGGAGGGCCCCTAAGATGATGACAAGTGTCTAGCAACGTGTCTTAAGTCGGTTTACAGCCCATAGATTCGAATACATTGAGATAAGTGGTTTGATTGGGCTACAAGCAAAAATTCGTATCTGGCAGTTGGCTTGCGCACCGTAAGGTCCAGAGTGTTACGGTGCGCAAGGACCTGGTCAGCATACATGAATTTTCAACAGTTGGCAGTTTTGGCCCCTGCACGCGTATCGTTGAGTTTTGGCACATCTAACACCCGTTAACCGCATTTCTAAGATCTATGAGGAAGTTAAAGTATATTTAACTTCAACCATGCTCAAAAACATGTCGTATGTCGGTTCGTTTGGTCGTACGGTCAAGTTGTTCGTCTAATTACGACGAAACACGGAATGACGCGAAAAACGATCCAAACGACGCGACGAATGGAATTTTATCAAGCCAAACACTAAAATAAAATATTTTAGTGCTTACATAAATTTTTTGGGTGTCCGGATATATTCAGATTGCAAGATATGCGCGAAAATACAAACTTGTGCACTTTTTGACACTTTTAGTCCCTGCATGACTTAAAAGTTTATTTTTGCGCACCAACCACCTATAAGCCTATATCTAAGCTATAAAAAGGATAATTAGGGTATATTAACTCATGGTCATATTCTGGAAGGTCCGTTACCATACGAATCGGCATACTTTTGCAGTTTGACGCAATTAGTCCTTTAATTGCGCAAAGTAGCACGAAACGTTGTTTAATGATATCCAAGCCTTCTATGGCCCATAATGGGCATTCCCTAGCATATACTTAAATATTACTACACTCCTGTTTGCTTAAATGGTCACCGAAGGGTGTAGATTCAAAAGTTGACGCTTTTGGTCCTTCTAATGCGCAAACTTGCGCGTATCATCATTTATTGGCATCGAAGCCCTATGTAGCCCATATTAGGGATTCTCAAAAGTATATTGGCACATCAAAATGCTTCGGGTTCATTAAAAGGTCATTCAGAGGTGTAATTAAACATGTTGACGCTTTTAACCCCTCGAAGCGCAAACTTCCACATAATTACGCAAACGGCTCCTCTCGTCCAACACGTGGCTCGTTTGAGATTACGGACACCGTATAAGGTCACTCAGAGGCCTAGTTTAGGCATGTTGACACTTTCAGTCCTTCTATAATCAAAGTTTTTGATTTTGACGAAATTAGTCCCTCATAGTCAATGTTTGACTTTATTAGGGTTTATTACACGTGTCAACACATCATTGGACACGATTTTAGGAGGTGTTACAAGTAAACTGTTTCTAACGCGCTCGTTAGAAATAAAATGAATACACTTATTCTCATAAGCCACTTTTGGTTTATTTAAATAAACGTTTTCTAACACGCTCGTTAGAAATAAACATAAACATTTTCTAAGACGCTCCTTAGAAAGTAAACAATTGTTAAACTCTTTAAATCATTTCTAACACGCTCATTAGAAGTGTAAGGCCTCCTAATCCAAGATCTCACTCAGCTAATGCAACCAACAGGTGTGCGGAAACCACCTGATGATCAACCACTATAGATGAAACACTAGAATGCAAAGATCTGTGAGAGAAATCAAGAATACACAGAGTATTCTTGATGAGGAAGATGGAGGACGTACACACAGTAGCCGCCAGACAAAACACACACAATAATTAGGGTTAGAAAGGTGCACAGAATTTCACACAGAATCGCCGCCTTGTCTATTCCACATAAAGGTATATATACAAGACAAACCACAGACTTTAAGACATACTAGAAAGCCTGGAAAAAACCACACAAACTAAAACCCTGACTTTTGCCAAAACATAAACCCCTGACAAAAGTCTGGACCAAAAACTAGGACAAAATGTCCAAGGTTTAACCTTGGACTAAGTTTCAAGACATGAACAATAAAGACCCTACAAATTGGAAGGCATGCACTTATCACCCAAAGTGCATTAACAAACTCCCCCTTGATCAGTGCATGGTCTTCATGTGGTCTTGAGATCTTCATCCTTTCTTCGAGTACTCGCTTCCTGCCCATACCTTGTTCTTCACACAGAATTGAACTGCCTTGATGAACTGATCAGCTAGCTCACGATCTTCTTTAAGGTATTTCAGAGGCAGGCGTCGAAGCTGCTTCAGATGTGCTTCCCTTAGGTTGACAAGCCAAATCGGATCCAGAATTTTTGCAATCTCAACAGTCACTATCTTCTCGGTAATCACCGCTTCCCCAGTCTTGCCAATAAGATACCAATAACCTAAGTTGTTAAATTTATCGAGATCAAACTTGCGCATAGGGATTTTACGGAGGCATCTCGCTGGAGGATAGACCATCTTCCATTCTTCCTTGCCAGTAAACTTATTGAGGTACTTAACTCCCCGACCAACTGCTGGCTTGAAAGTCTTCCATTTACTTGCTCGACTCTCAGCAATGAGATGAGGAATTAATCCTCTGATGCTAGCAACATTCGTATCGTTGTTGAGATCCAGCTGAGCAATGTGATGGAGATCACGAGCTGGAAGAGTCTGAAGGAACTTGGCCCTTGGCCTGAAATACTGTACCCCATCGGTTCTTTTGATCATCACCAAGCTGTGTTGTTCATCAAAGTCCCATCTTCGAATCTGACCCGAATACTCACCTTTTGTGTTTATATACCTCTTCCTTTGAGTTTCGTCGGGAAGATGTTTAAACCATTTGTGAGCTGCCAAACTAACTTCCTCGGGAACTCGAATAGGATTAAAGATTTCTTCAGGCATTTCACTACCAAACACAAAGCTTCTAATATCAGCACTATTAACCGGTAGGGACTCGTACTCGATCCTTTTCCCTTGTGCAGTCTCAATGAATTTGAACTTACCAGCTAGTTCATCATCAGTTCGCCAGTCTTCAACCAGTTCCTCAACCACTTCACCAGCTCCTAAAACCAAATCAACAGCAGGATCTAATTCAGAATCAGATAGGGCACTTGTATCAGCATCTACAGGACCTTTATCTCCCCCTGCAGCTGCACCCGAGGACTCCCCCTCAACTTGAGCCGAGGTTGCAGCTTTAGGAGCACGTGCGCTTCTTGACTGCTCCCCCTGCTTAGCAGCGTTGGGATCCTTGTCCTTATCAAGATCATCTCAGATTTTATTTAGCTCATCTATCTTACATTGAGCCTGAATCTGAAAATCCGAATTCTCCCCCTGAATCTGAAAATCCAAATTCCCCCCCTGAGCAGCAAGGAGTGACACGAGATCCGTCACAACACCGAGAAGCCGATCTGTGGTACTAGCCAAAGTCTTCTGTCGGGCTGAAGTCGAGGCATCTTGTGTTATGAACTTTCCCAACTGAATACTCTGGTCTTTGGTTAGACGAAAGAGCTGTGACATCTGCTGATCTCGAACTGCATCCTTTTTCTTCAAGTAAACAATTTCTTTCTGCTGCTTCGCGATCTGATTCTTATGTTGTACCATGACCTTAGCTGCATCCTGAAATTTGCCATGAACAAACTCTTGAAAATTCTGCTCTTGACCCGAACTTGATGGTCTCGAGGCAGAAACTGTCGAAGGTCTAGGAACAGCAGGTCTAGAACCAGACGGTTGTGCACCGGATGGCTTAAGACATGAAGACGGTAAAGCTGTAGGTCTCTGAGATCCTTTATTCGATCGCACTGGCGGACTTCGACCGAAAGCAACCTTCGGACGAACTTTCCGTGTCTCTGGCGCTCGCATATCGGTGAAAGCACTAGGCCGTGGTGGAAGGAAGAACTTCCTGATAAGGCAAACAAATTGCTCGTACCCATTGGAGAAGATAACGACTCAAAAAGCGGTACTGTAGGAATCTGAGAAGACATCATCGGCGTTAAAGGTTGAACTTAGTCCAAGGTTAAACCTAATCCACAAAGTGCATTAACAAGAAGTAATCTACAAAAAATAGTTTTGAAGTTTATAAAAATAAACTATTTCTAATACGCTCATTAGAAATAAATAAATACGAAGTCATTCTAACATTTATATAAGCAATCCGTTTCTAACTTGCTTGTTAGAAATTTTATAGTTTAAACAAAACCGTTATAAGGTTTATTATTATCCAAAATAAGTGTCTCCAACACGCTCGTCAGTCATTATTTGGAATAATAATATTTTCTAACACGCTCGTTAGAAAATCTAAACATATCTTTTCTAGCACGCTAGTTATAAAATCTAATTGTCTTTTAACTAGTTAGTTAAAATCATCGTATCTAACACGCTCATTAGATATAATAGATGATGTTAAAACTTATTATTATACAAAATAATTATTTCTAACATGCTTGTTAGAATACATAAATGTTTTAAAACTTTTAATTTTATAAAATAATTACTTTCTAATACACTCATTAGAAAATATATATGTTTCAAGACATTTGAAACCAATATTATTTTACCAAATTACATCTAACATGCTCCTTAGAGAATATATGGGTTTACAAAAATTACCAATTTTTAATTCGCTCATTAGAAAATTAAGTAGTCCAACCATTCGAAATACATATTAATTTTTATATATAATTCGGGTTATTTAAACACGAACAAAAACCATAAACTCTAAAACTTGAATCAAAACACTCGTTTTCCAACATGGTATTCGGATTAAAGATTGTACTTCCAATCACAAAATTATTTTAACGCGCTGTACTAAATAAATATTTCCAAAAATATTTATAATATTTTAGCAAATCTCATTTAAAATTTCAACTTTCGTGAACCTAAATCCTAGTAAAGAAGAGATTTAAGATTGCAGTAACAATCTTCACGAAAGTTTGTTTTAAGATTGTAGAAACTAGGCTCATGTTTCCAATAAGATATATTACAAAATATAAAATAACGAGACTCTTGTTATTTGTTGGAAATTCGATTAGTTCAATACTGGTTACAAAAACTAAATAAATGAATATAAAATACAATATAATTGTACCAATCTTGATTCAAACTAGCGTCTTTGGAAGAACTTCAACCGCACCATCTTGTACGAACCACCGCTGCAAGAATGAACAAACCGTCGTTAACGGTTTTGGTTGGGGATCGTGTTTGATACGGAGTCCTTAAAACATATTTCGTGCCCCCTCTCAAAAAGTCTGTTTTCAGGATACAACAACCGAAGCAGTAGTTGTAGTGCCGGAGATGGCTCTCACGCCAGAGATTACACCGGGTATAATTTAGTGTTCACACAATTAAGAAAAAGATGAAGTTGATAAAATGATAATTTAGAGAGTGCTCCTCTCTAAAATTTCATAGAAAAAAGACATCTTTCGTGTGTATATTATGGTTCCTTTAGAATGAGTCCTTATTCTTTTTATAGTCATACATATAAAGAGCCTATTAAAACCCAATAAATATTGTCATAATTTAGACAATTAAACAAGATCAATAATCTTGTAATAAATGGGTTTAAATCTTTACATAAATGGACTTTAGTGGTTAGGTCAAAACTATCATTTCTCTTAATGACTAGAATTAAACGAGTTGAAACAGCTAGTTTAACCAAGTCCAACCAGTTGCTTTGTTTCCGCTGCAAACCTGTGCTCGCGCCTGAACTGAGTTGCAAGTCCAAGCATCACGCTATATAGAACTTACGCCACGCTATATGGAGCCGCCCATCACATGGATGCCACTACGCGTACCAGGATGCCACCTCGTCATGCGCCATCCATACTCGTGCGCCACCTGCACTCTCCGCCCTAGCCAATGACGTGTGCCATGCGCCTAAGGAGCTCGTGCCGCATCGACATGCGGCATGCCATGGCATCCGCCTATACCACCCAAGGGTGCGCCATAAGCAGACCAACCATGTATGACCACGCGCTCATGGGAAAACTACAAAGGCAGTGTGGGAAGTTTAAAGTGCACCACATTGGGCCAGTAGCCCACGTCACGCTCGCATATGTGCGGGTGCGATGCACCCATTGGGTCCCCACTAGTGTTTGCCTTTAAGAAAACAATTTACAAGGAGTGCTCCTCTTTATATACCACTTTAAGTTCTGTTATCCCACCTATGTGGGACAAGGTTACAAATCTTAATCCATTTTTCTCATCTTTTTTTGTTCCAAACATACAACTTTAAGATTCGATATTTCATTCATCTTAGCTCTATTTAGATAGTTCGAACACAAACACATAAATAATTAGTTATACAACATATATATAAATATTAATGATCTTCAAAATATTTAGTGAAAACGTCATTTTCACAAAATTTCCAACAATCTCTCACATGAATTTGGACATAGTTTGAACACAAACCCATAAATAATTATTTATACAACACATATATAAGTATTATTGATGTCCAAAATATTTATTGAAAACCTCATTTTAACTAAATTTCCAATAATCCCACACATGAAATTTGTACATAGTTTGAACACAAACCCATAAATAATTATTTATATAACACATATATAAATATTATTAATGTCTAAAATATTTAGTGAAAAACTCATTTTCACTCAATTTCCAACAAGGTTTTCAACTTTATTAATACCAAGAACAATAATCAAACTGCAATCAACTCATAGCTCGGACAAGAGATTCGTCATCTCTTGTCTTGGTTTAAACTTGGCTACTAATGGTATTGCCTTAGGCAGGGTGATCCCAGGACCTTCGGTCATATCAACCAACTCTTCACTCGTTCGTTCCCAAGCAAAGCATTGAATAATCGACCCTAAAGCCATCCCTAGCATTCGAATCGCCAATGCATCCCCTGGACAACTCCTCCTTCCCGACCCAAATGGCAATAACTTAAACCCATCTCTTGTCCCTTCTAACCCTTCAAACCTTTCGGGCCTAAACATTTCCGGGTCGTCCCACACCATCGGGTCATGATGTATGGCCCATTGGTTAACAATCAGCATCGTCCCACGTGGGATGTTGTAGCCACCAACAACACAATCACTTGACGCCTCGTGTGGAACTAGTAACGGGCCCGCAGGATATAATCGTAATGTCTCGTTTATGATACAGCGAAGGTAAGGTAAGTTCAGTATGTCCGACTCGTCAACTAGACGATTGTTCCCGATAACCTTATCGATTTCGTTTTGTGCCTTTTTTAAAACTTGTGGGTGGTTTAGCAAAACTGCCATAACCCATTCCATGGTTCCAGCCGATGTGTCACTTCCTGCTGCTAATAAAGCCTGATAACCATAATATATCATTCATTGTACAATAATCTTTTTATAATGATAGTTTGAGGGAAACTAATCTTACCAGCACAAAGTTTCGAATCATTGTATCAGTGTAGTATTCTGGTTCCGTTTCTTGCAACGATAACAACAGTTCAATCATGGTCTTTTTCTTATTTGCATCTCCTGTCCCTTTAGATTTCCTAAGTTGCTCAATCAACCCCTGAAAGAAAGCTTCTCTTTTTTCCTGCAACTTAATCAACTTCTTCTCCAAGCCGTTCAACCATAACCAACTAAACGCTGGCAAGTAATCTCCGATGTTAGAAGATGCGGCGAGCACAAACGTCTCCTCCAGCATCTCCCGGAACCGCTTCCCTTCCTCTTCTAGCTCCGGATTATCTCCACCAAAGTACCTCTTACCGCAGATCATCCTCATAATCACGTTCAACGTTAGTTCGTAAAACACATACTTCATTGTCACCTAAGATGAAGCCAACCTAAAACTTGTTAACTAATAAAGAGAAAAACGGATAGGATTTTATTATATTGTCAGTACATTTAATAATAATAGTAACGAGAACAAATAAAGGCAATTTGCTAGATCATCACCTATTTTAGTAATCTTATATGATATTCAGCTGTTTTTATTTTACTAGATCTATCACTTTGTATTTCTTTATTTATGATATTCAAATCTTCACTTATATATTTTTTTCTTTACGATATTCAAATCTTATATCTTTTATGATATTCAGTTGTTTTTATTTTACTAGATTATTACTTTTTTATTTATATTTTATTAGATTATATAAACATTTCTTTTAGGGTTTTAGTAATAATACTTAATAGAAAAAAAACTAAAAGTAAATATGTATGTTTATTAGATCCGTTAGGCCACTGGGGGTGGTTCCGTGATGGCCAAACATCACGAGTGATGGCATGCATGTTTCCACCGCCACCAACTGTTTCCACGTGTGAAAGCATGCAGAATTTCAGATTCCGTGATTTTTTTTCACGCTGTGATGGTGTTTAGTTGTGAGGGTAATTGCTGGCTGTGGGGAAATTGTTGGGTTTGGTGGTGAGTGATGACCATTGCCACGAAAAAATGTTGTGAGTGATGGAAAAATGGTTGATAACATGGCGGAATTTGATTGAGTGTTGTGAGTGATGAATGAGTGATGAGTGATGATCACCCCCACCCCTTAATTTCCAACTAAATTAATAATAAAAACAATAAACTAGAATATGATTTACAAGAAGTGAAATTGGTCCTAAAAAAGTTAACTGACTACTACTAAAAAAAGTAATATGATATATTATTAATTCTTTGAAATGCTTCTTTAAAACCAGTATATTAGGTGAACAAAACTTCAAACAACTATTGACTTAATAACCAATGATCTTTTGGCCTAGTGGTAAGAGTAGGTAAAAAGTTTTACTTTTCTTGAAGGTCATGGGTTTAAATCCAGTAAATGGGAGATTTTAATAATAACTTTGTGATAATAAAATACTAACTACTAACCCGGTTAGCAATATCCTAACCGTACGCCATTCAAAAAGAGCTATTTTTCACTGTATTTTCTGAATACTGTTGACTTTAATACTTAAACATGGAAAACAAAAGTTGAGTTTTTGAAAATTTAATTATTGATATGATTTATGCCCTAATCCGACCCGACCTGAACCGGACCGAATAAAAATATTATATAGTAATTGACGAATGAACCTTATAAAAGTTTGACATCCTATAAAAAATATTTCTGGATCCGTCAAGGCAAATAAATAAACTAGGGTTAGGTAGGGGTATTATATTTTTTTTGTAATTAGGGCTTCTAGCCCATATATATGAGGCTTGTATTGTTATTTTATTTTTTTTAAATTTGAGCTAGCAAATACAAAACTCACCTGAGAAGAACCAGAGTTGAAATTGGAAAGCAGTTTACGGATCAGAAGTCTGGCTTCGTCAACGCGAATGTCATGGAACTCGTTGACACGGTGTATTGACAAGACCTCGATGGCGGCAATGCGGCGGAGGTGGCGCCAGTTTTCGCCATAAGGCGACCATCCGAGGCTAGTGTAATTAACACCGATGATTTTTCCATACAACATCTTGGGGCGGTTGGCAAAGATGATGTCATTCTTATTCAAACATTCTTCGACAGCAGCAGGGGAGGAGACGACGAGGGCATGGCGGTAACCTAACTGGAGACGGAGGATTGGGCCGTGTTTGGCGGAGAGTTTTGCTAGAGTTCGGTAGATTGGTGGTTTGAGGAGGTAGAGGTGGCCGATGATGGGGAGGGAGGGGAAGACGGTGGGTGGGAGGGTGGAGGAATGGCGGCGGAGGCGGGTGGTGAGGAGGTAGGAGGCTAAGAAGAGGAGGGTGGTGAGTAGATAAGGAAACTCCATTGTTGAAGAGCGAAGAGTGAGGAGGATGGTGTGATATTTTGGTTTTTTATAGAGAATATGGCGTGCAAAGATATAAAATGGTGACTTGTAGAAAACCTACTTATTTATTTATAGACTAATAAATTATGCATTTGGGTAGAAAATGGTGACTTGTAGAAATATGCATGCCTATATGATATTTATTTTTATTTTTAAATATTAAATTAGGATCTTACCTAACTGTTGCAACGGGTGGTGATCAGATGTTATTGTGTTCATAAAGGATAGTTGGAATTTAGCTGCTGATATATACTACCAATACCAACATGCATGTAAATTTTGACTGTTGATTTTACAAAACATGTGCTTCTGCATAATAAAGGTGTGGCCAAGTAAAAGGAACATAATAAAAGTTGTTAGTGTCGACTTAAATTTGATGAAAATAGGTTCACTTTTTATTAAATAATACAATAAAATATATAATAAAGTTAGTCTTGTTATTCATGTAAAATACTATTAGTATACTACTGATGAGGTAACGTATAACTCACCGAACCCAACGTCGCATAACAAGGATCGAACAACACGCTCCAGCATATGAAGGACGTCCGGCCTAATGGATCTTTTCTAACTAAACAAGGGCCCACAACCATAACTGCTTGATAGTGACCGGTTCGGCCATAACTCCCCTTTCCATGTCCGCATCCCCCCAAGTATAAATAACACACTTAAGTCTTCATAAAGTAGTACAGTATTTTCTCTCTACTATCTCAAACTCTCTCATTGACTTCTCTTTGTACTTCCGATATTTATTCTCAAGCCTGAGCTTGATCACAGAGAGGCCCCCCTCCCTGTGACGAGGCTAACGGTGTGCTTTTGTTGTTGTGATCTTTTCAGGTTACAATTCAAGTTCTGAGACTCTGTTTTCATTCAGCTTGAAGCTACTGATCCTTGAGTCTTCAGTGGCGCCATCCTTTCGAAACACAATTCTCAAGGTTGTTCTTTACAAAATCATGGCTTCATCTTTCCCATCTTTTAGCGATATCATGACAGGTAATATCACCTCTGCAACACTTACATCTACACTTTCTGTAGGCTCCACAATCTCTCACGACACATTAGCCGCTCCTCCGACTATGAGTTCAGTAGTCTCCACTGCAGTTGTTGTTCTCGTCTCCGCAGCCTTGCCTGAGTTCGTCGATATTTTCTTACAACGAAATGCAGATCTCCTACGCCAGCTCAAACAGCACCAACAGCGTGATGAAATGTTGCAGAATCTACGAACTAACTTGTTCGGAAGCTCCTACCCAGGATCCAACACTGCTCCTATGGGAATTTTCTCTTCTGGGTCACTGGTAAGTCCTGTTGTCACCACTCCTATGTCGTTGCATATTTCACAGGGATTTACTCCCTCATATGTAACCACTAGTAATGGCCTACATGGCTTGCTTCGCTAGGGTTTTTTGGGACTCAATCCTCAAGGCGAGGAGTTGATCGTACCATATCAGCCAACTTCCATGACTTCTCAGTCAAAGTTAACTCTAAGGATAGCAAATGCTCCACTCCCGTCAAAGCTTAAGATGCCGTCTACATTGAAATATTACGATGGCACGCCCGATCCGAATGATCACATGTTCTCATTTGAAGGAGCTGCCAAAGTCGAACAATGGCTCATGCCAGTATGGTGTCATATGTTTGCGCAGATGCTTACTAGCTCAGCGAGAGTATGGTTCGATGGCTTACAAGAAGGATCGATTAACCATTTTGATGATTTCCGACGAGAGTTCCTTCAAAAGTTTTTCCAGCAATGACGTTGCTCCAATGATATCTCGGAGGTCAACCACATTAAACGACGAGATGGCGGATCAGTGGAGGATTTCCTTGACCATTTCAACAGAGATAACAAGCAAATCAGTGAAGCAGTAGATCAGCTACGAGTTTTGGGGTTCTACCACGGAGTCCGCAACAACCAATTAGTAGAAAAGCTCCACGAAGATTTACCCAAGACCATGGAGGTTCTTATGGAACGTGCCGGAGCCTTCGTTCGAGGCAAAAGTTCCTTTGGGTAGCCGAATGACACAGCAGCCAAAAATGCAAAAGCTCTAACCTCGTCTTGGAGAAGGAACGCATCACCGCCAAAGGATCGAAATAGTAACTGGAGCAGAACCCGGAACCCATATCAAAAACCAGATCGAAGCAATTTTCAAAATGGTCACGCTCATTTCAATACGTTCTCCGGGCTGTCAAAATCTCCGAGCGAGATCCTTAGCACCGAAGGAACCCGATTCCCCATTCCTCTGAAGCAACACCCCACGTCCGATAAGCATTCCAAGAAATATTGTGAATACCATCGAGATAAAGGGCAAACACTTATGAATGTTGGGCTCTAAAGCAAGAAATTGGGAAATTATTCGATCCGGCAAGCTTTCTCATCTCGTATAAGAAATCAAGGATGGTAAGAAGCCGGCTATAACTATTGATAACCCGAACAATGAAGCTGGCATCAACATGAACCGAGCTACTCAGCCTCGAGGAACCAAACAATCGAGCCAACACATGGCAGCTTTGATGCACCAGCCAACTTACCTTCCGGTGGTAGATCCCAATGACGCTCGAGACGGACCAATTATCATTTCTGCTGTAGTCGCTTGACACTTTGTTCAGCGAATATACGTTGATGGGGGAAGCGCCTTCGAAATCATGTACATAAAATGTTTCCAACAACTCGACCATCAAACAAAACAAATGCTCGTAGAAATGTCTACTCCTTAGGTAAGTTTCTCGGGAGAGGTAGTACAACCAGTCGGACAAATTACCCTCCGAGTTACACTTAAAGAAGACAACAAGCCTCACACCTTATAGCTCACATTTTTGGTTGTAGGCTCCAAGTCTATCCACAATGGAATACTCGGACGACCTGGAATACACGCTCTCGGTACTCTTAGTTCCACAATACATGGGGCCATAAAATTTCCCACTGAATCGGGCATCGCCACTATCTATTCCTAGTCAACTTCGTGCATAGCAGAAGTGAGACAGGCCACAGAGACAAGTTCGTGCCTGTTTGAACTATATAATCCCATAACTAATCAGACTTGTTTATAATTATATGGTTTTAAATTTTACGACTATTACAATTAGCATGATCGATTACATCAATATGGACATATGTTCCTAAGTTGGAAGTTTGCATACTTAATCTTTGACTTTTTGAAAAAGTCAACGAGTATAAGAATACCATGATTAGAAATGCTAATATGATTGTAAGACTAGAAGGATTGAATGATGCATGATGGATCCTTATATGTTATATTTGATGATATGTTAAATTGCGAGAATTTGGAATGATGCATTGTTCAATATGTGCCTTGTGCTTGTTACAAATGATTATTGAACGTCAAATGCGAGATATGAACTAGATATGACTGGTGATATGTAAAATCTTGTATGCTAACAAGAATGTGAACGTGGTAACATGTAAAGATAAGCATCATGTTAAGATGACGCAAGCACGGAAGGCAAACAGGTCAAGAGGAGGCGAGGAAGGAATGAGAATTTTGTTTAGATGAAGTTATGTATATTTGAGTATCTGAAATCAAGTAAGGATGTGCAAATAATGGAATTGTTAGGATGAGAATTATTGTAATGGTCGTTCGATGTCAACCCGGTGAAATCTAATCGTAGGGGCAAACGAGTCAAAACTTTTAGTAGAAAGATTTAGCCGAAAAAGAATATGGGGATAGGGTTGGGAAAGTATGGAGTGAATTGAGAACTTAAATAATGATAATTTTACGTATTAGAACCCTGGGGACACACGATTAGTGAGTTGAAAGAACAAACACAAAATTCAGCGTCTGAGCTATAGGGGACGCGTCGGTGACACCCTGGTTAGGTGTCAACGACGCCCTGCCCTGTTGTAGCTGATGCCTTACCTTGCTGCTTACACGGGTCCGCGCCGGAAACCAAATTTTCGCGTTTTTCTCGCTTTTCCTTGTTTCCAAGGCCCCAATAAGTTTCCCAAATGTACCCCAAACCTACTATGGAGTTTTGTGGGGTACGAGTGAGAATAGAGACCTTGGGGCTTGTATGATGATGTGGCATGTATGTTGATTTATGTAATTTGGTTTCATAATGTACATGGCAAATGCTTATAAGTGAAATTTTATTGAATACAATAGATATGTGAAGTGATGGAACTAGTATATAATAGTAAGCTTATAAATAGAAAATGGTGCGCCTAGTAAAGTATGGTGTTGAAAAGAAATTAAGTGAATTTGTAAGCACGTGATGTAATGTAATATGGAAACCATAGTTAAACTCGATTAGATATGAGTATACTTGTAGACTAGTATGTAAGAGAACTATACGTATAGATGTTGTGATTAGCATTTGTTTAATGGGTTTGTGAGCATGTAAGTTGTACGTAAGAGTTTGAGTAGGAAGGTATGTATGTTCGTAGTATGACAAATTATACACGAAAGAGTTGGACTAAAAAATGTGTATGCATGCTATTAGACCATATGTTTCCAAATGAATGAGACTTGTACGATGATATGTATGGTGTTAATATATATATGATTAGTGATGATGCTAACTCAATGTATTTGTTAAGCCCGCATCTACATCTAATAAAATGACGACCAAAGGACACTATAAACATAAACTTTTTAAAAGAGTCCAAGCTTTTCATAATTTAAAATGATGAAGTCAATAACTTTTGTGCACTAATTTAACAAAATTTGGGCATGACCCGTCCATAAGACGAGCACATCCCTGTTTTAACCATCAACAAAACAAGTAAGTCTACAACCCGTTCGACTAGACACGACTAAAAACATAACATCAATAGTTTAAAAGTGCAACGACTAAGAAGGCTATACAAACAAGCTTATGACCCAAAACATTTATACAAAATAACGGAAGCGCTTGATGGTCATATTGTGTGCATATGCTCGCTCCAAATTGCCAAGTCGCCTAAGATGAGGATTTACCTACATTCGACATAAACAAGTGAGTTAGTATTTCATTACCAACACGACCAAATAATAACCCGATTAATTTCTATCGCGGCCTTACATCTTTTCAACACATTATCAACCGTTAAACGGTTCATTACATACCTGTCTCGATGTAGAGACTAACATTCTTTTCTTAACCTACCCGCTAACGACGGGTATTGGTATTATTACTATAACTTTCATTCGATTAATTCATGATGAACGAATATATTCTTTACATACACTTACACCTCAATCCGGTTAGACGGACTGAGTAAACTTTAATTTGTTACATACTTAACTTCCCATACCCGGTTCGACTAGAAAGAACCGGATGTGATGCATTATCTTTCGTGTCTTATTCATTCTCAACATCCGTTTATGACGGATCTAACTTTACTTCCAATCAGTCATAGATTTCATTTTTTACGATTTCAACATATCAACATAATACAATCGAAACTATTATACATATGTTAACATAATATAAATAAGGCGTATACTAACGTACCTCGATCATGTGAGCTTTCCGACATCCTAGTGTTGGAACCTTCTTCTTTCACCCCTACATTAAACGCATTCATTCATTTAGTCCAACACTTTCGTTCCATCATTTACATAAATTTCTCATTTTCAAGTGATAAACATTATCACAACTTTCAGAATTTCACACATTTATTCTCTTAAGCATTTCATCAAACAATTAGTGTGCATCACATTAAATAAGCATAATGTACAAGTATTCAAGCATGGCTTTTACTAGTTCATCTTATATGTCATCAATAATCAATCTAGTTCTTACAATTCTTTTATTCTACATCAATTTATCTAGCATTCAAGTAATACAATCAAGATCATATATCAAGATTACATATGATTATAATCCTTATGATCTTCCTATTCATAACAAAATTTCACAAAGTGGGTTTTCACTACAATCATTCATGCAACCTAAAATCAACATGATTCTTGTTCTAGGAGGCAATCCTAACTCAGATTCTTCACATTTTGATACAAGAAATCGAGATTGATTTGTAACCCTCATGCTACAAATCATAACTTCAGAAAATAAAACTTACCACTTCACTAATTAGGGTTAGATATTCGGAAATATGGGCCCATGCATTAGATTCTCCTTGAAATTTCAAGTGAATTGATGGAATTTAGCAAACTAGGGTTTGCTTGTTCTTCCCCCTGCTCGGATCGAACCCAGAACCCCCAAATGTGGGTGTTTTTTAACTTTTGTTTATTATTAAAACCTTTTAATTACTATTTACACAATACACCCTCCCACTTTGAAAGAGTGTTTAATTTTAGGCTTTCCCATAACTAACTACCATATTGCCATATCTCATGAACTTAGTTAAATTCTTTGTTTACTTTCAGTTATTGTTATATTTAAACATTTTGGGAACGAACCATCCAAACGCTTGTTAATATGTTAAGAGCTTGTGCCTTAGATTTTCGCGGAAATCGGGATGACCATTTACCACTAGCGGAATTTTCTTACAATAATAGCTGTCTTAGTGGAATTCAAATGGCTCCCTATGAAGTATTATACGGGAGAAAATGTAGAACTCCTGTATGTTAGGGCAAAGTTGGTATCAGAGCCGAAGTTTGAGGGATTCGAGCATGTGATGTGATGCTTGAACTCAAACAGACGGCTCAATTGAAAGTGTGCTCGCTCCGAAATCGCCAATGAGGTAAAATTTTAAATATTCGTTTGATATGAGTATGCACAATGTGTTACGGTAAAATCGATCCGATTGCATGCCAGAGATGGGTTTCAAATATAGAAGCGGTGTTTATACGAAGTCGGTGTGACAAGGAAGACCAGGTGATGTTCGCTACTGGTCAACTCATTCTTCAGGCGAAAGATTGGTGGGATGCGCATAGCAAGGAAATAGGTGAGGATAGACTCCAAGTGATGACTTGGCAAGAATTTAAAGAACCCTTCATGAGATATCATTGTCCTCAGTCGGCTATTGATAAGATTCAGGAGGATTTCTTACGCCTCCGACAGAAAAACGAATCAATAAATGAAATATCAAACACTTTCATGGATAAAATGAAGTTCTGTGGAGATTTTGTGAAGACTAAAAGAATGAAGATCAATCGCTTTTATGGCGTACTAAAGGCAGAATTTAGGGAGTTCATCACTCCCTCAAAATGTGAAAGCCTTGACGAGCTTATCAATTTGGCACGGGATAGAGAAATTGAGATTAAAAGGCAAGAAGAATGAGGCGAAAAGAGATCAAATGAAAAGGGGGCAAGCTCAAGTCCATCCAAGAAAGAAAAGTTTCAAGACCACGGAAAGAAGGATAAAGCAAAGGGTAGTATTTCTCCGTGCAAGACATGTGGGAAACTTCATACTGGGGAATGCCTTTTGGGTAAGAAAGGGTGCTACAAATGCGGTGAAGAGGGGCATACATCCTACAAGTGCCCTAGCAACCCGAAGACATGTTTCAATTGTTTCCAGAAAGGGCATGTTAAGTCGGAGTGTCCTAAACTCCAACAAGGATCAAAGAAGGAGAGAAAGAACAAAGAAAGCTCTAAGGCGAAAGGGAGGATGTTTCAAATCACATCCGAAGAAGCCAAGTCCCATCCGAATGTGGTTTCAGGTATCTTTCTATTAAACTCCATATTGGTTTACGTTTTGTTCGATACCAGAGCCACTATGTCGCTTATTGCAAATGAAATCGTGCAACATCCTTCATTTAAGATTGAACGAATGCCAATACCTTTAGAAGTAGAAATAGCCGATAGTAAGAACTATGTGTTACACGAGGTTTGTAGAAATTGCAAATTCATGATAGAAGATGAGGAATTTGATATCGACCTCATACCTATGGTTTTGGGGGAATTTAAAATGATAGTAGGTATGGATTGGATGGCACGACACTGCGTAGAAATTAACTGTAAAAATAAGGTAATGCTTGTCCAATCTACAAGTGGAAGGCAATTGAGTATTCAAGGGGAAAGAAACGTGGAAACAAAATTGTGCACCCTTGTTCAAGCTGTTAAATACGTGCTTAACGGGAGTAGAGCATACCTAGCTTATGTAGTCGACGCTCGTCAAAGCCTCCCGAAGCTTGAAGATGTTGAGGTCGTGAACGAATTTCTAGAGGAATTGCCGGGACTCCCTCCCGAACGAGAAATAGAGTTTCGCATCGAATTGAATCCGGGTGCGAAGCCGGTTGTGAAGGCTCCCTATAGATTGGCTCCCACCGAGATGCGGGAGTTAATGACACAATTATAAGATCTACTGGATAAGGGCTTTATACGCCCGAGTGTGTCGCCTTGGGGAGCGCCTGTCTTATTTGTTAAGAATAAATACGGGTCGATGCATATGTGCATCGATTACAGAGAATTAAATAAGCTGACCGTGAAGAACCGCTACCCTTTACCCAGAATCGACGATCTTTTTGATCGATTACAAGGGGCGAGTTGGTTCTCTAAAATAGACCTGCGTTCGGGGTATCATCAAGTAAAAATACGGGAGGAAGATGTTCCAAAGACCGCGTTCAGAACCCGATATGGGCATTGTGAATTTTTAGTCATGTCCTTTGGATTGACGAACGCACCAGCTGCGTTTATGGACCTTATGAACTGGATATGCCGACCCATGCTAGATAAATCTGTGATCGTGTTCATAGATGATATTTTAGTCTACTCGCGAAGCAAGACTGAACATGCAAGACACTTGCGTGAAGTACTTGAAGTTCTCCGTAAGGAGAAACTTTACGCAAAATTCTCAAAATGCGATTTCTGGCTCAGAGAGGTACAGTTTCTCGGCCACATAATAAACTCGAAAGGTGTCTTGGTCGATCCGTCGAAGATTGAGGCAGTAATGAAGTGGGTTTCCCCAAAAGCTCCCACTGAAGTAAGGAGCTTCCTAGGCCTTGCCGGCTATTACCGGAGATTTATACAAGACTTTTCAAAAATAGCATTACCTTTAACGAAGCTGACGAGAAAGAAGGAAAGATTTGTGTGGGGCAAAGATCAAGAAGAAGCCTTTCACGTGTTAAAAGTAAAGTTGTCTAGTTCTCCGGTCTTAACACTCCCAGATGGAACGAAAGATTTGGTTGTCTATTCGGATGCTTCACATCAAGGTTTAGGGTGTGTTCTAATGCAAAGGGGAAAAGTTATAGCGTATGCGTCAAGACAACTAAAACCGCATGTAGGAAACTACCCAACTCACGACTTAGAATTGGCGGCAGTAGTGTTCGCCTTGAAAATCTGGAGGCACTATCTCTACGGTGCAAAATGTACAATTTACTCGGATCACAAGAGCCTCAAGTATTTCTTCGAACAGAAAGACTTAAATATGAGGCATCGGAGATGGTTAGAACTTATCAAAGATTATGATTGCGATATTCTTTACCACCCGGGTAAGGCGAACGTGGTAGCTGACGCGTTAAGCCGAAAAGAGTATCCGCCTCCCATTCGAGTAAAATCCATGAAGATGATAGTTACGCCACGATTACTTGATATGATACGCGATTCCCAAATAAAGTCGCTTGGAGCAGAAGACCAAAAGAAAGAAAGAATGAAAGGTATAGATGATAAATTAGAAGAAAATTCGGCCGGACTCAAAACAAGATTCGGTCGAATTTGGATACCACGATTTTGTGAAGTCAAGATCGCTCTACTCGACGAGGCTCATAAGTCACGATACTCAATCCATCCCGGGGCAACCAAAATGTACCGGGACTTGAAAACCAATTATTGGTGGCCGGGTATGAAACGCGATATTGTAAAGTATGTCTCGAAATGCTTAACATGCTCCCAAGTGAAGGCAGAACATCCAAAACCATATGGGGAGTTACAACCCTTGGAAATTCCAGTCTGGAAATGGGAGGAGTTAACTATGGATCTGGTAACCAAGCTTCCTAGAATGAAAAAGGGGCATGATGCAATATGGGTAATTGTAGACCGACTCACAAAAAGTGCCCACTTTTTACCTATTCGAGAAGCTTTCTCTTATGAGAGGATGGCGGAAATTTATATGAACGAGATCGTATCTCGACACGGGGTGCCCGTGTCAATCGTTTCAGATCGGGATACTAGATTTACCTCTCGTTACTGGCAGAAATTTCATGAAAGCATGGGCATGAAGCTACACATAAGCACAGCCTATCACCCTCAGACTGATGGTCAATCAGAACGAACCATCCAAATGCTTGTTGATATGTTAAGAGCTTGTGCCTTAGATTTTGGCGGAAATTGGGATGACCATTTACCACTAGCGGAATTTTCTTACAATAATAGCTATCATAGTGGTATTCAAATGGCTCCCAATGAACTATTATACGGGAGAAAATGTAGAACTCCAGTATGTTGGGGTGAAGTTGGTCAGAGAGAACTTGCGCCAAGTGACTTAATAGCAGTAACGAATGAAAAGATTGATTTGATTAGAACTCGACTGAAAGCAGCCCAGGATCGACAAAAAGCTTATGCGGACAAGAGAAGGCGTCCTATCGAGTTTCAAGTCGGAGATTATGTTCTATTAAAAGTATCACCATGGAAGGGTATAATCTGTTTCCGCAAATGGGGTAAATTAGGTCCTCGTTACATCGGACCGTTTAAAATCTTGGCTCGAGTTGGAAGGGTTGCATATCGATTAGAATTACCGTCTTCACTAGACGGGATCTACAATACCTTCCACGTATCGCAGCTGAGGAAGTGTCTTGCGGATGAAACAGCATTAGTACCTCTCGATGATATCGAGTTGGACGAGGGGTTAAATTATATCGAAAGACCAATAGCCATTAAAGACGTTAAGGTGAAGAATCTTCTCAACAAGGCCATTAAACAAGTGTTGGTACAATGGCAACACCAAAAGGGGTCGGAACTTACACGGGAAGCGGAAGATGAAATGAGGAAGCACTACCCTTTTCTCTTCGGTATGTAGATGTTTAAATTGATTATGTGTCCAGGTTTCGAGGACGAAACCTCAATTAATGGGGGTAGACTTGTAACATCCCAAAATGTTTAAATATAACAATCAATGAAAGTAAACAAAGAATTTAACTAAGTTCAGGAGATATGGCAATATGGTAGTTAGTCATAGGAAAGCCTAAAATTAAACACTCTTTCAAAGTGGGAGGGTGTAATGTGTAAATAGTAATTAAAAGGTTTTAATAATAAACAAAAGTTGAAAAACACCCACATTTGGGGGTTCTGGGTTCGATCAGATCAGGGGGAAGAACAAGCAAACCCTAGTTTGCTAAATTCCATCAATTCACTTGAAATTTCAAGGAGAATCTAATGCATGGACCCATATTTCCAAATATCTAACCCTAATTAGTGAAGTGGTAAGTTTTATTTTCTGAAGTTATGATTTGTAGCATGAGGGTTACAAATCAATCTCAATTTCTTGTATCAAAATGTGGAGAATCTGAGTTAGGATTGCCTCCTAGAACAAGAATCATGTTGATTTTAGGTTGCATGAAAGATTGTAGTGAAAACCCACTTTGTGAAATTTTGTTATGAATAGGAAGATCATAAGGATTATAATCATATGTAATCTTGATATATGATCTTGATTGTATTACTTGAATGCTAGATAAATTGATGTAGAATAAAAGAATTGTAAGAACTAGCTTGAATATTGATGACATATAAGATGAACTAGTAAAAGCCATGCTTGAATACTTGTACATTATGCTTATTTAATGTGATGCACACTAAGTGTTTGATGAAATGCTTAAGAGAATAAATGTGTGAAATTCTGAAAGTTGTGATAATGTTTATCACTAGAAAATGAGAAATTTATGTAAATGATGGAACGAAAGTGTTGGACTAAATGAATGAATGCGTTTAATGTGGGCGTGAAAGAAGAAGGTTCCAACACTAGGAAGTCAGAAAGCTCACAAGATCGAGGTACGTTAGCATACGCCTTTTTTATATTATGTTGACATGTGTAATAGTTTCGATTGTATTATGTTGATATGTTGAAATCGTAAAAAATGAAATCTTTGACTGATTCGAAGTAAAGTTAGATCCGTCATAAATGGATGTTGAGAATGAATAAGACACGAAAGATAATGCATCATATCCGGTTCTTTCTAGTCGAACCGGGTATGGGAAGTTAAGTATGTAACAAATTAAAGTTTACTCAATCCGTCTAACCGGATTGAGGTGTAAGTGTATGTAAAGAATATATTCGTTCATCATGAATGAATCGACTGAAAGTTATAGTAACAATACCAATACCCCTCGTTAGCGGGTAGGTTAAGAAAAGAATGTTAGTCTCTACATCGAGACGGGTATGTAATGAACCGTTTAACGGTTGATAGTGTGTTGAAAAGATGTAAGGCCGCGATAGAAATTAATCGGGTTATTATTTGGTCGTGTTAGTAATGAAATACTAACTCATTTGTTTATGTCGAATGTAGGTAAATCCTCATCTTAGGCGACTTGGCAATTTGGAGCGAGCATATGCACACAATATGACCATCAAGCGCTTCCGTTATTTTGTATAATGTTTTGGGTCATAAGCTTGTTTGTATAGCCTTCTTAGTCGTTGCACTTTTAAACTATTGATGTTATGTTTTTAGTCGTGTCTAGTCGAACGGGTTGTAGACTTACTTGTTTTGTTGATGGTTAAAACAGGGATGTGCTCGTCTTATGGACGGGTCATGCCCAAATTTTGTTAAATTAGTGCACAAATGTTATTGACTTCATCATTTTAAATTATGAAAAGCTTGGACTCTTTTAAAAAGTTTATGTTTATAGTGTCCTTTGGTCGTCATTTTATTAGATGTAGATGCGGGCTTAACAAGTAGATTGCACGCCATGAAGTCTTTGTACGTGCACCTTCGTTCTTTGCTTTTACTTTTAGATCCCTCAATCAGTTCTTTCAATTCTTCGATCTTGCTAGTTATCATGGCATCCACAACTCCCAACACCCGACTTTCTACTTCTTGAGCTAATCATGGAAGATTAGCTTGCATAACTCCTTCCGCCACTTCTGTGACCTTATTGTTAAATGCTTCTTGACGAGCAGTATCATCATCATCATTAACGTTGCTTGCATCAGCCTGTGTTCTGTCTGTTGTGAGTGTATATATAGTAACATCTTGATGAAAACAAGTTCTGGACGAAATCTCATTGACGAACACCCTAGGTCTCGACGAAATCAGGTGATTTCGTCACACCTGGGATTTCGTCACATAGTGTTTTCATCATCCAGAGTGTTTTCGTCACTTGTGATTGAGCTTGGGCTCCAAGGGGACTTGTCTCTTGGGCTTCTTCAATGTTGGGCAAATACAACAAATAGACAACTAATAAACATAATCTAACATGTATACTACACACACGCAGTTAGTTACATGTACATCGAACAATACAAAGTAAATAGCATACCGAGTGAAGACAGGAGGATGTCTTGACTATGGCCTTCACTTCGTAGCCGAGTAGAACCGAGCCGAGCCGTATCCATATAATATGTATCAACAAACTCCCCCTTGGATGCTGCTCGCGAGGTTCGTAAACTCGTTCTCCATCTCTTGATGGTTCATTCATTCTCGGAAAGGATCTTCAAAGACTTCACGTGTTGTAAGTAGAAAGTGTTTTAACAAACTCCTACTTTTATCTAGGAAGTGTATCAATAAACTCCCCCTTTGATTATGCTCGTGAATCTTTTGATTTTCAAGTGATAAACATTATCACAACTTTCAGAATTTCACACATTTATTCTCTTAAGCATTTCATCAAACACTTAGTGTGCATCACATTAAATAAGCATAATGTACAAGTATTCAAGCATGGCTTTTACTAGTTCATCTTATATGTCATCAATAATCAAGCTAGTTCTTACAATTCTTTTATTCTACATCAATTTATCTAGCATTCAAGTAATACAATCAAGATCATATATCAAGATTACATATGATTATAATCCTTATGATCTTCCTATTCATAACAAAATTTCACAAAGTGGGTTTTCACTACAATCTTTCATGCAACCTAAAATCAACATGATTCTTGTTCTAGGAGGCAATCCTAACTCAGATTCTCCACATTTTGATACAAGAAATCGAGATTGATTTGTAACCCTCTGATACCAATTGTAGGTCCACCCGGAGGATCGAGTAACCTCTATTCCCTGTTTTCCGACAAACCCGAAAGTGCGGAATCCAAACGGGTAAGTTAAACCAAGTTCGAACACGTAAATGATAAACACGAGACTCAACGATTAACACTCCATTGCATTAATACTTGAAACTGTTACAAAACAATGTTTACAAAATGATCTCTGTAAACTCTCTGATTCTCTCGTGTGTGTGTTCTATGTTCTATTAGTTCTATCTGAATATATATAGTGAAACACATCGACGAAATCAGGAACTGGACGAAATCCCAATATATTTGACGAAATCATAAGGATTTCGTCCCACACATGTGTTGTCGTCCCATATGTTTTCTTCACATGTGGTTTGGGCTTTGGCTTCTGATCAGTCTTCGTTTAAAGGCAAGCCCAATCCAAATAAATGGCCCAAATGAAGTTGATTGGCCCAAGTGTAGTTTCACATGCTCATGCACGTTCATGAATTCCAAATTGTTTCAGATATGTGAAGTTTAGACAAAGTTGTGACATCAACATGACATCATCATGATGATGTCATGATGATGTGGCGTCGGGAAGGCTCGCGCCGCTTCGTGCTTCGCGTGTCGAACTCTGGGGCGCACGACGGAGGAATGTCGTGACGTCGGGCTTGAGCCGAACCTAACCGGGTCGAACCGAACCGAGTCGCGCCCACATAATATGTATCAACAAACTCCCCCTTGGATGCTACTCGTGATGGTTCGTCTTCCATGTCTTTCAAGTCGGAGGATCTTCAAAGTCTTCACACGTCGTAAGTAGAAAGTGTATCAACAAACTCCCTTTTCATTTAGGTAGTGTGTTAACAAACTCCCCCTTTGATTATGCTTGGGAATCTTTTGACTTCAATGCTTGAGATCCTTGTGGTGTTGGTGATTGATCAGCGGCAACTCGATCATCTTTATCATTTGAGTGCCTTCACGTCGTGTCTTCATTCCGAAGCTTCTCATCGAACATGTTCTCCTTGCCTTTAGCATCTGCACATGCAAGAAAGATAAACGCGTAATGTGAACAACTGCTTGGAATATAGTTAACATAAAACAAATGACACATATGAGACCATGATCTTGAAGATTTAATGGTTAGGAACTGGTTCTCGCCATTCTTACAACTAGAGGTGGTTTTCATTTTAGCGGTCTCATATATATATATATATATAGGAAAAAGATCCGTTAGCAACCACCCCTTATTGCGAGAACCGCGAGAACCAATGTGAACACAATTTTTTTTTTAATATTTTTATGTTAAAATCGCTACTTTTAGTAGCAAAAAAATTTTTTTTTTTTAAATTTTATTTTAAAAAAAAAAATTTTTTGCTAGTAAATGTAGCGATTTTAACTTAAAAAATATTAAAAAAAACAAATTTTTGAATTTTTTATATTTTTTTAGGTATTTTGGGGTTTAGTTTTTAACATTTTAGCTTGGGAGGGGGGAGTGGGGGGGGGGGGGGTTCAGTTTTTTTTAGGTTTTTTGAGGGTTTTAGTTTTTAGCATTTAGCTTGGGGGGTTAGGTTTTTTTTTTGGGGGGGGGGGGCGGTTTAGGTTTTTTTAGGTTTTTTTTAGCTATTTTAGGCTGTGTTCACATTGGTTCTCGCGGTTCTCGCAATAAAGGTGGTTCCGTATGAACCTTACCCTATATATATATATATATATATATATATATATATATATGGGGTAAGATCAAATAAAAAGTTTATTTTGCCTAAGTAGGATGAGAAGGAATCTTAACCATTCATTTTTCAAATCAATGGTTAAGATGGAATGTAAAAGAAAGGAGGAGTGCAAGGGTATCTTGGGAAAATCATATTTATGGACTTTCTCTCTCCACATGCAAGGCACATGCATATCCCACCCCCATTTTTTAAACGTTCATAACTTTTTTATACGACATTATTTTTTCATAAAAATTTAACTATAAAATCGAGCGTCTTTTTATCTTTAATTTAAGTACCATATTGCTATATAAAATATGAAGACTAAAAAAACCCACTAAAATGTGTTGTATTTCTATGTTATATAACATTTTTTGTGTTAGATTTTTGTACTATATTTTTGTGCTAATTTTTTTGTGCTGAATTTTTTGTCTTAAATTTTTTTTTCTCAATTTTTTTGTTGGATTTTTTTGTACTACATTTTTTTGCTCAGTTTTTTCGTGCTATATTTTTTGTACTAGATTTTTTTGTGCTATATTTTTTTACTACATTTTTGTGCTATATTTTTTTGTATTAGATTTTTTGTGCTAGGTTTTTTTGTGCTAGATTTTTTTGTACTAGATTTTTTTGTTGTATTTTTAAAAAACAAAAGGGGTGACACATGTCATTTTCAATCCTATTTATAAGGACCAAAATGCCCTTCATTCCTACTTATTAGGAGTGTCACATGTTATCATCACAATCCTTCTTAGGCTACTTAGGCAAAATCCACTTTTTATTGGATCCTTCCCCATATATATATATATATATATATATAGGGGAGGGTTCATTGGGGAACACTAAAAAAGTGTGGAACGGGGGAACACTTTTAAAAATTATACTTAACATGTTAAAAAAAATATTTTTCTAATTTTTTTTCGGCGCTTTTTCTTATAAATACAAGTAGAAACATTTTTGATAAAAAAATCAAAATCTCTAAATATAAAAAAATGTTTAAAAAACAGTTATATCTTATAGAATTAACTTAACATGTTAAAATTTTTTCTTTTTTAAAATGTCAGCGCTTTTCTTTATAAAAAGGAGGAGAAACTAGTCGAGTAAAAAAATTATTTTTCTAAAAAAAACATTTTTTAGCCTTTTTTTAATTGTGTTTTTTTAATATTTTTAGTTTTTGATTTTTTTATTAAAAATGCTTCTACAAGTATATATAAGGAGAAGCGTCGAAAAAGATGTTTAAAAAATTAATTTTTAACATGTTAAGTTAAATTTTTATGAGTGTTCCCCGGTTCCCCAATTTTTTAGTGTTCTCCAATGAACCTCACACTATATATATATGGGGCCGCTAGAATGAGAACCAGCTCGAGTTATGAGAACCGCGAGAACCACACCGTACGGGGCGAGGTGGACCAATTTTTTTTTTCAAAAACGTAGATGCATGTATTATAAACACATTCGTAAAAAAAATTTAAAAAAAAAAATGCCGTGTGTGTAGTTTTTTACACCACAACTTTGTGGTGTAAAAAACTACACACACGGCATTTTTTTTTTAAATTTTATTTTACGAATGTGTATATAATACATGCATCTACGTTTTTGAAAAAAAAAAAATTTGGTCCACCTCGCCCCGGATCAAGTAGTTCTCGCGGTTCTCATAACTCGAGGTGGTTCTCATTCTAGCGGTCCACTATATATATATATATATATATATATATATATATATATATATATATATATATATATATATATATAATCCATGGGGTAAGATCAAATAAAAAGTTTATTTTGCCTAAGTATGATGAGAAGGAATCTTAACCATTCATTTTTCAAATCAATGGTTAAGTTGAAAGTGTAGGAGAAAGGAGGAGTGCAAGGGTATATTGGGAAAATTCTATTTATGGACTTTCTCTCCACATGTAAGGCACATGCATATTCCACCCCCATTTTTTAAACGTTCATAACTTTTTTATACGACATTATTTTTTCATAAAAATTTCACCGTAAAATCGAACGTCTTTTTATCTTTAATTTGAGTACCATATTGCTATATAAAATATAAAGATTAAAAAAACCCACTAAAATGTGTTGTATTTCTATATTATATAACATTTTTTTGTGCTAGATTTTTGTACTATATTTTTGTGCTAAATTTTTTGTGCTAAATTTTTTTGTCTAAATTTTTTTTTCTCAATTTTTTGTGCTGAATTTTTTTGTACTACATTTTTTTGCTAAATTTTTTCGTGCTATATTTTTTTGTAATAGATTTTTTGTGCTATATTTTTTTGTACTACATTTTTTGTGCTATATTTTTTGTATTACATTTATTGTGCCATATTTTTTGTATTAGATTTTTTGTGCTAGATTTTTTTGTATTATATTTTTTTTGTTGTATTTTTAAAAAACAAAAAAGGGTATCAAATGTCATTTTTCACTCATATTTATAAAGACCAAAATGCCCTTCATTCCTACTTATTATGAGTGTCACATGTTATCATCACAATCCTTCTTAGGCTACTTATGAAAAATCCACTTTTTAGTGGATCCTTCCCCTATAATCCATACACCCACATTTGATTGATTCAAACATTTCACATAAATAACGCATACATTACAAAAGTTGCAAGAATATAAAAAATATATTTAATTCGATCTCATCTCCTAGGATCCGTCCCTCTCCACACACCGAATTTTCAAACGCTCATCTATCGGCTCTCAAATTCCGCTCTCCCCTTTTCCCATGCATGGGATTACGTCCAAATCCACTCAAAATCCTCCTAAGATATCCACATAAAATCTTAATCTTGATGTAGATATTTAAACCACTCTAAATCCTCCTATGATATCTTCATCATAAAATCTTAATCTTGAATCCCCCTAAGATATCCCCCTAAAATCTTAATCTTGATGTAAATATTTAAACAACTCAAAATCCTCCTATGATATCCCCATCATAAAATCTTAATCTTGATGTACCCTTTTTTACATTTTATACCCTTTTAAAAAAAATTAATTTAAATCTTTTCAAATTTAACACCTACTTTTAATGAGGCGATGTGATCTACGATGGTGCAGGGATTGCAAGGTTATACCAGGGGAGACAGTGGTGGCTCAACACCGTTTACTTGTCGTTGATATAGTCATGAGAGAAATTTTGACTAAGGGAAAGGGGAATACGCGACCTAGGATACGACGGGGTAATTTGAAAGGCGACAAGATTGCACTGTTCAGAGATAAGGTCATCTCGACAGCATCGGCCCGCATAGATGGGGACTCAAACCGGGTGCGGGAGGCTATGGCGACCACCAATACTTATGTGGCAAAGTAGACTCTAGGGGTAACAATAGGAAAGACAGATGGGCGTAAGGAGTGTTGGTGGTGGACTGATGAAGTACAAACCAAAATAAAGGATAAGCAAGAGAGCTTTAGGGATCTTTTGAGATGCACGGATGACGTTGAGCGTGTGAGATTGAGGGAGAGATACACAAAGGCCAAAAGGCATGTGAAAAAAATAGTGACCGAAGCAAAGAAAACAGCCTATAAAAAGATGTATGAACGCCTAGAAACAAAGGAGGGGGAAAATGACATGTTCAAGATTGCCAAAGCTAGGGAGCGCATGAGGCAAGATCTAGGGGTAGTTAAGTTTATAAAGGGAGAGGATGGGCGTGTGTTAATCAAGGAACATGACATAAAGTCGAGATGGCAAACTTACTTCCACAAGCGTTTCAACAGCAATGGGGCTTACCAACAACAAAGCGACAACTCGATTACACAGAGACAACAACGAAATAACTGCTATTGTAGGCGTATCACGCAGGGAGAGGTGATGGCAACACTTAGGAAGATGGGAAGGGCTAAGGCAGTGGGTTCGGACAACATACCAATTGAGGTGTGGAAGTGATTGGGACATGCTGGAGTTCAATGGCTAACTAATTTGTTCAATCTCATTTTCAGATCTGGAAGAATGCCAGACCAGTGGAGGAGTAGTATTGTAGTGCCTTTATATAAGAACAAAGGAGACGCCCAATGTTGTGGTAGTTATAGAGGGATTAAGTTGTTAAGCTATACTATGAAGTTATGGGAGAGGGTGATTGAGACTAGACTTAGAAGAGAAACCCAGGTTACGGTAAACTAATTTGGTTTCATGCCAGGGCGGTCAACTACAGAAGAGATACATATTTTAAGGAGATTGATGGAAAAATATAGAGAGAAAAATCGTGATCTACATATGGTGTTCATTGATTTAGAAAATGCGTATGACAGTGTGCCACGTAGATTGTTATGGGACAGTTTAGAGGATAGAGGGGTACCTAGTAAGTATATAGACTTAATTAAGGATATGTATGTTAAGACTAACACTAGTGTTCGTGCACCGGTAGGGGATACTGATTTCTTTCCTGTGGAAGTAGGACTCCACCAAGGGTCAGCGTTGAGCCCTTTTCTATTTGCGATTGTCCTAGATGAGTTGTCAAAGTCGATTCAGGAGTCAGTTCCGTGGTGCTTACTTTTTGCAGACGATATTGTGTTGATTGAAGAAAGTAAATAAAGGTTGAATGCGAGCTTAGAAGAATGGCGGGTAGCCTTAGAATGCAAAGGTTTGAGGATAAGTCGCTCTAAGACTGAATACCTTTACTGTGATTTTAGTGGAGCAGACGATGAGCACGACACCCAGATCACCATTGAGGGCCAGGTGGTTCCACAGGCAACTAAGTTCAAGTATCTAGGATCGTTTGTTCAAAGCAATGGAGAGATAGACAGTGACGTAGCTCATCGTATCCAGGCTGGATGGTGTAGGTGGAGAGCAGCCACAGGGATGTTGTGCGACAAGAGGTTCCCTGATAAATTAAAAGGGAAATTTTATAGGGTTGCAATTAGACCTTCTATGTTATACGGAACAGATTGTTGGGCCATCAAGAAAATTCATGCACGAAAGCTAGAGGTAGGAGAGATGAGGATGCTAAGATGGATGTGTGGACACACTAGGTTGGACAAGATAAGAAATGAGGTTTTTAGGGAAAGATTAGGAGTTGCTAGTATTTCAGATAAGATAAGGGAGGGGAGACTGAGATGGTTTGGGCAGGTCAGGAGGAGGCAGACGACAGACCCGGTTAGAATAGTTGAAACACTCGCGGTAGATGGAAGGAGGAGTAGAGGCAAACCGAAAATGACGTGGGATGAGCGGATTATGCAAGATTTGCTAGATTAGCACCTCTTTGAGGACATGGTCGAGGACAGAACTTCGTGGAGACGTAGGATTAAGGTTAAAGATTTTTAGGAGTTTGGCATGGTTTTTAGCTTAGGTTCCTATCTTATGAGTTTATTTCTTCAGTTTCTATGAGGTGTGATATAGTTATATATATATATATATATATATATATATATATATAGGTTTTCACCTATTCTCGGTGTCGTAGTATTACTAACAAGCACTTACTTATTTATCTGTTTATTATTATTATTATTTCTATCTTTTGTATTAGTGCCGTGTTTATATATGTTTTTTTAGAAGCTTATGTCTTGGTTATGGTTTTTGGAGTCGGGGGTCTCACTGGAAGCAGCCTCTCTATCTCCTAGGATAGAGGAAAGGCGTGCCTACATCCTACCCTCCCCAGACCCTATCAATAGCTTCGCTATATGTGGGATTATACTGGGTATGGTTGTTGTTGTTGTTGTTGTTGTATCATTTTTTTATAATTGATCCCATCAATGATTTTGGTCACCTGCTACAACACTTTCTTCCCAAAATCTATCCTTTTTTTTCAATTAACACTGTATAACAATTTTATCAATCGATTTGATTGTTAATTTGCATTTTTATATGGATCATATTTTCTCTGTTATTGGAGGGTTGTAATAACACTAACTATTTTTATATGTGTGGATTCTTGGAACTAATTTTGTTTTCTGCATGTTTTGAACCCATTCCATCAGATCTTCATGAGACTTGAATGCGTTAAAATAATATTGGGGTTGAGACTTATGAGTATTGATACAAAACATGAATGTTAAGATTGATTGTATTCATTAATCGTTGCCCGTTACGAAGCGTGGGCGTATCTCAAGTCTACTTTCACATAAAATATGATTTTATAAAACATAGTAGTATTCAAGAAACTAAATTTTTATAGACATAGATAAACCATAATCACAAATGCAAGTAAGTGTATTATTTATATAAACATAAATTATTTAATTATATATAGCTTTAATCAGCTATCACTAGAGGACATGGAACTTTCAAAGACGAACAATAAAAGGATAGTAATAGGAAAAACATGAACCATCATATCACCAACTAGTCTTCAAACGGAAACGCAGTTGACTCATAGCTCCGACAGCAGCTTCGTCATCTCTAGCCGTGGTTTGAACTTGGCTACCAACGGTATAGCCTTATGCAAGGTGACCCCATGACCTTCGGTCATATCAACCATCTCTTTACTTGTACGTTCCCAATGAAAGCATTGAATAATCGACCCTAAAGCCATTCCAAGCATTCGAACCGCCAACGCATCCCCCGGACAACTCCTCCTTCCGAATCCAAATGGCAATAACTTAAACCCGTCTCGTGTCCCTTCTAACCCTTCAAACCTTTCTGGTTTGAATGTTTCTGGGTCGTCCCACACCTTTGGGTCATGATGTATGGCCCATAGGTTAACAATTAACATCGTCCCACTTGGGATGTTGTAGCCACCAACAACACAATCACTTGATGCCTCGTGTGGAGTTAGTAACGGGCCTACAGGATACAATCGTAAGGTCTCGTTTATGATACAACGAAGGTAAGGTAAGTTGGGTATGTCTGACTCGTCAACTAGACGATTGTTGCCAATAATGCTATCAATTTCGTTTTGTGCCTTTTTTATAACTTGTGGGTGGTTTAGCAAAACTGCCATAACCCATTCCATGGTACCAGCCGTTGTGTCACTTCCTGCTCCCAATAAAGCCTGATAAGCATAATATATCATTCATTGATTATGATTTGGAAGCTACATGTGTGTTCATAATCGAACTAAGACGTTCTCGTTTACCAATATTTTACCTCAAGTTATTATTTTGTTTTATATTAATTATATAATACAAAACTATATAAAAAACTATGAATGATTAGTATTGTGATTTTCCCATGATAGGTTCTATGTCTCTTTCACTGTATTTTAACTAAAATACATAATTTTTTTTTTCTAAATTTTGTTTTTTAAAAACTATCGCATGATATTACCTCAATTTTATCCCATTCACAAACACTTTTTATTGTTTTTCTCGGTTTTATATATACAAAAAATTATATCAAGAGATGAAAAGTGAATTTCAATACTTAGAGAACTAGTGTAGGTTCTCTAAATCTTATCTCTATTTTTGGAAAAGAGTCTAAATAGAGAACCTCATGTGAATGCTCATATATTTACAATGAGCATTTTCTAATGTAATATTTTAATTAAGTTTTGCGAAGAAAAAAAAAAAGAAAACATTAAACTTACCAGCACAAAGTTTCTAATCATTGTATCAGTGTAGTACTCCGTTTCCGATTCCTGCAACGATAACAAGAGTTCAATCATCGTCTTTCTCTTATTCAGATCTCCAGTCCCTTTGGATTTTCTAAGTTGCTCGATCAATCTCTGAAAGAAAACATCTCTCTTCTCCTGCAGTTTAATCAACTTCTTCTCCAAACCCTTCACTCCCAACCAACTCAAGGCAGGCAGGTAATCGCCGACGTTAGAAGCTCCGGCAAGGAGTAACATCTCATCCAGCAGCTCCCGGAACCGCTTCCCTTCCTCCTCCAACTCAGGATTATCAATGCCGAAGTACCTCTTGCCGGAGATCATCCTCATCATCACATTCAATGTCAGTTCGTAAAACGCAGCCTTCATTGTCACCTGGGACCGGAGATTGTTAATTGATAAACATGTAAAGAGAAAAAACCGCTAAAATTTGGGCCTCTAAGTTCATGTGTTTAAAGGAAAAATCCCCCTTAAACTCACCTGAGAAGAACCGGAGTTGAAACCCAACAGCAGTTTACGGATAAGAAGTCTGGTTTCCTCAGCGCGAATGTTGTGAAACTCGTTAAGACGGTGATTTGATAATATCTCGATGGAGGCAATACGGCGAAGGTTGCGCCAGTTGTCGTTGTACGAGGACCATATAAGGCTGGTGTAGTTAACGCCAATGATTTTTCCAAAGAACATCTTCGGGCGGTTCGCAAAGACGATGTCATTTGTAGTTAAACACTCTTCAACAGCCGCAGGGGAGGAGACGACAACAACACGGCGGAAACCCAATTGGAGACGGAGGATTGGGCCGTGTTTAGCGGATAGTTTGGCTAGAGTTCGGTAGAGTGGTAGTTTGAGGAGGTAGAGGTGGCCGATTATGGGTAGGGAGGGGAAGACGGTGGGGGGGAGGTTGGAGGAACGGCAGAGGAAGTGGGTGGTGATGAGATAGGAGGCTAAGAGGAGGAGGGTGGTGAGTAGATATGGAAACTCCATTGTTGAAGAGTGAAGAGATCGGGGTGTGTGTGTTTTAGTGTAGCATGGGCATGATACTTTATAGATCCAAATGTGGACAAAGAACATAAGTGCATGAATTTTACGTGGTGACTTGTAAGATGGCTGAAGACACTTGGGTTTTCGACTTCATACACGTGTAAGGATGTACCTATTGGCATACCGATGTGTCTATTGGCAGTGGCGAAGCTTCGCCCCCCCCCCCCCCCCATTTTTCAGAAACCGGGGGTGGAAATGTATATACCTAAAAATTTTCTATAGGAAAGTACTATTCATAACACTGCGCATCGAAAAGTTCGAGGGGTCGGGCGCCCCCTCCGAGCCCTTCTAAGCTGCGCCCCTGTCTATTGGCATACCAAACCCTAGTTGAATCAGGGTTTACCTACACTGCGTATAGGTCTATACACAGCGTATAGGGTTACCCCTCTACACTGCGTATAGGACTATACGTAGCGTAGGTAAAGCAAGGATCTCAGAGAGCCTGGTCAGCAATCATTGCACAGAAAACAAGGGTTTATATACGCTGTGTATAGCAATATACGAATCGTATCTAAACCATCTAAACTTTTGGGGTCATTTTGGTGGGTTTGAAGCATCAGTTTTCCACAAATTTTATATACGCTGCGTATAGAGCTATACACAGCGTATATAACATTTCATATTTTTGTTTGGTTATTCGGCATATTTGTGGTATAAATTATCACCCGGTTACAACGTTAACTCGCTTAAAATATATAACGAGTTAAAAATATATAATGTTTTTTTATTATTTAGTCGATGTCGTCGTTAATTTATTTAGTCGATGTCGTCGAAAAGCGTATAACGTTAAAAATTTGAAAATCGTATATACGGTTCAAATATATAATATCGTTATCGAGGTTTTGAAATAAATTATTATACCAAGTCTAGTGCCGTTCGAATACTATAAACGTTTAAATTTTATACCGTTAATTATATTTAAGTGTACAGTTCGAATACTATAACGTTAAAATATTATACCGTTAAATAATTTGAAATACCCGGGTACTGTTCGAATATGTTACACCGTTTACAGCAAAAGTTTTATATATACAACAAAAATTTGATATATACAACAAAAGTTTGTACATAAATAACAAAATGATAAAATACTATGGCACTGGATCCTGCTGCTACTCCTGCTCATGCTGTTGATGCCATTTCGCAGGCGGAATGAACTATAGTGGAGGTAACCCCTCACGCTCTGAAAGCCTTTGCAACTCTACAACCATCCACTCCACCACATACGTCAGCCTGTCAACATCGCGACGGAGCCGCTGATATGATGGGGCAGGACCGGGCCCAACATGTCGTGGGAACTGAGGCGCCCCGGGTGGTCCACACGGCTGTGGTGGCTCCGGAATGACCATGTCTGGCTCAGGCTCGTGAGGCACAATCGCGCGGGGGATATACCAGCTCGAACTGTGCCGGCAGCTGTGTAAGCGCATAAGGCAGGCCGTCCGCACCCTTAAACCGCTTCCCGCATGGGAATTTTTTGGTAACGTGCATTCCTGATATCGTGTTCATACCCATCCGCTTCGGCTGTATCGCCAGGCCTACACGCGGGTGGTCATTCTCCGGGTGATAGCCCAACAAAAGGGCTATCCTAGTGACGTAGGCGCCGCCCTCTAACAGTCCGTGCTCCTGTCGATGATGCGCGGATGTGAAGTACTGTGCCAACCCGTGTGCGAGAGCGCACGACCTCTTGTACAAGAGGCAATACAAGAAAAACAGGTCACCACTAGTACACCACTCCCGGCTCTTGTTTCAAGCGGTGATGGAAATGGATATCAACTTGTGAAAATACCTACACAAAAGGAAACCGGCAATGTTTACATATATTTTGTTCAATGTGAAACCGACATAGAAACCTAGACGTGTTCGGGAACACATTAGCACACGCGCTAATTAAAGCAAGCTCTCTATCCGTGACTATCACACGCGGCATCATACATTAATGCAACATTGACTTGATCCGCTCAAGCACCCACACGAAGTTATCCCTTCGTTATTTGCAAATAACGACATGTGCGATACAAAAAGACTTGTTGGTCGAGGTCAAACCCACAACCTTGAAAAATGGCATGTTGTAGATGTTTGTTTTGTAGGTCACGTCGATCAACAACACGTGCGGGAATGCACGCCATGTCACGGCACCCGACCACACCCTGGACGGGTGCTGCGAGCAGTCAAGTGGTACCGGTGGTTATTTTGAAAATATTGCAGCAGAAAATTTCATCAGAACCGTGAGTTAGGAAAATACCGGTGTTTAGAAACACCGGATTTTATTTATTAAACAGATGGGAATAAACCCATGTTTTACAAAGGTAGCTTTTATATGGGATAAACCCGAATATATGAAACAATGTTTTCTTAATTTAATTTAATTGATTTGATAAAATGAGCCACTTCTTTATGCCGTTCAGTGCCGTATCATCACTCTTATTCCAATCTACTGTAATCACCTGAAACGCGTCTTAAAAACATTTGGTCAGCAGGAAATACCAGTGAGTTCATTCATTTTTGAACAAAAACACATTTGATATAATTTACAGTATTAAGAGCGATTACAATTGCCCCTATCTTATAATTATCTGGTCCAGTTGTCACTCGACCGGATCTATGACTATGGTCATATCACTATTGGGTCTTGTCACCCAATAATGATGTATATCACTAATTAGGCTCGCCCACCTAAGAGTGATAAAACAACAGTAATGTGCACAATACCCCACTTACTGTCAGTAATTAAAGATACGCAAAGATTTAATCCCTGTAATTATAACTGAAAAACATTTAGGGTTTTATAAAGCAATTTATGATAAAAACAGAATGACTCACCTTATTAGCATATAGTCTTGATTAACCAAGCCTCTTGAATCTAAGCAACTATTTTATAGTTCTGAATCTTCTAATGATTAAACATCTTGTTTGATAGTAAGTGTATAGTACAGAGTTTCTACTAGTTAAACATTTAATTTAACAGAGTGGAATACGTATTAGTGTAAAACCATATCAAACCTAACGATGGTCACGAGATCAGAACCTTAACGAAATTCACAAAGTATAGTCTTATTTAGACAGCACTTTGGCATTCATTAGTTGGTTCCCGAATCGATCGGACAAAATATCGCATCGGTGATTCTTGGTTAGAACACCAACGTATAGAGAGAAGAAGAAAAGAAATGAGCAAGGAAAAATGAAATCCTAGGCTCCTATTTATAAGTAGGAAATATGAAATTTCCAAGAAATTTCCTATATACTTTCTAGGAAATTACATATACTTTTCTAGGAAATTACCTATACATTTTCTAGGAAGCTTGCTACCCACATATATATATATATATATATATATATATATATATATAGGACAAAGATCCGTTAGGAACTACCCTTTATTGCGAGAACCAATGTGAACACAAGCAAAAATACCTAAAAATAGCTAAAAACCACACAATTTTTTTTTTAAAACATTTTTTATGAAAAAATCGCTACATTTAATAGCAAAAAAAATTTTTTAATTATTTTTTTAAAATTTTTTTTTGTTACTAAAAGTAACGATTTTAATGTAAAAAATACAAAAAAAAGAAAATTTTTTGTGTGTTTTTTTGAATTTTTTAGATTTTTTGGGGGTTTAGTTTTTAGCATTTTAGCTTGGTGGGGGGGGGGGGGGGTTTAGGTTTTTGGAGTGTGGGGGAGGGAGGTTTAGGTTTTTGGGTGGGGGGGGGGGGTTAGGGGGTTTAGTTTTTAGCATTTAGCTTGGAGGGGCGGTTAGTTTTTTTTTTTTTTGGGGGGGGGGGGGGTGGGGGGTTTAGGTTTTTTTGGGGGGGGGGGGGGGTTAGGTTTTTTTAGTTATTTTAGGTTGTGTTCACATTGGTTATCGCGGTTCTCGCAATAAAGGTGGTTCTCGCATGAACCTTACCCTATATATATATATATATATATCTTCTTACAATAAAGGTGGTTCTCGCATGAACCTTACCCTATATATATATATATATATATATATATATATATATATATAGGGTGAGGTTCCTCTACAAAGTGTGTTTTTCCTACAAAGTGTAGGAAGTAATCTTGACCATTGGATGAGTGCGTTTGATGGTTGAGATCATCTTGGTGGCATTTTAGTAATATGTGTGTCTTAAAAATAGGATGATTTAATTAATTAGGGGTAGATGTGTCATTTAGCTTGTTTTAAAAATGGAAATAATTGTCATCCCATAAATCACTCCACATTTCTAGCGATTCTCTCTCTCTCTCTCTCTCTCTCTCTCTCTTTCTTTCCTTCTCTCCTTCATGAAGAAACACAACGCTAAGAAAACACATCGTGAATCATACAATATCACACATCGTGAAGAAAACCCAAGAAAACATATTGTGAATCATACAATATAACACGTCATTTAACTTGTATGGTGTGTTATACAATATAACACATCGTGAAGAACCCAAAAATTATATAACACAAGATCAAGAAACCACAAAAGACATGTCATTTGTGAATCATAACTGGTATAACACGTTGTGAATTAACCTGTAACTAGTAAAATGCATCGTCAAGAAATTATAAATACATCTCCTTCCTAAAAACACGTTAATAATTACAAAATACATCTCCTTCCTAAAACATAAACTGCTATAACACATTGTGAATTAACTTGTAATTGGTAAAACACATCGTGAAGAAATTATTCATGAAGGATTGCAGCTGGTAAAACACATCGTCAAGAAATTGTTCATAAAGGATTGCAGCTAGTAAAACACATGTTACATTATGAATGTTTAAAACACAACGACAACAATTCCTCTAATTAATCCAATTATAAACTCCTAAAGCACAACGGTATTAGTCTGCTTGCTGTTAAAACACATTGTCAAGAAATCCTCCAACATTAATTCAATATCGTAATCATTGTTAGATAAATCATACAATTGCTATAACACATCAAACAAAAATTCAAGTTATGCAATATCATAAAACTTTACCATCACCACAATCAACCATAACATTTGACGCCATGATTTTGATCAAGTAAAGATGTTATGAAGAACCAGATGCAATAAGAATGCTTTGGGAATATGTTGTATCAATTATATAATTTAAACGAAACTGTCGATTTGATTTCAATGAGATATCTACTTTCCTTAATTATCTGCTTAGTTAGTTAATATACTAATATAATCCATAATTACAATAATAATTAAATTACCTTAATACCCTTTTGATTAAAAACTTCAATTGTCATATGTCACATGTAGGAGACTTTCTACACTTTGTAGGAAAAATGGCTTTGTAGCCAACTCCTACCCTATATATATATATATCTTATATATCTAATTACACCTTCCTGGCACCTTTCTCATATATATCTATTTTCATGTATATCTATTTAGCTGTTTAATTTACCTAGTTAATTAATCTTGCTTAGCTTAATTAATCTTGTTTAACTGATTAATTAATCTTACTTAGCTTAATTAATCTTGCTTAACTGATTAATTAATTTTACTTAGCTTAATTAATAAATCTTAACGGGTTAATTGCATCATTTACTTAGTCGATTAATTAACTTAATTAGCTGCTTAACTGCTAAGTTTTACTTTACCATTAAGTTTTCTTAATCGCTAAGTTTACGTAATTACTAAGTTTACTTAACCATTAAGTTTCCTTAATCATTAAGTTAACTTAACCATTAAGTTTCCTTAACCATCAAGTTTACTTAATCATTAAGTTTCCCTAACCATTAAGTTTCCTTAACCATTAAGTTTAGTTAATCATTAAGTTTACTTAATCGCTAAGTATTCTGTTTTAACAGCTTCCTGATTATGAGTTCTAATTTCTAGATACAATGGAACTCGTATTAGTGTATTAACTCGATTCAACTTTAACGATAATCACAAGATCAAAACCCACAACGAATGACAAAGTAAAGCCAGGTATCGGCAGCACTTAAACATCCATTGGATCGGTTTCAATCGATCGATTAAATTATCGTACCAGTGATTAGAGTTATTACCTTAATAACGGGCAGAGTTTCGGGGTTTTAGAAGTTCTAACATTAGAATGACAGAACAAGAGAGCAAGAGAAAGAAAAGATTTGAACGATTTGAAATGAAGCTGGAAATCTCAATATATAGGCGGACATTGGGGAGAGTCGCGGCCCGCAAAGCACATCTGCTTCTCCTTCGCGGCCCGCGAGGAATTCTAGGTCGGTGTGAAAGTTGCTGAGTCATGGCATAAGGTCGACACGTGTAGGGGCACGTGGCGTAACACGTGTCTGGATTGAGATGAGTCTCTCGCGCCCCGCGAGAGATCTCTCCTCGTTGGTCGCGGCCCGCGAGAACATCAAAAATCAAAATTTTTTATTTTTCGTTTCGGTTTTCATCGTACACGTTTAGGGTTTTAATCAAGGCTTGTTCTAGCGCGTTTTTTAGGGTTGTTACATCCTCCTCACCTTGTTTCAAATCTCGTCCTCGAAATTTACAGAAATTTGGAGGAATACTCTTACTTCGACATTGATCCTAGTTTCCAAGTATACTCTGGTCCTTACTTTGAATTCCACTTTACTTTGACCAGAACCATTTTCCATGCTTTGAGATTCTTATCATTGACTAGTAAGGTCTTTCAATGGACTTATTATTATTATTATTATTATTATTATTATTATTATTATTATTATTATTAATATTATTATTATTATTATTATTATTATTATTATTGTTATTATTATTATTGTTATTATTATTATTATTATTATTTTCCCTCTATATCTTGAAGAGGTACAAGTAAAGATTTATCAGCTAGGCGTTTGGTTGTCTGACAGACAACTCCCTTTTCATATTTGAAACACATCTGTCATTTCTTCTGGTGACTTTAGCTGATAAGCTACTGATCCAATTTATTTAATGATTCCAAATGGTTCAACAAATTTTAGACTTTTCCTCTTGCCGCATCGGACTATTCCTTTTTCACGGAGATACTTTTAGTATATTCTTATTCTAATTCTAATGATTTTCCAGTCTAATGGCCTGATAGTTGCGTTTCTTTTATTTCTGTCCACCGTACTGGATGGTACTATCATCCATAAAGTGTTTTAAATGAGTAACACTAATATTGGTAAGCTGACTATTGGAGAATCTTATGAGTAATAAGTAATAGTCCTACTTTCACCAATTTTTATCACACATGTACTTAGCATATCTTTCTATGTTGTAGGGTTCCTTTATCCTGCTCAAAATATGTAGGGTTTCAAAGGCTTTTTGAAAACTTTTCCAGAAGTGAAATGACTATCTTGATTTAATACAATAGATAACGGGATTCTACGTAATGAGACTATTTCGTCCCCGTATGACTTAACTAAGTGTCTTATACTAAAGGGTTTCCTTCATTGGTAGGAAATGAGCTGATTTGGTTAATCGATCCACAATCACCCAGATTGCATCGTTATCTTTCCTGGTTTTGGGTAATTTTGGTAACAATATCCATTGTTATCAATCTCATTTCCATACTGATATCTTTATCGTTGAGGTAAACCTAAAGGGTTCTAATGTTTAGTTTTAAATTGCTAATAAACTAAATACTTGTAACTTGCTACATCCTTCTTCATTCCTATCTATCCGCAATTTAATCTAAGAGCACGTACTTGTTTCGGCTTCTTATGAACTTATGACTTAAAGCATTAATTACGACATTAGTCTTAACTTTGTGGTATAGCAATCGGTGTTGTTCCTAGTACCTGGTGAATTCTGAGTTCCTCCTCATGATCGGGTGATAGTCCAAGATTTTCTGGGAAAGCGTCAGAGTATTTTGATATTACCAGAATTTCTTTCAGTTCGATGCCTCTAGTGTTAATGAACTCTGAGACCCTATACGCTATGTCTTACTTCCGTGCATAACTCACATCTTTCATCACAGAGATGAACTTTGTCGGCTGGTCTGCCTTATCTCTTTGTTGTCGCTTCTCCGGTTAGCTTGGAAATCTCAACCTAATTCAACAATCATCTCAGGAATCCTCGTTTCCATTTTTTCCTTTTTATGAAGCAGACAAAATTTCCTTTCTGTAAGTTCTTTCCATTTCATGGCATATGTCTTGATCATGTGGTTCGAAGCTCGGGTCTCACTATCTTAATGCCTAAATTTTGAAGCATACATTACTTCATTCTTCTTAACATATATACTAAGGGTTCTGACACTTTAGTCCTTTAAGCCCGTGTATTGTTGCAACAATTCATTTATTACTGGTAATCTTAGTAGGATTATAGGTGAAGAGAGTCTTGGTAAGTGCACCTAGCCGTGGTTACTCTTATCCTCGCAAGAGTTCTTAAAGAAAGTAGAATTACTCTCATTTGCGTAGGTTTTGAGACGCTTTGTGCCTAGCACAACTTTTAGTTACATGTTTCCTAATGTGTTAATAAGGTAATGCAAAGGGAATTATTATACTTTCGATGGCGTCCCAACTTAAAGGGTTCCTGTCGTTTATATTGTCGCACGAGTTACGAGACTGATACTCAAACAAAATAATGTTTGATATCGGAATTATAGATGTATATAAGAGATTCCTGATAAAGAAAATCTAAAATTTATCATTGACACCTATGTTTGTGATTCATTCTAAATTGTCAATCCTTATGGATTTTGGATTTCCTTATAGATATACAAATCTATATAATCATATATTTCACATACTGTAATATACATACCATTCATAAGGTCAATGTATTTAACAGATTCATGTTTCCAAACACAAGTCAGACATCAGGTCATGATACTATTTAGGGAATTCTATCACTTGTTTAACATATCATATACCCCATCTTACCCGGTTCTCGCCGGAGAGGTAACCCCATCTTACCCGGTTCTCGCCGGAGAGGTAATTATCATTGTATTTCCCATAAATAGAATTTTCTCAATTCATGATTTTGAAAATGCATCCTTTATTAGGACTTTCATCAGAGAACAAGGAATTTAGTATTCACATGACGGATCATATTCCAGAACCCAGTAGTACCAATAAATAAGAAATAACAGTGGCCAGGTGTTATTGCTTATTTACCATACTTGCAACGTTCTAGTTATCATCCTCACGGCATATCAATACCCATCACACTTTATTTATGCAAGCTTATCTCAAAGCTAATACTAAAGTATTTTTCTTAAGTTCAAGTCTAAATACTATCTTGGGTGCTACTAGTTAATAACAATTTCCTAACTCTTTCGTTCAAGCTTAGGGATTATTACAACACCCAATTGCTTAAACCAGTGGCTCTGATACCACCTTCTGTCACAGCCCCCGACCACACCCTGGACGGGAGCTGCGAGCAATCAAGTGGTACCGATGGTTATTTTGAAAATATTGCAGCGGAAAATTTCATCAGGACCGTGAGTTAGGAAAATACCAGAGTTTAGAAACACCGGATTTTATTTATTAAACAGATGAGAATAAACCCATGTTTTACAAAGGTAGCTTTAATATGGGATAAACTCGAATATATGAAACAATGTTTTCTTAATTTAATTTAATTGATTTGATAAAATGAGCCATTTCTTTAAGCCGTTCAGTGTCGTATCATCACTCTTATTCCAATCTACTGTAGTCACCTGAAACGCGTTTTAAAAACATTTGGTGAGGAGGAAATACTGGTGAGTTCATTCATTTTTGTACAAAAACACATTTGTTATAATTTACAGTATTACGAGCGATTAAAATTGCCCCTATCTTATAATTATCTAGTTCAGTTGTCACTCGACCGGATCTATGACTGTGGTCATATCACTATTGGGTCCTGTCACCCAATAATGACGTATATCACTAATTAGGCTCGCCCACCTAAGAGTGATAAAACAGCAGTAATGTGCACAATACCCCACTTACTGCCAGTAATTAAAGATACGCAAAGACTTAATCCCTGTAATTATAATTGGAAAACATTTAGGGTTTTACAAAGCAACTTTTGATAAAAACAGAATGACTCACCTTATTAGCATATAGTCTTGATTAACCAAGCCTCTTGATTCTAAGCAACTATTTTATAGTTCTGAATGTTCTGATGATTAAACATCTTGTTTGATAGTAAGTGTATAGTGCAGAGTTTCTGGTAGTTAAACATTTAGTTTAACAGAGTGAAATACGTATTAGTGTAAAACCACATCAAACCTAACGACGGTCACGAGATCAGAACCTTAACGAAATTCACAAAGTATAGTCTTATTTAGACAGCACTATGGCATTCGTTAGTTGGTTCCCGAATCGATCGGACATAATATCGCATCGGTGATTATTGTTTAGAACACCAACGTATAGAGAGAAGAAGAAAATAAATGAGCAAGGAAAAATGAAATCCTAGGCTCCTATTTATAGGTAGGAAATATGAAATTTTCAAGAAGTTTCCTATATACTTTCTAGGAAATTACATATACTTTTCTAAGAAATTACCTATACATTTTCTAGGAAGCTTCCTACCCACATATATATATATATATATATATATATCTTACACCTTCCTGGCACCTTCCTCATATATATCTGTTTTCATGTATATCTATTTAGGTGTTTAATTTACCTAGTTAATTAATCTTACTTAACTGATTAATTAATCTTGCTTAGCTTAATTAATCTTGCTTAACCGATTAATTAATCTTACTTAGCTTAATTAATCTTGCTGAACTGATTAATTAATCTTACTTAGCTTAATTAACAAATCTTAACGGGTTAATTGCATCATTTACTTAGTCGATTAATTAACTTATTTAGCTGCTTAACTGCTATGTTTTACTTAACCATTAAGTTTTCTTAATCGCTAAGTTTACTTAATTACTAAGTTTACTTAACCATTAAGTTTACTTAATTACTAAGTTTACTTAACCATTAAGTTTCCTTAACCATTAAGTTTACTTAATCATTAATTTTCCTTAACCATTAAGTTTACTTAATCATAAAGTTTACTTAATCGCTAGGTATTCTGGTTTAACAGCTTCCTGATTATGAGTTCTAATTTCTAGATACAATGGATCTCGTATTAGTGTATTAACTTGATTCAACTTTAATGATAATCACGAGATCAAAACCTACAACGAATGACAAAGTATAGCCAGGTATCGGCAGCACTTAAACATCCATTGGATCGGTTTCAATCGATCGGATAAAGTATCGTACCAGTGATTAGAGTTATTACCTTAATAACGGGCAGAGTTTCGGGGTTTTAGAAGTTCTGACATTAGAATGACAGAACAAGAGAGCAAGAGAAAGAAAAGAATTGAACGATTTGAAATGAAGCTGGAAATCTCAATATATAGGCTGGCATTGGGGAGAGTCACGGCCGCGAAGCACATCTGCTTCTCCTTCGCGGCCCGCGAGGGAGTCTAGGTCGGTGTGAAACTTGTTGAGTCATGGCATAAGGTCGACACGTGGCGTAACACGTGTCTGGATTGAGATGAGTCTCTCGCGCCCCGCGAGAGATGTCTCTTCGTTGGTCGCGGCCCGCGAGAACATCAAAAATCAAAATTTTTGATTTTTTGTTTGGGTTTTCATCGTACACGTTTAGGGTTTTAATAAAGGCTTGTTCAAGGGCGTTTTTGAGGGTTGTTAGACGCCGCATAGTGATTGCATGAGCATGAACAAATGCGAGTACAGGATCGGATCGTAAACGACCACTAGATCTACGGTGGATTCGATTTAGCGTGCGGAATCCATTAAATCGAACCGTAATCGTGCGCTAAGACGTAATTAAACAACGTTTTATTACGAAATGACTGCAACCGAACATAGTTTCGACATGTAATACAAGAACTTGCTCTAACTGATAAACGTGACGTAATCCAGTAGCAGTTCGGTACGATATACAAGATCTTACTACTGATTTCGCTTATGTGAACCCCTATATATAAGCTATGATTTCGCTTTTAAGGACATGACAAATGAGCGAAATCACTCACATGCCATATAAGCGAAATCACCTCTTGTACAAAAGAGCGAAATCACCTAACTATTCGACCATATGAGCGAAATCACCTTTAAAGACAAACTACAAAATATAACAATCCTATTTTCACGTAAACATGCATGTTCTTTTGTCTTCTTGTGAGATGATGTCCTTGATGATGTCATCTTGATGATATCATCATTGAATAGGATGATGTTATACTTGTTTCAAATCCGCAACGCAACCCGAGACTCGACATAAGACGAAGACGACAGATGAATGCAACAACAACAAAGAAAAGCTATGTTACGACATCTGTTTTGGGTTCCTGTCGGGTGTCGTAAATGAATCGGTTTTCATGCAGCACGCTTTCCAGTGCCTGTATAGAAGTCTTTCCGTCCATCAGTGACGCTCTAATTTTTTGTACCGCATTTTGCACGTCTTTTCTGAACATGCAGGCTGTCGGGAAACTGCTTTCTTAGGGTTTGAAATATGTTACATGGCTCCATGTTTTGAGCGGTTAGCTGCTCCACTAGCTTCTATTCAACTTCAGTAAATCTTCGCACAAAAGCGTGGCCCAACAGACTCGTCGTAGGTTCGTGGTTATGGTTCGCGTTGTCCACTTTTAACTCCCACGTGTCATTCATCACGTCCAGGATAATGAGTAATGAAAATGGGCAACCAATTTTTTTGCTACAAGCTTTCCTAACTGTTGCTTTACTACGGTGCTCACCACTATGGTCGCACACAAGCCATACCATCCCCGTAGTACCACCAATATTTTTTGATCGACGGGTAACAATTACGTAACCATTCTCCTTTCCCGTTGCTTGTACCCAATTCTTCAAATAAGTTAAAGACATGAAACGCTAAAAAAAAGTTAAGTTAATAACAATAACAATAATAATAATAACAACAACAACAATAATAATAATAATAATAATAATAATAATAATAATAATAATAATAATAACAACTACTATAATAAGAACAATAATTACACCAATAATAATAACTAGTGGACTTCCCCCGCGCGTTGCGGCGGGAAGCCACCCAATATCGGTTTGATTGAATAAGACATCGATGCCGTAATTGGCACTTTGTTTTGGTACTGTAAGATAAACCCAAAAACATATTTTTATGATATGCCTAAAAGAATATTGATAAATAGTTTATATGGATCAAAAACTAAATAAAATGAATATCAAAAGTACAATATCGGTACCGATGTTCGGTTGAAATCGATGTGGTACCAATCTTGATGTTGTTCCAACAATATCAGTTTTGTTTGTCACGGACACTTGCTATAGCTTATGATATAAAAGAGTTACTCTATACTGCTACCAAATTTGTTCGGATAGTATCGATTCGGTTTGTCACGGTAAAGAACAAAAAAACAAACAATATAATTGACTCGTTCAATTTTGAACAAAGTTTTTATCGAAACGCAGATAAAAATTATAAGCATGCCGTAACACTATATTCAGAGTTTAATAAATCATTAAACTATATTATTAGAATAAACGAAAAAAATGGTAAACGACGTTAATTTATAAAATATCGTAGCTTGAAAATTATAGAATATAAACAATATATGTTTAAAATGATTTATAATAATATAATAATATTAGGTTACTATTCATGATGACTTTGGTTTAATAATAATAATAATAATAATAATAATAATAATGTTGACAATAGTTATATAATTTTAATAACAATAATAGTTATAATAATTCTAACAATATTAATAATTATAATAATTTTAACAATAATGATAATAATAATAATAATAACAATTATAATAATTTTAACAATAATAATAATAATAACAATAACAATAACAATAACAATAACAATAACAATATTAATAATAATAATAATTATTAGTATAATAATTGTAACAATAATAATAATTATAATAACAATAATAATAACAATCATAATAATAATAATAATTATAATAACAATAATAATGACAATAATAATAATAATAATAATAATAATAATAATAACGAGGAAGAGGGCCCGCGCTCCGCCGCAGAATAAATGTGTAACTAAAACTTCATACCAAGCAAGAAGACGATTGCGGCGGTGAGCGGCGATAGCGAGAGTAGCCTCGAGCATTGATGAGGGGTGCGAATTGTTCGTCGGTGTGTACTGTAGCAGCGAATGGTGTGGTGACGGTGGCTAGCGCGTCGTTGAGCGACTTGATTTTGCAGAATGTGGCAGCGTTTTCATTCTACAATCAACAACTAAGTAATTTCCCCAAATCAATAACCAAGTAATTTCAGTTTCAACTAAACAATTCGAGAAACCGTCGCCTTTCAGTTTTATGAAATCCAGGAAAACTCTCGCCGTCGGTGGATTGTTTGTTTCAACCGGAGAACTGGAATGAAATCGTCGTTCTTCCCGCGGCGAAGCTGCAGCTTCCTCCCGTTAACAATTTCCGACGGTAGTGGCTCGATTCGATGGTGGTGGAGCGGTGGACGGGCTGGAATGAAATCGTCGTTCTTTCGCGGCGAAGCTTCAACTTCCACCCGTTATCAATTTCTGACGATGGTAGCTCGATTCGATGGTGGTGGAGTGGTGGACGGATTTGGTGGTGATGATGGAAGTTAGTTGGAGAGGGAGAAAAAGATGGTGAGAAAGATGGCTCGGTGGTGATGGAAGTTGGTTGGAGAGGAAGATGGCTTTTGATTTAATTAAAGGAGTAAAGGGAAAAGGCTGAAGGTCATTTAATTGAACGAGTCAATGAAAAAGGCTGAAGGAGTCACCGACATAGCCTTTTTATAGTTATATAATAATAATAATAACAACAACAACAACAACAACGGCAGCAACAGCAGCAGCAGCAACAACAACAACAACAACAACAACAACAACAATAATAGCAATAATAAAAATAATAATAATAATAAGGAAAATTGGTATTTAATAAACCAACCTTTAACCAGTTGGTAAATAATAATCCAACCTACAGAATTGGTATATAATAATCCTACCTATCAACATGTTGGTACTCAATGAACTTCTGTTAATTTTTTTTAACTGAAGTTAGTTTTTAAGTTTTATTTATTACACAAACAGTCCCTGTAGTTATAAGTTACTAGTTTTAAGTTTTATTTATTACACAAACAGTCCCTCTAGTTATAAAAAAATCATAAAAATCCTAAAAAATCAAAAAAATTCTAAAAAATCATAAAAAAATCAAAAAAAATCATAAAAATTATAAAAAATCAAAAAAAATCTAAAAAATCATAAAAATTCTAAAAAATCAATCCACCATCACCACAGCCTCCATCACCATCACCTACAATCCACCATCATATACCCACCCCCACTGTTCATCTCCCCCATCTCCGACCACCGATTTCCCGTCGCCGTCACCACCACTAATTAACACTGCAAATCCAGCGTCACTCCAATTCAGTGTTAAAGCCCCAACCTACGACCACCACCGCCGTCGTCTGTGGTTCCATCCAAAATCGAATTGTGTGATATGATGGTGACGGCAGTCCTCAGCGACGGTGACGGTACTCCTCAGCGAGGAGCAACTGCTCTTGTTATATGACGGGAGGTGGGGGTGGTTAGGGTTTGATGTTGCGATGAAGGTTGGTGGTTGTTGGGGTTGCAGGTGATGGCGTCGAGGATGGAAGTTGGAGGTGGGGCTGCTGTTGATGGTGGTGATGGAGCTGTGTTTGACCGGCGGCAGTGATGCTAGAGGTATTGTTATGGTGGTTGTAGGGGTTGCAGGGGTTTGAGGGATGGGGATGGGGATGACTGTGAATGATATTATTATTGTTTAAAATTTAACATGGCCCCCACTTTAAATAGATTTAATTAACTATTTTTGTTTTTATGTTTTAATTTTAATTTTTTAATGAAGGGCATTATAGTCATTTGACACCCACTTAACACAAAACAACTAACCTCCATCCGCTTCAGGGACTATCCGAGAACGAAAGTGCCAAAAAAGTTTTAGAATTTTTTTGATTTTTTATAATTTTTTTGATTTTTTAAGATTTTTTTGATTTTTTTAGAATTTCTATGATTTTTAGAATTTTTTTGATTTTTTAGGATTTTTATGATTTTTTTTATAACTACAGAGATTGTTTGTGTAATAAATAAAACTTAAAACTAGTAACTTATCAACTACAGGGACTGTTTGTGTAATAAATAAAACTTAAAAACTAACTTCAGTTAAAAAAAATTAACAGAAGTTCATTGAGTACCAACATGTTGATAGGTAGGATTATTATATACCAATTCTGTAGGTTGGATTATTATTTACCAACTGGTTAAAGGTTGGTTTATTAAATTTAATAAACCAACCTTTAACCAGTTGGTAAATAATAATCCAACCTTTAACCAGTTGGTAAATAATAATCCAACCTACAGAATTGGTATATAATAATCCTACCTATCAACATGTTGGTACTCAATGAACTTCTGTTAATTTTTTTTAACTGAAGTTAGTTTTTAAGTTTTATTTATTACACAAACAGTCCCTGTAGTTATAAGTTACTAGTTTTAAGTTTTATTTATTACACAAACAGTCCCTGTAGTTATAAAAAAATCATAAAAATCCTAAAAAATCAAAAAAAATCTAAAAAATCATAAAAAATAAAAAAAATCATAAAAATTATAAAAAATCAAAAAAAAATCTAAAAAATCATAAAAATTCTAAAAAATCAATCCACCATCACCACAACCTCCATCACCATCACCTACAATCCACCATCATATACCCACCCCCACTGTTCATCTCCCCCATCTCCGACCACCGATTTCCCGTCGCCGTCACCACCACTAATTAACACTGCAAATCCAGCGTCACTCCAATTCAGTGTTAAAGCCCCAACCTACGACCACCACCGCCGTCGTCTGTGGTTCCATCCGAAATCGAATTGTGTGATATGATGGTGACGGCAGTCCTCAGCGACGGTGACGGTAGTCCTCAGCGAGGAGCAACTGCTCTTGTTATATGACGGGAGGTGGGGGTGGTTAGGGTTTGATGTTGCGATGAAGGTTGGTGGTTGTTGGGGTTGCAGGTGATGGCGTCGAGGATGGAAGTTGGAGGTGGGGCTGCTGTTGATGGTGGTGATGGAGCTGTGTTTGACCGGAGGCAGTGATGCTAGAGATATTGTTATGGTGGTTGTAGGGGTTGCAGGGGTTTGAGGGATGGGGATGGGGATGGGGATGACTGTGAATGATATTATTATTGTTTAAAATTTAACATGGCCCCCACTTTAAATAGATTTAATTAACTATTTTTGTTTTTATGTTTTAATTTTAATTTTTTAATGAAGGGCATTATAGTCATTTGACACCCACTTAACACAAAACAACTAACCTCCATCCGCTTTAGGGACTATCCGAGAACGAAAGTGCCAAAAAAGTTTTAGAATTTTTTTGATTTTTTATAATTTTTTTGATTTTTTAAGATTTTTTTGATTTTTTTAGAATTTCTATGATTTTTAGAATTTTTTTGATTTTTTAGGATTTTTATGATTTTTTTTTATAACTACAGAGATTGTTTGTGTAATAAATAAAACTTAAAACTAGTAACTTATCAACTACAGGGACTGTTTGTGTAATAAATAAAACTTAAAAACTAACTTCAGTTAAAAAAAATTAACAGAAGTTCATTGAGTACCAACATGTTGATAGGTATGATTATTATATACCAATTATAATGATGACAATAGTTATATAATTTTAACAATAATAATAATCATAATAATTTTAACAACAATAATAATTATTATAACATTAAGAATTATAACAAAAATACGAATATTAACAATAACAATATAATTTTAAGAATAATATTAATAATAACAATAACAATATAATTTTAAAAATAATAATTATTATTATAAGTATAATATAAATATTAATGTGATACCTCCTGTATTTGAAACGAATTGCCCGGGGTAGATGGTTCATAATCATCATACAGTGGCGTGTTACGAGGCTCATAACAGTATCCACTGTATCCTTCGTATCCACCGTATCCTCCGTATCCACCTTCTCCCCCGTATCCACCGTATCTACCTTCACCCCTGTATCCATCGTATCCTCTGTATCCACCTTCACCCCTGTATCCGTAACCCAAATACAATTGCTGCTTCGGGTAATATGGTTCATCAACAGGTGCATTCTCAGCACCGTATCCACTTTGTTGCATGTACGGAGATTCATTCCCGTATCCGTAATCCGGATACACTTGATGCGCCGGGTAATTTGGTTCATCAACAAGTGGAGTCGGGGTCTCGTTCAAGTCTGGTAACTATGTTTTTTGATCAACATGGACTCCAGACACAACCTCCTTCTCCTCATTAGCATCATTTACTCCCCATGCGTCGTTAGAATAGCGATTACAGAAATAATTCTCGTCCCAAAATGATGACATTTTAACAATATTGTGTTTGATACAGAGGAAATTAATATATATAGAACAAAGAATTTTGAAGGAAGTTACCTTCTGTTTGAAGTCGAAGGCAGATGCATGTCTAAATAGACTTTTCAATTTACAATCATGTTCCTCGTATCTCTATACTCTGCATATAGCTTTATTCACGTGCCTAGACAACATCATATCAGTGTCAAATCTGTCTGACATACGTTGCGTATAGGTCTATATGCATCGTCTTACTTTATGTACATACGCTGCGTATAAACCTATACGCAACATATGTCAGACTGATTTGACATGGTACTAGGTTTGACTGTCTGGTCGTGTACCTACCCCTTCCCTACGCTCCATATAGGTCTATACGCAGCGTAGAGGGGTAACCCTATACGCTATGTATAGGTCTATAAGCAGCGTAGGTAAACGCTAAGTGTGTAGATAGCCAACCAAGGTGTGCAGGTAGTGTGAGCCACGTCGTAATCTACTTATTTATATTTCTACACTAACAATAAGTTAGCGTATTTCTATTTTTAATTTTAGAACTAAATGATTCTAGGTTCCGGATTTAGAACATCTAGTTCTGGACACTCTATTGTGATCGACGTATAACAAGCACCAAATGTGATTTCCTTCCATGACTAAGAATATAATTACAACTAATGCAATAAAGCTATATCAAGTGTTGTAAATCAAGGTCCGGAAGACCGATTACTCACCGAATCATCGTTAAAAGTTAATTTCCATATCTATCATATTAAAGAATTAAAGAACGAATATCATTTTTTAATTATTGAATACCAGTATTTAAAAAACTTTACTGTTTGAACATGTTTTTTTTTATTTAGAGTAAATTGTCAAAATCGTCTCTAAGGTTTGTATATGTTTGCTAGTTTCATTCAAAATAACTTTTTTGTTGCATATTGTCCTTCGCTTTTAAGAAATTTTTTTCTTATTTTCATCTAAATTTCTTACATAAAAACAAAGAAAATTAGACATTTGAATGAAAATGACAAAAAAAAAATCCTAAAAATGAAGGGCAATATGGTACAAAAAAATTGTTTTGGATAAAACTGGCAACATGTTCAAACCCTAGGGACGATTTTGGCAATTTACTCGTTTATTTATATTGATATTTGACGAGGTATGACCCGGACCGGCTAACCCGACCCGGTCATCGCCTATTATTTTATTATAAAGAATCAATTATAATCACGTTTATTCTAGAAGGTTCCATTCTGCATGGATAAACCAAGTAACCGAATCCCCAATATTTTGGGAAGATTATGCAAATCCCTAACTCATCGGATTATCTCCTAGGGAAAGGGGTGAAACGGAGTTTCTCCACACTTGAGCCCTGGATGTTAGCAACTATGACAGTTGAACCACGTTTTAAGGATTTAACCCTTACCACTGACCCCCTCATCATATCAGCCACGGTGGGCGATTAAAACATGAGAAGAATACTGGTTGACACCGGATGTTCAGAAGATATAATAAATGAACACTGCTACAACAGGATGCAGCCCGAAGAAAAAAAGTTGCTTGAACCGGTGCACGCCCCTGTAAAGGGATTCACTAGAGAGAAGGTCGACCCAATCGGCCAAATCACTTTCCCGGTAACTTTTGGTCTAGCTCCTCGTGAAAGAACCATACTTCTTACCTTCTTTATTTGTATTGTAATTTCTTTATTTTCAATCAAGCCCCTGCGTGGGCAAGTTATTTCTGTTAAAGTCCCGTTTAGGGCAAATATGTACTCCCTTTTAATGTTAGTGGAATGTTTTAATTCATTTTTGTCATTAAATGCATAAATATAATATATAAAATAAAACAAAGTATCATTCCTTTTAAAAATTAATCTGCCATTAAATATGAAAGAAAATCTTGAAGGCAAAACCTAGCCATGTGTCATTTTAAGACAAGGCCATGATAGTAGTTCCTTGTAAGATTCAAAATCCTTGTTAACATCTGAAAACGTGTTAACACTCCTGGAAAATGTGATTCGATAAAATCACATAAGTCATCCTTATATTGGATCCTTCTAATTCCTTCATTATTATTTTAAACATCCATTAGTAATGTAATGCCTGCGGGCCATATTCATTGTCATATAAGACAAAAAGATAGTTGTAGTCTATAACTCCCTGTCAAGAAAGGTAATGAACTGCGATTCAAGCCTTAATGCCTCGATCCTATAAGATCATGGCTTATAAATTAAATTGTCCCTGTGACTTGGCCTTTTTGTGCCATTATAATATATTAATAAATTATAATCGAGGAAAATTATGAAAATACTTATTAAATTAACCAATATGGTTTATTAATACCATGTTTAATAAAATTATCAAGATGACAATTTTGTTATAGAATTCTGAATGAATCATTATCATTATTTTATGTAACAATCAAGCTACATGGCAGAATCTGAAGAAATCAACAGTCACCCTATAGAGAATCATGATACTACCAGAATCCACGTAACTGGTGTGGAACTTCAAGCATTAATTGATAATGCTGTTTCTAAAGCCCTGGACAGTCAATTTAGAGAGTCTAGTGGTACACACTCAAAGACTCACTCTGTAGCTCACAGTAAGCCACCTTCTAAATCTCATGAGTCGAAGAAGGATGATGCCCAACACTCATCAAATCAGCACAGTATCCCGTCTAAGAAGATTGTATTCGATCAAGAGCTACGTACAAAGACCTGTTCATATAAGTATTTTGTCTCTAGCAAGCCCAGGGATTTCACTGGGGAAAAATGCGCCATTGATTGCATGACGTGGCTAGACGAGATGGATACGGTGGTCAATATTAGTGGATGTGCCGAGAAAGATATTGTAAAGTATGTTTCACAGTCGTTCAAGGGAGAAGCCCTAGCTTGGTGGAGGTCCTTGATCCAAGCTACTGGAAAGATTCTGTTATACAACTTAACATGGGCTCAGTTTGTTACTTTGATCAAAGAGAATTTCTGTCCTCAACATGAAGTTGAGAAGATCGAGACTGATTTTCTGACATTGGTTATGAAAAACATAGACTGTCAGGCATATCTCACGAGTTTTAATACCATGTCTCGACTGGTTCCTTACTTGGTGAAACCGGAACCAAAGCGTATAGCCCGTTTCATTAGGGGTTTAGCCCCGGAGATTAAAGCTAGTGTGAAAGCATCAAGACCTACTACCTTTAGGTCAGTAGCTGATTTGTCATTATCTCTTACCCTTGATGCGGTCAGGCAGAGATCGCTTAGGAATTCTGATGCGGGGAAGAGGAAACGTGAGGATGATAACTCTCACCGCTCAGATAAGAAGCATAAGGGGAACTCTGATCACAAGAAGAGTTCAGGATTTAAGAAGGATGACCAACAATTGGGTAAGAAGCCCAAATGCAAGACTTGCATGAAACGCCATCTGGGAAAGTGTAGGTATGAATCAAAATCCTAATCGCAGCCTAGGGCTTGTGGGATCTGTAAATCTTCTGAACATAAAACGTTGGATTGTAAGAAGATAAAAGATGCGACTTGTTACAACTGTAACGAGAAGGGGCATATAAAGTCTAACTGCCCAAAGTATGCCAAGAAGCCTGAAGAAGGTAAAAAGACCAATGCTCAAGAAGCAATACAGAACGACAACGTGATAACAGGTACCTTTCTTATCAATGTTGTTTATGCAAGGGTATTATTTGACTCGGGTGCGGATAAGTCGTTTGTTGATGATAAGTTTTGTAGGTTGTTAAATCTGCCTGTTAAAACCCTAAGCATAAAATATGAAGTAGAATTGGCCGACGGTACCATAGAAACTGCTTCAACTGTGTTAGATGGATGTTTTATATCCATTAGGAACCACTCCTTTCCGTTATCCTTGCTTCCTTTGAAATTAGCTGGTTTCGACATAGTAATTGGCATGGATTGGTTATCTCATAACCAAGCCCGGATTGTTTGTGACAAGAAACAAGTGATTATCAAGACTCCGTATGGTGAGCCACTCACAATACAAGGAGATACTCAGTATGGGTTGCCTAAGCAAGCGTCTATGCTTAAGGCGTCAAGGTGTTTGAAGAACGGATGTGTCATTTACATGGCACAGGTGTCTATTGATGAACCAAAACCCAAGATTGAAGACCTCCCTGTCATTTTTGAATATCCAGAAGTATTCCCTAAAGAACTACCTGGTTTACTACCAGATAGGCAAGTGGAGTTCAGGATCGACATTATTCCTGGAGTGGCACCTGTTGCAAGAGCACCTTACAGATTAGCGCCGACTGAGATGAAAAAGTTAAGGACTCAACTAGATGATTTGTTAACAAAAGGTTTTATCCAACCTAGTTCATCTCCTTGGGGAGCACCGATTCTGTTTGTGAAGAAAAAGGATGGGTCGATGCGTCTATGCATCGATTATCGCTAGCTTAATAAGGTTACAATCAAGAATAGATATCCATTGCCCAGGATCGATGATCTGTTCGACCAATTGCAAGGGGCAAGATACTTCTCCAAGTTTGATTTAAGGTCAGGTTACCATCAGCTGAAGGTCAGAGATGAAGATGTACATAAGACTGCATTCAGGACTCGTTATGGTCACTACGAGTTCTTGGTGATGCCTTTCGGGCTCACTAATGCACCAGCAGCATTCATGGATCTCATGAATCGCGTTTGCAAACCCTACTTGGACAAGTTTGTCATTGTCTTCATTGACGACATTCTTATTTATTCAAAGAATCAGGTTGATCAAGAGAAACATCTTTGTTGTATTCTTAAACTACTTCAGCAAGAAAAGCTCTACGCCAAGTTTTTAAAATGTGAGTTTTGGCTTCGTGAAGTCCAAGTTCTTGGACATGTGGTTAGTGAGCGTGGTATCCAGGTGGATCCCGCTAAGATAGAAGCAATCATGAATTGGCAAGAGCCGAAGACGCCCACAGAAATTCGTAGCTTCTTGGGTCTGGCAGAATATTACAGGCGTTTTATTGAAAATTTCTCAAGGATTGATGCACCCCTATCTTCATTAACTCGCAAGAATATTAAGTTTGATTGGGGTCCTAGGCAACAAGAATCCTTCGATATTCTAAAGAAAAAGTTAAGCAATACACCTGTGTTGACATTGCCTGAAGGAATTGAAGAATTTGTGGTTTACTGCGACGCATCACACACTGGCATGGTATGTGTGCAAATGCAGAAGGGCAAAGTTATTGCCTATGCTTCTCGACAATTAAAAGTGCATGAAAAGAATTACACCACCCATGATTTAGAATTAGGTGCCGTTGTATTTGCACTAAAACTTTGGAGGCATTATTTATATGGTACCAAGTGCGTGATCTATTCTAATCATAAAAGCCTTCAACACTTGTTCAATCAGAAGGATCTAAACATGAGACAACGTCGATGGATGGAGACACTGAACGACTATGATTGTGAAGTCCGATACCATCCAGGCAAGGCGAATGTAGTCGCCGACGCTTTGAGCAGGAAGGAAAGAGTTAAGACCATCAGAATCAATGCCAAGAGTATTGAATTGAAGAACAGCTTAAATGAAAGATTGTTAGCCGCTCAGAAGGAAGTTGTACTAGAAGCTAACTATCCGAATGAAAAGTTCAGAGTAACTGCTAAACAGTTATCATATGGCAAGGATGGAATTCTGAGATTGAATGGACGAATATGGGTTCCAATTTACGGAGGACTCAGGGACGTTATCCTCCAAGAAGCCCATAGTTCCAAGTATTCTGTTCACCCTGGTAGTGACAAGATGTACCAGGATTTAAAGACAAACTACTGGTGGATAGGTTTGAAGAAATCTATAGCCACTTATGTGCTAAATGTCTGACGTGTGCTCAAGTTAAAGCAGAACACCAGAAGCCGTCAGGTTTGCTTCAACAGCCTGAACTTCCCACCTGGAAGTGGGAAATGGTAACTATGGATTTTATCACAAAGTTACCGAAAACAAAGCGAGGAAACGATACTATTTAGGTTATAGTGGACAGGTTAACTAAGTCAGCCCACTTCTTACCTATTAAGGAAACACACAGCTCAGATAAGTTAGCTCAGCTGTACGTGGACGAGATTCTATCTCTTCACGGAGTTCCACTGTCTATCATCTCTGACAGGGATACGAGATATACATAGCATTTTTGGAAAAGCTTTCAGCAATCCTTGGGCACTCGATTAAACTTCAGCACTGCATATCATCCTCAGACGGATGGTCAAAGCGAGCGTACAATTCAAACACTGGAAGATATGTTAAGGGCTTGTGTTATTGATTTAGGTGGAAGTTGGGATGATCATCTTCCGTTGATTGAATTTTCATACAATAATAACTATCATTCGAGTATTCCAGCTGCACCTTTTGAAGCTTTGTATGGAAGAAAGTGCAGGACGCCTGTTTGTTGGGCGGAAGTTGGAGATGTCAAACTAACAGGACCTGATATATTCCTGGAGACGACAGATAAAATTGTACAGATACGTGATCGTCTCAAGGCTGCCAGGGATAGGCAGAAGAGCTACGCAGATAAAAGGCGTAAACCTCTAAAATTCGAGGTAGGTGACAAGGTTCTACTTAAGGTATCACCCTGGAAAGGGGTAATGCGTTTTGGCAAGAAAGGCAAATTAAGCCCAAGATTCATAGGACCATTCGAGATCATCGAATGTGTCGGAACAGTGGCTTACAAGTTAAACATGCCTGAAGAGCTTAGTGGAATTCATAATGTGTTCCACATCTGCAATCTGAAGAAGTGTCTAGCTGATGAATCACTAGTCATGTCACATAAGGATGTGCATATAGATGAGAGCTTAAAGTTTGTTGAAAAACCCTTGTCGATTGAGGATCGACAGGTTATGAAACTTCGGAAGAAGCATGTACCGATTGTAAAGGTTAAATGGGACGCCCGTAGAGGTCCCGAATACATGTGGGAGGTATAGTCCACAATGAAACAGAAGTACCCTCATTTATTTCAGTAAATCTCGAGGTCGAGATTTCTTTTAAGGGGGTGAGGATGTAACACCTCGAAAAATCATGACCAATATTACGAAGACACATGTCATGGACTTTAAACATGTAAGGAATTATTCCTGAGGAACTGAAGTTGTCAAACAAGGTAAATATGTGAATAAAGGGATCCAAAGTGTCAACATGCCATTCTTGTGCCTCTGATTGACTTCACACGACGCTCATATTCTTTAACGAATAATTTATCGAACTTGAAAAGTCATTTATGCTTAAAATAAGGATCTTGTGAAATGTAGTGTTTAGAAGCTGTCACACCCTGGCTTTTGCGGAAGCGTGGTTTATTTGGTGTGACTTCTTAATACCATAGCAACAATTTTAACAATGCTATATGATAGAAATATGAGATGTTCATCCATTAAAAGAGTTTAGAAAATACCATAACATACTTGTCTTGAAACATCAACCCCAAAATAAGTTACAAACCATGACTTGTTTAAAATGAGTTCATAAGACTCAACAAAAGACTTTCAATAAAACGAGGTTTAGAGACATGTAACCCGTCTAGGAAGAGATTACACCTCCCAAACACAACAACCCTGGATGACATATTTATTTAGTACGCAGCTTGACTAACATGCATCACTTGCCAGACCCGATTAATTCCCTGAAATACATGTAATTTAAAAATATCAACAAAAAGTTGAGCGAGTTCATGTGTATATCTGTGTGTATAAACCGTTAAAGTATGTCTGTATGTATATATGTCCCTGGTATGTAGCAGTAAGGTAAAAGAGATCACCAATGGGTTGCAAAGCCAATGTTATGTGTGAAATGGTGCAGGAAGTACTCAAACCTAGCAAATTTGTACCGGACCTCCGGCTGGAAGACATAGTCACCTCTATCGGCCGCCCCGGCCTCATGGGTGTGGGCTTGCTAAACCAAATAGATTTATCCCTCTTGTCCCTCGGTCCTACGATGAGGATTAATGGCCTTAAGTGTTGTACCCACCACTCACATGATCAAAGTAGTAACCCTCCTTAAGCTAACCATACCATGTATAAAAATGTCTGTAATAATTGTAACATGTATTCCACCCCCGAAGTATAAAACTGAAAACAGTTAAAAGAAAAGGGGGACATGAACTCACAGTAGTGCGTCTTGTACCGTATCTCAAACTCTGTCAGCTACACGACAACCTACAACGTACTAATGTCTATTAGACGAACGGGCCGTGCCTTGGCTTAGAGTTTAATGTTTTTGAGTTGCGTTTCTTAGGTTATTCCAAGTTATAATTATTTGTCAAAATAATTAATATTTCAACTTAAATTATATGTAGTGTTGGAATAATTGTCCATTCAATATTTTTGTATTAATACTTCTAAAGTATTTACTCCGTATTCCTTTCCCATGTATGAGGGTATTTATACATGTATGTTCGTATTTGAAATAATATATTTTTAATTCCCACTTAGAAAATATATATATAACTTATTCGTCAAAATAACGTATTCCAAAATATATACATTTTTCCCAAAAATAATATATTTTCACTTCTTGTCCAAAAAAAATATACACCAAAAATATATAAGTAAAAACAATTTCCGGAATATTTTATGAGTTACGTTTTATCGTTCGGTTTCACAATACCAAGTGTGTAACTTAAATATTTATTCCGTGTGATTTTTGGTATATGTTGGAGTTGTAATTTCATGTTCTTTTGTTAAGATATATTATTTTACCTTAAAATAATATAACTACTCCACAAATCAAACAAATATCCACCCAAGTGTCTTAGTATAACATATATATTCTTAATATATATTTAACCATTTTCATGTACTAAACCAACCTCCGATACTTTGTATTTTTTGTTACAAAACTTATGACGAAGTTTATTTTTGAAGGACAAGGTTAATAATATACTTGTAACGCTTGTTAGAAAAATATTTTCTAAGTGTTGGAATTTTTAGAAAATTTCGCCATAGTTTCCTTTGTAAATGGAGGTGTTCATGCTAATAAGCATATCATTTTCTTTTTCAAAATTCATTCAATCAATCAACAACCAAACTACACTTCCCAAGTGCAAAAATTATTTCATTTATAATATAACATGAACTTGATCTCTTACGAAAACGTGTAGTAACTTGGTGAAGTGTTTAGTGGGTTTAGTTATCCTCCAAAGTGTGTTTACTTTTGTTAAAAACTCATTCTCGGGATCTCTAGATGTTTACAACTTGTGAATACTTTTTACAAAAATAATTATTTACAACATATTCTTGTTTACTAGCCTTCGTACACTTATTTTATTTCCAAAAATAATGTAAGTGCAAGACAAGTTATGATCTTTCAAAAACCGTCTCTTGAACTTGATTTGTTTAGAAAAGTATTTTGGAAATCTCAGGTTTACATGATCATCAACCTACTTGTTTACTAATATTTCAAGAAATCATCTTTATTATCAAGTTCATATTTCTTATTAGAAGATGATTAGCTTATGTAAACACATAATCATCTCCTAATCTTGTTAAATCATGTTTCTAATCATCATTTAACAAGTTCCATATGGTGATCAATCATCATATTACTATTAATCAACATTCAATCATGATCCATCTACTAAACAACATCATACTAACAATATTTCATCATATTTCATCTTTATGTAAAGCTTTATGTTCATGATTTATGTTTGTGTTCTTTTAGTGTTCATATGATTTCATCACAATGTACATCTTTTAACCATAAAAATAAAAGTAAACAAGAGTTTAAGGAAGTGTTACAACTAGCTTAAAGCTAGGGAAGAACTCAAGAACAAAAGATGATGAAGATGGTGTGTAAAAGCAAGTGATGAAAGCTCCTTAATGATCCACAAGCTACAAGCTCCTTTAGTCACCTTCTAGTGCTTGAATTAAGCTTGAATATGGAGTAATGGTGGTGACAAGGTGGTGGTGGTGGCGGTTATAGAGTGAGCCGAGAGGGAGAGAGAGATGGTGAGGGAGGTGGTGTGAAGTTTGTGAAGATATGATGAAGATATGATCTTGTAAGAACTCACCATACTTATAATCATACTCTAATATTATGTCCACCACAACAAGTAAAGATCTAATATAATATTGAAGAAATATATAGTTGGATATGTTGGTGATTTGGGTGGGTCCCTTGGACCATAAATGTGTACGGGGGGGGGGGGGGGGGGGGGGGGGTTAATTGTAAGTTTTTGATGATAAGTGGGTAAATAATTGGAAGTTAAATGTAATATCTAGTGTTATATGTGTATGGCACTTTATATAATGTGTTGGGGTATTCGGAAGCCATAACTAGTTCAAAAATAGTAAAACAATGTTTCTGACAAAAATTTGGTGTCTCGGGTAATGTCCGGTTGTTCGGTTAGATACCGGTTCGTTAAAGTGCTAAGTTGTTCCGTATAGTGTCCTTTATGTATCTTTTTGTAACACTTTTAATTCCCAACACTTAAGAAAGCATTCAGGACCATTTAATCAATTTTCTGCATAATACAAGTATGTTAAAATGCTGAATTTTTGCTGAAAATGCAGAATTCTGCACTTAAAGTGAGTTTTAGGCACTTTCCGGCAGTCAAACTATCACCTAGTGACGCAGTTTTATGGTCATCACTTTCCTACACACCATACTAGTGTAGTACCTTGTCCTTGGCCCACACTGGGTCTCAAAACAACGTCTGTCTATGTACTGGCACTATCAGTATATTTCTGAGTTATCCGCTCACTGTGCTTTGTGCATCAAGTATGTCACTAAAGTTTGTCTGTGATAAATGGTGTGACCGTATGAAATGTGATGCACGTGTATGTATGATGCACAAATCATAAAGCAGTTTAAGTCAACAGTTGAAATCAAGCACAGTCATTAAGCACAAATTTAATATTAATTAATTGTACGGATACCTGTAATTATGAGGATTGTCACATTCTCCCCCCGTTAAGAAAATTTTGTCCCGAAATTTTAAGTTCTGCTTCTAGTTGCGGGGGTCTTAGGGAACAACTGTGGGTATTTTTCCTTCATGTGATCCTCACGTTCCCACGTGAATTCTGGGCCATGTCGTGCATTCCATCGAACCTTGACGAGTTTGACACTACTCCTGCGTGTTTTGTTAATCTTCCAATCCGTAACCTCAACCGGTTCTTCAGTAAAGTGGAGTGTGTCGTCAATGTGGACTTCGTCGGCAGGAATGACCAGTGTCTCTTAAGTTGGACTCTTTTTCAAATTAGATATATGAAATGTATCGTGTACGCCGTTTAGTTCTACGGGTAAATCCAACTTATATGCTACCAAACCAATCCTTTTCAGGATTTTAAATGGACCAATGTATCTCGGGTTCAGCTTCCCACGCTTCCCAAAGCGTGCCACACCCTTCCAGGGTGAAACCTTCAACAATACCATATCTCCCACCTCAAATTCCAGAGGTTTTCTTCTCCGGTCCGCATAACACTTTTGTCGATCACGAGCCACTTTGATGCGTTCTCGGATCTGCATAATCTTTTCTGTCGTTTCCTTAACCAATTCCGGACCCACAAGCTGTCTATCACCCGCGTCTGCCCAGCATAAGGGTGATCGACAATTGCGTCCATAAAGAGCTTCGAACGGTGCAGCCTGAATGCTTGCATGATAACTATTGTATGAAAATTAGACCAATGGTAGGTGAGTGTCCCAACTTCCACCTAAATCCATTACGCAAGCTTGCAAGATGTCTTCCAACGTTTGAATCGTACGCTCGCTCTGTCCGTCTGTCTGCGGGTGAAAGGCAGTACTCAGATTCAACTGAGAACCAAAACCTTCTTGAAAGGATTGCCAAATCCTTGACACGAATCTTCCATCTCTATCAGAGATAATTGAGAGAGGCACTTCATGACGTACAACAATCTCTCTCAGGTATAGCTCAGCTAACTTACTCGTGTTGTCTTTCTCCTTGATTGCCAAAAAGTGTGCAGATTTCGTTAAACGGTCTACAATTACCCAAATCGTATCATGGCCTTTGGGCGTCCTTGGCAATTTCGTTATGAAGTCCATAGAGATCTGTTCCCATTTCCATTGGGGTATTTCAGGTTGTTGCAAGAGACCTGAAGGCTTCTGCTATTCAACCTTTACCTTGGCGCAAGTTAGACATTTGCCAACATATATCGCAACATCGCCTTTCATCCTCGGCCACCAATAGAAATCCTTTAGATCTTGGTACATTTTATCCGATCCTGGATGGATCGAGTACCGTGACTTGTGAGCCTCATCAAAGATAACGTCTCTCAGACCACCAAAGAAAGGAACCCAAATTCTTCCCAAGAAACATAACGTTCCATCCTCCTTTGGTACCAAATGCTTCTCCATCCCACGGAGATATTCATTCACAAGGTTTTCCCTTTTGAGAGCTTCTCTCTGCGCAGCACGAATGTGCAACGAGAGGTCCGTTTGTACAATCATTTCCAAAGCCCTAACCCTTATGGGCTTAATCCTTTCTTTCCGACTTAAGGCATCGGCGACTACATTCGCCTTCCGTGGGTGATACTTGATTTCACAATCATAGTCGTTCAACAATTCAACCCAGGATCTTTGTCTCATGTTAAGCTCTTTTTGATCGAAGACATGCTGCAGACTCTTGTGATCAGTAAAGATTGTGCATCGTGTGCCATATAAGTAATGTCGCCAGATTTTTAAAGCAAACGCCACTGCACCTAACTCCAAGTCATGAGTGGTGTAGTTTTTCTCGTGAACCTTCAGCTGGCGCGAAGCATAGGCTATAACTTTTTGTCGTTGCATCAACACGCAGCCCAAACCTTACCGCGAAGCGTTGCAATATACCACGAAGTCGTCAGTGCCTTCGGGTAGAGATAAGATCGGTGCGTCGCAAAGTTTGTTCTTCAACAACTGAAATGCTTCTTCTTGTTTGTCTCCCCAATCAAACTTTTTGTCTTTCTGGGTGAGAGAGGTCAGAGGTTGAGCGATTTTCGAGAAATCCTCAATGAATCTGCGGTAGTATCCTGCCAAACCTAGGAACTGTCGAATCTCGGTTGGCGTCTTCGGAGTCTCCCAATTTTTGATTGCTTCAATCTTTGTAGGATCCACATGGATTCCATTTCCATTTACCACATGACCAAGGAACTGAACCTCGCGTAACCAGAATTCGCACTTCGAGAACTTAGCGTATAACTTCTCTTTCTTAAGCAGCTCTAAAATAGCTCTTAAGTGTTGCTCATGATCTTCCTTCGTCTTTGAGTAGATCAAAATGTCATCAATAAACACGATCATGAACTTATCGAGATATGGCTTACAGACTCTGTTCATCAAGTCCATGAACACGGCTGGCGCGTTTGTCAACCCGAACGGCATAACCAGGAACTCGTAATGTCCATAACGAGTCCTGAAGGCAGTTTTTGGAATACTCTCCTCCTGAATCCTCAACTGGTGATAACCTGACCGTAGGTCGATCTCTGAGTAAAAACTTGAACCTTGTAACTGATCGAACAGGTCGTCGATCCTTGGTAAAGGATATCTATTCTTGATTGTTAACGTGTTCAGCTCCCGGTAGTCGATACACACGTGAAAACTACCATCTTTCTTTTTAACGAACAGGACTGGTGCTCCCCAAGGCGAGAAGCTTGGTCTGATAAATCCCTTATCTAACAGCTCCTGGAGTTGTGTCGACAACTCCTGCATCTCTGAAGGTGCAAGTCGATAGGGTGCCTTAGCCACAGGCGCGGAGCCTGGGACTAAGTCAATATGAAACTCGACTTGTCTTTGTGGCGGCAATCCTGGCAAGTCTTCTGGAAAGACGTCAGGATATTCCTTTACGACTGGAATGTCTTCTATCTTTGACTCAGCGGCCTCCTTATTCACGATGTGCGCCAAGAAGGCAACACATCCCTTCTTTAAACATCTTCTAGCCTTCAAGCAACTAATCATCCTTAAGGGCGTATCACGCTTCTCTCCGTGTACCACAATTATTTCTCCATTCGCCTTAGGGATGCGAATGGTGTTCTCGTGACATACAATTTCGGCTCTGTTGCTAGACAACCAATCCATTCCTACTACCACGTCGAAGCTTCCCAACTCGACTGGCAGTAGATCCAGTGTAAACTCGTGCTCTCCCAGCTCTATTATGCAACTTCTGATGACTTCATTCGTTTCAACTAGCTTCCCATTAGCCAGTTCAATTGAGTACAGAATGTCTAACTTACTAGCAGTTAACCCAAGCATACTTTTAAATTCTAGCGATACAAAACTATAGTTGGCACCGGTGTCAAATAGAACAGATGTAAAGCGTTGATTTATAGGGAACGTACCAGTGACAACGTTCGGGTCCTGGCGTGCTTCCCTTGCTCCAATGTTGAATACCCTTCCCTGAGCTTGATTGAGTTTTGGGTATTCGCGCTTGAAGTGCCCGATGTCTCCGCAGTTAAAACATCCTGGTCCTCAACCGTTACCATTTCCATTTCCATTCCCCTGATTGTTATTGCGGTTTCCAGATTGGTTCCTAAAATTACCCCGGTTCCCATTACCTCCATTATTTCCTTGCTAACGGTTCCCATTCCCATTACCAGAACCTCGTTGACCATTGTTACCACGACCAACACCAGTACCAGCCCAACATGTATTCTTTGAATGGCCCTCCTTCCCGCAAGACTCACATCTCCTCACTCTGCACTGGCCGGAATGATGGTACTGACATGTATCACACTTGGGCAGAGTGCCCATGTAACCCTTCCCTCTGCTTTCAGCACCAGTTTTGGCCCTGGTTGGTGTGCTTCCCTCTTCTCTCTTGCTGACACTGTTGGTACCCTTTTTGAAGTTTGAGAACTTCCTCTTGTTCTCACTCGATGATTCAACATGTGTCTCCTTTTTCTTCGGTTCGGAAATTGAAAACTTGTTCAACCGGATGGCGTCCTCTGTAAGTGCCACGCTGAGATCAATGGCTTCGGTAATCGTTGGAGGCTTGGACGTTGTTACCATACTCATGATCTGGGGTGCCATTCCCCAGATGAAACACTCAATGCGTTTAAATTCAGGATCAACCATATACGACACAACGCGTGACAAATCATGGAATCTTTGGACATATTCAGTAATTTTTGGCCCGTCCATTTTGAGATTCCAAAATCCAGTTTCCAGCATCTGTATTTCGGCCCGTGAACAATATTTCTTCCTCATGAGCTCCTTCAGTTCAGCCCATGTCAGTGCATATGCCGCCGCTTCTCCTAGGGTTTGCACTTGCAAGTTCCACCAAGATAACGCACCATCAAGAAAGAGTCCTGAGACGTAAGTAACTTGGTTTTCAGGAGCACACTTGCTCATCCTTATTACCGAATCCGTCTTTTCCGTCCATCTGACGAAAGCAACAGCACCCCCAGTGCCGTCGTAATTTAAGGGCTTACAATCCAGAAATTGTTTGTAGATACAGCCTGTACAGGCAATATCATTTACAGAAAGCATTAGTGGATGTGCAAGGAATATCCGAATGTAATGTAGTGTGTCTCAATCGACTTGAATATTACCATTAGGTGGGTTGTTGGTGTTGTTTGAGGTATTCCTGCTTGTTTCTGCACGCGAGGCCTCATAATCTGTTATTGCTTTTGAAATACGTTCCTGTAATTCTGCCTCAGTAGTAGGCAAACGTGTGTCTCGTCATGGAGGCATCTTCTAAAAGAATATCATATTGGTCAGGTCATAGTAGGTATAGTAAGTAAGTAATATGCGTATGTAATAACATCCATCAACACAATAACACATAACATCCCATGTCATAATCATAAACAAATAAATCAACAATGCATGTAATGAGAAGGCTGCGATTGAGCTTTGCATAAAATAAGACCACTAGTACAGTTTTACAATTGTATCATATGTCAAAAGAGACTAAGGGTCACATCACCCTTGTCTGAATCGTCTAACAATTTACAACAACCAAAAAGTCAAATATCAAAAGTGTGGTCTTCAAAAGTCTTCATAATCATGGCTCAATAGCTGTCTTCTCACCAAAAGTTGCCTGTCTGTAGGAGACCTAAAACCCCTAAGCTGATGGTGGGGCAGGAGGAGGTGGAGGAATGAAAATCAATCTGCCCAAACGCGCCAAATCCTCCTCAAGAGCATGGACAACACGCAGCAGGTAAGCAATCTGCTTGTCCGTGGTGAGGAAGCGGACATCAGAATCAGGGTGCAGTCCGAGAGGAGCTGGTGGTGTCGCAAATAGAGACTGGCAATGACAAGGAGGAGGACGCGGGGTCCTCTCCAGCTCCTGAACTCGTCGACTCAACGCATCCTACTGTAACTGCAAGGATAAAAGTATATCATTCGTCGTATACCCAACATGAAAAGGATGGTATGGATCTGACAAAGGCATGACGTTGGGCGAAGACCACAAAAATGGCTCGCCCGTGGGTGCTGAAGAAGTAAAAGCAGTGTGTGCAGCAGGTGCAAAAGGGGGTATAAATGGAAAAGCTGTTGTCATAGGTGGTATGTGATCATGCTGCTGAGTAGAAGGACCTTCCCCTAGACGGGGAGGACGAATGTCCTGACGAAAAGTGACGGGTAAGTCCATGCGGTGGACGTCTGACACGGGAGGGCGAAACTGTGGGACATCAACGGGTGCAAAAACAGGTGCAGCAGGGGGAGTGACTGGTAGAACAAATGGAGGATAGTCATCATCATCCTCAATCCACCCGTTACGGGTGTTGGCATATCTGGGATCAATGTGTGTAGCAAAAGGTGAACGATCATCAAACATAGGCATAGGGTCGGGTAGAGGTGCAACAACTGGGACATCAACAACTGGTGGTGCAATGTCCGGAACATCAACAAGTGGTGGTGCAACAACTGGTGCATCAACAACTGGTGGTGCAACAACTGGTGCATCAACGGGTGGCTCAGCACGTACAAACTCAACCTCAGGATCAGGGTCAAAGTCATGGGGAACAATGGGTGCAGCAGACATCGCCATGTCTGAATCAGTGTCGGTGGAGTAGTGCTGCACGTCCTGGGCATGAAGAGTGGCGGATGATACAGACTCAAGCGAGTAGGAACCAGACGGATCGGGTAAGGCCTCCACAACAGGAGCCTCGACTGGTGGCACAACAAAGGCATCAACAACAGGAACCTCAACCACAGGAACAACAGGGTCATCGACCGAAATATCAGGAATATCGTCATCCATCGGGGCCCCGCCATCTTGGTCACCCTCCGGGGGACCCTCGATGAATAGATCGATGTCGTCATCAGCTATCGCGTCCAGTGGCAGATCCTCAACAGGAACTGCAGCGAGGGGAAGAGGAGTGACGGGTAGTATGTAGGACGACCATTAATGGTTATAAAGTATAATTTAATCCCGCATTTATCCATGTATTTATCTTGAATTAGATAACTATGGTTGCTTGTGTTTCAGGTACATTTGGGGCTTAAAAGTGTTGAAATGAAGCTTCGAATAGGCACAACAGGATTGGAGATTGAAAGACAGAAAATAAATGAAAAAAAGCAATTATTGGAATTGAAGAAATAAGAAGATAACATGATAGAGGACGAAATTACGAGAACGTAGGCGAAAACAGTGAAGAAAACGGAGTTGAAACGAAAAAGTTATGCTGAAAACAAGTTTTTAGGTTGAAGCCTACCTAAAAATTGTCACCGTAAGCCAGTTTTAACCCACCGTAGGCCATTTCAAGCCACCGTAAGCTACGGTGGCCACCGTAGCTTACGGTGGAGACTGACGTGAAACTTGTAACTCCCTCATTTAAGGTTGTTTATGGTGCCTTTTCATCATCCAATCATTCCCAACCGTTTTGGAGCACTTCTTGGGTGATTTTGGCTTGTTTTTCTTGGTTCTAAACAATCTCTAAACAATTTGTTGGTGTTTTTGATTCACATGAACATTAAGACTTGTTTGATTATGATGATCCGAGCTATGAGTGGCTAAACTCTTTATGATCATCCTGGATTGAAGGTTTGCTTGAGACATTTCATGTTTTGATCTTTATTTCTAGAATAATAGACTTGCATCTTATGTTTGTTTATTATGATGTGTTAATATTTGTTCGTAAATAGTTGATTTATGCTTTGATCATAACTCAAACCATACGTTCTTGGTGCCGTTGGCAATCGAGATATCATGGGAGGGATTAGGATTGGGTATTGATTGGTTGGTCATCGGGTAACAACCTCGCGTTCTAGGAATCCGAGTACTTAGTTCCCTTTCACCACGAACACGTAACTACACATGAACCATGTCTATGTGGTTCTTTCTAGTTGGATTAAAACATGAATGTCAATTGAAACCAGAAGTCTAGGATGGTCATTTGTCTCTAATTTGTTTACAACCAACACTTACATTTTGCAATTAAAATAGTAATCTTAGTTTTAAAATCAAATCAATCAAACCAACTCTTGAAATTTACATTCATTGCAATTAGTTTAATTCTAGTTAATTTAGATAAATCTTGAAATAACACATATTCCACAAACTCCCTGTGTTCGATACCCACTTGCCACTAACTATTTAGTAGTAATTGGATTAAATTTGATTGTGACCACGACATCACGTCAAGGAGCAGGGACCTGAACAAGAGGTAGGTCCCCGTTGAAAAGACCATCAGCTAAAGGCATATCGTCTCCAAAGTCCGGTAGGGCAAAGGGCTGAAAATCATCCTCGTCGGTACTCGTGGTGTCTGATGTATAAACCTCCGGGTCCATGGATATCTCGTCATCCGAGGTAATAGCCATAGGGTCTATCGTGTCGGACACTCCACTATCAGAAGAAGATGCCATGGTGTCTGTAACACAACCACAACATATGCACATATATCAGATAAGCATGTAAGCAAATAGTAAGGTAATCATGTATGCATCCTAGTCTTCCCAGACTATCCCACCTAGTCTCTTAGACTGAACTCCCTAGTCTCTCAGACTAACTCCCTGGTCTCTAAGACCAAACCTCCCAGTCTCTAAGACTAACTCCCTGGCCTCTAAGACCAAACTTTCCCAGTCTCTAAGACTCACTCCCTGGCCTCTAAGACCAAACTTCCCAGTCTCTAAGACTCAAATTTTCCCCAGCCTCTAAGACTGAACTCCCTCAGTCTCTAAGACTGAATTATATACATAGCCTTTTTGAAATGTGTATTTGTGCCTTTTGTTTGTAAAAATGTTTGTTCTTGGATCTGGACGTTTTGTGTATGCAATGTAAAAATGTTTGAAAACATTTTCGTGAGAGCCCTATTGATCATAGTCTAGACTCGAGAAAGAAATCCTAGTTCGCTATGATCGAGACTCTGATACCAAGCTGTCACACCCAGACTTTTGCGGAAGCGTGGTTTATTTGGTGTAACTTCTTAATACCATAGCAACAATCATAACAATGCTATATGATAGAAATACGAGATGTTCATCCATTAAAATAGTTTAGAAAATACCATAACATACTTGTCTTGAAACATCAACCCCAAAATAAGTTACAAACCATGACTTGATTAAAACGAGTTCATAAGACTCAACAAAAAACTTTCAATAAAACGATGTTTAGAGACATGTAACCTGTCCAGGAAGAGATTACACCTCCTAAACACTACAACTCTGAATGACATCTTTATTTAGTACCCAGCTTGACTAACATGCATCACTTGCCAGATCCGATTAATTCCCTGAAATACATGTAATTTAAAAATATCAACAAAAAGTTGAGTGAGTTCATGTGTATGTCTGTGTGTATAAACCGTTAAAGTATGTCTGTATGTATATATGTCTATGGTATGTAGCAATAAGGAAAAAGAGATCACCAATGGGTTGCAAAGCCAATGGTATGTGTGAAATGGTGCAGGAAGTACTCAAACCTAGCAAATTTGTACCAGGCCTCCGGCTGGAAGACATAGTCACCTCTATGGGCCGCCCCGGCCTCATGGGTGTGGGCTCGCTAAACCCAAATAGATCTATCACTCCTGTCCCTCGGTCCTACGACGAGGATTAATGGCCTTAAGTGTTGTACCCACCACTCACATGATCTAAGTAGTAACCCTTCTTAAGCTAACCATACCATGTATAAAAATGTCTGTAATAATTGTAACATGTATTCCACCCCCGATGTATAAAACTGAAAACAGTTAAAAGAAAAGGGGGACATGAACTCACAGTAGTGCGTCTTGTACCGTATCTCAAACTCTGTCAGCTACATGACAACCTACAACGTACTAATGTCTATTAGACGAACTGGCCGTGCCTTGGCTTAGAGTTTAATGTTTTTGAGTTGCGTTTCTTAGGTTATTCCAACTTATAATTATTTGTCAAAATAATTAATATTCCAACTTAAATTATATGTGGTGTTGGAATAATTGTCCATTCAATATTTTTGTATTAATACTTCCAAAGTATTTACTCCGTATTCCTTTCCCATGTATGAGGGTATTTATACATGTATGTTCGTATTTGAAATAATATATTTTTAAGTCCCACTTAGAAAATATATATATATATAACTTATTTGTCAAAATAATGTATTCCAAAATATATACATTTTTCCCAAAAATAATATATTTTCACTTCTTATCCAAAAAAAATTTATACCAAAAATATATAAGTAAAAATAATTTCCGGGATATTTTATGAGTTACGTTTTATCGTTCGGTTTCACAATACCAAGTGTGTAACTTAAATATTTATTCCGTGTGATTTTTGGTATATGTTGGAGTTGTAATTTCATGGTCTTTTGTTAAGATATATTATTTTACCCTAAAATAATATAACTACTCCACAAATCAAACAAATATCCACCCAAGTGTCTTAGTATAACATATATATTCTTAATATATATTTAACCATTTTCATGTACTAAACCAACCTCCGATACTTTGTATTTTTTTGTTACAAAACTTATGGCGAAGTTTATTTTTGAAGGACAAGGTTAATAATATACTTGTAACGCTTGTTAGAAAAATATTTTCTAAGTGTTGGAATTTTTAGAAAATTTCGCCATAGTTTCCTTTGTAAATGGAGGTGTCCATGCTAATAAGCATATCATTTTCTTTTTCAAAATTCATTCAATCAATCAACAACCAAACTACACTTCCCAAGTGCAAAAATTATTTCATTTATAATATAACATGAACTTGATCTCTTACGAAAACGCGTAGTAACTTGGTGAAGTGTTTAGTGGGTTTAGTTATCCTCCAAAGTGTGTTTACTTTTGTTAAAAACTCATTCTCGGGATCTCTAGATGTTTACAACTTGTGAATACTTTTTACAAAAATAATTATTTACAACATATTCTTGTTTATTAGCCTTCGTACACTTATTTTATTTCCAAAAATAATGTAAGTGCAAGACAAGTTATGATCTTTCAAAAATCGTCTCTTGAACTTGATTTGTTTAGAAAAGTCTTTTGTAAATCTCGGGTTTACATGATCATCAACCTACTTGTTTACTAATATTTCAAGAAATCATCTTTATTATCAAGTTCATATTTCTTATTAGAAGATGATTAGTTCATGTAAACACATAATCATCTCCTAATCTTGTTAAATCATGTTTCTAATCATCTTTTAACAAGTTCCATATGGTGATCGATCATCATATTACTAGTAATCAACATGCAATCATGATCCATCTACTAAACAACATCATACTAACAATATTTCATCATATTTCATCTTTATGTAAAGCTTTATGTTCATGATTTATGTTTGTGTTCTTTTAGTGTTCATATGATTTCATCACAATGTACATCTTTTAACCATAAAAATAAAAGCAAACAAGAGTTTAAGGAAGTCTTACAACTAGCTTAAAGCTAGGGAAGAACTCAAGAACAAAAGATGATGAAGATGGTGTGTAAAAGCAAGTGATGAAAGCTCCTTGATGATCCACCAGCTACAAGCTCCTTTAATCACCTTCTAGTGCTTGACTCAAGCTTGAAAATGGAGTAATGGTGGTCACGAGGTGGTGGTGGCGGTTATAGAGTGAGCCGAGAGGGAGAGAGAGATGGTAAGGGAGGTGGTGTGAAGTTTGTGAAGATATGATCTTGTAAGAACTCACCATACTTATAATCATACTCTAATATTATGTCCACCACAACAAGTAAAGATCTAATATAATATTGAAGAAATATATAGTTGGATATGTTGGTGATTTGGGTGGGTCCCTTGGACCATAAATGTGTATGGGGGGGGGGGGGGGGTGGGGGGGTTAATTGTAAGTTTTTGATGATAAGTGGGTAAATAATTGGAAGTTAAATGTAATATCTAGTGTTATATGTGTATGGCACTTTATATAATGTGTTGGGGTATTCGGAAGCCATAACTAGTTCAAAAATAATAAAACATTGTTACTGACAAAAATTTGGTGTCCCGGGTAATGTCCGGTTGTTCGGTTAGATACCGGTTCGTTAAAGTGCTAAGTTGTTCCGTATGGTGTCATTTATGTATCTTTTTGTAACACTTTTAATTCCCAACACTTAGGAAAGCATTCAGCACCATTTAGTCAATTTTCTGCATAATACAAGTATGTTAAAATGCTGAATTTTTGCTGAAAATGCAGAATTCTGCACTTAAAGTGAGTTTTAGGCACTTTCCGGCACTCAAACTATCACCTAGTGACGCAGTTTTATGGTCCTCACTTTCCTACACACTATACTAGTATAGTACCTTGTCCCTGGCCCACACTGGGTCTCAAAACACCGTCTGTCTATGTACTGGCACTGTCAGTATATTTCTGAGTTATCCGCTAACTATGCTAACTGTGCTTTGTGCATCAAGTATGTCACTAAAGTTTGTCTGTGAAAAATGGTGTGACCGTATGAACTGTGATGCACGTGTATGTATGATGCAGAAATCATAAAGCAGTTTAAGTCAACAGTTGAAATCAAGCACAATCATTAAGCACAAATTTAATATTAATTAATTGTAAAGGATACCTGTAATTATGAGGGTTGTCACAAAAGCGTCAACATGTTGAAAGTAACCTCTGAGTGACCTTTTAACGATCCTAAAAACATTGTAACAATTATATTTTTCCCGCAGGAATATTGAATATCAATTCGTGGAGCTTCGACGCATAGAAATAAATAAAGTGTTAATTCCAAGAAATAAGGGTCAAAAGCGTCAATGTTGAAATTCAGGACTTTTCGGGTGATCGTATAACTAATCGGGAGCTTAACGGAGTTTGTTTGTGACTTAGGGTCCTTAAAATTCAAGTTTGGGGGTTAAAAGTGCAATAAACACGAGTTAAAACAAGTTTTGAAGGACCAGGGACCAAAAATGCAAAGTATGGAAACTTGTTACCGGAGCCTGACCTTTACGCGGGCCACGTAGACCCTCGGCCAAGTCTTACGCGGGCCGCCTAAAACCATCAGATGCAGAAAATGTTGACAGGTGCCTGTATAGCCAGTTCCACCGCCTTAAAAGCCTGGTTTTCAAATTCAGGGACTGTACCATTGGTTTTTCATGCATAGGGGACACCTGGGGTGATCATGAATCAATCTTAGACTTACGTGGATTGATCTTGTGAGTTTAAATTTCCTATATAAGGGTTCTTGTTGGATAGTTCATGTGCTCACTTTCAAAAATCATTCAAAACTTACTCTCTGGAGCTCTCTGGACTTCAAGCAAGTTTTCTCAAGTTCCTAATTCATGCTAAGAGCCTTTGTAAGCATTCTTAGCCTTCCTAGTTCATGTTTTATTAGTCTAATGACCAAAAGTCAAAGCCATCGTAATTAAGCTTTGACTTAGTGATTAATCACTAATGATCCAGTCATTTTTCGAATTGAAAGTGGCTATGAGTTGGTAATTATGTGGGTAATAAACCCTTAAAATGGCACCCTCTGATTTCCACTCTAACTAGGTCAATTGTCGGGTCAAACTTAATATTCAAAAGTCAACAGAAAGCTATTTTGCAAATAAACTCATAATTAACAATGTAGAAGTTATGAAACCTGTTTTAACACTTATATAACTTGGTAATTAATGTAAGAACATGTCTAAGCATGTTCAATCCGACAATTTTGAATTTAGGCTCGGTTCGAAACCGAAAGTCGCAAAAGTAGACTTTTGCTTTGACTTTCAGTTCTGACCCGATTTAGCTTAGTTTAGATATGCCTTAGAGTTCCATTAGGACCAGGTTATAGGTTAGTATAACCCTCTGAGGTTATACAACTTGGTTCCTAATTAATCCGATTCATTTGCATGTTTCCGTTAATTACTTAAATGTTGACCATTATGCCCTTTTAACCTTAAAACGAGATTTTTGAAAATGTGAGAGGATAAAAACCTTTAATACTGATTTATAAATATGTCCTAAAAATTTGACATCAGTTTGAGGTCTAAATTAGGAGTTATGCTCAATATCGTAATTTGAAAGCTTTTTATTAATTAAACGGCATTATTAGCATAAAGCGTATCTAAACCCAAATTTTGACACCTAACTTTTTACCCACTGATGTAATATAATATTTTTGGGATTTTTGAAGATTTTTATTAATTTTTAAACTGATCATAACATGGGGTTCTTACTTTGATTCGGGAATTGACGGTTATACTCTTTTTACTAATAAAATGAGTTTTACATTACATTTTGATACCAAACTTTTTGCTACTGATTTTATATGATAAATAAAATATTTTGAACTATATAAACTGATCAAAAACTCAGATTTCCTAATATAACCTGAAAATCGCTTAAAACCGACTTTTTACGCGTTTTAAACGCATAGTAGGGGTTAAAACTATTTTTGGCATATAAGACTTAATAACTACCGATGTTTTAAGTAAATCTTTATACTTTAACAGTAAGAAAAGTTTTGAAATTAGATTTCCAATTTTGACCTTTAAAGCTTATGTGAAATGACCAAAATGCCCCTACGATGCATAGTTTGATTATAAATAATAAATTTCACATATATGCAATACCTTACTGATATGACTTGCAAAAATAAATATTTTTACTGATCATTTAAGACCAGAACATCAGGTTAATATTTAACCTCTTTTATAATCCTTAAAATGACCAAAATACCCCTACAGGGCTTAAATTGATTTTAAATCCGTTTTGGGCATAATGGAAGGTATCCTACTGATATCACAACATATTTAAGGCATATTAACTTAGGAAACCTGCTCATGACTCATTTGGTTACCCGTTATGCATTTATCGCGTTCGGTACGGTTTATGTAACTAGTTTGCATAAATTAACAGAAACGGGTCAAACCTTATCGTTTTCACTTCAAAATCCAGAATGTGTTTAGTTTACCCATATTATACAAGTCTTCATACTTGTCGGGTCTAAACCACATTCTAATCCGGTCTTCACTTAATCTTGCATTTTGAACCGTTTACCTTCCTTTATAACTAACCGGTCTAAGTTTATACTTAACTAAGACCCGTTAGGAATCTAATAGGTTATTAAAACCTTCGTTCCAGATATAGGAGCCCAGTAAAAGATATTTGCACTTGCTGATTGTATACGGCTGGAATAAATTTTTATAATTTGCCCAGGTAAATACTTTTAACTTATTTTCCCTTATACGGGCTTGGGGTACGGTATATAAAATACTGCTTGGTCGGGTATTAAATTTTTAATCGTATGAAGGTTAAATCATTGAAATAACCCGTTTAATCTATTTTGTTTATTTTAAGCCTTTGGGGGGGTGTTAATGACCATGTCCAGGATATCCTCGGTTCATTCATTGAAATGGCCACGACTTAAGCACGGGGTGTAGGCATACACCTGCCGGTGAGTATGTAAAATAATGTACCCACCTGGGATATATTATGTGGTGTGTCTATTAATCTTTAAACCGGTTTTCAACCCGGGCTACTGAACGTATAATAAACATGTAATTCTTTAACAAGATTATTTTTAAATAATTATCCCAAGTTGTAAAAGATTATTTGTGCTTCGTGCATTTAAATCAATTTTCTTAAACATTTTCAAAATGAGTCAGTTAATTGTATTTACCAGTGAAAACTGGCATATTTTTCCAAAAAGGTTTAGTGTAGGTACTGATCGAAATGGGCTGGCTACTCCTAGTATCAATAAAGAGTCTTGCAAGCTTAGATGTTTACAAATCTGTTGAACAATGTTTCTTTTATCTTTGATCCGCCTGTGGATCCCTTTACAACCGTTTTGTAATAACTGATATTACTTTCAATCGGTTTGTAATGTTGTTATCGTTTGACTTCCGCTGTGTATTAAACTGTGATAATTTGACTATGATGATATCAACTACGTCACGATACTCCCCACTGGGCCCACCGGTAATACGTGGAAATATCGGGGTGTGACATGACATCCACTACTGAAGCTGAATACATTGCTGCTGCTAGCTGTACAACCCAACTTTTGTGGCTTAAAAACCAGTTACTGGATTTTGGTATAACTGCTCTAAAGACTCCTCTCATGTTGGAGACTGACATCAGAAATCACTTTGTGAGGGATTGCTATGAAAAAGGTTTAATTTCTCTGCATCATGTTCCAACAAAAGATCAACTGGCGGATGTGCTAACAAAAGCATTAGACACATCCACCTTTGAAAGTTTGATTTCAAGAATTAGAATGCTTAACTTGGATTAGAAGGTAAAAACTTCTTCTCCTTGAACAAAAAGAAATAAAATGTTTTCAGAAAATAAAAAATTCATCCCTAAAAATAGCTTAAAATGAAAATTTTTCATGAATCCTTAACAATCTGTTCATAACCACTGTTGTTTTAAACCTCTGATTGGTTGAAAATTCACCCACTGCTGAAAGACAACCTCTGTTTCTCATTGTCTTTGTTGAGCACTGTTGACAAAACATCAGTTGTTTCAACCTCTGATGTCTATCCTCTGTGTTGGTGCATCCGTCTGTCGTCTTCGTCTTGTATCGAGTCTTGAATAGAATTGTTTAGATTATGGCACAAAATGTTGATTTCCCACGAAATAGACATGACATTTTCGTGGGGAATTAGAAAATTGTCATTTCGTGGGGAATCAGAAAATTGTCATTTCGTGGGGAATCAGAAACATTATAAATAGGAGAGTCATCATGTCATTTGGTGGGGAATCAGAATATTGTACCGAAGTGCTGCCGGTATTTCTCGTGCTTGTAAACGTAATTCAATCAATAGAAACAACAGTTTAAAGTGTATTGTTTGCTGAATTGAACTCGGTTTCTTAGTTTCCGCCTCTGAAACTAAGATAAACTCTTCTGATCGACTCATTCGGGTCCCAAATCGATCCTACAAGTGGTATCAGAGCTCAGGAAGAAGAGTTCTATACAATTCAGCTGCGATTTCTGTTTCTATGCCATTCTTTTTCGAAAATCAAAACTTTTCACGGTCAGAATTGGTTCAAATTTTCACAGTATGTGCGTAAACATGTTTTAACTAAACCATGAAAGTTTTAGCTTTAAAATCGAACTAAAACTTGTCAAAATCGTGATTCCGCTCGAAAACGTTCGAGAGAATGATGACATCAGCGTGATTCCGCTCGAAAATTTGTTCTAATTCCGCTCCTAATCGACATCCCACTTGAGATATTTCTTGATTCCGCTCCAAATTTACTTGTGGATTCCGCTCGAAACCTGATTTAGCTTGAATTTATTTGTTGATTCCGCTCGAAAAGCAGGTTCAGTTTGAAATTCTAATTCCGCTCCAAAGTATGTTGAGATTCCGCTCCAAAGTGTTTAGGTGATCAGAACCATGTTAGTTTGCATGTGATCTGCATTGTATCGGATACATTGTTTTTGAAAGATAATCACAATTGATCGTTCTATGTGCTAAAGGTTTGAGGTCCAATTAAAATCAACTAAAAACATTATGTGGCGCGTGTATTGAACAGATTTGCATGTGATTGTCAATCATTATCATCGATTAAATCAATTGAGATTAAGTTGTCTGCCACACTCATATTTGCAGTCCAATTACATGATGTTGAGTATTAAATGTGTCAGCTCATTCAAATGTTTGCATGTGAACTTTTGATAATTGTCAGAAATTTTCGAATTGTGTATGCATGTGATTTGTTCTAGATTTTGTCGACCATGTGTGACTATAATTGTTGATTTAGCTGATTAGTTTAATTTGTCGGCCACTCAAAATTGCATTAAGAATCTATTCAGAATATTTTTGTTCAAGGATTCGGCCCAATCAAGTTTCAGTATGCATGTGATAATATTAGTTGATATATGAAAGTGTTCGGCCCATGTGATGTTATATGTGTTCAAAGTTGGCAGAATACATTTGTTAGTGATAGGCCCAAGTTTCACCATCATTGACGGCCCAATCATAGTTTCTTATCATTTAGAGTGTTGTCGACCCAATCAATACTAAAGCTCAATATATCTTCAGCCCAAAGTTTGGGTGATACAGGTGTTTTACGAGTTTGACCATTTCGTTTGAAAAGTTTATTTTGTGAGCATTTGACATCGAAACATGGATTTTGAATAATTATTGGCATATATGAATTTTGAATCTCAGCAGTATATTCCGATAAAGCAAGAAGGAGAAACAGTCTCAGCAAAAGAAGTTATTGAAAAAGGTCTGTTTTTTTATCATTCGTCTGATGAAGAGGGTGACAAGTATGAAGAAGAAATCCAAAGACTTGAAAATCTTAAACAACAACTTCCATCTGATCAACGTAGTGGAAAGTTATTTTATGCCGATAAAATTGAAAAATTGAAAGAAAAACAAGATGCAAAAAGAAAGAATCAAAAAGCAGTTATTGTTAAAGAAGAGATCAGAGCTGAGAAAGAAGTAAAAGCAGCAACAACAGAAAAGCAAATCAAACCTAGTGTGAAAAGGCAGGTTGAACAAGTTCCAGCTGTCAAGATTGAGAAAGAAGAATCTGAAAAACCTGTATCTGTGAATCCTGAACCTGTATTAAAGAAAAAGGTTGAAGAAGATGCACCTATCTTTGATCATTCATCAGAAAAAGAGAGTAAGGATGAAAGTGTTCATGAGGAAAAGAAACAGGTTGAAAATATTTCAGCTTTAAATGTTGAGACAAAAGCTGATGATAAACAGATTCTTGTTTTGCTGAAAAATTGTGAGAAGTTGACATCTGAAAATGACAAACTCTTGAAGGCGGTTGAGAGTTTGTCATTAGAAAACAAAAATCTTAAAAAATCAGAAAATGTTTTGAAAAATTAGATACACAATTTGGAAAATGAAAAAGTAAAGATTGAAAAAGATTTTCAAAGTCAAATAAAGATTCTTGAAGATGGGAGATCTGTTTTTACCAAGAATAACATTGAAAAACAAAAAATGATAAATTCTCATCTTCAGACGATTATTCGACTTGAAAAAGAAGCTGAATGTGCTCAAAAGAAAATCAAAGAGTTAGAAGGTAAAATCAGGGAATGGGAAGAAAAGTTGAAGGTTTTTGTGAATACTTCAGCTATTCCCTGCCCAAAACCAGTTAATTCAGTTCCAATAAGTGACGATGTCACAAACTATGACAAAGTCGTAGTTGAAGATTGCGATGAAAAATCTGATGATGAAAACGAAACAATTGAGAAAAAGAATTTATTTTTGAAGTTAAAAGAAAAGTTTCAAGAAACTGTTACACAATCAACTGAAAAGGGAGAATGCTCTAAGCAAAAACCTTTGAAGAAGAAAGTGGAACAAAAACAAAAAGAGAAAATTTTGAAAAATGTTCAAAAAGAAAATAAAAGTTCATCAGATCAATCATCCAATCGCAATCAGAAATTACAAAAAGTAAAAAATGAAAATTCAAAAATTGTTGGTAATAAGTGGTGCAGGTTTGACCACAGTGCTCAAAAGCCAAATCCAGCATACAAGAGGAGCAAGGATTATCACCAAGCCAAACAGTGCTATGATCTGAATGTTTGGACTGAGAATGGTGATTAGTACGATAACAGAGTGTGTTATACTTGTGGTGTTCGAGGACACATTGCTGTTAACTGCCAAAATCAGTGGTTTGAGACGAGGAGATGCTTTAACTGCAACATGATTGGCCATATTGCTAGAGATTGCTCAATGAGATCAATGAGAAGATCGAGGGCTGAATCTCAGAAGCAGGTGAAGAAACCAGTCAATGTCAAGCCCAAAGAACAGAAGGTTCAAGAACCTAAAGTTCAAGAAAAGAAAGTGAAACTTTCTCAGGGACAAAAAGACAGACTGAGGAAGAAGAGGAAGAAGACCAGAGAGTATCTGGAGAAGATTTTGTCCTCGGATACAACTGGTAAAACAGATAAAAGTTCTGATAAATCGTCTTGCTCGCCAAAGAATGACAAATCAAGCAAAACGAATTCATCAGATACAAATCTGAGGACGAAAGAGGGAAAGAAGAAAAAGAAAGTTCCTGGCAATGAATCTGTTTCTTCGGAAACAAAGGAGCCACATGTTGGCGATGAATCTGGCTTATCAAAGTCAGACAAGCCACATTCAGGCAATGAATCTGGTATGGTAAAGCCAGAAGAGCCATGTGTTGAGGTAAAAAATGAGAATTCTGGTCTAACAATGGATGATGCAAATTTTCCACCATTGTTGAACAAGAATTCAAAATCACCCAAGGACCGCCAGGCTTGGGTGAATCTGTTTAAATGAAAAACCTGACTTGCCGGAGTTCCCAGGTTGGTAAGCGTGGAACATGAATCGGCACATTTCTTGAGAAATTCACGAAAGTGATTTCGATTTACAAGTGGTAAATCAGGGACATTAAGTTGTACTTGATTTTCTACAAGTGATGTTTTTGGATTGATCTTAAAAATGTTAGTTTTTTTACAAGTGGTTGAAGAAAACAAGGTGATGAATGATCCCCATGTTTGAGATGACTCACAAAACTAATTTTCCGAAAAAACCATTTTGATTAAAACAAACTTAAGTGTTTTGAAATCACTATGGGAAAATGTTTTGGTGTTAGGGGGAGTTCTGGTGGTTTAAGCCAAGTGAATGGAGAATTGAAGTAATTCTCATCATGTTGTCATTTACTTTGTACAGTTCATTTTCAAAATTTTCCCAGAAAATTAAAATTGAGATATATTTTGATTTTAGGGGGAGAGAAATTTTAAAAAAATTTGAAAATTTGAAAATGTCAAAAACATTGAAAAATTCAAAATGAGTTTTGTTGTAAAAAGAGGAAATGATAGTAGATCAGTGAGACTGTCACAGCATGCTAAAGAAATGAAGAGATAAAATGTGATAAACGATCTTACTAAAGATGTGACGGTAGGCTCAGCTAGACTAGTAGATTTGCGAGAACGATACAAACCTAAAATGAAAAGCCTAGTTCTAGTGGGAAACATGGTCGAAAGCATAGTACTTAGTTTTGTCCTTCTTGATTGTGTGCCTACTCGGTAATCGCTGATTGTCGAAAGACATAAAACTGGTTAAGTTTGCGAACTTTCACAACTTTGCTAAAAAGTCGCTGTGATTGTGCATTTCATTTTGCAAAGATTTAAACTTGTCTTATTTCTTTATTTTGTTTAAGCATTGGACATCCTCTGCGTATACGTGAGTATCGACCTGGATGTTATTGCCTAAACGTTTGCTTTATTTTCTTTGGTGTTTCGTTTAAGCTTTGGATCACCTCTGCGTATACGGAAGTATCGACCTGGTGGCTAAAGCCTAAACAACTTCAACTTGATTTTATTTTTCTTATTTTGTTTAAACATTGGACTTTCTCTGCGTATACGGAAGTATCGACCTGATTGTTAATGTTTAAACATTCTGCTTTGTTTTCGCACAAATCACAGTTGATAAAAGTTTAAAGGCATTACTTGAGTCAGTGTATTGCATGATGAGGGGATATGCTGAGATCGTGGGGTCCATAAGAATTTTAGTGCAAAATTAATATACCTTAACGTGGTAAGCATTTCGAAAGTTTTTAGATTGAGTTTAAGTGGACAACAATATCGTCAATCCATGTGAATCGTTTAGAACTTAAAATGTTTAAAGCTTAACGGTGCTAGTGATTGGTCACATACACTGATATGATCCTCTTACACAAACTCACAAAAATATTGTTTGTAAATATTTCTTCTTTGCGTTTCATTACAATCAAAAATTCCAAAAAAAGATTTTAGTGTGTTTTAGCATAAATTTTGAAAAATACAAAAAGATTTTCGACAACTGATGTTGGAGAGCTGATTTTCAAAATTCCGAGTGCTGAACTTGATGAACTGGTTTGGGAGTGTGTGTATTGAATTGAAAAATTTTTATTTGAGAAAGAAGTTGAGATTAGTTAATCAGGGTCATTAATTTGAACTTGATGGAACTATTTCTAATAAGTTTTTCTTATTGATTTAAGTAAAAACTTATGTTTTGATGAGAATGTGCAGGTTATTTGAATGATAGAGAGTCAGGTTCCGATACCTGAGGACTGTGTGATTTCAACATGCCAGACTGCGATCCCAGTATATTGAAAGGGGGAGTCTGAAGACATCCGAGTAGAGATTTTTAGTGAGGAGTTTGTTGATGATAGAGAAAAGAGAAGATAAAGATTAAAGGATACTTACAGCGTCAAACATTTCAAAGAAAAGAAGCCCAAAGGCTGATAAAGACTGAAAGTGCAAAGACTCGACACTGAAGACTCCGTCAACATCCGAGGGGGAGTTTGTTGGTGCATCCGTCTGTCATCTTCGTCTTGTATCGAGTCTTGTATAGAATTGTTTAGATTAGGGCACGAAATGTTGATTTCCCACAAAATAGACATGACATTTTCGTGGGGAATTAGAAAATTGTCATTTCGTGGGGAATCAGAAAATTGTCATTTCGTGGGGAATCAGAAACATTATAAATAGGAGAGTCATCATGTCATTTGGTGGGGAATCAGAATATTGTACCGAAGTGCTGCCGGTATTTCTCGTGCTTGTAAACGTCATTCAATCAATAGAAACAACAGTTTAAAGTGTATTGTTTGCTGAATTGAACTCGGTTTCTTAGTTTCCGCCTCTGAAACTGAGATAAACTCTTCTGATCGACTCATTCGGGTCCTAAATCGATCCTACACTCTGATAGACTTAAAATCAGCCACTGTTTCATATATACTGTTTCCAACAACTGTTGTTGCCCAACAGTGGTTTCCAAACAACTATCATCTAATTTTTCATCAGAGGTTGCCACGTGGGCAAATGTTAATCGTCAGATGTTTGAAACTGCTGCCACGTCAGCATTCACTTTTTCCCTTTTATAAAACCCTGACTAAATCTCAAACAGATCTTTCATCGCCATATCGAATTCAAAGTTCTCCAAAATGGTTTCCATCTTCTTCTTCACTTCAACTTTAACCATTCGTAATTTCTATTTCCGACCGTGGCTCTCATCATTAAACACCCCCATAACTACCTCTGTACCTTTGAGAAAACCAACAAAAATACAGAGTTCCACTCAATAATTGACATCTTGTCAAACTCCAAATACAAAACACTTCTCACCACTGATGCACCCATATACCAAGTCACACTGCGTGATTTCTGAAAAAATGCCAAAATTCAAGAACAGGGCAATGAGCCATTTGGTATCACTTCAAAAGTAGGAGGTGTCTTGGTTGCTATAACCCCTGCAAACATCTCAGAAACATTTCAGATGAATGATATTCCAGGTAAAAGTTCTTTCCCTAAAAATGAGTTTCAAACAGACTTGATAGAAAGGGGATATGATGGACAATTAACAAAAGCCACCATGTTTAAACCAAACTTACCACCAACCATGAAATTTCTGTTCCGTACCCTGTTAGAATGTCTGTCAAACAAAACCACCACTTTTACTGAAATACCACTTAAAATTCAGTACTTGGGATTTGCAATTTTGAATAACACTGATTTTAACTACTCTTGAGCACTGGTTACTGATATGGTTACTAATGTGAAAAACATTAAAAATGGAAATAATGCTTTTCTGCTGTTTCCAAGGTTTTTGAGTTATTAATTGCAAAAGAAACTTCCACAAAAAGCTTTTTAACAAGGAACTTCTTTCAAAATGAATAGTCTTCCATCCTAAACTTTTACTCGCCTAACAACCAAAGAGTCAAATTTTTCTAAGACAAAAGCAAAGAAGTTTGAGCAAATTTTAGATGCATCCACATCTGCTCCTCAAAACTTCTGTTGCTGAGCCCACTGCTCGTGGTCATCACAGCATCACAACCACTGCTGTGAAACCCCCACCATCAAAACCCAAAAAGACCAAAACAAAAACCAAAAAGCCCACCAAACCCACAAATAAGGGTCCTCTAGAAGATGAGATCCCAGAGGTTAACCCTGTGACAACACCAATGTCACTAGAAACCACTGTTGCTACTTCCTCACAACAGTTGGAAAGATCTCAACCTGAAACCTTAACTCCTCATGTTACCTCACAAAAGTAACATGTTTAAGCACAGGGACACCACCATATGAAACATTACCTTCACTTGAGAGTATGTTTAAAAGCCCTTCTCCCCAGGCAATATCTCTTTCAACACCACTCACTTCATCTCCCATTTCACCTACATTCATACCCCTGTTTGAGGCTATTGACAATTAGACAATAAGCAGCCCCTCTCACCAACATATTACTAAGAGTATAACTTCTATAATAGTTGTGTCTGAACCTGTTCAATTAGCTAACCAACAAACAGTTGAGGAGGTTACACCACTTGAATTTCCTGAAATTCTTATTGGTAGTTCAAGTGGAGCAGCTACTACAAATGTTGGATCAACTGATCTACATTTGGATAGTAGTTTCATCAATCAGACTCCCTTGAAGGCAACCACTGCTATGTCTACCAAGGTAACCACTGATGTGTCTACCAAGGTAACCACTGATGAAGAGGGAAGTCCCCAGTACCAAGAAAAAGGGGTATCTGCTAATGATGATTTGGAGTCTACTCCTGTCACAAAAGCAAATACAAACACCTCTGGTGGGAATTCAGGTGAGCTTATTAAGTTAGGTGATGAATTAAAATATAAGGATTTAACGGAGAGGATGTCCACAATTGAAACAACTGTTGGTGAAATGAAAGATTTGATGAAGCAGTTGGTAGATGCTTCGAAAAGTTAGCCTACTCATCAGCAGTTATCCCAAGAGCTTTGGAATTCAGTACAACCCATTCTTGCAGCTCAAAGAGAACTGGCTAAACTTCAACATAACTCACAAATGGAGCTAATTAGAGTTATGGTTGAAGCAAGATATAAAGAAGCACAGGCAGATATCAGGGGCATTAAAGAAGCCCTTGCAAAGTTAACTGGCACTTCCCCTACACCTATCTTTGAAAAAGATGATGAAAATGATGCCAAAAAGGGGGAGAAGGATTCCATGAAAAACTTTGGCAAACCAACACCAAGAACTAAGACAAAACAAAAGCCAGAGCCTGCCAAAGACACTTTTGTGAAATCTGCTGGAAAATCTGACACTGGAAGGAAAAAGGGAATTGATGAGACCTTTAACAAACAGACAGATGAAGAGATTTTAGAAAAATAGAAGAGAAATGACACCAAAGAAAGCAAAGCAGATGTTTGGAAAAAGGAACAGGAGAAAAAGAGGAAATGGGAAATTGAAAACACAAAATCTTGGTACCTCTAATAGAAGAAATTCATTTAAACACAACAAACCTCCACTTGCCACATTCCCCAAAAGAACTGTTTCTAAAAAGCAAACCACTGCAGCTACCAAACCTAAACCTTCAGCACAAAAACCATCACCACAAAAACCACCTCAAAAGAAGCAGAAAACAACTTCATCATCACCACCATCCACAACAAAACCAACAGATGTTGATGCATCTAAAGCATCAAAAGATGTTAAGATAACAGCTGTTGAGACACCAGTGGTTTCAGTAGTGGTTAGCCAAACCACTGCCCCTTCCATTCACTTTGACACACCATCAACACAACCACCACCAACACCTCAAAGATTCCTTTCACAATCAACCTTTTCACCCAACCACCATCTCCTTCTAAAACTCCTCCTGCTCCTAAACTTGCTTATACCAGGAAAAGGAAATTTGTTATGTTGGAAGAAGAAAAAGAAATTCCTTCACCAATTCCTATTTCATCTGCATCATACATTCAACCCTCATCATCTCCTCCACAAACCAACCCAATCAAACAACCACCCACTATTCACATCCCACAAAACATTCCATTGGCAGCCAAATATCCTCTGGAACTGATTGTAGTTCAAAATGAAACGATTCAATTTTACAAAGAGGATGATCTATCCAAAAGATCTTTCCCATCACTGCAAGGCTTCATTACACCTCAGAATATTGATGAGTATTTAATATTAAAAGCCAAACAAGCTGAACTGATAGCGAAACATGTGAGTAAAGGGTTAGATGACAGTAAATACCAGGGTACTTATCAACATGAGCATAGTAAAGTCAGGAAGTTGGAAGACTTTGCTAGAGACCTGAGTAATTTCATGTTAGAGCTGCCACCTGATGTTGGTTTTCAAAAGGAACTGAGGATTGATTATTTGAACCTCATCATGGATACAAAGCCCTACAAAGCCAACAAGTCTCAATTCAAGGATTGGCCTCTTGATGCTCTCAAAGATGAAATCATCAGAATTGAAATGATGAATAAAGATCCTCAAACAAAGAAATTTGCACCCAACTGGAACAAATTGAAGAAGGTTGATGTGGATGATGCATTGAGGTAAAAAGGAAAGAGAGCAGAGCTTGTTGCAGTTGGATATGGGCCTTCTAGATCAGTTGCAAGATGGTCTATGCTAAATGTTGATGAAACTTATAAAAAGTTAGAAGAGCTCAGAAAAACAGATCCAACCCTTCCTAAGAAGCCAGTGTATGATGATGAAACCACTGCTGATAGGACTTAGCAGACCCATTCCCTTAAAAAGCTGTTCTCATCATCTAATGTATCCATCAGTGTCTTGAATCAAAGAAAAAGGAAACAGATTGATGAGGAAGATGAGAAAAGGGATGCTGAATTTAGAAAAGAGGCTATCAGAAACACACTTCTATATGGACCAGAGGAGACTACTAACCAACTTGCTTCTCAAATAACTGAAACTATCAAGAAACTGGCAAGCAGACCTCAATCACCAAACACATCACAAATAAAACTTCTCCCTAGAAACCCATCACACCCAAAAATACTAAAGTGGAAATCTGACAAAGATACCCACGTATTGACTCTACTCAGGTCTGATGGTAGACTTGAAAAGCTGTCAATGAAGGCTGCATGTGCTCTGAATGCAGATGATCTTCAAGATTTTTTGAAACTTCAACTTCAAAGGGATGAAGATGGTACAGATTCCTTGGATTTTGAACTCCAATTCAAAGGGCAATTCCGAGAACTGTTGATGAGAGAATAAGATCAGAATAATGAAGTGTTTTGGCATCATCTGTTCTAGGGGGAGATTGTTGGCTTATGTAATCCTTCCTTGAAGAAAAGATGATACAAAGCCAAAACTGGTTCTGCAACAGATGATCCAGAATAACGGTGCTTGAACCTTATTTTCCTCCAATGGCAGTGGCACTTAGTAATTGATGACCTCTAAAGTCTGATTGTTTTATAAAGACTGTTATGCAAAGCTTTGTTGAATGCAAAGACTGTTGAAGACTAATCATTTGCTGAAGTCAAAGTACTACTGAAGTCAAAGACCTGATCAACCTTAGTGGAAAGCACTACTCAGTCTCATAAGTGGTTGAGCATCATCAGTGGATAGCCTCATCAGAGTTTAGTTAATCATTTTTCTTAATGTAAGAGTGTCTGTAATACATCAGTGTTTAGAGGTTTTTAAGATTGTTAGCTATCACTGTCTAGGTGATGTTACCTAAGATGCCATAGTGTTTAGAATTGTTCTATAAATAGACAGTGCCTGTACTATTCTATTAGCTCTTTCCACACACTTGCATCTTGTACGAACTAACATTGTGAGCTTAGGCTGAGGGGGAGAAAGTGTTCATGCATGCATAGTCGAAACATTGTGTAATTTCAATCTTTTGATTATAAAAGCATACATAATGAAAACTGTTCTTTCCTTGATTGTGTTATAAAGTTTTTCTTCATTCCGATAAAATTGTTCACTTGTTTATCTTCTTCATAGTTCATCTTATAAAAACTACACAATCAAGCAAATTCAGATCCTAACAGTTATAGTGGCATGTCACTCTTTTGGCGGCAACGTTACCCTTAGCCATATTGGTCTGAGTCAGCAGGGATACAGTCCCGCAAGGCCGGATTAGTAAAAGATAATTAAAAAAGTTATTAATGCAAAAACTGGCATGTCCCTCTTTTGAAGGCAACGCTACCCTCGGCCATATTGGTCTGAGTCAGCCAGGATACAGTCCCGCAAGGCCGACTTAAAGTTTTAATAGTAGTTTAATTATAAGGGATTACAAGCCATTCTTACTTGCCCCCGATTTGATGTTATCTGCCTCAAAGGAAGTCCTACTTGTGACATTTGCATATTTTCAATCATTGTACAATTTCGATCCTTTTCGAATTTAATAAAATGTTATATTTTATTTACGAAATACGTAATCGTATGATCGAGCGAAATGATATTCACGACATTTCTGTAATAAAATCCAAGTTACACATGCCTTAACACCTTTATATAACCTAAATATTAGGTTAAAATGACAAAATGAGATGACACAAGTCAAGGGACCAAAACTATCAAAATGCAAAACCTTTGTGCTGCAAAAGGCTTACGGACCGTAAGCTAAGACCACATACAGTCAGTAAGCAGCTGCTAGTGACAGCAGTTTGCAAACTGTCATTCTCAGCTCATTTCCTTGGCTTCCAAGTCACAAAATTTGCCCCTTCTCTTCTCATTTGGACACCAGGGAGGACATTAAGCATGTCATAACACCTGGAGGGACACTTGGCTTGAATTGGTGAGCTCAAGATCACTATAAATAGCCATGTCCTTTGTTCATTCCAACTTGCACCTTTCAACTTTCTTTCTCTCTTCTCTTGGAGCTTGTTTCCAGTAATTGGAAGCCTCCTACTGAAGTTATATCCTTCTTAGAACACAAGTAAGTGTTCTCTCCTAGTCTATTTCATTATTTTAGCTATTTATGAGTTAAAAGTTAAACAAATAGACTTTTCTTTGACTTTCGGTTCTAACCATTTTGGTCAAGTCAAAGTTCAAACTAATCTTACAATATAATTAAACTTGTTTTGACATATTAGACTTGTCATAGGACTTATTTAACCATCAGAACCCGTAGTTACGCTTACAACCCGTTAAAGTGACTTAAACCACTTTAACAAGTCTTAACGGGTTAAAACACTTAGGAACCCTTTCCAAATCAGAATGTAAGGTATTATAAACCATATTACACCTGATCTTTCATTCATTCAGTCTCGATACACTAACATAGTTATCTGATACATTAGGAAACACTTAAGCTTTGTTTATTCAATTGAACAAGGACATCTACGCAATCCCAAGTGAGTATATAGCTCCCCTCTTTTACGTTTTCTAAATGTTTTGGGGTGGTTCATATGTGCTAAACCAATTTTCAAGTTTTCAAAATAAATTACATGGTTTATATATAACAATATGTTTTCAATAATGTGGGAAACTTGTTGTGGTGTTATCCATGACACGAATGAAGTTCATTAACTTTGGCCATGCCGACCAATAGTATGTTATGGTACCATAGGACTGCTAATCCCGTTATCAGATTTCCCAGAGTTTGTGGGGAAGTTTGTGGAACGACGGAAACTTTATTTTTCACATACCCTTTGGTGGTGTGTTAATCGAATATTTTAATAGACCCTTTGGTCGAGACGAGTCAACACAGGCTTGAATGTATTCACCAAAAACGACCACAGTTTACATAATTAAAACAAAGACGATTGGTTATTGGTTTATAACACGGACAATTGTATTATACAAGGTAAGTGATTTAGATAATGGTACGGGTGTAATACGATAAAAGGATGGTGGATACGCCGCTAGTACTCCCTATATATAAATGATTTTATTGTATTACATATCTTAGAGTTATTCAAATCACTTTAAACAAGGACAAATGGTTTTGGACAAGTAACGACTGATTTTCACATAAAGATATAAACCATACAATGATTTTTTTAAATCGATTTCTTACTCGGTTTTACAAAAGAAACACTTTTGTCAGGATTTATGGCTACAAAGTTTTCATACTTATACCAACTTGTATAGTTGGTTAAACATGTTGCAATATCAAACATTTATTACAAGGTTCTTACTCGTCGACTCTCGTAGTAGGACGAGGTATTGCAATAACAAATACAAAGCCATGAATTTGACATACACAAAACCTATGTTACTCACCGGCTTTCTATGCTAACATTATTTTCACATATGTTTCTGGTGCTAATGTGTGATGATTATGAACGCATGCTACACATAGGATAGACTCGGGCCTTAGTATACTTTAAAATCTTAAAGACAATTTTGTGTATTTTTTTTGTTTTTGTTCCAAGACAATGTAATTCAATAAAACAAAACCTTATGTACCATGTGTTTGAAATAATTCCTGTAACGTGATTCTCTGACGTTTCCACCGCGGTTTGTTATATTACGCGGTCGGGGTGTTACAGATATTGATATGAGAGCCATGGTTATAGGGAATTAGGTTATTAGTAATGCTTTTGACCTAGACTATAACCTTCCTAGACCCGAACGTGAGGTGACTCATTTATAGATTTTAATATAATACCATCACCTATCCTTAGGTGATTACACAACAATACACAAGTCGCAAATTCATTCTTAAAAGACTAAAAACAAATCACCGGTCTTTAAGCCTTTAATGTTTTCAAAATCTCGTCAAAGTTTGGGTTTTAATGTGAACATGTGCAATCTGGAAGGGTGGATGCATGTACCCTGAGTATTCTGTCTAAGGCTAGAGTGCTCGTACAAATCCACTTAATCGGACCAGTCAATCTTACCTGGGAACTCTTGGGGTGAGTGTCCACTTATAGGCTAAAGCACGTCTTCATAATACATTATAAAGACCCATTTACTCTGATTAGCCACTTTGTCGTTTTTTTTGTTTTAATTACCGACCTTAGGCCGTAGGTAATCCATGAGAGTGCGTTGATCCGCCATGAGAAGGTTTTGGGGTGAGGCTTTTTGAAAGTTTTTAGATTGAAGTCACTTTCTCAAAAAGCGCTCCGGTTCAAGTGCCACTTTTATGTCTTTGTCGGAGGTAGAGGTCATGCACCACGTTGAATTTCCTGTGAATTATACAGAGTTGCATCCGGCTCACTCATATTCCGCAAAAACAACAAGCATGTCAAGAAGCAGTAAAAGGCTCAAAAATATGCTCAAGTAAACGGAAGGAATGGGTGCAAGTGTAAAAATTAGCATGCGAGTCATTATTTTGTTTGTCACGCTTATAGTTATCTTTTTAAAATTAATGTGACTTGTCAGTTTTGATCGTATCTAATGCTTTCTAAAAACTACTAAACGTTTTTTTTTCGTTTTGCAATATGTAAATGCTACAAAAATTAAAACCAGAGTTTTTGCAAAAACTTTAAGGAGAAACAAAGTTAACAGCGTTAATACCCATCCCCACACTTGAACTTCACATTGTCCACAATGTGAAACAAAAATAGTTAAGTAGTTATGAATAGCTAAGCTATAGTGTGAAAAGGAGAATAACACTCTCCAGGATATTGAAGAAAACGTTAGAATATCTGTGGACTTGACTTCACCGTCCCCATGATCCCGGGTGCATACTCGGTGTATGTCCCCATTTTCCTACAAAAGGTGACATACTAGACAAAATACAAAGCATCACAACCGATCAAAGGATTAGTTAAATAACCATTCCATCAATTAGCTAAAAAGAAAATAAAATTAAAAGTGAGGTTATTATTATTATTATTTTCTTTTTATATATTATTTTCTTTTTTTATTATTGTTATTATTGTTATTATTTTTTTATAATTTTTATTATCTTTTCTTATTTTATTTTTTTATTATTTTTTTCATTTTTCATTTTTTTATTTTTATTATTTATTTAATATTGTTTTTGTCTGCACGGCCGTGCACATAAAATGCACAGTCGTGCAGATCAACAAATGAACTGATGTGCACAACAGTACTTGCGTGCACGATCATTTGTGTGACGCGCACGACCATGCGCTTCAACAACGCATAGGGTGTACTCGAACAAGTGCGGCTATGAAGTGCATGGCCGTGCAAATCAAGTGCACGGCCGTGCAGTACCTGTGTCTCTGCAGACAGAACCTATAGAATCCACCAAACCTGATTTTTTTTTTTATCAAAAATAACCATTTTTACAAGATTTTTCCTGTTTGTGGACCATTTCAACGTCAAAACTCTACAAGGCATGAAGCACAACTACAAAAACTTACAAAATACTGAAACAATCAGTAAAACCAAAGAAATAAAAAAAATATAATATTTACAAATTTATCCCCAACGTGCTAAACGCGTGTTTTCTCAATCATGACTCTTTTAACTTGCAATAAAAAGATAAGCACGGTGCAGCAACGAATAACATAGTAGAGTCCAAAATAAATAAATTAAATTAATTTTGAATAAAATTTAAACAAACAATCAGATAATCAATTAAATTGGAAAAAAAAGAAACAAATAATAATAAAAAATATCAATAAATCCAACAAATTTTAGATAAAATAATATAAAATAAAATAAATAAAATATAAAACAATCTGAATAAATAAAATAAACAAATAACAAAAAATAAATAAAGAAAGAAAAAAAGAAATGTATATACAAACAAATGAATAAACAAACAAATATGAACAAGTATTCACAAGCATGTACACCGGTAAAAGACTGAGTCAGATCGTTCCAAAAGCTCGCCACATCCCTGGAAACGACGCTAAAAACTTGACGTGTGCATATATATACATATTTATACAATAAATTTTACACATGAACTTGGTTTTAATATTTATAAAAATGATTTATACCTTAACATTAAAACACACAGAAAAGGACAAGTGTACCCTATCATTTATGTAGTAAAGTATAGGTAAGAACCATATATCGATCCATGAACGCGGGCGGATGCATGAGTACTAAAGCGTTGTCACTGGTTTACCGGTAAAAATATAGGTGAACAAAGTTTTTAACTAAATTAATCTAAAACTATATTTAAAACATAAAAGACTCCATATATAAAAATGTATATTATTTTGTTTTACAAACAACCTAAGCATGTTAACTAAGTCGGAAATGTCACAAAGGCACTTGATCAATCTTCCAATTAAAAAAGACAATTAGTATCCCTTTCTGGAATCCTAACATGAAAATTCTTTGGAAAGCTAACGCGATAAACACACTTTAGCCACCAAAATCATTCATTAGCGCTCTATTGATATATTTTCATGCAAATCTTCTAAACATAAGTTAGTCATCCGTTAAGAGTTTTCTAACTTCACTTAATCAATGAAACTAATACCGATAACACAATACAACCACCGAGACAAGCATAAACTAGATCATATCACAAACTATTCCATTTTACAAACGTTGAACACAAATCTACCAATATAGTAATTTCAACCAAAACCACTAAACAAAGATCATAAACCGTGTCAAGAACTTGTAACAACACCATCTAACCCATTAGGGTCCTTACGTGCAAGAAAGTACTCTTGATTAACATTTGATTTACCTTTTATTAAACTAATACCCATTTCAAGTTTCATGGTGTAAACATATTAACAAGTTAATAGCTTAACAATAAATGCTTAATTAAGGGTTTTTTCAACATATCTTAACTAAACATTCATTAATCATCCAAGATAACCAAATACAATCAAGAATCCAACTTCAATGAAACATGTTTGCCATATGATCATCAAGATTTACACATGAAAAGTACCAAAGTTTCATACAAACAAGATTAACATACTAATGTTTGTTCATAAGACAAGTAACCTAGTGTTTTTGCCATAAGGCTACAATAATACATAATACATCAAATCAATGCTTGAAATGTAAACAGAAATTAAGAAAAGAACAAATCAAACTATAAACAAGCAAGGATTTGATGGATTGGAGGAAGATAAGCTTCTTTGCAACTTGGAGGCTTGAATCCGAACAAAGTAGGCTGCTTGCGGAGCCTAGAAATCGCCCAGAAGTTAGGAAAATTACCTAATGATTCGATCAGTAGCATCTGTTCTATTTTATAATGATTTTTCATATCTGCACGGCTGTGCACTTCATGTGCATGCCCGTGCACGAATAATTTTTGGGTGACATCATTGCAGAGGTGGGTCAGACAAGTGGATCGTTGGGCGACAAAGTCAAACCAATTGCACGGTCGTGCACTTGATGCTCACGGTAGTGCATGGTCTTGAAATCAGTCAGTTTCTTTGAGGATCAGGTAGTGCACGGGGGTACACATCGACGCATGGTCGTGCGTGTCCGAGAAGTCAATTGCACTGCCATGTGCACCGCTAGTGCTTCCGGTGTCGTGAGTCGTACATGGTCGTGCATGATCTCTAACTTCAACATAATCTGCAGAATTCATCCGAAATGCCCATAAATCCCTCTTTTTTCTCCAACTTTGTCTTCGGCATGTTGTTTAAGACCTGAAAATACAAAAGTACCTGATTAAGTACTTAAACAACGAAGTTCTAGTAAAAAACGGAGAACGGGAGTAAAATGGGGGACTAAAACATGTGTAATTTAGCATATATCAAAGGTCAGCCATTGTTATACCTTGGTTTAACACAAATAATGATTATTTAGTTGTCCAATCTAGTAAATCAAGTAGTATAACATACTTGTAACAACATAATATAAGATTAGACAAACTAAAATATACTTCTACAATATGAAGGAAACGAAAAGGCAATTAGGACATTACTTTAATATGAGGGAAACAGAAAGCAAAACATAAAACACCAACATGGATTTTAATATTCAACAACTAAACATATAACAATACCAAATTGTTTCTAAAATAAGCACAAACTTGGATAACGATCCATGATTTAAATATCTCGTGCCTCGACCATATCTGATTCGTACGTATTCATACTCAACACCGTAGACTTTAGAATATTAACTGAAATAACAAATAAAATATAACTTTTATTAAATTACATGAGCCATTAACTTTAAGTAATTTTTAGAAAGTTCATGTGTAAAGCATAACATAGTATCTGGTAGATGAACCAACTTCACACGCGATACATATATGATAGACTTTTGTTGGACGGCTCAAATGGTACGTATAACATCGGAAGGCTTCAAGGCGGACAAAAACATTTGTATTGTGTGACCACTAACGATCTTGGGTTAAAGTTCTTTTAATAATAATATTTTCTTACATATTTTGTAAATATTATGTTTGTAATTTGTTAATAAATAATAACTTACTTCTTATCTTGAAGAGAATTTTCAAAACAACATCGATCCCATTTACCTTCTATTATTCTCCAAACCACATCTACAACCAAATCGTATACACTTATTATATATACATATATAAACTTTTATATGTTTAATAAAAAAATATAGACAGAGATTTTATATGTACCAACAATAAATTTTTAAGGTCTCCTGTCATGCTTCAATTTTATAATGGAAGGGACCAATGGATATAAAGAAGCACCTCTGCCCAACATATTGATGTTCGGCATTTTCGTCCATAGAGTGCTTCAAATGGTGTAGCATTGATGCTGGTATGATAACTGTTGTTGTAAGAAAATTCTATGAGAGGTAAGTGGTCGTCCCAATTTCCTCCAAAATCAATTACACAGGCTCTAAGCAGATCTTCCATTTGAGGATGATAAGCTGTACTTAGGTTTAATCTGGTTCCCATTGCTTTTTGGAAACTCGTCCAAAAATGAGAAGTAAAACGGTTGTCTCTGTCAGACACAATAGATAAAGGAATTCCATGTAATAAAACCATTTCATTTACATATAGCTTGGCTAACTATTCCATACTGAAAGTTTCCTTTATTGGTAGGAAATGGGCAGATTTGGTTAATCTGTCTACAATCACCCAGATTGTATCATTACCTTTTTGTGTCTTGGGTAATTTGGTGACAAAGTCCATGTTATCAATTCCCATTTCCAGATTGGCATCATTAATAGATGTAGTAACCCTGAAAGTTTTTGATGTTCAGCTTTAACCTGGGAACAGGTTAAACATTTAGCAACATAATTCGCTATATCCTTTTTCATTCCTATCCACTAGAAATTATTTCTTAAGTGTTGATACATCTTGTCACTACCGGGATGTATTGTATATTTAGACTTATGGGCTTCTTCTAGAATTCGATTTTGTAGGTTTCCTTGAATAGGTATCCAGATCCTTTTCTTATGGAATTTCCAAATTCCAGCTGCTCCTTTTTCTAATTCCTTAATTATTCCTTTTAGACCTTCAGCATCGTCCTTGATTGCTGTTTCCTGTATTTCTCTAATTTGCTCATTTAAATCTACCTGCAAGTTTAGTCTAAGAGGGCGTACTCATTTTTGGCTTTTCATGATACTTTCGACTTAAAGCATCAACTACTACATTAGCCTTCCCTGCATGATACTGGATATCACAATCTTAATCACTAAGAATTTCCATCCAACGTCTTTGCCTCATGTTCAATTCCTTTTGTCCGAAGACAAATCTTAAACTCTTATGATCCGTGAAAATAACAAACTTACTACTGTAAAGATAGTGTCTCCAAATCTTAAGGGCCAAAATTATTGCTCCTAACTCTAGATCATGGGTTGTATAATTCTTTTCATGCTTCTTAAGTTGTCTAGAGACATAAGCAATTACCTTTTGGCGTTGCATCAACACACATCCATATCCTAATTTGGAGGCATCACAGTAGACTACAAAGTCTTCTGATCCTTTTGGTAAAGCGAGTATTAGAGCATTGGTTAACCTTTGTTTCAAAATCCTTAATGCTTCCTCTTGTTTTGGTCCCCATTCAAACTTAACTGATTTACAAGTTAGTTTGGTTAACGGAATGGCTATTCTAGAGAAATCTTGAATAAAACTTCTATAATATCCTACCAGTCCAACAAAACTTCTCACTTCTGTAGGTGATTTAGGGATTTTCCATTTTGTAATTGCCTCGATCTTTGTGGGATCCACATGAATTCCTTCATTTACCAGATGTCCAAGGAATTGCACTTCTTGCAACGAGAATCCACATTTTGAAAATTTAGCATAAAGCTTTTCTTTTCTCAACAATGTAAGTCGTATATGCAAATGCTCTGCATGTTCCTCCTTACTATTAGAGTAAATTAGAATATCATCTATAAAGAAAATTATAAATTTATCCAGGTATGGTTTACATATCCTGTTCATCATGTCCATAAATGCAGCTGGGGCATTGGTTAAACCAAATGGCATGACGGTAAACTCATAATGACTGTACCTCGTTCTAAAAGCAGTTTTAGAAATGTCCTGTTCCTGTACTTGCAATTGATGATATCCTGAGCGTAAGTCAATTTTAGAAATGAATCGATCTCCTTGAAGTTGATCGAATAGATCATCGATTCTCGCTAGTGGGTACCGATTTTTAATCGTAACTTATTCAGTTCTCGGTAATCAATGCACATACGCATCGATCCATCATTCTTCTTAACAAATAACACTGGTGCTCCCCATGGCGATGAACTAGGTTGTATGAAACCTTTCTCTAGAAATTTATCTAGTTCATCTCTATTAATGCTAGTCGATAAGGTGCTTTGGCAATCGGCGCCGTTCCTGGTATTAGGTGCATTGTAAATTCAACCTCTCGATCTGGTGGTAATCCAGGTAATTCTTCTGGAAAGACATCCGAGAATTTAGATACTACGGGAATATCTTTAATTCTTTTCCTTTAGTGTTAAGATTACTGAAATCATATACACCATTCCTCCTTTCCGACCATAACTTGTAGCTTTCATCACAGAGATGAACTTTGTTGACCTTGTTGGCTTATCTCCTTTAATTGTGATCCTTTCGCTAGTTGGCGTACTTACTTGTACAGACTTTTGATCACATAATATACGTGCCTGATTGGCTACCAACCAATCCATTCCTAATACGATGTCAAAACCGGCAAAATCCATTGGTAAAAGATTAGCGATAAAGTTATGGTTAAAAATTTTTATCCTTGCTCCCTACAGGATTTCACTTATCTTGATGAAACTTCCATTTGTCGTCTCCTCCAGAAAGTCTTGTTTAAGTTTAGTTAATGGTTGATTGAGAAGTTTGTAGAAAAAAGTATTGATAAAACTTTGGTTTGCACCAGATTCAAATAATACTTTAGCATAAACATCGTTAACTAAAAACGTACCGGCAATCACATCCGGGATCATCTTGGCTTCCTTACCTATCAGAACGAAGGCTCTGGCATTCTTCTTGGGTCCTTCTATTGTTTTTGCTTTGTTGTTTGTTGCTAGAGCTAGTTTCGGACAGTTCGGTTTGATATGACCAGCTTCTCCACAATTATAGCATATTCTAACGTTAGCTTTCTTGCTACAGTCTTCTTCCTTATGCCCTGATATTTTGTAGAAGTTGCAGTATATCGAGCATCTTTCGGAGTGTTTTTTTTTACAGTACTTGCAGTTGGGTGAAGAGGAAGAACCTGGTCCTTTTCCACGGTAGGAATTACCATATAGTAATTCTCGGGTAATCTTTTGAGCTAGGTTCTTTTTCTGGTTTTCCTCTTACGTACGTACCAATTCATCCGTTAGAGTGTTAGCAAGTTCTACTGCTTCTTCTATGGTTTGTGGCCTGGCTGCCTTAACTACATGCCTGATCTCACTGATTAATCCCCATATGTAACGGGAGATTAATACTGGTTCTGGTGAGGCTAGCGTTGGTACTATTCTTGCATATTCAAAGAATGTGGTAGCATATTCCTTGCAATCTACCCCACTCATTCTATGATTTAAGAACTTATTGGCAATCTGCTCCTTTTCATGAGGAGGACATAACTTCCTTTCAACTATCTCCTTAAAGTTGGTCCATTCCATGTTATATACCTTGTCACTTCCTCTTGCCTAAAGAATGGTATTCCACCACTCTAAGGCTGCATTCTTAAAAAGATTAGAAGCATACATGATCTTATCTTCATCTGCACATTTACTTATCTTTAAAACTGCTTCTGTGTTTTCTATCTAGCGCAAGGCTGAAATGACTCCTTCATTGCCTGAGAATTATATTGGTTTACATGATAAGAATTCTTTATAAGAACAACCATATGCGATAGTCCTTCTTCTTTTTGGAATCAGAGCTTGGATAAGTGGTCCTTGATTTCCATTCACACTGTGACTTGGTTCAGTGGGTGCATGTTTACTGCCTATTACGGTTTTATTTTCTACCTTTTTAATAGTGTTGATAATATATGGCATGGCATCTATGATTCCTTGGGCTACTATATGTTCGATAGCACATTTATCCACTTGGTTCCCGTTATTATTCTGGATTTCCTGATTTACTTCGTTTGACATCTTAATTGTAAACATTATCAGGTATTAATATCAAAAAATTTAAACAAATAAAGACTCAAGCATATTTAACCAAAAACGTCGAACATTGTGATTTTACTCTTTTCATACTCATATATGCATCTATTACAACTATAACTGGAATTTAAACATTAGTAACTATTCATCGATATATATATCTATAGGTGAGATGTATTAGTTTATCTATTTTAGTTGATTTTTTTTCATTAAAGTAACAAAATTACACAGACACACACACACACATATATATATACATATATATATATATATATATATATATTAGGCGACTTGTTTCTAGTATCGTCATACTTCCAGACGAGTTTTTCTCCGATTTGGCGGATTTGATTTCCTTGTTCAACCAACTCTTCACCGTATTGGTGAAGTTATACTACATTCTCATGACTCATTGGTGGCATTGGGGCTGGTACTGGGTCAAGGTAACGTGGTATTGGTTCTTCGTAAGGATATGGGTTATTCAATATTTCCTGAATTGACCGGTTGTCATCCCACCACTGATCTAAAGGGTTTGGTGCTGGAATCCAAGGTATCTCATTTGGATCAAAGGCTGGAATTGGAAGTTGGTTTTCCTAGTTCTGTTCTAGATCAATGGGTTGGTCAGGGAATAATGGTAGAAGTTGTGGGTCTGCTACTTAGTTGAGATTAAATCCTCCTTCTATATTTCCAAACATATGAAAGTTATCTAGTTGCCTATCAATTTCTTCTTCCCATAAGGGTCTAGCCTCCTGATTTTGGGTATTTCTCTCTCTATTCACTATTCTTTGTTGTTGAAAATTTCTCATCCTTTTTCTCCTCTCGGATTTTGCTCTACTAAACCAACCTCTCTTTTTAGGGGGGAAAGGTTCTTCGGAAATAGCTTTGAAAACAAATATATCCTCGGAATCAGATGTGTATCCAGGGGTTGGCTGGGATGTTCCTTCATCCTTGGGAGAATGAGGTAGATGACGATAAGCGTCAAAAGTACCCTGATCACTCATACTGTAAACTAGAAAATTGTCAAAATAACAATAAAATTATAATACACATATTTACACAGAATAACATATAACTTATTTTCTAACATAATTGGTTAAAATTTATGTATTAGAAGAACACCTAAATGGCTTAAATTGGTGGCTCTGATACCACCTTCTGTCGAAACCCCCGACCCCACCCCGAGAGCGGGAGCCACGAGCAATAGCTGGTGGTATCGGTGTTTATTAATTGGCAGTGGAAATGAGACATCGGGATCGTAGTTAGGAAATAAATTTCAGAGTTTCAAAACACCAAACTTTTATAATAAAACAAATGGAATAAAACCCATATTTCATTCACAATATTGCTATACGGAAAAACCTAGTTGCTGAAAACATAAACTTTTTATTTAGGTAACTTTATAGCCACTTTCTTTAAGCCTTCAGTGCTCCTTAGCTGGCTTCTTATAGCTTCACATTAGGTTACCTGAAACGCGTTTTAAAAACATTTTATTAGCAAGAAATACTAGCGAGTGCATCATAGTTTAATGAAATAAGCTTTTATAACTTTACATTATTGAGAGCGATTACAATGTTTATATCAACGCAATTACTCATTCAGTATTTGTCACGTTGGCAGTTTCCATGATTGTGGTCATATTACTATTGGCTAACCCTTTGTCCAATAGTAACGCTTGATTAGTAGTGTATACAAAACCCCACATACCGACAATAATTGTAAAATACAAAGACTCAATCATTGTAAGTAAAATTGAAATATTTGAAATTTTGTAACACAGTTTAGTAGAAAAAGAGAATTACTCACTTTGTAAACTTAGGTATCTCAACGAGCTTCCTGGTAATATTTCTTGGTTATTTTCTTGAATTTCTATTAAAAACATACAATGCACGCGTGTTAGTGAGATAACCTAAATCACATTAGCCATACAACACGAGACAGAACCCCAACGAACTTAGTCAGGCAGAGCCTCGACAGGCGTTGGTGGGTCCTAAATCAATCGGGTAGGGTAATGAATTAGTGATTGGGGTTAAAATACATACAACAAGGCAGAGCTTGGTGTTTTAGGAGTTATTATAACTGCCATTTTGGCACTATAGGGACAGAGAAAGAAAAGAAATTTGAACGATGTTGAAAGGCAGTGAACTGCTCAATTTATAGGTGAATCCGGGTTCTCTCGCTCCCCGCGACCCCCCTCCCCTGGCAAGGGCACCCTAGCTATGGCTAGGGTTGCCGGGTGGCCCCATAGGCTCGACACTTGGCTCGACACGTGGCGCAATAGGTGACCGGCAAGCAACAGGTCGTTGCGCCCCGCGACACACTCAAGGGTCCCTGTCGCGGCCCGCGAGCGATGTAAAAACATTATTTTATTTGATTTTTATTAAAATTAGAGTTATCCGGGTCTGGTTTCTCGTATACGGAGCATTATAAGGTGTTTTCGAGGGTTCGTATACAAAACAAAAAAAAAACCAAAATTACCAACATAAATCGACTCAGATCCAGAAAAGATCATCATCGTCATTGAAGCCGCTCAATAGCGCTACGGTTGCAACTAGAGTTGCCATACCAGGTAGCAAGCCACCATCAACGTGAGGTTCACCTTTGATAACCACAACTTTCTCCTCACTTTCTCCTGCAAACAACCGATCCAAATCTAATTTAAATTCAGATCCCGAAAAGATTAACATCGTCGTTGAACCTACTCAGTAGCGCTACGGTTGCAACCGGAGTTGCCATACCAGTTAGCAAGCCACCATCATCGTCAGGTTGCCTTTGACAACCACAACTTTCTCCTCACTTTCTCCTGCAAACAAGCGATCCAAATCCAATTTAAATTCACTTTTATTCCACAATTTCAAGTAAATCTACAAAGAACCTATGTTTGAAATGGATTTTCCATCAGTAAAAGTGATTCCATATTTGCAATACACAAAAACAAGAATACTTTTAATATAACCATCATGAAGCCTCATAGAAAAACAAACTATATCTCATCAGTAAAGATGAAATCCAAGATCTCAAAAAAGCGTATGAGGTTACTAGAAACATACCACTAATTCAAGTGTTATGATATTCTTCATCAAGAGCTTTGCAAGTGCATCTAAACTTGCACCCTGAAATCAACAATTAATCCATTCAAAATGAAACTAACAACAAATAAAGATGGACATACGGAGTTAACAGACCTGCTAATCGGAGATCAGGATCATCATAGCCTCAACATAGAAGAAATCATATCTCAGGTGAACCTAATGCCACAATAATCCATTGAACAACTGAAAAAATCAAGTAACTCAAGTGTTTGATATCCTTCATCAAGAGCTTCGCAAGTGCATCTAAACTTGCACCCTGAAATCAACAATAAATCCATTCAAAACGAAACTAACAACAAATAAAGATGGACATACGAAGTTAATAGACCTGCTAAACCGAAGATCTGGATCATCATAGCCACAACATAGAATAAATGGCATCTCAGGTGATCCTAATGCCATAATCATCCACTGAACAACTGAAAAAACTCAAAAAAATTCAAGTGTTATTATATCCCCCATCAAGAGCTTTGCAAGTGCATCTAAACTTGCACCCCGAAATAAATAATTAATCCATTCAAAACGGAACTAACAACAAATAAAGAAGGACATACGAAATTAGTACACATGATAAACCGGAGATCTGGATCATCATAGCCTCAACATAGAAGAATTCACATCTCAGGTGAACCTAATGCCACAATCATCCACTGACCAACAAAAAAAAAATCCAAAAATTCAAATGTTATGATATCCTCCATCAAGACCTTTGCAAGTGCATCTAAACTTGCACCCTGAAATCAACAATTAATCCATTCAAAATGAAACTAACAACAAATAAAGATGGACTTACGAAGTTAATAGACCTGCTAAACCGGAGATCTGGATAAATATAGCCCCAACATAGAACAAATCACATCTCAGGTGAACCTAATGCCACAATCATCCACTGAACAACTGAAAAAATCAAAAAAAAAATCTTAAACAAATAAGAAGATTCGTAAAAATATATAGGGTTTAAACAAATCATAACTTTACAGATCTGAAAAATATGAAGAAACCCTAGATCTACAAAAATACAAGATACATACTGGGGTGATATGAGTTTCACAAACATACAGTATACCATATCTGCTTGTTCTTCATTCTCAAAAATGAAAAGAGTGTCACTCAAACTGGATTTGGTCAACCTGTAACATCACAAATCATAACTTTACAGATCTGAAAAATATAGACTGCATGATCTATAAACTAAACGAGGCAAGAATAAAGTCATTATTACATACCCAATTAAAAAGTGACCAAAGGATGGAAATAAAAAGTAATACATAAAAGATTTTGTCTTCACCATGTGATGTAAGATATTAGCCAAGCATGGCCATAGTTTGACGAAAGCTCTTACTATCAATCTTAGATCCTGAGACTACTAACCACTCTAACTCTAACGATTGTCGTGGAAGATGATGGTGTTGTGGTGGTGGAAGTGACAGAATTAGTTTGCCAAGGGATGAGTTGCAAGTGAACCAAGCACCTCTATTTATAGGTGAAAACAGTGGGTTTACACGGCCCCGTGCCTGGTAGGCACGGCCCCATGTCCTTCTCCTTCTCTGTCTTCATTTAATGCACTTATCAGTCCAGATGTTGTCAACGGTACGACCCTGTGGTCCTTGTACTTGTTGTACGATACAAGATTTGCAAATCTGATGTTGGCCCAGACGGTTCAAACAATCGTATCAACAACCAAGAACACAAGACATTGGGGTGACAAACCCACGATTCTTTCTATTCAATCAAACAAACTTAACGAACTTACAAAGAAAAGGGATAAATAAAAACAATAACCTAGACCCTTATTTATAGTACTACTAAACTTGCTCTCGAAGATAATTAGACCTTTCCTAAACCAATCACAATATAACTACCTAAAATAAACGAAACTTTAATAAAAACTAATTATATCAATCTTTCACTTTGGCCCTTCAACTTTCAACATTCCCCCTTAATCCTAAAACCCGACTCGACCTTTCTTGACTTTGTGCCGCCAAGCTCTTGAATCTCAAATAGCACTCTCAATTCTTTAATTTCTATCATTTTTATGTCTTTATTCTTTCTTTTCATTTTTTGTAACAAACCTGTTTAACAGGTTCTTCACGCTCATCATTCAAACTGTCGACATTCATCTCAGATCCAACTTCATTGAACACGTTCTTTTCTTGAACTTTTCTATCTTCACATATTTGTTGCATCACTTGCATAATTGATAAGTTCTTTTTCCTCACTTTTATCTTCGTTTCTTTCTTTGCTTATCCAAACATTCTTGACAATCCGGCTTTGACCCAAAACTCGTAGTTGGGTTAGTCTTTCTTTCTTTATTAGACCCTGTTGGGCTTTTCTTTCTGACTATTAATCGGAACTTTTCTTTCAGTTCTACTTTTTCTTCAACAGATGATCCACTGATGACTTTCACATACGGTTCTAAATGTGCATATGCATCATTCCTTTCATTCAATACTAGATCCTTTCTCTCATCATCATGATCAGTAGCAGGTTTCTTGTTTCACTGCTACAAACTGATCTTAGCAGCTTCTTCATCTTCATGGTTGTTTGAGTCACGAAAACATGCCTGAAGATTCACCCTCTTCTCTTCTTCTTCCAAAGCAAGTCTTTCTTTTTCTTTCTTTATTCAATCTTTCTCTTTTTCACTTTCCAAAACAGCTTGCAAAGCCTCTTCTTTCTCTACAGCTTCCTGAGATTCTTTCTTAGGTGTGTGTTCTTATTGAGCAATCGCAACCAATCTTTCTTTCTCAGCGATCTCATCTAGTCTTTCTTTCTCGATAGCTTCTTGAGTTGCTTTTTCCTGTTCTTCCTCTCGTACATGATCAATTTCAAGATGTCGAATCTTCAAAGCACGCCATACATCCTTAGAATTCATGAGTATGCCAACTTGTACCAAGATAGGCCGACTGTAGGTTCAACAATGTCGCAACCCCCGCCCCATATCTGTCCCGGGAACGGGCGGCCGTGAGACCAATTTTGGTGGTATCATCATTTTGGCAGCGGAAATTTCATCAGGACTGTAATTAGGAAATGTTTATCAGAGTAAATACCACACTTTTATAATATTTAACATATTGGGATAAAACCCAAGTTTTCATTACAAATATTTTTATAGGGAAAATCCCTATTTTATTGAATAAAACATCTTCTTTTATTTAGGTAACTTTTATAGCTACTTTTCCAAGCCTTCAGTGCTGTCCAGCTGGCTTCTAGTTGGCTTTCACATTTTGTTACCTGAAACGCATTTAAAAACATTTTATCAGTGGGAAATACTGGTGAGTGAATCCCAGTTTAATCAAGAAGAGTTTTATCCATTAACAGTATTGAGAGCTATTACAATGTTTATTTCTACACAATTACTTATTCAGTACTGTCAATCCGGACTAGTGGGTCATATTACACATTGGCTAACTCTTTGTCCATTGATAAAGTGTTCCAAATTTTGTATACAAAATCCCAACATACCGGAAGTAATTGAAGAACTACAAAGACTCAATCAGTGCTTAATCACATTGTAAAATAATTCAGGTTTTGTAAAAACAATTTACAAAAAGGAGATTACTCACATTGCTGTCTTAGATTTCTTCTAAGGTTTCCTGGTGATTATCTATAATTTACACAATGCACACGCGTTAGTATAATAACCCTTTATATTTACATTAGTTATACCCTCCCCGAGACGGCATTCCAATGACTTTGTCGGGCAGAACCACGACAGCCATTACGGAACCCTGGATCAATCGGGCAGTGTATCTAATACGTAACCGGGGTTATGATACTTACATCGGGGCAGAAATTCGTTAATTAGGGGGTATTATACCCGAGAATTATGCCTACTATGTGAATTTTGAGAGAAAGAAAAGATCGTGAGCGAGTTTCGACTGAAGGCCCAAGCTCCAAATTTATAGGGGCTGATTTCGGGTTTTACGCGGCCCGCGTAAGACGTAGCAAGGGGCTACGTGGCCCACGAAGGCAGCTAGGGTAGGCCCTAGCTTGTCCGACTCAGCCCTAGCTTCGACACGATGCATGACACGTGGCAGCACCGGGTGTCGCCCCGACTCAGCCCTAAGTAAAGGGGGTGGCTTACGCGCCCCGCGAGAGACCATAAAAATTCGTTTTTATTTTATTTTATTTTTAATGTTATATCGTATTTTGGGCTCGGTTTTCACATACGGGGTGTATTTTAGGACATATAGGAATATTTTAATATATATTAGGGCGTCAAAAAAATTCAGGAGGGTTGTTATATCCCCCTCACCTTGTTTTAGAGCTCGTCCTCGAGATCTACTGGAATAGGTGCGGATATTTCCTTTGCATTTCTGATTCAAGCTCCCATGTGTATTCTGGTCCTCTTTTGGAGTCCCACTTCACTTTGACCAGAACTAATCTCTTGTGCTTGAGGTTCTTAACTTTCCTGTCTTGAATCTGCAGAGGCTTTTCTACAAATTTTAACTGTTCATTTACCTCTATATCCTTAAGAAGTATTACGAGTGATTCATCTGCTAAACATTTCTTGAGATTAGATACATGAAATACATCATGTATTCCTGCAATTTCTTCTGGCAGTTGTAGCTGATAGGCTACAGGTCCTATTCTTCTAATAATCTCAAAAGGTCCAACATACCTGGGGCTTAGCTTTCCCCTTTTGATGAATCTTACCACTCCTTTCCAAGGAGAGACTTTCAATAACACTTTATCTCCTACTTGAAATTACAATGGCTTTCGTCTGTTATCAGCATAACTCTTTTGTCGATCACGTGCTGCTTTCAGTCGTTCCTTGACTTGAATAATCTTGTCTGTTGTTTCTTGTACTATCTCTGGTCTAGATATTTGCTTTTCTCCAATTTCTGCCCAACGGACTGGTGTTCGGCACTTTCGTCCATAAAGTGCTTCGAATGGTGCAGCATTGATACTTATATGATAACTGTTATTATAAGAAAATTCTATCAATGGTAAATGATCGTCCCAATTACCTCCGAAATCAATTACACAGGCTCTAAGCATGTCCTCCATTGTCTGAATTGTCCTTTCACTTTGTCTGTCCGTTTGAGGATGATAAGCGGTGCTTAGATTCAACTTGGTTCCCATTGCTTTTTGGAAACTTGTCCAAAAATGAGAGGTAAAACGACTATCTCTGTCAGAAACAATTGATAGAGGAATTCATGTAATGAAACTATTTAATTTACATATAATTTAGCTAACTGCTCCATACTGAAAGTTTCTTTCATTGGTAGGAAATGAGCTGACTTGATTAGTCTGTCTACAATCACCCAGATTGTATCATTACCCTTTCTTGTTTTGGGTAATTTAGTAACAAAATCCATTGTTATCAATTCCCATTTCCATACAGGCATTTCTAACTGTTGTAATAAACCTGAGGGTTTCTGATGTTCAGCTTTGAGTTGTGAACAGGTTAAACATTTTGCAACATATGCTGCTATATCCTTTTTCATTCCTATCCACCAGAAATTCTTTCTTAAGTCTTGATTCATCTTATCACTTCCAGGATGCATCATATATTTAGACTTATGGGCTTCTTCTAATATACGGTGGCGTAGGTTTCCTAATTTAGGTATCCACATCCTTTTCTTATGGAATCTCCAAATTCCATCTGTTCCTTGTTCTAATTCCTTAATCACTCCTTTTAACTTTTCAGTATCATCTTTGATTACTTATTCTTGTGCCTTTCTAATCTGTTCATTTAAATCTACTTGCAGATTTAACTTAAGAGAACGTACTCTTTTTGGATTGTCATGATACTTTCGACTTAAAGCATCGGCTACTACATTTACCTTTCCTGCATGATACTGGATATTACAGTCAAAATCACTAAGTATCTCCATCCAGCGTCTTTGTCTCATATTCAACTCCTTTTGCCTAAAAACATACCTTAAACTCTTATGGTCGGTGAATATGGTAAACTTACTGCCGTATATGTAATGTCTCCAAATTTTAAGGGCAAAAATTATAGCTCCTAACTCTAGATCATGGGTTGAATAATTCTCTTCATGATTCTTAAGTTGTCTAGAGGCGTAAGCTATAACCTTTTGATGTTGCATTAACACACATCCATAACCTAACTTGGAAGCATCACAATAGATTACAAAATCTTCAGTTCCTTATGGTAACGCAAGTATGGGTGCATGGGTTAATATTTGCTTAAGAATTTTAAAGGCTTCTTCTTGTTTTGGTCCCCATTCAAACTTAACGAATTTACAGGTTAACTAAGTTAAGGGAATGGTTATTCTAGAAAATCTCAAATAAACCTTCTATAATAACCGGCTAATCCTAAGAAACTTCTAACCTCGGTTGGTGACTCAGGGGTTTTCCACTTGGTAATCGCCTCAATCTTGGTGGGATCTACATGAATTCCTTCATGATTAACTAGATGTCCAAGAAATTGTTCCTGTTCTAACCAAAACTCACACTTCGAAAACTTAGCATAAAGCTTTTCTTTTCTTAGTAAACTTAGAAGTGCGTGCAGATGCACTGTATGTTCCTCTTTGCTTTTAGAATAAATAAGAATATCATCTATAAAGACAATTTTGAATTTATCCAAATATGGCTTACATATTCGGTTCATCATGTCCATGAATGCAGCTGGGGCATTGGTTAAACCAAATGGCATGACCATAAATTCATAATGGCCATACCTTGTTCTGAAAGCGGTCTTAGGAATGTCCTCTTCCTGTACCTTTAATTGATGATATCATGATCTTAAATCAATTTTTGAGAAAATTCGTGCTCCTTGCAATTGATCAAACAGGTCATCTATTCTTGGTAATGGATACCGATTCTTAATCATGACTTTATTCAATTCACGGTAGTCAATGCACATACGCATTGATCCGTCCTTCTTTTTAACGAACAAAATCGGTGCTCCCCATGGCGATAAGCTTGGCTGTATGAATCCCTTCTCCAACAATTCATCTAATTGTTTCTTCAGTTCCTGCATTTCTGAGGGTGCCAAACGGAAAGGTGCTTTGGCGATTGGTGTAGTTCCTGGTATCAAATGGATTCTAAATTCAACTTTTCTGTCTGGAGGTTGTCCTGGTAGCTCTTCTGGAAATACATCTGAAAACTGGGATACTACTGGAATATCCTTTAATTCTTTTCCTTTAGTGTTAGTGATTATAGAAATCAAATACTCTAATGATCATTTCCTGATATAACTTGCTGTTTTCATCATAGAGATGAATTTTGTGGATTTAGAGGTTTTATTTCCTTTAATTTTGATCTTTTCACCCCTTGGTGAATTTACTTGAATTTACTTTTGATCACATAAAATACTGTCTTTATTGGTTATTAACCAATCCATTCCTAACACAACATCAAATCCTGCCAAATTCATTGGGTAAAGGTTTGCAATAAATTTCTAATTTAAAATTTCTATTCTTGCTCCCTGCAAGATTTCAGAAATCTTAATAGTTTCCCCATTTGATGTCTCTACTAGACATTCTTGTGGGAGTTTAGTTAATGATTGATTAATAAGTTTGCAAAATGAAGTATTAATAAAACTTTGGTTCGCACCACAGTCAAATAATACTTTAGCAAAAACATCATTAACTAAAAACGTACCGGTGATCACATCCGGGATCATCTTTTCTTCTTCTGCAGTCAGAACAAATGCTCTAGAATTTTTAGTATTCTTGGTGTTCGTGGCTAGAGCTAGCTTTGGACAGTTAGGCTTGATATGACCTTGTTCTCCGCAGTTGTAGCATATTCTGTTGCTAGGCTTCTTTCTACAATCTTCCTCCTTATGTCCGGATATTTTGTAAAAGTTAAAGTATATGGAGCATCTTCCTGAATGCTTCCTTTTGCAATACTTATAGTAGGGTTCAGAGGTAGAACCTACATTTTTCCTGCGGTTAGAATTTCCAGAACGGAATTCTTGGGTAAGCTTCTGGGTTAGGTTCCTCCTTTGATCCTCTTCTCGCGTACGGACTAACTCATGTGTCAAGGTGTTGGCTAGTTCTACTGCTTCTTCTATGGTTTGAGGTCTAGCTGCCTTGACTACATGTCTAATTTCTCCAATTAATCCCCAGATGTAACGGGAGACTAATACTGGTTCAGGTGAAGCAAGGGTTGGTACTATTCTAGCATATTCAAAGAATAATGTAGTATCACCCTTACTATCTACTCCAATCATCCTAAGATTTAGGAATTTGTTTGCTATCTGTTCTTTCTCATTTGGAGGACAGAATTTCCTTTCTACCATGTTTTTAAATTCCTCCCATTCCATATTGTAAGTTCTATTACTTCCCCAAGACTGGAGGATAGTGTTCCACCATTCTAGTGCTGAATTCTTAAACAGATTGGAAGCAAACATTATCTTATCCTCTTCAGTGCATTTACTTATTCTTAAGACTGCCTCAGTCTTTTCTATCCAGCGTAGAGATGCAACGACCCCTTCATTGCCCGAGAATTCCATTGGTTTACAAGACCAGAATTCTTTATAAGAACAACCGTAAGACACGGTTCTTCTTCTTTTGGGAATGGGCACTTGAAGTACGGGTCCATTGTTCACGCTGTGTTCAGGTTCAGAGGGTCGTTTGCTATCATGCTTACTTTTATTTTCCGCTTCCTTAACCTTTTTGATAATATATGGCATCGCATCTATTATTCCTTGTGCCACTATATTTTGAATGGCACTGTTATCCACTTGATTTCCATTATTGTTGTTGTTCGGGTTTTCGTTATCCAGGTTAATGTTACTCTGGTTATCATTATTCTGGTTTACTTCATCGTCCATCTGAATTTTAAACATTTCCCTATAATTAATATCACAAAATAATTAATAATTTAGGCAACAACCACACAACACACATATTGGTCAAAAACATCGAGCATTGCGACTTTACTCTTTCTTATATAGTATGCGTCTAATACACACTAAAGCTGGAATTACAACACTACTATGCATCGCTAACCACTAAGTGGTCTATACTACAACATATATTATTATTATTACACACACACACACACACATATATATATATATATATATATGTATATATATTTTTTTTTCATACAAACATATTATATATTATTATATTATTATTATTATTATTATTATTATTATTATTATTATTCTCTCCATCATCACCTTCACTGATCTGGATTCATCCAGTAATCCATATTGCGCTCGTCATACTTCCAGACGAGTCGCTCTCCTACCTGCCTCATCCTCTCACTACTTTCTAAAATTTCTTCTCTGAAAGTTCGGAGCTCATGCACATTTTCTTCACTCATTGGGGGTGCAGGTGCTGGTACTGGGGCATGGGATCCTCCTGAGGGTACGGATTCTCTAAGATCTCCCTAATGTATTCATCGTTATCGTAGTAGTAGGGATCTAGAGGGTCCAGACCTGGATAGGCTGCTAAGTTTGGCATGGGTTCATCGTTTGGGTGGTAGCGTGGCACATAATCCCTATGATCATCGAACCATGGATCATAATCTGGGTCTAAGGGATTAGGGGCTGGTATCCTAGGTATCTCCTCAGGGTTGAAATCATGGATTTGGACTTGGTTTTCTGGGTTGTTTTCTATCTCCATCGGCTGAGTAGGGAACAAAGGTAAGGGTTGTGGGGCTACTAATTGTTCCAGGTTTGGGTCGGCAGGTGTTGTTGCTAGGATATGAAAATTGGCTAGGCTCCTATTAAGCATATACTATGTATGGGCATCTGACTCTTGCTTAGAGGCTACTAGGACTCTCTGTTGTTGCAACTTTCGCATTCTTTTCCTATGCTCGAATGCTCCCTTACTGAATCGTCCTCTTTTTTCTGAGGGAATGACTCTTCAGACTGAGCCTTAAAGACAAACATCCTTTCTTCCTGGTCAGTTGAATACCCAGAGAGGGTAGGCTGTGAGGAAGTACCTTCACTCCTAGGTGAATCGGACAACTGACGATATGCGTCTGAGGGTCCTTGATCACTCATACTGTAAACTAACAAATAGTCAAATAACACACAACAGTAAAATGCAGATATGCACGTATTTTCATAATTAATTTCCAAACAATTTGAATAATATATTGGTGTCAGCAGAACACTTCTGTGGCTGAATCAGTGGCTTGGCTCTGATACCACCTTCTGTCGCAACCCCGCCCCCTATCTGTCCCGGGAACGGGCGGCCGCGAGACCAGTTTTGGTGGTATCATCATTTTGGCAGCGGAAATTTCATCAGGACCGTAGTTAGGGAATGTTTATCAGAGTAAATACCACACTTTTATAATATTTTCATAGGGAAATTCCCTATTTTATTGAATAAAACCCAAGTTTTCATTACAAATATTTTCATAGGAAAATTCCCTATTTTATTGAATAAAACATCTTCTTTTACTTAGGTAACTTTTATAGCCACTTTTCCAAGCCTTCAGTGCTGTCCAGCTGGCTTCTAGTTGGCTTTTACATTTTGTTACCTGAAACGCGTTTAAAAACATTTTGTCAGTGGGAAATACTGGTGAGTGAATCCTAGTTTAATCAAGAGGAGTTTTATCCATTAAAAGTATTGAGAGCTATTACAATGTTCATTTCTACACAATTACTCATTCAGTACTGTCAATCCTGACTGGTGGGTCATATTACACATTGGCTAACTCTTTGTCCAATGGTAAAGTGTTCCACATTTTGTATACAAAACCCCAACATATCGGCAGTAATTGAAGAACTACAAAGACTCAGTCACTGCTTAATCACATTGTAAAATAATTAAGGTTTTGTAAAAACAATTTACAAAAAGGAGATTACTCACATTGCTGTCTTAGATTTCTTCTAAGGTTTCCTGGTGATTATCTATAATTTACACAATGCACACACGTTAGTATTATAACCCTTTATATTTACATTAGTTATACCCTCCCCGAGACGGCATTCCAACGACTACGTCGGGCAGAACCACGACAGCCATTACAGAACCCTGGATCATTCGGGCAGCGTATCTAATACGTAACCGGGGTTATGATACTTACATCGGGGTAGAACTTCGTTAATTAGGGGGTATTATACCCGAGAATTATGCCTACTATGTGAATTTTGGGAGAAAGAAAAGATCGTGAGCGAGTTTCGACTGAAGGCCCGAGCTCCAAATTTATAGGGGCTAATTTCGGGTTTTACGCGGCCCGCGTAAGACGTAGCAAGGGGCTACGCGGCCCGCGAGGGCAGCTAGGGTAGGCCCTAGCTTGTCCGACTCAGCCCTAGCTTCGACACGTTGCACGACACGTGGCAGCACCGGGTATCGCCCCGTCTTGGAGTTGTCGCGGCCCGCGTAAGTCAAGGGGGTGGCTTACCCGAGAATTATGCCTACTATGTGAATTTTGGGAGAAAGAAAAGATCGTGAGCGAGTTTCGACTGAAGGCCCGAGCTCCAAATTTATAGGGGCTAATTTCGGGTTTTACGCGGCCCGCATAAGACGTAGCAAGGGGCTACGCGGCCCGCGAGGGCAGCTAGGGTAGGCCCTAGCTTGTCCGACTCAGCCCTAGCTTCGACACGTTGCACGACACGTGGCAGCACCGGGTATCGCCCCGTCTTGGAGTTGTCGCGGCCCGCGTAAGTCAAGGGGGTGGCTTACGCTCCCCGCGAGAGACCATAAAAATTCATTTTTTTTAATGTTATATCGTATTTTGGGCTCAGTTTTCACATACGGGGTGTATTTTAGGACATATAGGAATATTTTAATATATACTAGGGCGTCAGAAAAATTCAGGAGGGTTGTTATAAACAACGTCCCAAAAGCCATAACCATTCAAAAATCCTTCCAATTTGGCCGACCATACCTTGTAGTTCGATTTTGTCAGCACTGGATTTCCCCCAATCATCATCGTGTCTTTGCTATCTTTGGATTCTTTTCAAGTTTGTTATTTTCTGTTAGAATTGATTCCGGATCCCGAAACCAATCTCTTATAAATAACCAAACAACACTAAATTTTCTTCTCTTGATTTCTTTTTCTTACTTGCTTTCTTACTTTCTTGCTTACTGGACAAGAATTTGCTTTTAGTACATAGATTCAAAAGGAACCCGAACTTGCCGGTTGCTGCACAACAAACAACCAACAAATCCACCACATTGCCTTCCTTTTATTAAAAATTGTTTTGAACCAAATTTAAAAAAAAACAATAAAAAAACCACCTGCGTATGTGCTTAGTATTTTTAGATGAGAGATTTGAGGTATCAACTTACTTGCTTAAAGAATTAAGGTACTTGCTTCCCAATCAATTTTATCACTATGAAATTAATGTATGTGTGCCACTTTAATCTTCTTCTTCTTTGAATAAAAACTAGCCACAATTAAATGCAAACAAATCTTAGCCAACAATTCCCGACTTCCACTTCTGATCGAACTCCAGAATGCACAAGCTTTTGCGACTTCCTGATTTTATCGACTAAACTGGCTATTTTGGTCGATCAATTGATCTTCTCTTCAAGATCGGTTACATGCTCTGATACCAATTGTTGGCCTAAACGGTTCAAACAATCATATCCACAAACAAGAAAACGAGATATTTGGGGGACAAACCAACGACTCTTTCGATTCAATCAAACGAGCTTAACGAACTTACAAAGAAAGGGACAAATAAAAATAATAACCTAGACCATTATTTATAGTACTACTAAACTTGTTCTCCTAGACAATTATATCAATCAAAATAGAACTAACTAAAATAAACCAAACTTTAATAAGAGATAATTATATCAATCTTTCACTTTGGCCCTTTAAGTTTCAACTCATACGAGTTTTAGAATTAACTTTTAACACATGAACCTAATTCTCATCATACATATGGAATTGGAATAGAAGACTAAGCATCCCAATACCTACTAATAAACCTTTAAAATTGAATCACAACAAAAACCATAGATTATTGAAGCCTATTTCTAGATAATTAATCTATAAATTTTCATTCCAAACATATTCAAACATAAGTATCGTCAAACAAACATAAGTATCGTCAAACAAACATTTTCATCTCAAATCATGTTCCTCTTATAACCGCTTGATAGTAACAAATTTATGGAATTAAGAATCCTAGAACACAAAATTAATGAATTTTTTTATAAAGTAAGAACCCTAGATCACAAAATGAATGAACTCAAACACAAAATAGCAAACAAACGACTCACCTGGTTGTAATGAAGACATTTAGTCCCGTCCATCGTCTTGCCTTCGTCAGATATCAAGGATACAACTGTCACCGGCCATTGACTCCTCACGCCACGGGAACGGAGACTGTTTCTTGCAATAAACACCACAACCATCCTCTGTTTTCATCAACGAATCTCTCCAACACATTCCCATCGGAGCTAGGAGAGTTTTCAACTCTTCAATGCGTTTACCTACTTGTCAACTCCATATTAAGGGACTGTCATCGATGTGTGAAGTAAACTTCAAACAAAATGTGAGCGCTTGATTCCCATATCAAACATCTATATTCTAGTTTTGATGTTAGAGTTTTCAGAATAATTAAGCTAAATCATGCGAGAAGGAGATTCGTTGATCGAAGAAGATAAATCACACATCAATATTTTAGGTTAAACTTAATCAACCAGGGTTTTAAATGTGTTCATGCAACTCTGTCTAGTTGGTTATGTTAGAGTTTTCAGAATAATAAAGCTAAATCATGCGAGAAGGAGATTCGTTGATCGAAGAAGATAAATCACACATCAATATTTCAGGCTAAATCATGCAAGTCAGTCTCATGAAGAACAAGCTGCGAATCACAAGATCTGGATGACCGAGTTTTTTAAAAGTGGTCAAAAGCCAAAACCATAGCCGTCGACAAAACAAGCAGCATATATGAAATTGAAAAGGTTCGATTACAAGGAAATATCCTCAGCTGGATCTACATACAAGCACTAAGACGTATTGCGGTAAAGCGTGAGCATGGGATCCAATACTTTCATACCTTCCTAAAGATCTTGACCTTGCCACACTATCATGTCTCTATGCTTGCAAGGTTCAAGGTCATAAACCAATATGGGAACAAATTGATGGAAGAATTTGAAAAGCAGATCCGTAGGAACAAAAGGATTGGATGGAAGAATGCTTCCACAAAGCCTCAGTTTCCAAACCGTGTACAGATTAGATTCACGTTTGATAAGGAAACAAACACTGGGAGGTACAAGCTGAAGTATAGGGCACCAGATGTTTTGAAGCACATCCCTTTAATGAGGATGCCACAAGATTTCCTCGATAACATGCGGTTGTGGTTCTACGATTCAGATACTATAGAAGCAGTGATAGTCTTCCGAGATGGAACACCTAACTTTCGGATCTATAACAGTATGTGGATCGTGAGTCTATTGGAAAGAAACATCGCTACATTGGTATGCAACGAGATATTCTTTGAATATGACCAAGCGCGTCAAGCTATGAAGTTTCTGAGGGTTGTGCGAGTTTGCTTTTATTATGGAATCAACTCTGGTAGTAAATGGACTAAAGCCCATCAAGAGATTCTAGAAGACCAATGAAGACCAAAGATAACAAGCTGTAGACAAGGGGGAGTTTGTTGGTATATTTTGTGTCTTGGCTTGTAATTTTTGTTAAATATATATATATATATATATATATATATATATATATATATATATATATATATATATATATGAACATTCGTCATTTTGTTTATATTTTGTTGGTAGTTGTAAGTTGAACATGTCAAACATCCTCCTGTTTTGACTTGGCAACATTCTGTTAGTTATGGTTATGTATACACGTGAAGCAGGCATCACGAAATAGGTTGGGACACGAAACCCAGTGTCACGAAACATGCATGTTTCGCGTGGGAAACCAAGCATGTGCTTCGTGTTGTTGTTATGTGTTTCGTGTTGTTTCATGTAGTCCTTGTGTTGCTTCACGTGTCCACCTGCTGTATTGCATATAAATACAACAGCTTGGATTTCATTATGTAAGAGTGCATTTTGAGAGAGTATTGAAGCTTATTTTAGATATTTTGTACTGTTACTCTGTCAAAATCAATAGAGAAACTTTTGAGTGATTTGTTGTTCTTGATTGATTGTGCTCTTGCTTGGTTGTGTATAAATCAAGGATTCCGCATCTGTGTTTATTTATTTTATAACTTGAAATCACCTTGTTCTTAGATCCTTTGAAGGACCTACAATTGATCACGATTTGGAATTTACATGTCTGTTCATAACCGAAGTAACACTTTCTTGTTTACCAATATTTTATCACAAGTTATTATTTTGTATTATATTAACTATATAATATAAAACTATATTAAAAACTCTGAATGATTAGTATTGTGATTTTCCAATGACAGGTTCTATGTCTCTTTCACTGTATTTTAATTAAAACTAGTGTTTTTGACGTCGCGCGTTGCGACGAAACCGAGCAAATGATAATGTAAAACAAACATTATTTGAAAATAAAGCATATTGTTTAGAAAGCTAATCCATTAGAACAGTTTAGTTTATCATCGTCCTGTTTTATGATATCAAATAAATACTTTATTATAAGTACAATTTCGTTTTTAACAAAAGTTATAACAGAATGTCCGGGAAAAAATCAATAATAACTACGTACTTAAATTTTAAGAAAAAGTTACAAACGTACAATATTAAAGAAGTGTCCAATTAATTGATAATATATGTTCTAAAAAAGAAAAGAGAATTATTAAAAAAACGATATAGGAAATACACGGTTATAAAAAAGGAAAACTAATTAAAAATATGTTATTAAAAATAAAAAGTAAAAAAAAAACTATATATTATTATAAAATTAAAATTACTATTCATCATCACTTACTAACAATATATATAACTAGTGTATTTGACCGCGCCATGCGGCGGTACGGTATCGCGAGCACTGTATCGGTATTGCTTTGGTTTGCTATAGTACCAGTACGATACATGCACTAAGTACAGAAATAAACATATATTACATCGATCCAAAACGATAGAAGCGAACACTGGTACCAGCACCGATGATGTTCGAACAGTATCGGCCGGTTCAGATCGTCACGGTACCGATATTTATATCCCATCGCGGTTAGAGTTGTATAAATGGAAAATTATCGAAACAAAAAACAATAAAAGTGAGTATGGTCCTTGTACTAATGTTGTTCGGTACGATACGATGTAACTTTATTGAAAGCAAAAACAATAAGATACATAATGGTACTGAAACTGATATTGTTCCTTCGGTTTTGGCTCGGTTAACTACAGTAGCGGCACAATATTCATTATTATACATGAAACCATAAAAACAGATACAAGTACCGTCACTGATCTTGTACGGTTTGGTACGGTACAGTATGATAGCGATACGGTGTCATTTTATCAAAAGCAAAAAACAATAAAACTAAATACCTGCATCGATGCAGATGTTGTTTGATCGTTTCAGCTCAGTCTGGTACGATAGCGGCACAATATTCGTTTTCAATAACAGTTATATTACAATGTTGAAAAAGTTAAACATAAAACAAATAATAAATTATAATTCATCGTCCATTTTGGTTCGGTTTAAAACGACAACGACACGGTATCCATTTTAAATAAAACTTATATAGCAATGTTGAAAAAAAATATATAAACAAAGTTACGAAGTAAGATTTTTTTTAAAAAGTTAAAGAATAAAACTTATTAGAAAAAAATAAACTAAATAATGAATAAAGTTCACAAAAAATAAATACTAAAAATATAGAACAAATAAATAATAAATACTAAAAGTAGAAAAGTAAACAAATACTTTAAAAATATAAATACTGTTCATGAAGAGTTTCAATTGATATATATAATATAATACATATTTTTTCCTAAATTTTGTTTATTTTTAAAAACTCTCGCATCATATACCTTCTCTAGTTTTATCCCAAGCACAAACACTTTTTTATTGTTTTTCTCGGTTTTATATATGCAAACTGATATTGAGAGATGAAAAGTGAATCTCAATACTTAGAGCATTCACATTCTATCCACCATTTTATACCTTATAATTACACTAAAAACAACTACGTTTTCTCTTTCCTTTCAATTAAATAATAATATTTTATACCTTTATTATTACATTTTCTCTCTTCTCTACTCACAACCACTTTCAAAATATATTAAAAAATTATACAGGGTGTACAGTGTCCCCCCAAATATACAGATGAACAGTAACATTTTCTCTCTGGTCCACTCAGAACCACTTAAACCACTTTTTATAATTTAAAAACCTCTATCTCAAGATTTGGTGGACAGAATGTGAATGCTCTTAGAGCATTCTCATCCAATCCATCAAATTATACATACATTCCACAAAAAAACAACTCCTATATCAATATATTTTCACTAAAAACAAATCCTTTTTCTCTCTCCTTTTCAATTAAATAATATTATCATTACATTTTTCTCTCTCCTTTACTCACAACCACTTTCAATATATATTAAAAAAATTATACTGGGTGAACAGTGTCTCCCCAAATATACAGATGAACAGTAACATTTCTCTCTCCTCCACTCACAACCATTTTTTATACCCTTTATAATATAAAAACTACCCCACATATTTTGATGGTTTGGATGAGAATGCTCTTAGAGAACTACTATAGTGTCTCTAAAACTTATCTCTATTTTATAGATACTGATGGAGAGTGCAAACGAAAGAAAACCTTATACTATCTTTGATATTTTTGGAAAAGAGCCTAAATAGAGAACCTGACGTAAATGCTCATAAAACAATATAATGTGCATTTTCTAATGTAATATTTTAACTAATTTTTTAGAAGAAAAAAGAAAAAAAAACATTAATCTTACGAGCACGAAGTTTCGAATCATTGTATCAGTGTAGTACTCCGGTTCCGATTCCACAAAACCACTCAAAATCCTCCTATGATATCCCCACCACAAAACCTTAAACTTAATGTACCCCTTTTTACTTTTTATACCCTTTTTATAAAAAAATAGTTTAAAACTTTTCAAATTTCTCACCTTTAAAAAACATTTTTTTTTATAATTGATCCCATCAATGATTTTGGTCACCTGCTACAACACTTTCTTTCCAAAATCTGTCCTTTTTTTTCAATTAACAGTGTATTACAATTTTTTTATCAATCGATTTGGAGTTAATTGCCATTTTAGTCCCTGAGGTTTGTCTAAATTTGCCATTTTAGTCAAATAGTTTTTTTTGCCTCAGGGTCCCTGACTTTTCCCTTTTGTTGCCATCTTGATCGCATACCCTAACTCCATCCAAAAACCTCATTTTTAACCAGGGGTATTTTGGGGATTTTCATTTTAAATCTTTTCAATTGCCATTTTAATCAAATTCTAACAAATCAAAAAAATTCTAAAAAATCAAAAAATTCTAAAAAATAAAAGAATCATAAAAATAAAAAAAAAATCTAATAATAAAAGAAAATCTAAAAAATAAAAAAAAAATAAAAAAAATTCAAAAAAATAAAAATAATTTATAAAAAAACAAAAAAATCACAAAAATAAAAAATTCTAAAAATCAAAAAAATTCTAGAAAATCAAACAAATTCTAAAAAATCAAAAATTTCTAAAAAAATAAAAAAAAATTCTAAAAAATAAAAAAAAATCAAAAAAATTCTAAAAAATCAAAAAATTCTAAAAATACCAAAAAATCAAAAAAATTCTAAAAATTCCAAAAAATCAAAAAAATCTAAAAACTCAAACAAACAAATTTAAAGTTTCAAATTCAAAAAATGACGATATATTCCTTGTCCAGACGAATAAATTTTCAAGTTTTATCTATTTTGTTGAGTGAATGAGTGGTCATGATGAGATAGAACCATTTATCCATTTAAAAAAAACAAAATTCATTTTAAGTTGACATATCTCACAAACAGTCTTACATTTCCACATTAATTATCACCCTTTTAGCCTTTTTATATATGTTTTCAAAGCAACACTATTTATTACAATAATATTTTCATCTTTAGTTTTGTATCAATTAATATAATTTACTAAATATAAATATCATGAAATATAAATTTTATAAACTAAAACATAACATGCATGTTCGGTAGTTAGTGGTTCTATCTTATCATTACCACTCATTCACTCAAAAACGTGAAAATATTTTCGTCTGGACGAGGAATATATCGTCATTTTTTGAATTTAAAACTTTAAAATATGCTTGTTTGAGTTTTTAGATTTTTTTTATTTTTTTTATTTTTTAGATATTTTTTGATATTTTTTGTTTCTTTTATTTTTAGAATTTTTATGATTTTTTTTATTTTTTAGAGTTTTTTAGAATTTTTTTTATTTTTTAGATTTTTTTAGAAATTTTTGATTTTTTAGAACTTTTTTGATTTTTTAGATTTTTTTTTATTTTTAGAACTTTTTTGATTTTTAGAATTTTATTATTTTTGTGACTTTTTAATTTTTTAGAATTTTTTTTATTTTTTTGAATTTTTTGGATTTTTTAGAATTTTTTTTTATTTTCTAGAATTTTTTTTTTATTTTTTTGATCTTTTAGAATTTTTTGGATTTTTTAGAATTATTTTGATTTTTTAAAATTGGATCAAAATGGCAATTGAAAAAATTTAAAATGAAAATTCCCAAAATACCCTGGTTAAAAATGGGGTTTTTGGATGGAGTTAGGGTATGTGATCAAAATGGCAAAAAAGGGAAAAGTCAGGGACCCGGATGCGAAAAAAAACCTATTTGGACTAAAATGACAAATTTGGACAAACTAAGGGACTAAAATAGCAATTAACTCATCGATTTGATTGTTAATTTGCATTTTTATATGGATCACCTTTTCTCTTTTATTCGAGGGTTGTAATAACACTAACTACTTTTATATGTTTGGATTCTTGGAAGTAATTTTGTTTTCTACGTGGTTTGAGCTCATTCCATCATATCTTTATGAGACTTGAATGCGTTAAAATAAACTAATATTGGACTTTGGACTTATGAGTATTGGTACAAACATGAATGTTAAGATTGTTTGTATTCATTCATCGTTGGTTGTTACGAAGCATGTGCGTATCTCAACTCTACTTTCACATAAAATATGCTTTTATAAAACAGTATTCAAGAAACCAAATTTTTATGGACATAGATAAACTATAATCACAAATGCAAGTAAGTGCATTATTTGCATAAACAAAAATTATTTAATTATAAATAGCTTTTATCAGCTATCACTAGAAGACATGGAGCTTTCAAAGACTAACAATAAAAGGATAGTACTAGGAAAAACATGAACCATCATATCACCAACTAGTTTTCAAACGGAAACATTGACTCGTAGCTCCGACAGCAGCTTCGTCATCTCTAGCCGTGGTTTGAACTTGGCTACCAACGGTATAGCCTTATGCAAGGTGACCCCATGACCTTCGGTCATATCAACCATCTCTTTACTTGTACGTTCCCAATCAAAGCATTGAATAATCGACCCTAAAGTCATCCCAAGCATTCGAACCGCCAACGCTTCCCCAGGACAACTCCTCCTTCCGGACCCAAATGGCGATAACTTAAACCCGTCTCGTGTCCCTTCTAACCCATCAAACCTTTCTGGTTTGAACGTTTCCGGGTCGTCCCACACCTTCGGGTCATGATGTATGGCCCATTGGTTAACAATTAGCATGGTCCCACGTGGGATTTTGTAGCCACCAACAACACAATCACTTGACGCCTCGTGTGGAACTAGTAACGGGCCCTCAGGATATATTCGTAATGTCTCGTTTATGACACATCGAAGGTAAGGTAAGTTTGGTATGTCTGACTCGTCAACTAGACGATTGTTCCCAATAACGTTATCGATTTCGTTTTGTGCCTTTTTTAAAACTTGTGGGTGGTTTAGCAAGACTGCCATAACCCATTCCATGGTTCCAGCCGATGTGTCACTTCCTGCTGCTAATAAAGCCTGATAACCATAATATCATTCATTGATCATGATTTGGAAGTTACATGTCTGTTCATAACCGAACTAACGCGTTCTCGTTTTCCAATATTTTACCTCAAGTTAATATGTTGTATTATATTAATTATATAATACAAAACCATATAAAAAACTATGAATGATTAGTATTGTGATTTTACCATGATAGGTTCTCTGTCTCTTTCACTGTATTTTAACTAAAATACATATTTTTTTTCTAAACTTTGTTTACTTTTAAAAACTCTCAATCATATTCCCTCTTTAATTTTATCTCATTCACAAACACTTTTTTATTATTTTTCTCGGTTTTATATATGCAAACAAAATTATATTGAGAGATGAAAAGTGAGGGAAAAGATCAAATAGGAAGTTTATTTTGGCTAGGAAGTGTAGGAAGCAATAGGATTAGGACATGTGGCAACATTTAAAATAAAGAGGAAGGGTATTTTAGTCAGTGGCGGACCCAGGATTTTATTTCAATGGGGTCCATTTTCGGGTCGGTCCTCGTTCGGGTCGAGTTAAAGTGAGGTTTGAGCTAGATTTAAAAAAAAAAAAAAAAAACGGGCTTATCAAGGATTGAACCCATGACCTCTTGGATGAAAAGAGGGAGATTTACCACTACACCAACTTTCTTTTTATTTCTATGGTGTCCACCTAATTGTATTTATGGGGTCCATATACAATTTAATATACCGAATCTACTATTTTTTTTTAAAAGATTGGGGTCCGGGGACCCCGGTGGCACCAATGTGGGTCCGCCCCTGATTTTAGTCAATCCAACCCTTTCTTCTTCCTTTTTAAAACCCAGTAACTTCAAAACCCACCATTTTCAAAACCCACCATCTTCAACCATTTCTTCACTTTCTATCTCAATAATCACTACATTATAGTGCGATTTTCATCACAAATCAATGATTCAAACACCCGATCAACGTGTTCTTCAGCTTTTTTTGAAGAAAACCCAGTTTAATTTCATAAAAAATCTTGTTTTTTCGGGTGATTTTGGAGATAATCACTCGATTCGTTCGATTTGAGCGCTGATAAGTGTTTCTATCATTCAAACTTCGTCAATTGTTGAAGAAATCACTTCGATCCATGTAAGAAATTCTTTAATATCATTTTTACGATCTGGGTTTTCGATTTACTCATTGTGTTTTACGATCATGGCGGGGGGTCCGGGGGCAGCGCCCCTAGTAGCGGGGTCCCAGGGGCGGCAGCCCTGGCGGGGTCCAAATGGCAACCCCTGATTAAATTGCTGTAATAAAAATCATCAGAAAAATTAATTTTCCAGAAATTGGCTCATTTCGAAGACAGTAATTCGTAGACAATTCAGACAGTTCACAGTCACAGACAGTTCCCAGACAGTTTTATATGTCCATTGCGTTTTAGAAATAAGAGAGTTTTATGTGTTTTCTGGCTATTGCGTTTTAGAAAAAAAAAACACATTTTTAAGTGTTTTTAGTCATTGCGTTTTAGGTAAAACACATTTTTGAAGTGTTTTTAGTCATTGCGTTTTAGGTAAAACACATTTTTTAGGTGTTTTCAGTCCATTGCGTTTTAGAATGAGTCATTTTTAAGTGTTTTCTGGGCATTGCGTTTTACAAATAAGACATTTCTTTGTGTTTTTTGTGGATTGCGTTTTAGGTAAAACACATTTTTATGTGTTTTTGGTGCATTGCCTTTTAGGTAAAACACATTTTATGTGTTTTTAGTCCATTGCGTTTTAGAAAGTACATTTTCTTTTGAGTTTTTTGGCTATTGCGTTTTAGAAATAAGACATTTCTTTGTGTTTTCTGGCCATTGCGTTTTACAAATAAGTCATTTCTTTGTGTTTTTGGTGCATTGCGTTTTAGAAAAATGTCATTTTTTAGGTTTTTTTTTCTTTGCGTTTTACGTAACTGAGGGGTTTTCTATTGCGTTTTACGCAACTGGGTTTTTAATTTTTTTTGAAAATATAGCAATAGTATACTCGTTTTAAAGATAAAAAACGCTCGTTTTTTGGTGCAATTTTTATAAAAAAATAATGTCGTATGAAAGAGTTATTAACGTTTAAAAAGTGGGGGGGAATTGGAGGAGGGAGAAACTATTGGCTTGAATTGACTAGAATGCCCCTAAACAAACTCACGCACCTCTTTTCTTTCCTTCAATTTCTCTGATTTAATCTTAGCCCTTGATTAACTAAATGGATGGTCAAGATCACTTCCTAGCCTTCCTAGCCAAATAAACTTCCTATTGTATTTCCACCCCAAGTGAATCTCAACACTTAGAAAACTAGTGTAGGTTCTTTAAACCTTATCTCTATTTTAGAGATACTTATCTCTATTTAAGAGATACTAATGGAGAGTACAAACCAAAAAAAAAAAACATTATATTTTCTTCTATATTTTTGGAAAAAAGCCTAAATAGAGAACCTGATCGGTTATGGTTATTTGGTTTTGATGGTTATAGCAGGTCGGTTATGCGTGGTTAACTGTGTATTTAGTTTAGCTAAAAACAACTTAATTTTTTTAACATTGAATAAATTGTTATTGCATATTTGTATATATTAGTATATTACATAGTAGTAAAAAAATACATAAAATCTATAATATTAATACCAATTATTATCGAATATTCAAATAAAGTGATATGATACATTCTATAAATTCAAATAACCTTTCAATCAAAATCACAAAATGATATGAAAAACCCAGTATTAAAAATCTTCAATCAAAACATCAAATATTAATGGGGGGTGTGGTTGGGAATGGGCAGGACTTACATTTTTCGCTGGATCCGTGGTTATCGCGAATTTCGTTAAAAGATGAGTTTCCTAATCTGTTTCGGTTGGAGAAAGTTAAGAAATGCAAGGTGAAGGAACGGATTGTGAGACCGGTGTCTAACGCTAGCGGGAAATGGATGTGGAGATCCGAGCCTGATTCTGACGTGGAGCTAGCTGAGTGGAGTAGGTGATGCGGCTTGCTTGGGTCTACCTTTCTATCAGATCAGAAGGATAGGTGGGAATGGCTGGGAATCGGGTCGTCGAGGTTTTCAGTCAAAGCGGTGAAATCTCTGTTTGATCTCAATAAAGACTTCAGCTCTCGGTTTGTGTGGGATCGATGCAGGTGGATTCCGATGAAGTGCAACCTTTTCGCTTGGAGGGCCGAGCAGGATAGAATCCCGACTAGGGAGGCCTTGATAAGGAGAAACATATGGGTCGAAGATAGTTGCTATCCGCTTTGTAATTCAGGAGTTGAGTTGGTGGATCACTTGTTTACATCGTGCGGGGTGACGACGGTGATTTGGCATAAAATCCAAGTTTGGTGTAAAACATCTAACCTGTTCATCTTTTCTTTTCACGATGTTTTGGAGATGCATAACTGGGTCGGATTGGATGGGCATAAGAAGGAGGTGTTTCACGGTATCGCCATTCTTGCTTGTTGGAGAATTTGGAAAGCTAGGAATGATCTGGTTTTTGACGGAAAGCCTTTTGTCATTAACGAGGTTTTTAGCGATATTAGATCCTTGGGTTTTGTATGGTATACAAATAGATCGAAAGATTGTAGTTTAGTTTGGAAGGACTGGGTTAGCTTTGTAAATATGTAGTTGTTCTGGGGCTGGCCGCTCGGTTTCGAGCGGTTGTTTGTTTTTAATAAAGTTTTCCTTTCAAAAAAAAAACCATCAAATATTAAAAGTTGGTGAAAAGTCTTAAATCCTAAAAAGATTTATGACATGTCGGTTCGGTTCGGTTATGGTTGGTATGAAAAAAATGATAACTATAACCGACCCGCTACTTCGGATTTTCAAAAAATTACCATTAACTGGCCCACCGGTTTTTTATTTGGTTCGGTTTTTTGGTTCGGTTTTGTCGGTGAAGAAACACTGAACTAATTGTGGGGTTAATAAGTTTGGTTTATGTTCCTATCATCGTGGTTAATCTTCTTATAGCTTTCTGAGCTCCTCAATGACTGGGTAATCCTGCAAAACAGAACACCGTTACTAGTTAAGAGGGGAATATGGGGGTTTCCCTCTTAACCGGGCTCCGGCGTGAGAATAAGCGACCGTTTTGAGGAAATAAGTGAGTATTAAGAGTGAGAGTAGAGGGAGTAGAATGTTTAACCTATGGACTGAGGTCTCTATTTATAGCCGGAGAGGTGTAAGAGGATGTGGGCTGATGGGCCTTGGGCCGGAAGGCGACAACTTAGTGGATATTCTCCTTGTCTCACTGGTGTCGACCGTTAGCGGCTTCCAGGAGTTTCTTTGTGCTGGCGCACCGTGATTGGAGCCACGTGTCATGGTTGTCGGCCTGGCCGCCCTTCTGCCATCAGCAGGTAAGTGGAGATCGTGGGGCAGATGTATCTGCCCTGTGATTGGTGCCACGTAGGCGTCCTTAAGTACTTTCTGTCTCCTGCATGTCAGACGATCGTGGAGCACGATTGAGCAGGACTAGAAGGACGCCGATTGGCCCTTTCATTCTGCCACTTGTACCTTGTGTACTATCTGAAACAGCCTTGCGCCGTAGTCACGCGTGATTCTTGCTGAACACGTACTACCCCGCGCAGGGGTATGGGTTACTGAATGCTCTTTCAGAATGCTAAGTGTTGAAAGTGGAGCTTTCTATTGCTCAGACCTCGCGCCGGATCAAAGAATGCTGAAGTAGCCCGCATGAGGTTGGCAATAAGAAATGTGTTGAATAAGGAGTATGGTCTCGCGCACAACCTGAATAAGGGTTTGCGCGGCTTTTTGGGACCATACCCCTTTAAGTCCCCCCAGTCCAGTGCTGCACCATGCGCGAGGTACAGTGGTTGGAGCTCTGGACTTAGAAAAAGAAAGGTGCAGAAAATGCTTGTTTTTTTATTGGTAGGCGCGCGCGTGCAAATGTTTTGATAGTTGTTACGGCGCGACTACATATCTGGCAGTTAATGATTCTTTGTTTTGTGTTGATAGCGTGCGGATGCCTTAGGTGACCATGCATGTTGCGCTACCTGGGTAACTTCTGCATTAAGTTTTCTGGGAATTTGGGCGGGAAAATCTCGAAATTTGAAATCTGACAAGTTGGTGGGAAATGTTGTTGATGGTGACGTTTGAGTTGACCACTTACACGGCTGTCATCAAGTTGTTTCTGACGGTTTGGCTTTCCGTCAGGAGAGTGAGCTCCACGCGCGCATGGTAACCGTCACTCCGGGATTCTCGCCTTACGTGTCGTCTTCTGATTGGTCACGTGCGCGACGATCATGGCACGTTTACTCATCGCATTAAATGCGATGGGTAGATATATCTGATGAAGTGGAGGAGGAACTTACTTCTCTTACTGTTTCTACTCTTCCTATCCACTTTTCTTCTGTTTCTTCAAATCTTCAAGTGATCGATAGCAGATCTTCAAGATTGTGTTCATCATATCTTCAAAAATCTTTACAGAATTTTTATATTCAGAGTTCATGGCTGAAGAACATCCAGAAGCGAATCCCGTTGAAGAAGTTCCCGTTCCCATCCTTAAGTGGGATTTAGGGTTATTCGAGCAGATCACCAGGAGTTTCCGGTTTCCACCGGAATGGGATGCCCGGTACCCCGGCCAGAATCAAACGGCCGCTGATGCACCGCCGGGGTACATTACTTTGTTTGAAGATTTCATTCTTCAGGGCAACTTCTGATTGCCGGGTACAGAATTCTTGGCCCACATACTCCAGTTCTATGGGTTCCATATCTCACAACTGAGTCCTCCTGGGATGGTTAGGATTCGACATTTCGAATTCCTCTGCCGATCTCATGGTGTTGACCCAACAGTAGAGAGGTTTAGGGTTTTCTACCAACTTATCAGGAATCTGGGCTTCTACTCATTCGCCAGTCGAGGGGCCGCGAAGAAGATACTCTTGAACCCTCCTAAGAGTTTCCATGACTGGAAACCAAAGTTCTTTTTTATTCGTGAGGAGGTGATACCGATTGCCATGACCTTCCGCCTATGGTCCGAACCGATCGTGAAGGAAGATTTGGCGATTCCCAGGACGGAAAACTGGTATGTGAAGCTTACTGCTACTCCAAACCGAGTGTTTGGTGAAAACGTCCTGGTCGCGGCGTAGATGAGTGACCTGTGGCCGCATGATAGCGAAGAGGTGCCGGTTTTGAAGCTTGAGGATAAAGGTTAGTTGCTTCTTTGATTTTCTGATTACTTCCGCATCGCTCAACTGTTTAATTTTGAATGTAGAGGTACAACTCTACCAAGCTGCCTTCCCCACTTTTGGTGGATTTATGGGCGTGCACCCGTTGAGGTCGGGGGAGCAGTATTGGTATGACAGGATCAAGCCGCGCTTCATGTATCCAGTTCCTGGGGCTTTTACCGATCCACCTACTGCAACCGAAGGTGCGCATATACCTAACCCTCGTCCCTTTCGCGTAGTGACTTCTGCTGGGAAAGAGATTGTCTATCTTTCCAGCGAGGAGTCTGTGGGATCATCAAATGGGGAGCTAAGTTCGTGGTCTAACATCTTTGCAGGTGTGTTGCGCGACCTGGGGATTGACCCAGAAGAGAAGAAGAAAGCCCCTAAACGAAAGAAGCTGATCAATCTTGAAGCTGAGGTGACCAGCAAGAAAGGTGGGAGTAGCCGCGCCACTACTGATGCTGCTGACAAAGGTACACTACGCTTTCGTCAGAGTAACTTGGAAGATTACGTTATTATCAGTGATTCACTGGAAGGTTTGTGACGTATAGGCGAGAAGAAGTCAGGAGGAGCTTGTTCGAATAGCTCAGGGAGCGCGGGTACTCGCAACCCAGATGCTGGAGCGACTCCGTCCTCTGTTGCGCATGATGAAGAGGAAGAGGAGGAAGAGGAGGAGGAAGTTGCTGGAAAGTTAATCAGCAGGAAGAGAAGTAGAAGTGAGACCACAGCTGGTGTGTCTGCTGCGCCGAAGGTTGGAGGCGTTCCCTTGATTGGGAAGCAGAGCAACTTGCGCTCCCTTTACAGATTTTCTCCTGGTTAGTTTTCCTTAGCTTCTTTGCTTCTTGTTTCTTCCTTTTTTTTAACACTTAGCTTCTGCAGAGGCCAAGAAGAAGTCCCCTGAGAAGAAGGGAGTCGTGTTTACGGAGCCCTCAGAGCCGGCGCAGAAAAGGCCCAAGGTTACTATCAAACCTTTCAAGACTGCTGGAGTAGAGTCTGAGAAGGATAAACAGGCTGCTGAGGGGGAGAAGGCGAAAGCTGCTGAGGAAGAGAAGAGGAAGAAGGCTGCGGAAGAGAAGAAAAAGAAAGCTGAGGATGAAAAAAGGAAGAGAGCTGCTGAAAGAGAGAAGAGAGAGAAAAATTAGGAAAAGGAGAAGGAAAAAACGGCTGCCGACAAGCCTGTCGGAGGTGAGCCGAAGGGTACCGGGGCCGCTGTTACAATCGCGCATGATAAAACGCAGGGTCCGAAGGTCGTCCGTATTACGGGGCTTGACCAGCCCCTTCATGAGAAAGAGAAAGGGAAGGAGACTACCCGGGGTAAGGGACCAGAGGTCATTGAGCCGACCAAGCCTGCTGGTGGATCGACTACTGCTGCAGGTGGTGCAGGTGCTGGTGGTGCTTGAGGGTTTGTGCCTCAAACTCCCGTTGGTCCTAAGGATACTTTGGGAGATATTTATTACAATACTTACACTGAGGAGGCGCGTGGTGATGCTCCTCATCAAGCTCCCTGGGGTCTGAAGCAGAAGGATACATTTCTGGTCTTCGCGTCCTGTCGTGATTGGTTCTTAAATTCTTTCCCTCCTGGTGAGGTTAACCGACAAAGTTCACGAAGCCACGATGGGTTGTACTAGGCGTACGTTGTTGGAGAGGCCAACGCTCGCTCCGCCAATCACCAGATCGTGTGAGAATGGCGCACCATGATCAAGGAGAGGGCGCAATGGGAAAAGTATCGTGAGCGCCTGTTGAAGCAGGTTAAAGATTATGAGAAGGCTAAAGCTGCCCTTGTTGAAGAGAAAGCCAAGTTTGAATCTGATAGGAAATCAGAAGAGTGGGGCCGTGAAGGCCTTAAGGGAAAGCTTCGCGCCGCTGAGGATCTGCTGGCAAAGGAGAAAGCTGAATGGAAGAAGATTTGTGAGAAGGATAATCAGCGCATGTATGCGGCTCGCTCGAAGATCACTGATCTTGAGGGTCAGGTCGCTGAGCTGACCGGGAAGGTCGATGATGCGCAAGCTGCTAAGGATCGTGCTGAGGTTCGGGAAACCTTTACCTTTTATATCTTTATGCTTTTGTTAGCAGATTTGAGTAAAGTCTTTTACCCTTTGTAGGTTGAGCTGGCCGAGGTGAAGGCGCATCTGTCTAGTAAAGACAAGGATTTGATGGCCAAGGACGTCGAGATTGCTGAGTTGAAACGCCGCCTTCAGGAGCAGGTTGACAAAAGCGAGTCCTTGGAAATCGATCTTGAAGCGGAGAAGGTTAAGGCTGCTATTGCTGAGGAGGCCAAACAGAAAGCTGTGGAAGCGCGAGACATAGTACATCTACTCTCAATGTGGCGCAAAACAACTATTCCGAGGCTCAAGGCATCGTTGATACTTTGGTCTCCGAGGCTGAGTGGCTGCGCGGCAGAGGATTAGTTCTGGTAATGATTTCTCTTAACTTTGGTTGTATTTATTGAAGCCTGGTCTCTTATTTATTGCCTTTGCTGTAGATGGCCAACTCCATCTTGAATGCTGGGGAGCTAGACCAAGTTGTTGCTGCGCTTATAGATGTATCTCGCGCGGTTGGTCATCGTGGAGGTTATTTGGAATGTGCACAGCATGTTGAAGAGGTGTTTGGGCAAGAGTTTGACGCTAGTCATTGCTCGGTGACCGATGAAGCTGATGCCGAGCTAGCTCATGCTCAAAGTGTTTATGATCACCTATCATTGCCCGTCATGGACTTGGTTGCGAAGGCTTTAGATCATGATGACTGGTGTCACCACTTAAAGACCATTCTCGATCCACCAGAAACTGTTGAATTATCTGATGAAGAGGAAACGGCAGGCAATGATGGCGACGGTGAAGGCGATGGTGATGGCGATAAGCACGATGGTGATGATGCTGGTGATGGCTTTGAATAGATAGCGTTTTTAGGCTTTGTGCCTTGTAATTTTTAGGGTTTGAATGTTACCATTTGCGCGGTCACGCTTGTTTTGGATCAGATGAATGATAGTTGGTTTTTATGTGACTTTTGCGCGATTGCGCTTGTTAAACATGATGTTTATGTTTATTTTATTCCGTTACAATTATTGCACTGTTGTTAGGAACTTTGTTTAAGTTAGCGCGAATAAATGTAAGTGTGGCTCTTGTGCGAGTGTAACTGCCCGGTCTCGCGCTATGTTCGCGGAGGACCTTGGAGGCATAACTCAAGAGCTCGTAATTTACTGAAGTGTTTTCGTGCTAATCAAAAGTTTAACATGCATTTGTAACATAAGGGTCTCCTCGATAAAGGAAAACATGTCGTGTGTTTTCATTAATTAAGAAACAGGCGCTTAGGCCAACATTCATTGCGTATAAGTAACATAAGGGGCGTTTAGCCAACATAGGAAATTAAAAAGGCGCATGGCCAACATTAGTGAGAAAAGGCGTATGGCCTAGAATAGTTACATATAGCACTTGCGCAGTTGTTGCGCATTCCATGTGCGCGGGATTATGTGTCCATCCAGGGTGCGCAATTTGTATGCCCCTTTTCCTAGCACTTCGTGAACCAAGTATGGGCCTTCCCATTTGGGTGCTAGTTTTCCTGGGCGTTCAGTGTTTGAAGCTTCGTTGTCTCGGAAGACGTATTCTCCTGGAGTGAAGGTACAAATACGGACTCTCGCATTGTAGTACCTTTCCAGTTGTGTCTTGTACTTTGCTTCTTTAATACGCCCAATCTTGCGTCTTTCTTCCAGTAAATCCAAATAGAGACGGCGCTCTGCTTCATTATCAACCGTGTTGACTGCTGTCAAGCGCGGTGAGGGGAGTCCAACTTCCGCCGGGATAACTGCCTCCGAGCCGTATACTAGGCTAAAAGGATTTTCGCCGGTGCTTGTCTTCGGCATGGTTCGATGAGCCCACAGGATGCTTGGGAGCTCATCTACCCAACCTCTTCTCTTTATGCCCAGTCGGGCTTTTATCCCCTCGACGATACTTTTGTTAACGCTTTCCACTTGACCGTTTCCTTGAGGATGCGCAACGGAGGAGAAGGTATGCTCAATCTTCATTTCCTTCATCCAATTTTGAAGATCCCCAGAAGCAAAATTGGTACCGTTGTCTGTGACGATTTTGAGTGGAAGACCAAATCTGCAAATGATGTGCTCCCAAATAAACTTGCGCACCATCATTGCAGTGGTTGAGGCGAGAGCTTTGGCCTCCACCCACTTAGTAAAATAATCAACGACCACGATTATGAACTTCACGGCTCTCGGAGCATCAGGGAAAGGTCCCACCATATCAATTCCCCACTGCTGAAAAGGCCAAGTAGTGGATACAAGGATAAGGTCGTTCTTTGGGTACAGGGTTTTTGGAGAGTGTCGCTGACAGGAGTCGCATTTGCGCAGCTCCTTCATGGCGTCGACATGCATCCCTGGCCAATAATATCCAGCGTTCATAATCTTCGCGACAACCATACGCGATCCTGCATGGATGCCACAGATCCCTTCGTGAATCTCTCTGATAAAGTAATTCGCGTCCTGGGGGTCCACGCAGCGCAATAAGGGCCCCAAGAAGGACTTTCGGTATAGAATACCACTATTCATCTCATAATGCAGGGCCTTGTTTTGAATCTTCCTTGCCTCTGCCTTGCTCTCCGGGAGTATTCCTTCTTGCAGATATTGAATTATAGGGGTCATCCAAGATGGCTGCCCTATTTCGATCACATTTACTTGGCGCAATAGGACTGATGGATTTTTTAGTACTTCAATCCTTACATCTTTGGCGAGATGTTGAAAGGAAGTTGAAGCGAGCTTGCTCAAGGCGTCTGCTGGTTTGTTTTCGGAACGATTGATGTGAACTACCCTGTATGACTTGAATTGCTAAAGCAATTCTTTCGCCTGATCCAGATATAAGGCCATGACTTCGCCTTTTGCATCGTAGATTCCGTTGATTTGACTGGCGATCAAAAGCGAGTCGACATGTGCTTGCAGATTCTGAGCCCCCATTTTTATGGCGAGACGTAAGCCTGCCAGGAATGCCTCATATTCCGCCTCATTGTTGGTGTTCTTGAAGTCCAACTTGATGGCGTATGTAAATTCATGCTTCTCGGGGCTCACAAGGCGCAACCTTGCTCCTGCGCCGTCCTCATTTGATGCCCCATCAGTGTATAGCAACCACAACTCATTAGACGTGTCTTTTATGGGAGTCTCAACAATCTTGCAATCTTTGATTTTCTCCACTGGAACTTCTGTGACGAAATCCGCCAAGACTTGACCCTTGATGGATGGGCGCGGCCTATACAAGATGTTGTGGCCCCCCAATTCGATTGCCCATTTTGCTAACCACCCAGACGTCTTTGGTTTTTGCAATATTGTTCCGATGTGAAAGTTGGTAAGTACTGTGATTACGTGCCCTGTAAAGTATCTGCGCAGCCTTCTAGAAGCATGAAGTAATGCAAGTACCAACTTTTCCATTATTGAATATCTCGTTTCTGGGTCGGTGATCACCCTGCTGACGTAATAAATTGGAGTTTGGACTCCATTTCTCTCCACCAGTAATACCGATCCAACTGCCTTGTCCGATGATGACAAGTACAAGATGAGCGGCTCCTTTTCGAACGGTGCAGTCAGGGTAGGGAGCTCGATCAAACACTCCTTCATTTGCTGAAAAGCAACCTCTGCTTCAGGCGTCCACTTGAATTCTTGCTTCTTCACACAATTGCGCAGAGTGCTGATAAAAGGATATGACTTCGCGGCCTGGTTTGACAGAAAACGGTTAAGCGCGGCTAGGCGGCTGGCCAACCTTTGCATCTCCTTGATTGTTCGTGGTGATGGCATTCATTCTATTGCCTGGACTTTTTCCGGATTGACTTTGAATCCGCCATTAGTGACTATGAAGCCTAAGAATTTTCCTTCCTCCATGCCAAAGGAGCATTTGGCTGGATTCAATTTCATATTCAAGCTTCTCAATGAGTTGAATGTTTTCTCGATGTCTTTCAACATTTGGTCCTCTTCAGGACTTTTGACCACCAGATCATCAATATAAACCTCGATATGCTTCCCAATATCTCCCGCGAAGGTCTTATCCATCAGGCGCTGGTATGTGGCACCAGCGTTTTTGAGGCCGAATGGCATCTTTGTATAACAGAAGATCCCGAGATCGGTCCGAAAAGTTGTCTTGTCTTCGTCCTCGAGCTTCATTTGAACCTGGTGGTACCCCTTATAGCAATCTAAGAAGCATTTCCATCTGTATGGTGCGAGAGAGTCTATCTTTTTGTCGATCTCGGGCAAAGAGTAGCAGTTTTTTGGGCATGCCTTGTTGATATCGGTATAATCAACGCACATTCTCCATCCTCCACTAGACTTCTCCACCATCACTGGGTTTGCGACCCAACTTTGATAACGTACTTCTCGCAAGATTCCTGCCTTTAGTAGCTCAAATACCTGCTCGTTCATCGCTTTAGTCTTATCCGCCCCCAAGCTGCGTCTTCTTTGCACTTTTGGTTCGAGAGAGGGATAAGTATTCAGACAATGCTCGGTAATGTCCCGCGGGACACCGGTCATGTCGGCCAGAGTCCAGGCGAATATATCCATATTCCTGAACAGGAGTTGTTTGAGATGCGTTCTGATGTTTGGTGAGATTGCGTGGCCTATCGTCACCGTTTGCTCCGGGTACTTGCGGTTTAGCACCCATTTTTCTGGCTCGGTTGTTGAAACCTTCGCCGCTTTTGTTCGGCGCATTTCTTCTGTCGACATTACGTCTTTCTTGGCATAGATAATTGCCACCCCCGACTCAGTTGGAAACCCTATCGCTGAGTGGGGCGTGGAAGTTATCATGTTCAGTTCGCCTTGGGTTTCTCTCCCAATCAACACATCATGTCTCGATTTGACAGGCATCACCATGAAGTTTACATTCGTTGTTCTTGAATGCTTCCCGTCAGAAAGCGTGACGGGGAAGCTGATTTGGCCTAGTAGGAAAACCACTTCGTTGCAAAATCCTGACAGAGGATAATCAACCGGCTCAAGTCTCGCTTTATCTTCATCATCAAACTGATTAAAGCATTGCTCATAGATGATATCAGCTGTACTTACCGGGTCAATGAAGACATACTCCGTTTCATAATGGCCGATAATACCGATGATGACGATGGGTCGTGTGGCGCGAGGACCCCCGCGCACCACCGGGAAGATGACCTGTTGCTCTTGCCATGTCGGCTCGTAGGGTCGCTTGCCTCTATCTCTCGTGCTATACCTTGGCCCGTTGACCATGTGCGTTTCCAAACGTCTAACTTTTTTCTCTCTTCCATCATCATTGCGCTGGATATGACGTATCTCTTTGCGAACGTTCTTTACCAGATGGCCTAGCTTTCTGCTTTTTAGCACTTTCTCGATCTCTTGACGTAAGCTGATACAGTCATCTGTAAGATGGCCTGTATCCTTGTGAAAATCACAGTACAAGTTCGGGTCTTGGCCCTTCTTGTTCGTCATAGGCCTTGGAGCCTTGAAGTCGTGATTCTCCTTCATTAACACTTGTTTTGGTGTCTTCGTGAGTGGAGTCCAATGCTTTTCTCGGTTATCATCCCTGACTGCTTTTCGATACCCGATTCTATCAATTGTTTCGCGCGCATCTTCTCTATAGCGCGGCCTCTCTTCATGGCCCCTTGATCTTCCGGATTTCCAATCGTTACTTTTGTGCTTGTTGCGCTTGCTGTTATCACGCGAGTTTCCGTTGGAGAATCGATCTTCAATATAAGAGTTGTTGTTACCGGCCAGTGACTCCTCAGTTTGCGCGAATATTTTCGGGGCTTCCATGAGCTTATCCTATTCTTTGGGCATTCCATCTTTCCCAGTGATAGTTCTGATGAGACTATCACAGCAAATGGCTTTCTTGAAGTGGCAGCGCATGAGTTGTTCACTTACGCCACCAATTTCTAAACACTCCTTGTTGAAGCGAGTGATGAAATCTTCTAGACCCTCGTTCTCTCTGCGCCATTTGTCCACTACCTCGGCTGTATCGCGCTGGTAACGTCTCTGCTGGCTGAAGTGATTCACAAACTGTGTCCTGAAATCAACCCATGACTTGATCTTTCCCGGAGGGAGGCTGTCGAACCAAGCGCGAGCAGCCCCTGTAAGAGTTTGAATAAACAGATGGCACCACATGGGCATATTCCATCCTCCCATGCAACCAACGCTTGTGAAAACTCTGACGTGATCATCAGGATCAGTCAATCCATTAAACTTTCCAACTGTCGGAGGTAATTTCTCTCTTGATAGCGGCGCCAGCGTGATCTTTGGAATGAACTTTGAATGTTCTGCAACTTCAGCTGGTCGATAGGCGAGGCGAAAGTCTCGCTCTGCCTCTTCAGTGTACCCTACGTGTTGTCTTGGTTTGTAGTATTCATGGTTCCTCTGCAAACGATTGAAGACTGACGAACCCTCATCATCCTGCCAAGTTGGGTCGTCTGGATCTGTGTCATTCCATTCGGTATTCATATTGCGCGGCGTGAGCCGGCTATGAACTGGGCCTCTTTGGACATTTGACGGGTGGTCATAATAGCTTTCTGTCTCTCCCCGTGTGTCGCGCGTGTCGTGCACACTTAGCCTTCTCGTAGGGGGAGGTCTGTTAGCTCTTCCTTGGATGTTTTGCTGTGGGGGTATCTGGCACGCCCCCTGACTCTGTCCCTGGGGTGTAATCAAGGACGGTTCTGCCGTTAAGACTGCTTGTTGTGCGCTCAAAGATTGATACGCGCGTTAATGGTTGCAATTTGCTTGGCGTACCACGAGGCTATAGTTTCGCCCTCTGGTAGCCTTAAGCGCCGAAATGTTCTGAGGTGGGGCTGGGTTTGAAGGTCCAGCGCCGTTGTTTCCTAGGGTTACCGTCTGAATGATGCGGGTGATGCTCCCGCGGGGTCCCCCAGTGTTAGTTACTTCGATCTCACCGATTTCTTCTACATGTTGGACTTGGACGTTTTGATTGTCCTCCCCCAACACTGCATTAGAGTTTGCTCCAAAACCAAACTCAGGAATGATTCCTTAACCAGCCATGATCGAAGGAGAAAACAACGAAAACTCAGAAAAAAGAAGATGAAAGTGATTTGTAGAAAACCGGTGGGCGCCAATGAAGAAACACAGAACTAATTATGGGGTTAATCAGTTTGGTTTATGTTCCTATCATAGTGGTTAATCTTGTTACGGCTTTCTGAGCTCCTTAATGACTGGGTAATCCTGCAAAACAGAACACCGTTACTCGTTAAGAGGGGAATATGGGGGTTTCCCTCTTAACCGGGCACCGGCGTAAGAATAAGCGACCGTTTTGAGGAGATAAGTATGTATTAACAGTGAGAGTAGAGGGAGTAGAATTTTTAACCTGTGGACTGAGGTCTCTATTTATAGCCGGAGTGGTGTAAGAGGATGTGGGCTGATGGGCCTTGGGCCAGAAGGCGACAACTTAGTGGATATGCTCCTTGTCTCACTGGTGTCGACCGTTAGCGGCTTCAAGGAGTTTCTTTGTGCTGGCGCACCGTGATTGGAGCCACGTGTCATGGTTGTCGGCCTGGCCGCCCTTCTGCCATCAGCAGGTAAGTGGAGATCGTGGGGCAGATGTCTCTGCACTGTGATTGGTGCCACGTAGGCGTCCTTAAGTACTTTTTGTCTCCTGCATGTCAGACGATCGTGGAGCACGATTGAGCAGGACTAGAAGGACGTCGATTGGCCCTTTCATTCTGCCACTTGTACCTTGTGTACTATCTGAAATAGCTTGCATCGTAGTCACACGTGATTCTTGCTGAACACGTACTACCCCGCGCAGGGGTATGGGTTACTGAATGCTCTTTCAAAATGCTAAGTGTTGAAAGTGGAGCTTTCTATTGCTCAGACCTCGCGCCGGATCAAAGAATGCTGAAGTAGCCCGCGCGAGGTTGGCAATAAGAAATGTGTTGAATAAGGAGTATGGTCTTGCGCGCGACCTGAATAAGGGTTTGCGCGGCTTTTTGGGACCATTCCCCTTCAGTCGGTTATTTCGGTTACGCTTCGATTAATTCAGTTTTTTGGATAGCCCTACCTTACGTGAATGGTCATAAAAAAGTATAATGAGCATTTTCTAATGTAAAATTTTAATTAATTTTTGAGAAGAAGAAAAAAAAACATTAATCTTACCAGCACAAAGTTTCGAATCATTGTATCAGTGTAGTACTCCGGTTCCGATTCCTGCAACGATAACAAGAGCTCAATCATCGTCTTTCTCTTATTTAGATCTCCAGTCCCTTTGGATTTTCTAAGTTGGTCGATCAATCTCTGAAAGAAAACATCTCTCTTCTCCTGCAGTTTAATCAACCTCTTCTCCAAACCCTTCATTCCCAACCAACTCAAGGCAGGCAGGTAATCGCCGACGTTAGAAGCTCCGGCAAGTAGTATCATCTCATCCAGCAGCTCCCGGAACTGCTTCCCTTCCTCCTCCAACTCAGGATTATCATTGCCGAAGTACCTCTTGCCGGAGATCATCCTCATCATCACATTCAACGTCAGTTCATAAAACATAAACTTCATTGCCACCTGGCACGAGAAGAAGCCAGAGATTGTTAATCGATAAACATATACTTGGAAAAATCACTAAGGTTATGGGTGTTAGATATATATATATATATAATCTTAATTATGTTAATATATGTATAATTATTATATAGTTTAGTATGCAACGGTTGAGGGAACACAACCGTTCAAATGACAGTTGTTCCCTCCATCTATAACCGCCAAACTTTCTGCATATATATATGTAATGACCGACAACTTTTGTCGGCACTAAGACAATTATCATTCTTATGAATTGTCCACATTTTCTTATGGTTTTTGCATACACTGTTCTATTATCATATACAAACATGAATATGCATTCTGATTCGAGTGATTATGTGAGAGATATGGGTATAATTTCCGCTGCGATGAACTCCGAAATTCTAACAAGTGGTATCAGAGCCTCATTGAAGATCGATCCATCAAGAAGTAACAAAACGAGACCGGAATCGAGAACCAGAATTTCCAGCGAAGAAAAGAAAATCCTGAAAGATCTCAGGAAGATGCGATTGGAACAAGATGTTGTTCCGAAAATGAATTACGACTACAAGAAAAACCGTGGAATAGCGAACGGAATCGATAAGGATTCCCATAATTTAAAATATGGACAAGTAAGTGTCCCAAGTTCCAGCCATGTGAGGGTTGAAGACGGCTATGATATGGGCCGTAGTATTCACGCAGACGGAGAATCATTCAACAGTACCAGACGGGGAAAAGATGAAGTACCAAGCGTGAATTTCGCAACACGAGACGTTCGATCGAAGAAGGTAATCAAAACGAACTTTGCGGGTCTTACAATCGGTGATGACAGGCTGATGTATAAAGACGGTAGAAGGCAAACCAAACAACAGGCCAAACGAGCAAGGATGAAATTCAAAAGGGCCATGGTTCAGTTTATTAGGGGGATGAAACGAGCAAGGATGAATTACCTACACAGTCCTCATGCATGCTTCTAAACATAATTAAGTTTAGGGGGATGGGTTAGATATATATATATATATATATATATATATATATATAATCTTATTTATGTTAATATATGTATAATTATTATATAGTTTGTAGGATCGTTTTGCGACCCGAACGAGTCGTTCAGAAGAGATTTAGTCCGTTTCAGAGGCGGAAACTAAGAAACGGATGTCGAAACAGCTTGCTTATCACTTTAAACACTGATTATATTGATATACTATCGATTACAATCAGTCTTCACACCGGCAGCACCTCGGTATGGAATTCTAGAACTGTTACAAATGACAAGACAACATGCCTATTTATACTACTCATGGGTTCGCTTGAAATGAACATAAATACTTCAAGCGAAACCTTCATTCTCTTTTGTCTTCAAGCGAAACCAATGAGATCTTGTTTCAAGCGAAAGCCTTGACTTTTATGAATGCATGTTGTTTTCACGTGAAGTAGTAATATGTGATGTCATCTTTGTGATGTCATCATTAAATATGATGACATCATGCTTGATCAACTTCACAACGAACCCGAGACTCGACATAAGACGAAGTCGACAGATGAATGCACCAACAGACTCCCCCTCAGATGTTGACGAGTCTTAAGTGTCGAGTCTTTGCATCTTCAGTCTTTATCAGTCTCTTTTCTTTCTTAGCATATACCCGAATTTTCTCTTTGGCTCTAACCTCGTCAGACTCCCCCTCTCATCATGATGGGATCGCCGTCTGGAATTGGCTATCACCTAGAGATCAATCCCTGGCTTTATCTTTGTTTAAGCTCATCACCTACACAAATTTTCTCACCACCACATAAGTTTTCACTTAAATCAATAAGAAAAACTTACTAGTAACAGTTACATCAAGTTCAAATTAATGATCTCGATTAACTAATCAAACTTTCCTTTCTCAAAACGAATTTCTTCTGTTAAACTCACACTCCCAAACCTGTTCATCATGTTCAGCACTTGAAATTTTGAATATCAGTTTTCCAACATCAGTTGTCGAAAATCTTTTTGTATTTTTCAAAATTTATGCTAAAACACACTAAATTTTTTTTAATTTTTAATGCAGAAATGAAATATTTACAGATAATGTTTTTGTGAGTTCGTGCAAGAGGATCATATCAGTTTTTGTAACCAATCACTAGCACCGTTAAGCTTTAACATTTTAAGTTCTAAACGATTCACATTGATTGACGATATTGTTGTCCAAATAAACTCAATCTAAAAACTTTCGAAATGCTTACCGATACGTTAAGGTATATTAATTTGCACTAAATTCTTATGGACCCCACGATCTCAGCATATCCCCTCATCATGCAATACACTATCTCGAGTAATGCCTTTAAACTTTTATCGACTGTGATTTGTGCAAAAAACAAAGCAGAATGTTTAAACATTAACAATCAGGTCGATACTTCTGTATACGCAGAGAAAGTCCAATGTTTAAACAAAATAAGAAAAATAAAACAAGTTGAAGTTGTTTAGGCTTTAACCACCAGGTCGATACTCTCGTATACGCAGAGGTGATCCAAAGCTTAAACGAAACACCAAAGAAAATAAAGCAGAACGTTTAGGCAACAACATCCAGGTCGATACTCACGTATACGCAGATGATGTCCGATGCTTAAACAAAATAAAGAAATAAAACAAGTTTAAATATTTGCAAAATGAAATGCACAATCACAGTGACTTTTCAGCAAAGTTGTGAAAGTTCACAAACTTAACCAGTTTTATGTCTTTCGACAATCAGCGATTACTGAGTAGGCACACAATCAAGAAGGACAAAACTAAGTACTATGCTTTTGACCATGTTTCCCACTAGAACTAGGCTTTTTCATTTAAGTTTGTATCGTTATCGCAAATCTACTAGTCTAGCTGAGCCTACCGTTACATCTTTAGTGAGATCGTTTATCACATTTTATCTCTCCATTTCTTTAGCATGTTGTGACAGTCTCACTGATCTACTATCATTTCCTCTTTTTCCAACAAAACTCATTTTTGAATTTTTCAATGTTTTTGACATTTTCAAATTTTCTAATTTTTTTAAAATTTTACTCCCCCTAAAATCAAAATATATCTCAATTTTGATTTTCTAGGAAAATTTGAAACAAACTTTACAACATGATGAGAATCACTTCAATTCTCCATTCACTTGGCTTAAACAATCAGAACTCCCCTGACGACAAAACATTTTCCCATAGTGATTTCAAAACACTTAAGTTTGTTTTAATCAAAATGGTTTTTCAGGAAAATTAGTTTTGTGAGTCATTTCTCAAACATGGGGATCATTCATCACCTTGTTTTCTTCAACCACTTGTAAAAACTAACATTTGTAAGATCAATCCACAAACATCTCTTGTAGAAAATCAAGTACAATTTAATGTCCCTGATTTACCACTTTTAAATCGAAATCACTTTCGTGAATTTCTTAAGAAATGTGCCGATACCTGCTCCACACTTACCAACCTGGGAGCTCCGGCAAGTCAGGTTTTTCTATTTAAACAGATTCACCCAAGCCTGACGGTCCTTGGGTGATTTTGAATTCTTGTTCAACAATGGTGGAAAATTTGCATCATCCATTGTTAGACCAGAATTCTCATTTTTTACCTCAACAACTGACTCTTCTGGCTTTACCACACCAGATTCATTGCCTGATCGTGGCTTGTCTGACTTTGATGAGCCAGATTCATCGCCGACATGTGGCTCCTTTGTTTCCGAAGAAACAAATTCATCACCATCAACTTTCTTTTTCTTCTTTTCATCTTTCGTCCTCAGATTTGTATCTGATGAATGCGTTTTGCTTGATTTGTTGTTCTTTGGTGAACAAGACGATTTATCAGAACTTTTATCTGTTTTACCAGTTGTATCCGAGGACAAAATCTTCTCGAGATACTCTCTCGCCTTCTTCCTCTTCTTCCCCAGTCTGTCTTTTTGCCCCTGAGAAAGTTTCACTTTCTTTTCTTGAACTTTAGGTTCTTGAACCTTCTGTTCTTTGGGCTTGACATTGACTGGTTTCTTTACCATTTTCTGAAATTCAGCCCTCGATCTACCCTTTGATCTCATTGGGCAATCTCTGGCAATGTGACCTTTGATATGGCATTCAAAGCATCTCCTCGTCTCATAACTCCAACTTTGGCAGTTAATAGCAATGTGTCCTTGATAACCGCATCTGTAACACACTCTGTTATCGTACCAGTCACCATTTTCAACCCAAACATTCAGATCATAACACTGTTTGGCTTGGTGATAATCTTTCCTCCTCTTGTTTGCTGGATTTGGCCTTTGAGCTCTGTGGTCCGACCTGCACCACTTATTACCAACAGTTTTTGAGTTTTCATTTTTCAATTTTTGTGATTTTTGATTGCGATTGGATGATTGAACTGATGAACTTTTATTTTCTTTTTGAACATTTTTCAAAATTTTCTCTTTTTGTTTTTGTTCCACTTTCTTCTTCAAAGGTTTTTGCTTAGAGTATTCTCCCTTTTCAGTTGATTGTGGAACAGTTTATTGAAACTTTTCATTTAACTTCAAAAATAAATTATTTTTCTTCATTTTTTCATTTTCATCAGCAGATTTCTCATCGCAATCTTCAACTTTGACTTTATCAAAGTTTGTGACATCGTCACTTATTGGAACTGAATTAACTGGTTTTGGGCAAGGAATAGTTGAAGTATTCACAAACACCTTCAACTTTTCTTTCCATTCCTTGATTTTCTTTTGAGCACATTCTGCCTCTTTTTCAAGTCGAATAATCTTTTCAAGATGAGAATTGATTGCAATTTGTTTTTCAAGATTGTTTTTACCAAACATATCTCTCTCATCTTCTAAAATTTTTATTTGACTTTGAAGAACTTTTCATTCTTTGATTTTTCATTTTCAAAACTTTTAATTTTTTCTTCCAAAATTTTGTTTTCTGATGTCAAACTGTTCAAGTCATTTAACAGTTTAACATTTTCAGCTTTCAGCTTTTCACAATTTCCCTGTAAATCCAGAATCTTTTTTACATCAATTTGCTTCTCATCTTTCAACTTCTTGATTTCCAATGTCAATCTTTCCACATCCTTCAATAGTTTGCCATTGTCAGCCTCAAGTTTATCACATTTCGAGCAACCTGATTCAGAACTTGAAGATTCAATCTTCACAGATTCTTTATTCTTTTGAACTTGCTCTGTCTCCATCTTGTATGTTCCTGCACAAAAAATTTTAACAAAGTCAAGAGGATTCATATTCTCATCAATATAACAACCCCTCTTCATATCATATTTCATAACATCTTTTGCACTAAGACACACACAGACTCTTTTGTTCAGTTCTACAACCACATCCAAACTTATTTTTTTCAAATTATTTTCTATCCTATTCAACAACCCTTTCTTTTTCTCTTCATTATCATTCATATGTGTTGTAAGTTTACTGATGAATTTACTTAAAGATAATTTTGAAAAATTAGAATTCTTTCTTAGATTTTCCAAAAAATCATCCCATTCAGCTGGTAATGCATTAGCAAACTTTGATACCAAGTGGTATCAGAGCTCAGGAGGAAGAGATCTTGCCAAAACAGCCTGTTTACGTCACTTTTTCTGATTTCTACACCATTCTTTTACAAATTAAAAATTTTTACGGTTAAAAATGGCTCAAATTCACATATCTTGTGCATAATCATGTATTAATGAATCCTGGAAAGTTTCAGCACTAAAATCAACTTAAAAACAGGTTAAAATCATCTGCTCGCTTGAAATTGGTTCGCATTTGCTGACATCATCTGGGCTTTCGCTTGAGTTTACACTTGAAACGCCCTTTCGCTTGAAAAATTTGGTGTTGTTTGAAGCGAAACACCGGCTTTTGCTTGAGATTGACTTGTTTCGCTTGAGTTTTCACGGCTTTCGCTTGAATAGTTCATCGGGGCATGTGAATATATCGATTTAAGTCTGCATGTGTTGAGTGTCAGTTTGCAAGTGTTGAATAGTATGCGACGGTTGAGGGAACACAACCGTTCAAATGACAGTTGTTCCCTCCATATATAACCGCCAAACTTTCTGCATATATATATGTAATGACCGGCAACTTTTGTCGGCACTAAGACAATTATCATTCTTATGAATTGTCCACTTTTTCTTATGGTTTTTGCATACTCTGTTCTATTATCATATACAAACATGAATATGCATTCTGATTCGAGTGATTATGTGAGAGATATGGGTATAATTTCCGCTGCGACGAACTCCGAAATTCGAACAATGGGCCCCTAAGTTCATGCCGTCGCCCACTTTGCTGTCCCATGGACGCAATGAAAACAAAGAAAGGCGAATAACATAACAAGCTAACAATGTCATGAAGCTAAATGGTCTAAACGATGAATCTAATACAAAACTAGCCCCTCTAACTCACCTGAGAAGAGCCAGAGTTGAAACCGAACATCAGTTTACGGATAAGAAGTCTGGTTTCCTCAACGCGAATGTTGTGAAACTCGTTAAGACGGTGATTTGATAAGATCTCGATGGAGGCGATACGGCGAAGGTTGCGCCAGTTGTCATTGTACGAGGACCATATAAGGCTGGTGTAATTAACGCCGATGATTTTTCCAAACAACATCTTTGGGCGGTTGGCAAAGACAATGTCATTTGTAGTTAAACACTCTTCAACAGCCGCAGGGGAGGAGACGACGACAACACGGCGGAAACCGAATTGGAGACGGAGGATTGGGCCGTGTTTAGCGGATAGTTTGGCTAGAGTTCGGTAGAGTGGTAGTTTGAGGAGGTAGAGGTGGCCGATTATGGGGAGGGAGGGGAAGACGGTGGGGGTAGGTTGGAGGAACGGCGGAGGAAGTGGGTGGTGATGAGGTAGGAGGCTAAGAGGAGGAGGGTGGTGAGTAGATATGGAAACTCCATTGTTGAAGAGTGAGAGATCGGTGAGTGTGTGTTTTAGTGTTGCATCTGCATGATATTTTATAGATCCCAAATGTGGACAAAGAACATAAGTGCATGAATTTTACGTGGTCACTTGTAAGATAGCAGAAGACACTTGGGCTTTCTACTTTATACACGTCATAACACGCTTGGGTTTTCTACTTTATACACGTCGTAAGACACCTGGGTATTTCTATTTTTTTAATTTAAGAACTAAATGGTTCTAGGTAAATAGCCTCCAGATTTAAAACATCTAGTTCTAGACAAGTGCATCAAATATGATTTCATTCCATAAAGGGAGGGGGTGGTGATCACTCATCAATCACTTATCACTCATAACATCCAATCAAGTTATGCCATGTCATCAACCGTTATTCCATCACTCGTAATCTTTTTTAGTGGCAATGTCCATCACTCACAACACCCAACAATAAACCCTCACATCCTTTCCTCCATCACTCGTTGATTTTATCACGGGATCCAAACTTCCACGCGTTGAATATGTTGGTGGCGGTGTTATGTTCCAAACTTCCACTCATGATATTGTTCCATCACGTGCCCACACCCACTCCCCTAAGAATATAATTCCCACCAATGCAATTAAGCTATATCAAGTGTTGTAAATCAAGATCCGGAAGACCGAGTACCCGCCGAATCATTGTTACAAGGTAATTTTTATGTCTTTCATATTAAAGAATTAAAGAATGAATATCATTTTTCAATTGTTGAATATCATTTAGAGTAAATTGTTAAAATCGTCCTTAAGGTTTGGGTATGTTTGCTAGTTTCATCCAAACAGTACTAGAAAAAAACCCTTCAATGACACGCGTTGCGCGTCAATAAAGGGAAGATATGACACACAAAAGAGTGTCAAGGAAGCCCCTGTCAATAATTGAAGATGACATGCATTTGTGTATCATCCATTTATGACACACCTTAATGACACACTTTATGTAGGTCCACCCGGAGGATCGAGTATAACCTATTCCCTGTTTTTCGACGAACCCGAGAGTGCGTAATCCAAACGGGTTGGTTAAACCAAGTTAGAACACGAAAACGACAAACACGATACAACGATTAACACTCAAATGTATTAATACGTAATGCGGTTACAATGCGGTGTTTACAAGAACTTCTCATAAACTCTCAGTGTGTGTGTGTGTTTTCACAGTGTGCTCTCACTCTCTTGTCTCTTGTTCTCACACACGTTTGCCTTCTGTCTGTTCAGTATTTATACTGAAGGTTCGACGAACCTCCTGCAGCTGATGAACAATCCATGACGAAGAGCTAAGATCGACGAAGATTGAATTCTTCATCGTGTGGTCTTTGGTGAACAAACAAGTGATGAAGAACGGAATCTTCGTCACCTTCACTCAATCGGCGAAGTATGGTACTTCGTCATGTGGGATTCTTCGCCACATGTGAGTCTTCGTCAATATGTTGACCAATAGCAAACAGTTGACAGTTAAACATCAAACATTAACTAATATGCATTCTGCACACACGCAGTTGCATTTACATCGTTCATTACAAAGTAAACATCATACCGAGTCAAGATAGGAGGATATCTTGACATCGGCCTTCACTTTGTAGCCGAGTCGAACTGGAACTAGCCGCATCCACATAATATGCATCAACAAACTCCCCCTTGGATGCTGGTCGTGAAGGTTCGTCTTCCATGTCGAAGGATCTTCAAAGTATTCACGTATCGTAAGTAGAAAGTGCATCAACAAACTCCCCTTTTCATTTAGGAAGTATATCAACAAACTCCCCCTTTCAACAAACTCTCCTTTTGATTGTGCTTGTGAAACTTTTGATCTTCGATACTTTAGATCCTTGCGGTGTTGAGAAGTGGCCAGCAGCAACTCGATCATCTTGATCCTTTGATTTCATCCATGTCGTGTCTTCATTCCAAAGCTCGTCTTTTAACATGTTCTCTTTGCCTTTAGCTGAACCTGATGGCACATCTGCACATAAGAAAGCTAAACGCGTAACGAGAACAACCGCTTGGAATATAGTTAACATAAACAAACGACACACATGTGACCAGTTTTCAATCAACCACCATCCGACAGTTTGAAAGTTTAACAAATTGTTCAATTTTGGTTTTTAACTTTCAAAACTTGCAAATTTCGACGTTTATGAAGATTCAGTTGTTTTGGTTTTCGTTCAAATTTCAGGTGTCGAAGACTCGACCAACATCGGTTAATCAAAAATAAGATAGAAATAAAATCTTTTTGATTTTTATAAAGTTTATATTAAAACACACTTAAACACTTTTTGGAATTTTGAATATTTCAAATGTAAAGACACAAAGCAGTAAATAAATATATATACAAAGATGCAGAAACTGAAAGCAATAAATAAATATCTACACACATTCTTTTTGCGAGTTTCGAGGGTAAGAGAATCATATCAGTGTACGGTCATGCCAAAACGCTCTTGTTGTTCAGTTAGTTAACATTTAGGTAAGCATCCTATAACGATTATCGGTATTGTTGTCCACTTAGGCACAACTTATCAGATGTAATCGCGGCGAGGGGATACGATTAGTGTATGATTTATACTTACCGACCGGTGTTCATCCACACACGATACATTCCCGTATCAAGGTATGCACGACAGTTCCTCTTACTGGTGAGTATACCATTTATCATCTATTTTGACGTATATGAAAATGTGAGATACTCACTTATTTTTGATTGAAAACAAGCCCTATGTGATAAAATCACTTATTGATGAGGAACTTGATTTTCAGATGCATGAGGGCACATGAGCAAGTCCGTGAACAGGTTAGTACCAACGTACAGACAAAGAGACGAACTTGACTCCCGCATGAAAGTTGTGATATATTATCACTTATTTTGTTTGGACATGTGATTGTTGATCACTTATTGAGGTCGTATACAATATGTACACGTATGTATGGTATCATGGAAGAGCTACACTTCGTCTCCGTTATTTTTCGTTAAAAGAAACAACCATGATACCCAGATGATAAACAGCATAAAGACCACGTATCTCAGAACTCGGCAATCTATCAAACGAAATTTCAGTACCAAGACCATATGCCAATGAGCGGTTCCCACACAGTTTTCAGTCGATTTAGGTTTATATCACCTTGCACACATTAAAATGATTGTGAGCCTACCGATACATCTTATATAGAGTTGCTTATCGTTTTTCATTTTAGGTTTAAAGAGGTTTCGACAGACCACTGATGTACTATCATTTTCTCTTTTTCTCGCCAAGAAACTCATTTTTGTTTTTCTATTGTTTTTGTCTTTTTGAAATTTTTTGATGTTTTTGAATTTCTCAAATTTGGATTTACTCCCCCCAAAATGTAAAAACTATGATAAATTAAAAACACAAAGATATTTACAACGGTAAATTACACTTTTGGTCCTTTATGTTGGTATCGAATTGCAATGGATAGCCTTTAACTTCAATAATTACAGTCACAATCCTTTATTTGGAAAACCCAGTACATCTTTCGTCCTTTAACACTAACAAGGTTAAAATTTTCAGTTAAGTCTATTCACTTAAGGGTAGTTTAGTCTTTTTACCAATTTAATTAAATTAAAATCTAAAACAAAGCTTAATATTTACCCTCACCCATCTATCTCTCTTTCAACTGACACTCTCCCCCTCAACCCTCTTTAAATTATCTGGAAAATTAATAATCGCCTCTGACCACCACTCTGTTGTCCGTATTTGTATCTCAACAGAGGTCTACCACTGCAACTGACGTCAACCACCATGTGCAGACTCTTGTAACCATTCGCCTTAGGTCTTGAAATATAATCGTTGGATCTGCTAGGCACCTTCTTCTTCCCTTAAAACATGAACCCTAAATTTTGCAGTATCTGCCTCCCCATTTTACAGTCTCTCCCTCTTACTCCCGACGACCGCTCCTCTCTCTCCCGTCCCCTCTCTGCTGCTCTCATCCTCGCAGATATTCAGGTAACCCTAACCCCCTTTGTTATCTTCAACTTCTAGAAACTCAAGTTAGGTTAGGTTAGGTTAGGTTTGGTTTGGTTTTTGAATGTAGATGGATGCTCAAGTCAATCCCCCTGAGGTGTACCGGAGAAAACGGAGTTCGAACGGTTGTCGACGTGTAGTGGAGGTGCTCGACGGCGGACGCCGATGCGCCGGTAACGAGGCTCTGCCTTTGAGATCTCAAATGAGGAAGCTGAAAATTCTAACAGAGCAGACTCTTTTTTATTCCAATAATAGCCTTCCGGTTGTTTTTAAGTATCATTATATCAATTAAATCATAACCATTGAATATTTTAATCCAAAGGTGAAGACATCCACAGTTCCCCACTTTTTAATACAACTTGAGTGAAGGGGATCGTGGCTGTGGTGGTGGCTGGGTTGTAGGGGGCGGTAGTTGCAGGGGGTTGTTGGTTGCGGTGGTGGATGAGTTGTAGGGGGTGGCGGCTGCAGGGTGATGATGGTGGTGGAGCTTGGACCATGGTGGCTAAGATACAAAGTATGTGAGGAGGGGGTGAGGGTAAATATTAAGCTTTGTTTTAGATTTTAATTTAATTAAATTGGTAAAAAGACTAAACTGCCCTTAAGTGAACAGACTTAACTAAAAATTTTAACCTTGTTAGTGTTAAAGGACGAAAGATGTACTGAGTTTTCCAAATAAAGGATTGTGAATGTAATTATTGAAGTTAAAGGCTATCCATTGCAATTCGATACAAAAACGATTTTCCGATGTCGGTTTTACTCTTGCTTGACCTTAATGCCGTTTACCAATAATAAAAAGTCAAATCGTGATTTATCAAATGCGTTTGTAAAAAGGTCGGCACGTTGGTCATCGTTGTGGACCTTAACAACATCGATAAGCTTTTTATCAAAGCAATCACGTTTGAAGTGATATTTGATTTCGATATGTTTGGTCTTTGAATGCTGCACATGATTTCTAGTGATCTGTAAGGCAGCAGAATTATCAACGAAAATAGGAGTAGATAGGAATTCAAAACCATAGTCGCGCATTTGTTGTTGAATCCGCAGGAGTTGGGAGCAACAACTTGAGGCAGCAATGTATTCAGCTTCACATGTTGATGTAGCGATACAAGTCTGCTTCTTGCACTGCCATGTGACTAGGCGATTTCCTAAAAACTAACACCCAGCCGTTGTGGATTTGCCGTCGATTTTGAATCCCCCAAAATCAGAATCACTGAAAGCGATCAAGTCAAAGCTATCATCCCTAGGGTACCATAGACCGGTGTCCGGGCATCCCTTCAAATAGCGAAAAATCCTTTTCACAGCTGCAAGATGTGAGGCCTTCGGGTTGACTTGATATCGGGCAAGCAGGCAAGCAGGCACGTAGGATACATTATGTATGGTCTTGATGTTGAGAGGTACATAAGAGATCCGATTATTGCATGGTAGTATGACGAGTTAACAACTTCACCCTTCAAGTCTGGATGAATTCCGTGATTTTGCTGAAGTGGGTACCAATGGGCGTTGTTTCGGACATCTGGAATCGGTTTAAGATGTCACTGACATACTTAGTCTGATGGATGAATATCCCAGACTTCGTTTGTTGCATTTGTAGGCCCAAAAAGAAAGCCATTTCCGCCATGGCACTCATTTCGAATTTCTCTTGCATAACACGCTCAAAGTTCCTACACAAAACATCGTTAGTTGAACCAAATATAATATCATCTACGTATACCTGTACCAATAGAAGATCTCCATCCTGTTCTTTGATGAAAATAGTGCAATCGATAAGACCTCTGCGAAATCCATTCTCCAGTAGATAATTAGATACGGTTGCGTACCAAGCTCTCGGTGCCTGATGTAGACCATAGAGAGCTTTGTTGAGCAACCAAACCCGATCAGGGTGAATAGGATCTTCAAAACCTGGAGGCTGTTTGACGTACACCTCTTCTTCAACCACACCATGTAAGAATGCACTTTTCAAGTCCATCTGGTATACCTTGAATCCTTTGAAGGATGCATAGGCTAGAAAGATCCGAATAGCTTCCAGACGTGCAACCGGTGCATAAACTTCGTTGTAGTCGATTCCTTCAATCTGATGAAAACCTTGAACGACTAATCTCGCCTTGTTTCGAATGACTACTCCACGGTCATCCTTTTTACACTTATAAACCCAACGGGTACCAATCTTCTTGTAATCACCAGGTTTATTAACGAGTTTCCAGACACCTAGCTTCTGGAATTGTTGAAGTTCTTCCTGCATAGCTTCCACCCAAGAATTATCTTTCAAAGCTTCTTTCCAATATTTTGGTTCTTCTTGTGAAACATAACATGCGAAGGACCAATCATTCTGCAAACCCGATTCTTGAATAGCTGCATACAATCCCTCATTGTTGTTGTTTCGCAACTGGTTTCTTGTTTGTACGCCACTTTGTACGTTTCCAATGATGTTTTGTTGAGGATGGGTATTATGAATTCTTGTTTCTGGATTATCTGGAACTTGAATATTTGTACCCAGATTGTTGAAATTAAGATCAACAAACAAGTCAATACCCTGAACTGGCGAAGAGGATGATGCAGTAGCTTCAGCTATTTTGGGGGCGTCCACTGGAGGTGTAGCCTCTGAAGTACCATGAACAGCTTCTTGGTCTGCATCGAGAAATTTATCATCCTCTGAAGATTCGTTCAGTTCGGTAGCATCGTGAAAATCCTCATTGTCAAGAGCATTATTGTTCACTGAAGATGGTTCTTGATTATTGACAATAATTGGGCGAACCAACGGTGAATCTGTTGCGTTGTCACTCTCGAAAAACATCTGTGCCATATCATCTACTTCAACTTTTTCAATATTGATTGAATTGAAAAAGTCATCGTACTCAAACATCCAAGGCTGACTAGGACATTTGACTGGTAATGTGTGCCTTTGTACTCTGACTTCAGACCATTCCTCGACCCTTTTTGTCTCTAGATTCCAGACCCTTAAGTTCGGGGTGACATACCCAAGAAAGTATCCTTCAATTGCTTTTGCCCCAAACTTTCCACTAGGATCGATCATTGTGCAAGGAGCTCCAAACGGTTCAAGATATTGTAAATATGGCTTCCGTTTGTGAAGAAGCTTAAAACAGGTCTTGTTATGTATTTTAACTGTAAGGACTCGGTTCATCGTATAACAAGCAGAGGCCATAGCTTCACTCCAGAATGGAATGGGCAACTGGGACTCCACCAACATAGTCCTAGCAGTTTCGATCAATGTACGGTTTTTACGCTCAGTGACGCCATTCTGTTGAGGAATGTAACTTGCACTGAATTCGTGAAGAATACCTTTGGATCTATAGAACTCCTCCATTGCATGATTCTTAAACTCGGTTCCATTGTCGCTGTGTACCCGTCTAACTTTCAAAGTATACAAATTCTCAATCGTTCTGATCAAGATTTTGATAATTCCGAAAGTGTCACTCGTGTGTGCCATAAATGCCACCCAAGAAAATCTTGAATAATCATCAGTCACCACGAGGCAGTACTGATCATTCCTGATGCTTTTATGCTTGATAGGACTGAACAAATCCATGTGCAAACGTTCAAGCGGAACGGCCACGGTGTTGACTTTCTTTGTAGGGTGCGACTTCTTTCTTTACTTCCCTTTCTGGCATAAAACACAGATGTCTTGAAGATGGAAATTTTTAAGAGGAACACCAGTCACTAATTCATTTGACACCAAATGATTCATTTTTCTTAAATGAATGTGTCCCATTCGTCTGCCCCAAGAGATTGAATCCTTTTCTGTGGCTTTGGAAACGAAACAGGTTGCTTGTGCAGACGTTGTAATTGCTTGGCTCATATCAAGGACATACAATCATTAATCCTTGGAGCAGATAAGAGAATCTAGTCTTTTGAAATCTTGAAACCGGGTTTCAGCACATAACATCCATTAGCATCAAAGTGTACTGGAAACTTCTTATCACAGATTTGTGAAACACTTACAACCCCGTTGGATACCATTCCTTCACCAATAATATATCCGAATTTATCTCCAGAAAAAGCAACATAACCTCCTCTAATAGATTTAACGTCGTAGAGAAGCTTCATGTCGCCTGTCATGTGCCTGGATGCCCCACTATCAACAATCCAATGACTGCTGAAAGTTCCTCCTGGACCATCCTACACATGAACTCACATGATTAGTTGGAGATGGGGACCCAAGCCTTTGTGGTCTTGCGTCTTCCATTTTCATCGACAAAGGTTATTTCAATTTCTCGATGGTTAGGAAATTGTGATGCTCCTCCTGAATTAGTAACCGTTTTTTGTTTCCAAATCTGTTGTGTTTTACCAGTTTGAATTTTTGAAATCTTAACTTCATGATTATTAGATGTTTTGGTAATCTCTGGTTTAACTGAAATAGGTTGTTTGTGAAGCACGTCGGTTTTAATTGCCTTCTCAATTACCTTGACTTGTTGGCATTTTTGTTTCTTTTCCCTTTCTTTTACAAGACGGGGATCTTGTTTTGGAGAAACAAATCGCTTTCGGTAATTTAGTTCACGGGGATCATCAACTTTGGCTTTTAGTTTATGAAGATATGGACAATTCCGAATAATATGTCCAACTTTATCACACTTGAAACATGATCTTCGTTCTACAAACCCCGAAGTATCATGTTGATGTCTTGGTGATGAACTTTGTGATTGCGAGGTACTTGGTCCTGAATTGTTTTGACCATTTCTTTTCAACATTTTAACTTGATTAACATGATCTAAGTTAGATTTATTGGAAAATGTTTCAAGTTTATCTGTTCCCTTAGACTTCACAAAGTTCACCTTTTTGTTCTTCCTCTGGTTTTGTTCCTTTCGACCTTGAGTTGTGGATTTTTCTTTAGGTTTAGTGTGATTTTGCTGAATTTTCTTTGTTGGTAATTTCTGATTACCATATTGTTTTCGAATTTCGGCCTTTGGAATCGGAGGGCATTGTGTTACCACAATTCGTGAGCTCAACTCTCCCATCAGGCATTGCGTCATAATTGTGTCTAACAGGTGGTGGACATTTCTTATATCCAATGCACGTGACATCCTTTTTCTCTTTCTATATGTCAATGATGTGATCCAGCACATTCCTAGAGTTTGAAAACTATCTAACTTAAGCTGGATCGCCTCACTTTTACACTTAACACAGGCTAACTCTTTTTGCATGTCCTCGAGACGATTGATATAGCAGTTTATATCAGTTTGTTTTCTTGAAACCATTTTTGTTAGCTCGATTTTATCTTCTCTTAAATTGTCAATCACCGTTTTAAACTCTTTTTCATGGTTTTCATAAAACATGTTGGCCTCTTTGCATTTCGAAAGATCCACTATCAACTTTTGATTGTGGATATATGTCACGTCATACTTGCTTTGCAAATCATCATATTTTCTTTGCAAGTCCGACAATTTATCACCTAAACTAACACATTTATCACATTTATCAGAAGTTGGATCATCGAAACATACCTGGTTTGATGAACCGCCAACATTAGCCATAAAGGCTGAATGATTAGAAGAAGAAGAATAAGTAGCATCATTCACCAAGATTGATCTTCAATGATTCCCTGCTTCAGCTCCTCCCAACAATTCATCAACATCTGCATCGACTGTCACGCTTGACGTTTCATCCAAAAGATCATCTCCTGAAGTAGAGGATTCTTCATCTGAGCTTCTACTATAGCCAAAATGTCTTCATCTTCAGTTGATTCTCCACCACTGGCGGAAGGTTCTCCACCACTGGTGTGCTTCAGATCCTTGACAACCTCAGCAAAACAAGCTGTTCCATCCTGATCACCACTTTCCAATTGAATCGACCAGTCACATCCTTCATCAACTTGTACCACAAGAGCCTGGTTGTTGTTTGATGCTCCTGCTTGACGAGGATTGTTCACAGGCATCAATGTACGCTCATTATTCCTGTTTTGATTCTGATTCTGATTCTGCTGGTTGCCTTGATTCCTAAACGGATTCTAGTTCCCTTGCTGAGTTGGCTTTGTACATTCTCTCTTGAAGTGACCTCTTTCACCACAATTAAAGCACTTGACTGATTGCTTATCGAACCCATACTTGGTGTCTTTCTTGCTTTCCAAGCTGGTTCTACCAGTCCTTTCCATGAAGTCTTTAGCTCGCCTAACTGCACTAGCAAAAGCCCATTTGATGTCCATCATATCCATTTCCTCCTTATCAATCTGCTGATAATCTTCCAGCGTTAGCTTGATGTTCCCAATCTGCCCTGCTACCAACCCATAGTATGCGCTCACCAAAGTGTTCAGCAGCTCCATATGTTCTTTAGCTACTTCAACACTAACTTTCGAGAAATTTGAAGTGTCGAGCCGAACTTTATTTAGATTAGATGACTGACCAGCAGATGAAGTGCTTCCATAACAAGCTTATTGTGGAACTGGTAGTGGATTTCCGTACATATCTCTTGCTCCGATATATTGATAGCTTTGCTTTGAGAAATCTGGTTGTGGATTTCCATACATGTCAGTACTTGAGACAAAAGCCGTTTGTAGCGGAGCATGTGTAGCAGGTCTTGCAACAGTGCTAGAACCTCCAAAGTTACCATAATACATATCAGGATTTTGTTGCACTGGAATCCGTTTCGCCTTCCTGATTTCTTCTTGATCTTTGTTCTCCAGAAGCTGAACGAAATCATTGATGTTGGTCATAGCCAAGGTGCCGTTATACTTTAGAATTTCTAAGAAACCATTCCACTGAGCTGGCAATGTGTCGGCAAACTTCATGACAACCTCTTCTGGTGTTGCTACTACCCCATAATTATTCAATTCAGTCAACAAGTGATAAAATCGACTTGACAAATCTCCCAAAGATTCTCTTTCCATACATGTGAAGCCATCAAACTCTTTCTTGAGTAGATCATGTCGCAATTTGCGTGACGCTTCATTTCCTTGACCTCTCGTCTTTAATGCATCCCATAACCGCTTAGTCGTCTTGAAGCTGACGAACTGATGATATATATCCTTGCTCAACGCTTGAGTTAGAATAGAAAAAGCTTTCCTTTCCAAATCATATTTCTTCTTCTCGTCTGCCGTAAGATCTGCAAATGTCGCGGCAGTTGAAGCGGCAACATCAAGAATATACGTATGGAATCTGACTTCCCATCCAGGATATTCATTCATGTGCATTAGCTTCGCTGGACGATTAATGCTTCCGGTTTCACTTTCGCTTAAAAGTATACTTTGAATACTTTGATTTTGATTGGAAACGAATGCCCATTAACTTGTTGAAATTTGATTCGCTTGAGATGGAACTGACGAAGATGCGGGTGCGGGAGATTCAGCCCATGATGGTGATAAACCCTTGCTCGTATACTTGCTCTCCGTATTGGATGGAATACCCCACCAATCTAAACTCATTTTGGATGTATGATAATGAACACCTATTAAAAATCTCAAAACAAACAATTAACAGTGAATTAGAAAGCTTCTGTTAAAAATGTGAAGTAGATGTCGACGAAGAATAAGGTTCTTTGTTGAAGACTCCAAATTGATGAAGGACGATAGTTCGTCAAAGACATATATGACGAAGGATTGGTTTCTTCGTCGATGACAAATTTAACGAAGGATGGTTTGTTCGTTGAAGACAAATGTGACGAAGGATGGGATAGTTCGTTGCCTCTACTCTTCGTTAAAAAAGATGACCAGACTGAAAAGATATTTTTCAAAGTAAATAAAATCTTATCTTCTGACACAAAGATGGTTCTATGTCAACTTTGTCAATCCACCTTACTTTTGATCACAGTTTCTAAACAAACACCATCATTTTCAAAACCAAATAATTCAAACAATTATATTTTAATCTATCAATAATTCATCAACAACAAATCCCAGAAAAATATGAAGAGCCCTCAAGAACACTTTGAAGATCTACTGAACTCCGACGAATATATAAGTTTTCCGGTCACCCGAAAATTTCCGAACAACAATTTTTGCACAAAAGTTTAATAAAAACCCAATCTTAACATGAAACCATGAGTTTAACAAGGTTTTGATAAACCTAAACAGCAAAATAACAAGGTTTTCAAGGTTTTTATAACTGTTTTTCCAGAAAATACGGTTTTCAAAATCAAAACTTCAAGAAAAACACCTAAAAATCTTTCAAAACATAAGAAAAACAACTTGGTTTTAACAAGGAAAAGAGCCAATGCTCTGATACCACTTGTAGGTCCACCCGGAGGATCGAGTATAACGTATTTCCTGTTTTCCGATGAACCCAAGAGTGCGGAATCCAAACGGGTTGGTTAAACCAAGTTAGAACACGAAAACGACAAACACGATACAACGATTAACACTCAAATGTATTAACACGTAATGGGTAACAATGCGGTGTTTACAAGAACTTCTCATAAACTCTCAGTGTGTGTGTGTTTTCACAGTGTGCTCTCACTCTCTTGTCTCTTGTTCTCACAAACGTTTGCCTTTTGTCTGTTCAGTATAGTATTTATACTGAAGGTTCGATGAACCTCCTGCAGCGGATGAACAATCCATGACGAAGAGCTAAGATCGACGAAGATTGAATTCTTGGTCGTGTGGTCTTTGGTGAACAAACAAGTGATGAAGAATGGAATGTTCGTCACCTTCACTCAATCGACGAAGTATGGTACTTCGTCATGTGGGATTCTTCGCCACATGTGAGTCTTCGTCACATTTGATTCTTCGTCAATATGTTGACCAATACCAAACAGTTGACAGTTAAACATCAAACATTAACTAATATGCATTCTGCACACACGATGTTGCATTTACATCGTTCATTACAAAGTAAACAACATACCGAGTCAAGATAGGAGGATATCTTGACATCAGGCTTCACTTTGTAGCCGAGTCGAACTGGAACTAGCCGCATCCACATAATATGCATCAACACTTTAATAACACACCATTATGACACCCTTTAATGACACACCTTTATGACACCCTTTAATGACACACCTGTAATGACACATTTTTATGACACACTTTAATGACACGTGTAGATGACACATTTTAATGACACGTGTTTATGACACTTTAATGACAACATTTATGACACGCATTGCGTGTCAAGAATTATTGTTTAATTTTTTTTTTTTTACAATTTCGAATTTTATTTCGAGAACCAAACCAATATATAAATCTATTTAATGACAAAATACACAAAAACCAAAACAATTCATTTCAATATGTCAAATCTAATTCAAATATCTTAAGTTAACAAAAAATATTATTTTGCATACATACTTCAACATCTAAAATAGTCACTTGAAAAAAAATGTTGCCCCATAACTCGAACACCCTCCCCCCTTATGGAATGAAATCATATTTGATGCACTTGTCTAGAACTAGATGTTCTAAATCCGGAGGTTATAAGGGAGCCTAAGGGCGTTGAGATAGTTATAATTTAATAATTTATTGAACGAGCAATAAGGGAGCCTAAGGGCGTGGCTACTGACCGAGAATAAGGGAGCCTAAGGGCGTTGAGGTAGTCATAATTTTATAATTTATTGAAATGTTTTTATGGTTTAAAACAATTACAAAAACATTTCAACTTTTAATTATTTGTTTTAATTTCTTTTACTTAGTGTTTCAACTTTTAATTATTTATTCTAATTTCTTTTACTTAGCGTTAACAATATATAAATTCATTATTGTTATTGTTTCTATTAAATATATAAATTCATTAATATATTGTCATTGTTTTTATTTTTAGTTGATTACTTACCGTTTTGTATTTAATACCTACTTATTTTAATGCAGAGAACTATTTTTATAATAATAAATTTTCATCAATAAGGCATCAAAAACATATATTAATCCGTACAAAAGACTGAATTTTCATAAAAAAGCCTCAAAACCATATATTAATCGGTACAAAAGTCTAGTTTAGCGTTAGCAACATAATATCGTTATAGTGGCCGTAGTACATCCATTAAAATAAAAAGTAACTAATTATAGTATTGTGTATATAACATTTACATTGCGATCTCCCAGTCATAAAAGTCTGGTCACACCATTGGTCAAGGTGGTGCAGCGGTAGAGTAAAGGTGTGTTGTGGTGTGAGAGAGAGCTATTTTGGTGTGGTGGGAAAATGCCCGCTAAAAGTCAAGGAGATATTTTTACTCCTTCTTTATTCAGGGATAAACCCTATCCATTTGATTTGTTAAGGAAGGAAAGGCCCAAATCACTTGAAAAGCACGTGTTCCAGATTAAGGCCTTTAGCGGCGACTTTTCCTTTGTCGCCGCTGAAAGTGTTGCCACTATAACTTAAAATTTCTTGTAGTGATGCATAAATTGATCATGCATATTCAGTTTATCACAATGTGCCCGCATAGAATCCCGTTTTTCCACCTCCCAACTCTAAAATTACTTAGAATATATTGGGATTTGAAATGTTTCTAATAGTTTGTCGGGTTTTTCGAGTGAACCCGAAAAACCAAAATCATATCCATTGATTAAGTTCAATTGGGTTTGGGTTTCACCCTTCATCAGGTTCAGGTAATTCAGGTATGATAGTTTTTCGGGTCGGGTGGTATTGGGTTCAAGTTTTGGATAAAGTGAACCCCCCATAAATTTATAAGATAACACAGAATGATGACACACATATTTCAATATGATTTTTAAACGATGACACACAAATATATTGTCATAAAAATTATAAGATGACACACAACGATGACACACATATTTCAATATTATTTTTAATGACAGTTGACACACAAATATAGTGTCACAAAATTATTAAGATGACACACAACAATGACACACATATTTTAATGTGTTTTGTTATTTTTAAATGACATTTAAACGATGACACACAAATATAGGTGTCATAAAATATTCAGATTTTACCAACGATGAGATTTTTTTATGACACACACGTTTACACACGTTTACGTGTCATAAGATTAGTGTATGTCATTGTTCTTGTGTCATTAAAGGTCTTTTTTTAGTAGTGTAAACAACTTTCCATAAATTTTTTGCTCTTCTCACAACACTTGCAAAAGCCCATTTAGTGTCAATAAATTCCATCTCCTCCTTATCTATCTGTGCCAGTCTTCACTCGTTAAATTGATGTTGCCAACTTGTTCAGCTACTAACCCGCAATAGGAACTCACCAAAGTGTTTAGAAGCTCCATGTTCTTTGGCAACCTCTACACTAACCTTGCTGAAGTTTGAGGTATCAAGACCAACTGTATTTGGGTTAGATGTCGATCCACCATAAGGATTAGATGAACTTCCATACCAAGCTTGCTGATTGGAGTTTGGCATAAATGCAGTTTGAGGTTTTACATGTTGTGCAGGTTGAGTTTCACCTTGAATACCACCAATACCGATTCCATATTATATCTTTAGATTCTGAGGAATAGGTACTCTTTAGGCTTTCTTACCTCCTCTTCATGTTTGTTTTCTAACTTCAGTATGAAGTCATAAATCCCTAATCTTTCCAACTCTCCATTCTCATTAAGAATTTCCAGATATTGACTCCATTTTGGTTGTAAACCATCTGCGAATCTTACAACCATTTCTTGATGAGTAGCTTCAACTCTGTAAACAAACATTTCACTCAACAAGTGATGAAACCTAGTTGCCATTGCTCCAAGCGATTCCTTTTCCATACACCTAAACCCTTCAAATTCTTTCTTAAGAAGATCATGCTTGACCTTTCGAGACTGTGCATTTCCTTCACCTCTAGCTCGCAACGCCTCCCACATATCTTTTGTGTTTTTACAACTCATAAACTGATGATAAATGCTTTGGGCAAGCGCTTGGGTAAGAATTGCATATGCCTTTTTCTCTAGATCATAAGCCTTCTTATCTTCGTCTTACATAGTTGCCAATGTCAAAGAATTAGATCCGGCTTCCTCAATTGTTGGATTGAAAGGGTTAATAAAACAAGGCCATAACTCTGCATTCTGCCCAAGAACGTATGTTTGAAATCTACCATTCCAACTAAGGTAATCATTTATATGAAAAAGATTTGGTGGACGATTCACGCTTCCGGTCTGATTGTCGCTTACCAATAAACTCTGAATGCTTTGGTTTTGATTAGCAACTAATGCCCACTGGTTTTCTAGAATCATTGCGGACGGCTTGGGTGGTTGCTCCCAAAATGGTATTCTCTAGGTATTGCCCGTACCCTAAAGATGTGTACTCATTTTAATTCAAAGTACACAAGATATTGATCTAGTGTGAACTTGTGAAGTTACTAGAGTAACAAGATGAAAACGACAAGTTACTGAGGTAAGATGTGAACTTGTGAAGTTATTGAGGAAGATGGTGGGATCGAAATAGAAATTAGTTGATAATCGAAATAGGTGAATAAAGGTTGATCGAAATAGATTGGCTTCGAAATAAATGTTTGGATAGAAATAGGCCTTTAAAAATTTTTAAGACATGTATTTGAGAAAAAAAAAGGTAGGATGATTTCAAAAAGTGTGTTTTGAAAAAGGCTTTTTAAAATATTTATTTAGAAAAAGGCTTTTGAATGTGTATTTCAAAAAAGGTAGGATATTTCAAAAATGTAGGACGATTTCGAGAAAGGCTTTTAAAAGTGTGTTTTGTGGGATGTGTATTTCGAAATAAGGATGTTATTTGAAAGAGATGTAGTTCAAATATTGGATAAATTCGAAATAGGAATGAATGTGAGCTACAGATGGATCGAAATATGTATACAGATGGAGACAGATATGCAGCAGGTAAGACAAATGGTACAATCCTACTCTACCAACCTTTTTGCAGGTCAACCAATAAAATCCTTTCAACGGAAAGTACTATTCCCGCAAGAAAATCCGGCCAAGTTTGGCACGAGAAAATATGAAGTTTAAATTTTAAGTCTAAAAGTTCACGTTTTTTTTACAATCTCCAATGGTTGTAACCAGATTTCAACCAAAATTATCAACAAACAACTTCATTTTACACATTTTTAATTCAAATTATCATTCAAGAAAATGGGTTTTATTAATTGTCCAAGAACTCTTCAAATAACACTCAAAACCACTCAAATCGTCTCCAAAATGCTTGATTTTAAACAAGGAAGTGAGCTAAAGCTCTGATACCACTTATAGGTGCCTATGGAGGATCTTAGAGAACCTATTCCTTGTTGTTGAACACAGAAACACATGCGGAATCAAAGTTTGTATGTAAACCAAGCAAGAACACTATCAATACTAAGATGAATATCACTTCAAAGCTCAATGGTATTGATTTCAGCAGAGTAAAATAACAAGGTTTTACAAGATATGCTCTTAATTCGTGTTTAGCCAGTCGCGCATCAAGCAGGTAGAAAAAAAAAACGCAGACAAGAGGGTTGGTAAGAAAAGTCAGAAAACTGTGCGGAGACTCACGATAAGAGAAGTCGGAAATACGTCGGTTCGCAAGTTCCTGGTTCTACATTTTGTTTTTTTGGAATTTATATAAAAAGTTTAGAAATTGGTTTGATTCCGTTAGGAAGTTAATATGAATTTTGGAATCATAGACTTCGGTTTTAGGAGAAAACCAAAGTATAGAAAGTAAAATTGTTGGGAAAGAATTTATGGCCGATTTAGGAGGATCCTCTCCGTCGAATGCGGTAGTAACTAAAGAGAGTAGTTCGTTCTCCTAGTTTCAGTGTCCTATCTTAAAGTCTACAAACTATACGGTATGGGCAATCTGTACAAAAGCCATTTTGAGGGCAAACGGATTATGGCGAATGATAAAACCGAAGGAAAATATGAAGTAAATGAAAAGAAGGATATGACGGCGAACACTTACTTATATATGTGACAACCCGAATTTCCAAGGTTCTTTAACTACGCACCACTTCTATTTATATTTCGTCGTATGTTGTGACCTTGTGTTTATTATATGAAATTAATATAGTTGGTTTATATAAATGAATGTTATAAAGGAATGGAAGTTACTTAGGGGTTATGTTCAATAGTTAACCACAAATAAGTTCTGGGTCGCACACCCATCTTACACTCGCACATCCCTTAACCCATGTATCGCTTGGTCTCGGCCAATTCACTTCATCGAGCCCAAACTGTCCAAAGCCCAACTCGGATGAGGGTGCTCTGTAACAACTCTCATCAAAATTTCTATTTATTATATTATTTTATTCAATAGGAAACCCTAATTAAGACACCCAAGTGATTTTGCGTAAACCCTAAAATTTTCAGAACAATCGGAATCAGAATCAGGGCCCCTAAAACTCAGGGGGGGGGGGGGTAAACCCTAGTTGGTAATATCCAAACAGTTTTACGTGTACGTTGAATTTTAACGCGAAACCAATTCACCTGAGCTACTGGGACACGAAGCAACCCTAGGGTAGAATAGGGTCTCTCGCGCCACGCGACGCGCACAAGGAGATCCTTCGCGTGGCGCGAGGGGGGCGATTTTCTTGGTATAAATAGTACAGTCTGGGACTTGATACTGTGCGTTCGTTCGACGTTCAAATTCAATTTGTACGCTGAGTTATAGTATTATTACTACAAAACACACACAATTCACGAAGTGCTGCCACAAAACAGGGTAATAACTCGATCGCTGATACGATTCAATGTCCGATCGATTAAACTATCCAATGGATGTTTAAGTGCTGCCCACATTAGGGTTTATGCTTTATCATTCGTCGTTAATTCGATGGATGTTTAAGTATCGCACTTTGTCGTTCGATGTGAGGGTTTGATCTCGTGAGTTATCGTAAATGCTGTATTAAGTTACTAACCGAATTGTGTGCATGTTATTAATTTTAGGTTAAAAAGGCTAATCAGTAGGCTAGGCTCTGCTCAAATAAATCTGCAATGTGAGTCATTCTCTTTTTATCAAACTTGTTTACAAAAGCATGTTTATTTTCAAGGTTATAATTACAGGGATTAAGTTTATGTAATCTCCATATTACAGCCGGTATGTGGGGTTTTGTATACATTACTTGATAATCTTCACCATTGGACAACGAGTTAGCCAATGGGTGATATGACCATAGTCACAGAAACGAGTCGTGTGACAAATACCGAGGGTAGTTGGTTGATATAAAAACATTGTAATCTCCCTTAATACTGTAAATTATAACAAACACGTCATTTTACTAAAAAGAATGATTCACCAGTATTTCCCGCTGACAAAACCTTTTTCAAACATGTTTCAGGTGATCTGTTGTGATCCAGGAAAAGTGCCGCGTAGCACTACAAGCTTAAGGAAGTGGCTCAATATAATAATAAAGAAACATGTTTTGTAAAAATAAAGATTTCTCTGTGAAATCTTAAGATTGTAAATTACATGGGTTTTATCCCAAGTTGTGAAATAAAATAATTGGGAAATTGCAGTTTTAAAAAGATCCTGATGAAAACTTCCGCTGTTAAATTAATACCATGGGATTTTCTGTCCCGCGGCTCCTGAAACGGGTCAAACCGGGTCGGGGGCCGTGACAGAAAAAGGTGGTATCAGAGCCACTGATTTAAGCCAATTAAGTATTTAGAAAATACTTAATTTTACTAATTGCCATTTTGTGATTATGTGTTTTATTATTTGAAAATTTGGATACAGTATGGGTAAGCAAAAGCTGTCAAACATCTATCTTAAATTAGATAGGTCATGCAACGAGAAGGGAAGTTCATCCCAAACCAAATCTTCAAATCACTCAGTCATTCCTGAAGAAGGAATATTTGTGCAAAAGACACAATATGAGGAACCACTTTCTCCTAATAAAAGAAGTTTGATTTTAAGAAAAGTCAGGAGAAAATAAAGAAATTCCGAGAAAAGAAGATTAAACAGGAATTAACCAATAAAACACCTTGGGAGGACAAGTTAGATGAAAAATGGGCAGATCTTTATATGCTAGCTACTGTAGCAGTTAATGCAAATCTTTAAATAATTTGACCCAAGTCTTAGCACTTTTATCACCTACACTCCAGAAACCCTATTCAGTAAATAAATAAATTTACAATAAAACCTTGTGTGTTTTAGTTTTCATTTGTTTTATAGTTACCCAGTCTGAAATAATATTTAAAGGTTTTTCTATGAAATTTTGTTATAAAATTTTTAATTTAGTAATTGTGTGTATTTTGCATAACAGCATGAGTGACTTGTCTGAAGCCCTTCATAATTTAAATCTCTATCCGGTAAAAATAGAGGTTTTCCAGAGATTTCAATAGGTATATACCAGACATAGAAGAACCTATTGAATTCAATGCTCCACCTCCAGAGAAACCCAAGCCCAAGAAAAGGAAAAGATTCATGGGATGGAGGCGAGTGCGTAGGAGGAAACCCGCCACTAGAAGGATTTCCAAAATAGAAAAACCCTTAGACAAAGGGAAGGGGATTGAAGTTGAGGAAGAGTCTAGGCAGATGGGAATACAGTTTGATGAATATTCCAGGCAAATAGAAATGGAGATTGGGGGAGGTTCTAAACAAAACCAGGTAGAAATTGGAGAAAGCTCTAATCAAACCCAAGAAATGACATTGCAGGAGGAACTAGAATTTATATTGGCAAGCTGTGATATTATTAAGCCTGTCAATGAAAATGTTTTTACCCGTCCTATTGAAACTCAACTCCCTATAAACTTAGAACCAGCAATCCCAGAACCTATAATTCACACCCAACCTTTAGGAATGGACGAGTGGTGGACGAATGATTGGCAGTTCCAAAACCTGCTCAACAGTCCTTATTCCTTTCTTCCTCAATTTGACCCTGAACCAATACCTAATCCACCTATGAGCAATGAGAATTTAGCTGAACTTCGTCACTTTGGCGAAGAGTTAATTGATGCAGGAAATAGGATCAGGGAAGTAGGAGAACAGATCTCCTGGAAGTACGATGAGAGGGAGCGCCGTTATTAAAAATATCAACTAACGAAGAATCAAGGGTTTATGAGGCTGTGATTGTATAATAGTAATAATAATATAATCATGTGAAATAACTTAAAATAAAACTTGTGTAAATAAATCAGTGTGTAATGATGCATAATATATGTGAAAAAGAGGAATCAAGAAATCAATAGTTTTGACTGTATAAGTGTCTTGTGAAATTTGTATGATTATTGTGTATAATTATTATTTAATTGATACTAATAAATTATATATATTAATTATCAGATGGAAAACGCTAATAACGAACCAGTTAATGAGGTTAACCAATCTGAGCAACAACCTGGGGATCAATTTATGACTAGACAAGATATAGAAAATATAGTTGCTCAAGGGATAGCTAATGCTATTCCAGCAATAATTGCTGCTGCCCAGAAACCTGTTGAACCTCAACAAATCGTTCCTAGCAAACGTATTTCTGAAGATAACTTCAGTAATAGTGTAAACGGAGGCAGTACTAATCACGATAATAATACACGGCAGGCTCCTCTCCCTAAGAAAATGAAAGCTGCAACGCCTGGTTGCACTTACAAAGAATTTCTTGCTTGCAAACCCGCTGAATTTGCAGGCAATGAAGGAGCGACTGCGGCACTGCGTTGGTTAGAGAAAACCGAGGCAGTAATTACAATAAGTAAATGTGCCAAAGATGATCAGGTCATGTACGCGTCAAACCTTTTTAAAGAAGGGGCACTAGAATGGTGGAACACGGTGTTACAAGCAAAAGGAAGGATAATGGTGTATGCTATGAGCTGGGAAGAATTTAAGAGTCTTGTAGAAAGAAAATTTTGTCCCGAATATGAAAAAGATCAAATGGCTAATATGTTCCTAAATCACCGAATGATGGGTGTAAATTGTCGCGGTTATACTTCGACATTCTTTGAATATGCTAGAGTAGTACCAACACTGGCTTCGCCAGAACCGGTACTTATTTCTCGCTATATTTGGGGATTAATTAGCGAAATCCGTAATATAGTTAAAGCTGCGAGACCTAGCACTATTGACGATGCGGTGGAACTAGCTAACACCCTAACTGACGAACTGATACGCACCCGAGATGAAAATAGGAAAAAGGAACTGGCTCAGAAAATTACCCAAGGATTTCGTGTGGGTAATAATAGCAATTTCAAAAGAAGAGGTACTGGACAATCCTCAACTCTGCCATTCTGCAAGAATTGCAAAAAGAAACATTATGGAAGATGTAGTGTAACTTGCAATTTTTGTAAAATGGTGGGACATCGTGAAGAAGACTGCAGAAAGAAAACAAAGATCTGCTATAACTGTGGAGAAAAGGGACATTTTAAACCAGAATGCCCTAAATTAGTCAAACCAACAGACAACAAAGCAAAGACGGCCGACGGAGCTACCAAGAAGAATGTTCGAGCCTTCCAATTAACTACTCAGGAGGCAGAACTCATTCCAGATGTGATAGCTGGTACGTTTTTAGTCCACAACCTATACGAAAAAGTATTATTTGACTCTGGTGTAAACCAAAGTTTTATAAGTACTTCATTCTGCCAAGCTCTTAACTTACCCTTAACCAACATTAGGCAGATTTTTACAGTCGAAACGGCTGATGGGAATTCAGTTAAAATAAATAAGGTTTTACAAAATGTAGAAATAAAACTTTCAGGTCATAAATTCTCTACAACCCTATTACCAATGAAATTAGCTGAATTCGATGTGGTGTTAGGAATGGATTGGTTAGTAGCCAACCATGCTCGAATCCTTTGTGATAAGAACTCTATAGAAATTCAGGCACCTAGAGGAGAAATAATCATGATTACAGGAAATAAACCACGAAAACCCATGAAGTTCATTTCAGTAATGAAAGTTGCTAGTTATAAACGAAAACAAGGAATAGTGTATATGATTTCGGTAGTCATTAGCACTAAGGGTAAAGAACTTAAGGAAATTTCTGTAGTCTCAGAATACCCCGATGTATTTCCAGAAGAATTACCAGGATTACCACCTGATAGGGAAGTAGAATTTAGGATTCATCTAATTCCCGGAACTACACCGATAGCTAAGGCACCTTATAGGTTAGCACCCACCGGAATGTTAGAACTGAAAAAGCAATTAGATGAATTACTAAGTAAAGGTTTCATACAACCTAGTTCATCCCCGTGGGGAGCACCAGTGTTGTTTGTTAAGAAAAAGGATGGTTCGATGAGAATGTGTATTGATTATACAGAATTGAATAAGGTTACAATTAAGAATCGATACCCATTACCTAGGATTGATGATCTTTTCGATCAACTTCAAGGAGCTAGATATTTTTCTAAGATTGACTTACGCTCCGGATATCATCAGTTGAAGGTACAAGAAAAAGACATACCTAAGACTGCTTTCAGAACTAGGTATGGTCATTACGAGTTTACAGTCATGCCCTTCGGATTAACGAATGCACCTGCAGCATTCATGGATATGATGAATAGGATCTGTAAACCATATTTGGATAAATTTGTAATTGTTTTCATCGACGATATACTTATTTATTCCAAAAGTCAGGATGGACATTGTCAGCACTTGCATTCACTCTTAACTCTGTTAAGAAAAGAAAAGTTGTATGCCAAATTCTCGAAGTGTGAATTTTGGCTACAAGAAGTGCAATTCCTAGGACACATGGTGAATCACGAAGGTATTCATGTAGATCCTACTTAGATAGAGGCAATTACTAATTGGAAGGTTCCGCAATCCGCAATGGAGATTAGAAGTTTTATAGGGTTAGCTGGATACTATAGACGGTTTATTAAGGATTTTTCCAAGATAGCTGTACCATTAACTAAGCTAACCTGTAAGGCAGTTAAGTTTGAATGGGGACCTAAACAAGAAGAAGCCTTTAGGATCTTGAAGCAGAAATTAACCAATGCTTCAATTTTAGCCTTACCAGAAGGAACTGAAGATTTTGAAGTATATTGTGAAGCTTCAAAACTAGGATTTGGATGTGTGCTGATGCAACGCAAGAAGGTAATTGCGTATGCTTCAAGACAATTAAAAAAGCACGAAGAAAACTATACGACTCATGATTTAGAATTAGGAGCCGTAATTTTTACCCTAAAAATTTGGAGACATTATCTGTACGGAAGTAAGTTTACTATCTATACAGATCATAAAAGTTTAAGATATATATTTGGGCAAAAAGAGTTAAACATGAGGCAAAAGAGATGGATGGAAATCCTAAGTGACTACGACTGTGATATTCAATATCATGAAGGAAAGGCAAATGTAGTTGCAGATGCCTGAAGTCGTAAGTACCATGAGAAACAACGAAGAGTTCGTGCTCTTAGGTTAAATCTGCAGTTAGATTTAATGGAACAATTGAAGAATATTCAAGAAACAACAATCAAGGATGATGCTGAAGGAATCAAGGGACGAATAAAGGAATTAGAACAAGGAGCTGATGGAATTTGGAGATTCCACAAAAGGAGAATTTGGGTACCTAAGCAGGGAGAATTAAGAAATAAGATTTTAGAAGAAGCTCATAAATCTAGGTATACCATGCACCCAGGAAACAATAAAATGTACCAAGATTTAAGAAAGAATTTCTAGTGGATAGGCATGAAGAAGGATATAGCTAGATATGTTTCTAAGTGTCTTACTTGTTCACAAGTTAAGGCAGAACACCAGAAACCTTCAGGACTATTACAACAACTGGAAATGCCTGTATGGAAATGGGAACTCATAACAATGGATTTTGTTACTAAGTTACCCAAAACCAGAAAAGGTAATGACACGATTTGGGTAATTGTGGATCGATTAACCAAATCTGCTCACTTTCTACCAATGAAAGAAACCTTTAGCATGGAAAGATTGGCAAAGTTGTATGTAGATGAAGCCGTATCCTTACATGGAGTTCCACTCTCCGTTGTATCAGATAGAGATAGTCGTTTCACTTCCCATTTCTGGACAAGTTTCCAAGAAGCTATGGGAACTCGACTAAACCTAAGCACGACATATCATCCTCAAACCGACGGACAAAGTGAAAGGACAATCCAAACTCTGGAAGACATGCTCCGAGCATGTGTGATAGATTTTGGTGGAAATTGGGACGATCACTTACCTCTGATCGAATTCTCCTATAACAATAGTTATCATTCAAGTATTGAAACTGCCCCATTCGAGGCACTGTATGGGAGAAAGTGCAGAACTCCAGTTTGTTGGGCAGAAATAGGAGAAAGTCAATTATCAGGTCCTGAAATAGTGCAAGAGATAACTGACAAGATTACTCAAATCAAGGATAGATTGAAGACGGCTCGAGATCGTCAGAAGAGTTATGCAGACAATAGACGAAAGCCGTTAGAGTTTCAAGTTGGAGATAAAGTACTATTGAAAGTTTCACCTTAGAAAGGAGTAGTTCGATTCGGTAAGAAAGGAAAGCTAAGTCCAAGATACGTAGGACCATTTTCAGTGATCCAACGTATAGGACCAGTTGCTTATCGTTTACAACTACCAGAAGAGTTAGCTGGAGTACATGATGTATTTCATGTATCCAACCTTAAGAAATGTCTATCAGACGAATCACTGGTAGTACCTCTACAAGACATAAAGGTAAATGAAAAGCTGAAGTTCGTAGAGAAACCGCTTCAAACAGAAGATCGAAAGATCAAGTTTCTCAAACATAAACGACTAGTATTAGTCAAAGTCAAGTGGGATTCAAGGAGAAGACCTGAATACACTTGGGAGCTGGAATCAGAGATGAAGCGAAAGTATCCTCATTTATTCCAGTAAATCTCGAGGACGAGATTTTTATTAAGGTGGGGAGAATGTAACAACTCTCATCAAAAGTTCTATTTATTATATTATTTTATTCAATAGGAAACCCTAATTAAGACACGCAAGTGATTTTGCGTAAACCCTAAAATTTTCAGAACAATCGGAATCAGAATCAGGGCCCCTAAAACTCAGGGGGGGGGGGGGTAAACCCTAGTTGGTAATATCCAAACAGTTTTACGTGTACGTTGAATTTTAACTCGAAACCAATTCACCTGAGCTACTGGGACACGAAGCAACCCTAGGGTAGAATAGGGTCTCTCGCGCCACGCGACGCGCACAAGGAGATCCTTCGCGTGGCGCGAGGGGGGCGATTTTCTTGGTATAAATAGTACAGTCTTGGACTTGATACTGTGCGTTCGTTCGACGTTCGAATTCAATTTGTACGCTGAGTTATAGTATTATTACTACAAAACACACACAATTCACGAAGTGCTACCACAAAACAGGGTAATAACTCGATCGCTGATACGATTCAATGTCCGATCGATTAAACTATCCAATGGATGTTTAAGTGCTGCCCACATTGTCATTCGTCGTTAATTCGATGGATGTTTAAGTATCGCACTTTGTCATTCGATGTGAGGGTTTGATCTCGTGACTTATCGTAAATGATGTATTAAGTTACTAACCGAATTGTGTGCATGTTATTAATTTTAGGTTAAAAAGGCTAATCAGTAGGCTAGGCTCTACTCAAATAAATCTGCAATGTGAGTCATTCTCTTTTTATCAAACTTGTTTACAAAAGCATGTTTATTTTCAAGGTTATAATTACAGGGATTAAGTTTATGTAATCCCCATATTACAGCCGGTATGTGGGGTTTTGTATACATTACTTGATAATCTTCACCATTGGACAATGAGTTAGCCAATGGGTGATATGATCAAAGTCACAGAAACGAGTCGAGTGACAAATACCGAGGGTAGTTGGTTGATATAAAAACATTGTAATCTCCCTTAATACTGTAAATTATAACAAACACGTCATTTTACTAAAAAGAATGATTCACCAGTATTTCCCGCTGACAAAACCTTTTTCAAACATGTTTCAGGTGATCTGTTGTGATCCAGGAAAAGTGCCGCGTAGCACTACAAGCTTAAGGAAGTGGCTCAATATAATAATAAAGAAACATGTTTTGTAAAAATAAATATTTCTCTGTGAAATCTTAAGATTGTAAATTACATGGGTTTTATCCCAAGTTGTGAAATAAAATAATTGGGAAATTGCAGTTTTAAAAAGATCCTGATGAAAACTTCCGCTGTTAAATTAATACCACGGGATTTTCTGTCCCGCGGCTCCTGAAACGGGTCAAACCGGGTCGGGGGCCGTGACATGGTCATACATGGGTAATAGGTAATGGGGGTGAGACTTAGAAAATCATAACTCAACCCTAATTCTCTTCACTTTGGACGGCAACTCTTCATCCCGAAGCTCTCGTTCGAAGCATCTTTGTTCCATCTCGTGTTTCGGTTAGTGTTTTTCATTGCTTAACGGTTTCATGATTAATACATGCTATAGGATTGAGTATGAATAGATTTGTGTGATTCACATCCTTGGATAACCTTGATTATGTATTGTAAACTATCTTGAATGTGATTGATGAAAGTTCTGTGATCTTATGGAATGCTACTGACTTGTATGATTAGAATACGATTAGGCTTTCGGCTATGAGTTAATCGATGTTGATTAAATGGATGAATGATGTAGTTAACTAGCATGGTATGATAATGAAGGATTGTGATGGATCGGCTAGAATGATTATGATTATCACGAAACTAGAAAATGCTTATGATGTTAATCGATGGCTTAGGGTTGTTCATACATAAACTGTTGGCGATTATTATGAATAAAACAATGATTATTGTTTCTTGGATTATACACAGAAACTAGGATGGAATGATGATGAGAGTTTATTGTAATTGTGGCGTTAATCAATATAATTTGATTATAAATGATGATGACGAAACTGTTAGAGAATAATTAAAGTTGTGGATTTAATTGTGTAACTGATTGATCGGATCAATAGAGTGTTTACGGGAAAACCAGGGAAGGTTGATTTGTTCAACCACACATTGATGGGTGACACACACAACCTACACCTCGTACACTCCCATACCTCACACTTGCATCACACTCATGTACCGTACACATAAACAATGCATACACTCATGACCGTGGTTGCACACTCGAATTGGGTCGCACACTCCTTGGACCGAACAACGTAAATGGGCCGCACATTTCACACTTGGGCCAAATAGTGCAAGCGGACCGCACACTTGTAACCCGCTTGCACACTTAAGTGTGGACCGTACACTCTTAAGTGGGCCGAAGAAATGTGAGACTCACTGGACCGTACCATTGAAACCAGGCCGCACTCCGTATGTTGTGTGATTAGCTATTAAGACTCGCATGAATGTTGATACGTGTGTTTCTGATATGATACGTATTTAATGTGTGTAAAGAATACGTGATATAATCGTATACGAAACTGATTTGTCATTGGTAACCATATTAGGACTTGGTTGACCAACTGTGAACACGTAACTTAACTTACCTAGCAAATCTAAGGTGAGGTCACTACTTTTTTTCACAAGCATGCATCCCGGGGAGGGACAAACAAACTAATATTCTAGGGAGGAATACCTTTTACTAGGTTTAACTTCGATGTTGGATAATACACTCAAATCTATCACTTTAAGTCCCATCTTACTACCAAACTAGTTGCCGGGGAGGCAACGGGGTATTAGTTGATAGCGCTATTAGGCTTGACAACCTCATACCGTACCGGGGAGGATGGGCGTGAACTAATGACCTTAACCACATGACCAATGTTGATAGGCATTGGAGAAGGGCAAACAAACTGATGTCAACTTGCGGTATCGAGTTATTATCAACATGTCTTTAAACTAAACACTTGGTAACTAAACGTTTGACAAAACTGTGAACTCGCCAGCTTTATGCTGATACACTTGTCCACATGCTTGCAGGTCGACAATTACATTGATGTGGAACTCGCTGTCTTGGATGCTGGAATGGTTATGGGTCGTGGCACTTGAAAGATGTTTGAAGTTGGATTGTTTTCAAATGATAATATATTGAACCCGTTGAATAATGTTTTATGCTTCCGCTGAACGTATATGGTTTTAAACGAATGTTTTGAGATACACTATTTAAAGACAAGACACGGCGGTGCTGATCAAGTGAAGAAAGCACGTCTTCCAACAATCAATATAGGGTTTGAGATGTTAAAAATGAAGGCAGAAGACACTATCGATTCGTTTACTACAAGATTAAATAGTATTGTCACGAGGGCAAGTAGTCTTGGATCAACTTTTGATCAGTCAACATTGGTAAGGAAACTTCTAAGTTCTGTACCGAGAAGGTTCGTTCATATCATTGCAACCATTGAACAATTCGCCGATCTAGAAACAACGACGCTGTTTGGACCGGTTTTGACTCCGAAACGATTGCAAACCGACCGTGCGACGTGCGGAATCCGTGCACGAACGAGACCGAAACACACGAGACGTAATATAATCTGTGATTCGATATAGATGTGAAAAGTACAAAGAAACTTGAATCACCTTTTGCCTTTCTCTCTCTACTTTCTCTCTCTAGCTTTTATCTTCTCTAAATGTGCAAAATGGCAAAAGTCTCAAAAGTTCTAAATTAGAACCCTAATGGTTCTATTTATAGGCCAAGGGATATAATGAGAGATCTCATTATTTACATAAATGCCACCTTGCCTTTTCCTATTTATAACAATATAAAGCCTAGATTTAAACTGTTTCAGCTACGATCTTGAGATGACGGAGGCGATAGACATATTGCACTAACAGACGCTAGATGAGACAATTGGAAGAATGAAAGCGTATGAAAAAAGGACCTGTTTGGTGGATGAAAACCCGGTATATAATCAAGAGAAACTTATGTATACACGACGGGACAGGAACTATGGTCGTTGAAGGCTTTTTGGGAACAATGGACAAAGAAGGTTCAATTCATCACCAGGCAAGTGGCATGATGGAAAGTTCAGACAAGAAGAAGATGACGAAGATTCTTCACATGATAACTATACAGAACAAAAAAGGGAGGAGAGTTCATCACATAATACTTACAAGAATAGAAGCAACCAAAAGAAGTTTGGGAAGAATTTAAGCGAAATAAAATGCTATAATTGCCAAAAGTTTGGTCATTATGCCTCAGAATGTCCTGAATTAAACCAAAGAGGAGACGAAGCAAATCTTGTGCGAGAAGATGAGGAACCAACTCTCCTAATGGCAATCAAAAGAAGACTGCATATGAATTAAGGGTTTTTAGCAGTGATTTTTTAGGATTTTTAGGTTAGAAACGAGGGATTTCCTCGTTTCTATCTTCATCTCGTCCGTTGATACTCAATTGATCAACGGATAGCGCTAAAAAAGTGAGTGGTCGTGTGCTACGGGAAGGAAAAGCACCGGACATAAAGAAAGCAAATAAGTTCTGGAAGCAGGATTTTACATCTAAAGATAGTTCTTATCGTAGTGAAGATGAAGATCCCGAACTTGAAGCTTCTCCAGAAATTAAACCTTCTGTTAAATATCATAAGGACACCGAGGGCATGAAAGAAGCTAAGGGTGGGAAATCAAAAAAGGCAGGTGGGAAACTACGAGCAACGAAAGGGCGAAGGAAGATAATCATCAAAAGCCAACCACAGGGGGAAATCGACATCATCCATATCAAACAAACAAAGAGAATTTTCCAATTGATGCCAATTCGAGCCCAATTTTGGAAAGCCAGGTCCAATTGAACATGGAGGAGGAAGCACGGAGGAATACTACAAAGTGTGGATTAGATGCACCAGAGAAAGATGAAGACAACAAAGGTATTTCAATCGAAACTCAATCATTTATGTTTCCAGGGATGAATGAATTGAAAAAGACCCCTGAACCTCAGCCGGAGGTGGTCCTCTATCAAGAATATGCAGAGAACTACATCCTTAACAATATATCCCTAACCAATCCGACTACCCCTGTTCATCAAGTATATGTTGAAGATGGCCCTGAATCAAACCCAAACACTAAAGGCAATCAGTTTTCTGAGTACCATAACCAACTATTTGAAACCAATTCAGGTAACGATTCTCTAAAGTTGAATTTGAATGATAATGTTAAATCAGTAGATATTCTGGATATGTTGAATAAATGTGATAATCTGATTGATAAGGGGAACATGAGGGATGAAGCGAAGGAGAATAATATTAATGTTATTGAAAAGGTGGGTATGGAATATTTAAAGGAAAATATGGTTGATATTAGCCAAATTGAGGAAAAATTTCAAGATAAGAAGGTCAAATCTGACCAGAATAAAATTTTTGACTTGGTGAGATGTTTAAAGGAAAATAGGGAGTTTGGAGTGATGGTAGAACGTCCTCAATTCTGCTCTTGCATTATAAGCAATGTTGTAGAAGGTGCTAGGCGCTAGTCGGGCGGTGAGGTACCGCCTAAGGATTAATCGGGATTAATCGGAATGGGATTTTTATATGTATTTTTTCAAAATTATATATATATACCCAATAATATAAAAATAATACTTCAAAATTCACATAAATACTTCAAGTTTCAGATAGTATGGTTCGATTTTGACCGATTTTGACCGCCTAGGACCGATTTTGACCGACTAATATAGTCCGATTAATCCGATTTTTGACCGCCTAGGTACCGCCTTTGACCGACTTTGACCATGGCCGATTAATTGACCGACTAGCTCAAAATTAGGCAGTAAGTGGCTGCCTAGCGCCTAGGCGCCGATTAATCGGCCGCCTAGGCCGATTTCTGCAACCATGATTATTAGTACAGTAAGTTGTTTCAAACCCCAAATTTTGATATGGAAACTTGTTTCTTCACCAAAAGTGCAACCATGCCAAAAATGTTATATGAAATATACGGCAGAGCTGTGGAAGAAAATAAAAATAAAAAGGTTATTGGATTTTAATAATCCTAAGTTTCATCTGTTGGCCAATAATAATCCCAACTTTAAAAATTCCCTTCAATAATCCCAACTTGTAAAACTTTGGCCGCCATTGATCCTTTTCTATCATAGGTGCACTTAAACCAATTAAGGAGTCTCTAGGTGTAATTGAATCTATTGAAGAGACCAAATTCTTACAAGTTTGAAAAGGATCAATGGCGGCCAAACTTTTACAAGTTGGGATTATTGGAGGGAAATTTTAAAGTTGGGATTATTATCAGCCAACAGGTGAAACTTAGGATTATTAAAATCCAATAACCCAAAATAAAAATACTTCTTTTCTAAAGCGCAATGAACCGGTCCCATCTAGTGATGCTAATAATATTGTTTCAACTAAAGAGAATGCGGGTTTGAAAGTATCTATCATGGGGTTTATGCAAACGAAAATCTCTAAGTTCACGGCCAAAACGAGTCTAGATTGGGGTTGTGACAATTGATGAAAATATGGTGGAGCAGGTTCCCCCATTAACTGAACAGATTGTGCAACAGGATATTAAAACCTATTATGCGAACATGGTCTCGGAATTGCCCCAATCTTCCACAGCTGATACAATAAAATGTTACCCCCTACTATCCTTCCAGATAGGCAAAAAATTGCTATTGCAGAACCTAAGTATGTGATCCAAGCTAAAGAAGAATACCAAAATTTTCTTTATGGTTATTTAGTAGGTGATGAACATCCTCTTAACTATGTGAGGTTTAATTTGTACAAAATGTGGAGACCATATGGAATTACTGATATCTCAACAAACGGATCTGGAATCTTTTTATTTAAGTTTGAAAATAGTGAAGGTATGAATAAAGTTCTGCGATTGAAACCATGGATTGTTGGCAACACCCCTCTGAATATTAAAAAATGGATGTTGCGCTAAGCATGACAAAAACAGCTCCGAAATCAGTCCCCTATTCTGAAAAATTTACCTCTTGACCTCTGGTATACGGAATGTATTTGCAGGGCTACAAGTTGCATAGGTAACCCTCTTATTTTTGATAAAAATGCAAAGGCTAAGTGTGATAATAGGAAATTGGTTGGAGGTTTTGCTTGGGTACTAATTGAAGTTAATATTGAAACAACCTTGCCATCTGAAGTTAAAGTCTGGTACCCTTTAGTTGATGACTCCCCTGAAAAGTTTGTTACCATCTCAGTAGATTACCAACAGGTGCCAGCAAAATGTGTGTATATTGAAATTGAATTCGCTAACTGAATGGATTTGAGAATGAGAAGAGAAACTTGTTCTTCAATTGAATTGGTAAATCGAATATGATACAGGGATTTTACATATATACGATGGTTCTGTTGATACATATTATGTGGACGCAACTCAGTTCGGTTCGAATTCGTTGCGAAGTGAAGACCGTGGTTAAGATATACTCCTATCTTAACCCGGTATGATGATTAAACAATGTTTAGTGTAAAACAGTTATATGTGAGCAGACTGTTTAATGATAATGTTTTGTTGCTGTTGTTAGTTAATATCTACACATAGTCTATCTATGCAGCCCCCAACGAAGACTCCATTGTTCGTCCAGATTATCTTCCAACGAAGAATGGCTATTGACGAACATTAATGTGCACGAAGATTCCATGATTAGACGAAGACTTATTGTAGATGAAGACTTAAGTGTTCGTCCATGTCAATACATCAACGAAGACTTAAGAGTCCATGGTATCTTGTCGACGATGGATTGCTTGTGGCGAAGTCTCCTTCCAACGAACACTCTTTGGGACGAACTCTCATTGCTTTCCACGAAGTCTCTAAGTCACGAACACTCGATTCTTGTGGACGAAGACTTTACTTGGACGAACACTCTATGCTTGTGGACGAAGACTCTATTTGGACGAAGACTCCATGTTGTGACGAAGACTCTCCACATGGCGAAGACTATGATTGTGGACAAAGTCTCTGCTTTGGAACGAAGACTTATAGCAACGAAGACTTAAGGTTCATAGACGAAGACTTATGGCGATGAAGGTTCGTGGACGAAGACTTATGGCGACGAAGAATCTCACTCTTAGTCGCTGATGAAAGATTCGTTGGACCTGATGAATGTTCGTGAGTCCAGGTTTCATTCTTCGTGGGCTGTCCAAATGGTTCGTGGCCCTGTCAATTGTTCGTGGACGTGTTTGTATGAGTTTGCCTATTTAAACAGAACACTAACAACATATAAGAAAAGACAGAACATATAGCATATTGAGAGAACACCAGTGAGTTTGTGTGAGCTTTTCTGTATTATAATCTTGTAACAAAACTCTCTGGAAACAATATACTTTGAGACTTAAATGTTGAATCTTGTTCTTCTCTTGCATTTCGTGTTCTTTGCTCGGTTTAACTTACCGGTTGGATTCCGCACAACCGGGTTTGTTCGATAACAAGGATAAGGTTAATAGATCCTCCACTAGTGGACCTCAATAAGTGGTATCAGAGCATAAAAACGAAAAATACAAAACATTAAAAAAAATTAAAAATACAAAAACATCGAAAAATTTCAAAAACACAAAAACAATAGAAAAACAAAAATGAGTTTCCTTGCGAGCAAAAGAGAAAATGATAGTACATTAGTGGTCTGTCCAAACCTCTTTAAACCTAAAATGAAAAACGATAAGCAGCTCTATATAAGATGTATCGGTAGTCTCACAATCATTTTAAAGTGTGCAGGGTGATATAAACCTTGTCACACCCTGACATTTGCGGAAGCGTGATTATGGTGTGACTTTCTTAATACCATTGCATTCAATCATAACAACAACTAAATCATTAAAACCATAGATGCTCATCCATAAATTACATTTAAAAATATGACAACATTGTCTTAAAGCGTAGAAATTCTAATACGAGTACAACCATGCAACTTGTTTTAAAAGTTCACAAAGACTCGACCAATCACATTAAATAAAAACCAGGATTTGGAAGACGTGTCTCGTCCAGGAGTAAGACACACTGACCAAACCCTAAGACCATGGATGACATCTTTTATTCTTAACGCAACTTGAAACGTCCAACGCCCGCCAGATCCACTACTAATTCCCTGAAATACTTCTATTTTGAAAACATCAACAAAATTTCAGCGAGTTCATGTGTGTGATTGTGAATAAACCTTTGAAAACATTCAAGTAAGTTTGAAAACTCCTGGTATGAAAGCAACAAGGAAAACAGATCAATTAATGTGTAGCTAATACATTAATATTTATGACGTGATGCAGGAAAACTCAAACCTAGCAGATTTGCCTCCGGGATGAAGACAGAGTCACCACATGGGCCACCCTGGTCCGCATGGGTGTGGGCTCGCTACACCCAAATAGATCTATCACTCATGTCCCTCGGTCCTACAACGAGGATTAATGGTCTTAAGCGTCATACCCACCACTCACATGATCTAGCAGTATCATTCCTTAGCTAACCATACCAAATAATAATGTTTGAAAGCAGCTGTAACATGTACTTCACCCCCGAAGTTATAAAACTGAAAACAGTAAAAGAAAATGAGGGAACATGAACTCACAGATTTGCGTCTTCAATTACCGTAACTCAAGCTCTTCGGGTGAACACGACTACCTACAACGCACTAATGTCTATTAGACGAACGGGCCATGCCTTAGTATTAATATCTTTGAGTTACGATTCTCTTAGTGTCTTCGATATTATTTGAAATTTTATAATCATTTGTTAAAATAATTAATATTTTAACTTACATTATATTTATTAAATTTTTGGAATAATATTATATTTTTGGCTTCATACACTTCGGGTATTTACACATGTATATCATTCCCAAGGATGGGAGTATCTTTCACTTGCATATTTTTGCCTTAAATCGGGGTCGTATTCCGGTGTGTATTTATACGTACGAGAATACGTATTTTTATCGAATTTATTAAGTATTCTATATACTTAATTTCATATTGATTATTCCGTAATATCATCTTTAATAAAGGTCCAATATACATTTCCAAAATATATATTTTAAATAATATTACTTGGAAAAATTATTTAAAATTTTTCTTTGGGCAAAAATATTTGTAATTTCTCATAAGTTTTAAAAATTAATATATTTTCAAGTCCAATTTAGAAAATATATTTAAACTCATTTTTCCCATAAATGACATACTTCATATTTATTTGCAAAAATGTATCTTTCATCCATAAATATGGCATTTCGTGTTTGTGCAAGAAAATATATACATATTAAAAATAATATATTTTCTAAAAACTTCAAGAAAAATATATATTTCATATTTGCCAAAAATAATATATTTTTCCTTGTAAAAAAATTGATATATTTTTGTAGTAATTATAAAAATCATATTTTTACTTCCTTGGTGTCCAAAATATTATTTACCAAAATATACTTTGTGAATAAATTCTGGAATATTTTGTAAGTCATATTCCATAGTTCCATTTCATCAATATTTTGTGTAAATGTGTATATTCATTTGTTGGAATTTTGGTAATATTTTGGATGGATATTTTTGGTACTTTTGTGTGTGCTATATTATTTCAAGTCCTAAAATAATATAACTAATACACAACGTATACAAATAATCACACACATGTGACTTCTAAATATATATTTTCCTAATACATATTTAGTCACTTTTATTTATGAAAAACCAACCTCCAATAATTATATTTTTGTAACAAAAATTATGGCAAAACTTTTGTAGCAAACTCATGGTTTAAAATACACTTGTAAATATTTGCTTAAAAATATTTTTCTAAGTGTTTATATTTTTAGAAAACTTTGCCATAGTTTCCCCTAAAAATGGAGGTTTCCATGCTTTCAAGCATATCATTTTCTTTTGTAAGTATCAACACAATAAAAAATAAACAACCTTAACTCACCAATTTGCCAAAAATCATGCATTTTCTACTACTTCATGAACTTGAATATTTGTAAAAATTTGTAGTAACTTACTAGGGTTATTAGTAAGCGTAGTTATCCTTTAAAATGTGATTAGTTCTTTAAAAACTTCATTTTTAAAGAAGTTAGATGTTTACAACTTCTTGTCACATTTTCTAAAAATGTTTCTTTATGAAATCTTCTTGTTACACAAGTGTTTCTACACTTGTTTAACCATTAAAAATAAGATTTTTTTATGTAAGAACCAAGATTTAATAAAACTCATATTTTTAACTTGGTTTCTTTGAAAGATCATTCATAAATCTCTAGATCTACATGATTAACAACTTACTTTGTTCATTATTTTTCAAGAAAACAAAGTATTCTTTCAAGTTCATGATCTTTATGTGGATGATCTATCATCCTTCACCATTTTTACTTTCACAACTTGCTAGATTATGTTTTTAAGCATGATCTAGCAAGAGCTTATGATGATCAACATCATTCCTACAAACAATCAATGATCAACAAGCATAACAACTCACATTCATCAAGATTACTTCATTAAACAAGCTTATGTTCATGTTTACTTCTTATGTTCTTTAGTGTTCTTGATGTTTTTGATTATGATCTTCGTTAACCACTAAAAATAGATGTAAAATAGAAAGATCAAGACTCTTACCACTAGCACAAGGCTAAGGATGATTCAAGTGAAGAAATGAAGAGGATAAAAGAAAACTAGAGAGGTCCTTCAAGATCCAAAGCAACCAAGCTTCCTTGTCTTGCTTCTAGCACCCTTGTATGCACTTGGAATGGTTGAAGGTTGAATGAAAATGGTGGATATGTGTGGGTGAGGGGGTCGACCGAGAACACAAGAGAGGGAGAGAGAGCTTTGGTGTGTGTGTAGAAATGAGGGTGATCTTTCATGCATTACTTATAACCATTCTCACATTCTAACCATTGTATATTATGCTTATTATGAGGGAACACAATCTAATTTTTAATTGAAATAAAATCAATTAAGAGGGGGCCATGTTGGCCATAATTAGGTGGGGGGTCTTAGATTAGGTTCCAACTTAATTAGTTACAATCTAGTTCATTTTCAAGTGTTAGTTACATGATTTGGTTATTAGATATTTTTAGGAGGTGTTATGGTGTTCGGAGACCATAACTAGCTTGGAAATGTTAAAACAGTGCTTCTAGTGTAAATTTGGTATTTCGGGTAGTGTCTGGTTGTTCGGTTGGTTACTGATTCATTAAAGTGCTAAACTACGCAGTTTAAGGTGCTTTATGTATCTTTTTGTGGCACTATTGATTCCCGACACTTAGGAAAGCATTCAGGACCATTTAATCATTTTTCTGCATTACATTAGTGTGTTAAATTGCTGAATTTTGCTGAATTCGCACTTTGGGTGAGTTTTAGGCACTTTCCGGCACTTAAACTATCACTATAAAGGTAGTTTTGTGATCCTTACTTTCCTCTACACTACACTAGTGTCATACTTAGTTTCTGGCTCATTCTGTACCTCAATGCACTGTCTATCTATGTGCTGAGTTCTGTCAGCACTTTCTTGATTTATCAGATAGCCATGCTAACTATACTTAATGCATCATTCAAGGCAATATAGCTTTCATGCAATACTGGTATGACATTAAACAATGTATGATGCACATGCATGTATAAAGCAGAAATCAGAAAGCAATTAATTGAAATTCAGCACAGTCATTAGGCACTAATCACAATTAATTAATTGTACGGATACCTGGATTTTTGACAGTTGTCACATTCTCCCCCTGTTAAGAAAATTTCGGGAAATTTTAAGCTTAACTACTAGCTGTAGGGGAGTTAGGGAACAAATGCGGATACATAGCCTTCATGCGGTCCTCACGCTCCCAAGTAAACTCTGGGCCGTGACGCGCATTCCATCTTACCTTAACAAGCTTAACACTACTCCTCCGAGTTTTGTTAACCTTCCAGTCAGTAACCTCGACAGGTTCTTCGGTGAAGTGGAGTGTGTCGTCAATATGAACTTCGTCAGCAGGAATGACCACCGTTTCTTGAGTTGGACTCTTCTTCAGGTTAGACACATGTAATGTATCATGAACGCCATTCAGTTCCGCAGGTAGATCCAACTTATAAGCCACAGGACCAATCCTTTCCAGGATTTTGAACGGTCCAATGAATCGTGGGTTTAACTTTCCACGCTTCCCAAAGCGTGCCACACCTTTCCAAGGTGACACTTTTAACAAAACCATATCTCCCACTTCAAACTCCAAAGGTTTCCTTCTTTGGTCCGCATAGCTCTTTTGTCGATCGCGAGCCGCCTTGATGCGCTCTCTGACGGGTAGTCCGTAGGACAACCCTTAAGTGGTATAAACGATATTAAAATCCCACATTTAATCGGGTAATTTTCTAGAATTAGATAACTATGGTTGCTTGTGTTGCAGGTACATTTGGGGCTTAAAAGTGTGGAAATGAAGCTTCGAATAGGCACGACTGGATTGGTGATTGAAAGATGGAGAATAAATGAAAAAAATCAATTATTGGTATGGAAGAATTAAGAATATAACATGATAGAGGATGAAATTACGAGAACGTAGGCGAAAACGGTGAAGAAAACGGAGTTGAAACGAAAAAGTTATGAAGAAAACAAAATTGCATGCTGAAGGCTACCGTAGCTTACGGTAGCTACCGTAGCTTACGGTAGCTACCGTAAATTACGGTAGCCCCCAGCATTTTTCTTCCACCGTAAGGCAGTAGAGACCCACCGTAATCCATTCCAAGCCACCGTAAGCTACGGTGGCCACCGTAGCTTACGGTGGAGGCCAGCGAGAAATGTGTAACTGCCTTATTTTATGATGTTTTATTGTATCTTTTCAAATCCAATCATTCCCAACCGTTTTGAGCAGTCCTTGGAGGCGAAAATAGGTGTTCTTGTGTGGATTTTGGAAGATTCTAACATTGGGTTTGTTGTTTTAATTCCTATGAACAATATAATTGATGTAATGATGATTCACCACACTATGCGCGGCTAATCTCGTTGGTGATCATCCCGAATGTAAGGTTTGCTCGTGGCACTTATGTTTTGTTCTTTAATATCTGGAATAATAGACTTTGAATGTGTTGTTTAGTTTATTATGGTGTTTGAGTGATTATTTGTAAATTGTTAATGTGTGTTTGATCATAGTTCTAAACCATACTTTCTTGGTGCCGTTGGAAATCGAGATATCATGGGAGGGATTAGGGTTGGATATATGGTGATTGATCATCGGGTAACAACCTCGCGTTCTAGGAATGTAACAACCCTCGGTAAAACCGACACCCTCATAATATTTCCGACACCCTAGTATATTTTAAAATATTCCCTTATATCTTATAATACACCCCGTATGTAAAAACCGAGCTCAAAATGTGTTATAACATATAAAATAAAATATAAAATTTAATTATTAAGCTTAGGTGGGCAGCGTAGGACCCCTTCCCAAGCTCACGCGGGCGGTATCAAGGCTGAAACTTGATTCCGGTAAAATTCTATGTTAAGGCGGGCCGCGTAAGCTCACCTTAACTCTTACATGGGCCGTGTGAGATCATCAAACTCGGAGACACCAGAGGACGACACGTGTCGACATCGTGGCGGACCTACATGCTGACCCAGCTAAGCTACTCGTTGACTGGATGTTGACGCGGGCCACGTAAGCCCCGCTTATCCTTTACGCAGGCCGCGAGAGAGTCAGATATCAGCACTATATAAGAAGGCCATCGGGTTTCACTTTCCGTCGTTCATTTTCATTTCTCAATCTCGAATTTCTGAGGTTATAAGCATTATAGTCGGGTATTATACCCCTAATTAGCGAGGTTCTGCTCCGTTGTAAGTATTATAACCCCGGTTTCATAGTAGATGCGCTGCCCGATTGATTTAGGGTTCCATAACAACTGTCGTGGTTCTGCCCGACTTAGTTGTTGGAATGTCGTCTCAGGGAGGGTATCATTAATATTTTCAAAGGGTTATGGTACTAACCAATGTACATTTGTATAAGTTATAGATTATATCCAGGAAACCCTTACGCGAAGTCTAAGATAGCAATGTGAGTTTATCCTCTTTTTGTTAACCTTTTTGGAATATTTTACAAAACCTTAATTGTTTTACAAAGTGATTAAGCGGTGATTGAGTCTTGGTAGTTCTTCAATTACTGCCGGTATGTTGGGGTTTTGTATACAAAATTTACTACCTTGTGAGTAGTAAGTCGGGGATGACAGGACGTTACCATTGGACAATGAGTTACCCAATGAGTAATATGACCCACAAGTCAGGATTGACAGTACTGAATGAGTAATTGTGTAGAAATAAACAATGTGATCGCTTTCAATACTGTTTTAATTGATAAAATGTTTCTTGATTAAACTGGGATTCACTCACCAGTATTTCCCGCTGATAAATGTTTTTAAAACATGTTTCAGGTAACAAAATGTGACAGTCAATTAGTAAAAAGCCAGCTGGAAAGCACTGAAGGCTTGGAAAAAATGTGGCTATAAAAGTTACCTAAAAGATGATGCTTTAAATTCAATAAAATAGGGTTTATCCCTATGAATGTATTGTAATAAGAAACTTGGGTTTTACTCATGTGATTATTAATATCAAATATGGTGGTTTTACTCTGATAAATACCACCGTCACTGAGTTTGCGTCCGCCCGTTCCCGGGACAGATAAGGGATCGGGGGTTGCGACAGGAGGTGGTATCAGAGCCTAGCCACTGGTCTGAGCCAAAGAAGTGTTCTGCTGACACTTAAGTTTTAAAATTTTGTGTTAGGAAATAACGGAAATATGTGCATAACTGTAATTATTTGTTATGTGTTATTTGACTATTTGTTAGTGTACAGTATGAGTGATCAAGGACCCTCAGATATGAGTCGTCAGTTGTCTGAATCACCTAGGAGTGAAGGTACCTCTTCACAGCCTGCCCTCTCTGGGTATACTGCTAATCAGGAAGAAGGAATGTTTGCCTTTAAAGCTCAATCGGAAGAACCCTTCCCTCACAAAAGGAGAGGATGGTTCAGTAAGGAAGCTTTTGCTCGTAGGAAAAGAATTCGAAAGTTGCAACAGCAAAGAGCCTTAGCAGCTATTAAGCGAGAGACAGATGCCCATATGCAGGATATGCTTAATAGAAGTTTAGCTAATTTCCATAGCCTAGCTACAACTGCTGCTGACCCAAGTCTGGAACAATTAGTAGCCCCACAACCACAGTTGCAAAACCCTGACCAACCTATGGAGATAGAAAATCCTGAGAACCAAGTAGAGATGCATGATTTCAACCCAGAAGAAATCCCTAGGGTACCTGCACCAAACCCACTAGACCCAAATTACGACCCCTGGTGGGACGATAATAGGGACTTTGTGCAACGTTACCCGATACAGGAAGACGCACCTATACAGAACATAGAAGCCTACCCAGGTATGGACCCTTTAGATCCCTATTACCAAGATGATTATATTAGGGAGATCTTAGAGGATCCTTACCAATTTCAGGAACTTTCACCCCCATATCAAGAACCAGCACCCCAGATTCCAAACCCAGTCCTAGAACCTGCACCCCCAATGAGTGCAGAAAACGTGCAACAACTTAGGACTTTCGGGGAGGAAATTTTAGAAAGCAGTGAGAGAATGCGTCAGGTGGGAGAGCGTCTCGTATGGAAATACGATGAGCGCAATATGGATTTCTGGATGAATCCATATCCTTGAATAAGATGGTAAAACGATAGTAATAATAATAATAGTAATAAATAAAATAAAATATGTGTGTACGGATGCATATTACTTTTAGTGTGAATCTAGTTTCTATTGGTATTGTAATTTTATTTCAGTACTAGTGTGTAATAGACGCACAGTATATAGAAATAGAGTATAAGTCGCAATGATCGATGCTTTTGGTTAAATTGCGTGTCATGTGATTAACTATATTACTTATTATCTTTTGATATTAATAACGGGGTAAATGTTTAAAATTCAGATGGCCGATGAAGGAAATCAAGGAAATCTGAATAATGATAACCAGAGTAACATTAACGTGGTTAATGAGAACCCAAGTATCAATAACAATGGAAATCAAATGGATAATAGTGATGTTCAACACATAGTTGCACAAGGAATCATAGATGCCATGCCATTTATTATTCAAACTATTCAAGAAGCGAATAATAAAAGTAAGCATAGCAATAAGCGACCCATCGAACCTGAAAATAACGTGAACAATGGACCTGTACTTCAAATGCCTATTCCTAAAAGAAGAAGAATCGTGCCTTACGGTTGTTCTTATAAAGAATTCTGGTCTTGTAAACCAATGGAATTCTCGGGCAACGAAGGGGCCATTGCAACCCTACGCTGCATAGAAAAGACTGAAGCAGTCTTAAGGATGAGTAAGTGTGCTGAAGAAGATAAGATATTGTTTGCTTCTAATCTGTTTAAGAATGCAGCACTAGAATGGTGGAACACAATCCTTCAATCAAGAGGAAGTGATAGAACCCATAATATGGAATGGGAAGAATTGAAGAACAAGGTAGAAAGGAAATTCTTCTCACCTAATGAGAAAGAACAGATAGCAAACAAATTCCTAAACCTTAGGATGACTGGTGTGGATAGTAAGGGGTACACTAAGTTATTCTTCGAATATGCTAGAATAGTGCCAACTCTTGCTTCACCAGAACCAGTGTTAATCTCCCATTATATCTGGGGATTAATCGGAGAGATTAGACACGTAGTCAAGGCAACTAGACCTCAAACCATAGAAGAAGCTGTAGAACTAGCCAATACCTTGACTGATGAATTAGTCCGTACCCGAGAAGAGGATCAAAGGAGGAACCTAACCCAGAAGTTGACTCAAGAATTTCATTCTGGAAATTCTAACCGTGGAAGAAATGTAGGTTCTACCTCTGCACCCTACTGTAGGCATTGCAAAAGAAAGCATTCAGGAAGATGCTCCATATACTGTAACTTTTGCAAAATATCGGGACACAAGGAAGAAGGCTGCAGGAAGAAAGCTAATAACAAGATATGTTATAATTGCGGAGAACAAGGTCATATCAAGCTTAATTGCCCAAAATTAGATCCAGCTACAAACAACAAGAATACCAATAATGCTAGAGTATTTGTTCTAACTGTAGATGAAGCTAAGATGATTCCAGATGTCATAGCTGGTACGTTTTTAGTTAATGATATTTTTGCTAAAGTATTATTTGACTCTGGTGCGAACCAAAGTTTTATTAATACATCATTTTGCAAATTTCTAAATCAATCATTAACTAAACTACCACAAAAATGTTTAGTAGAGACAACCAATGGAGAAACCATTAGGATTTCTGAAATCTTGCAGGTAGCAAGAATAGAAATTTTAAATAAGAAATTTATTGCAAACCTTTATCCTATGAATCTGGCAGTATTTGATGTTGTTTTAGGAATGGATTGGTTAATATCCAATAAAGCCAGTATATTATGTGATCAAAAGTCAATTCAAGTAAATTCACAAAAAGGTAAAACGATCACAATTAAAGGAGATAAGCCCTTTAAATCCACAAAATTCATCTCTGTGATGAAAACTGCAAGTTATATAAGAAAAGGTTCTATAGTGTATTTGATTTCTATAATCACTAACACTAAAGGAAAGGATTTAAAAGATATTCCAGTAGTATCTCAGTTTTCAGATATATTTCTAGAAGAATTACCAGGACTGCCACCAAATAGAGAAGTCGAATTCAGAATCCATTTAATACCAGGAACATCACCAATTGCCAAAGCACCCTATCGTTTGGCACCGGCAGAAATGCAAGAATTAAAGAAACAATTAGACGAATTGTTAGAGAAAGGATTCATACAGCCAAGTTCGTCGCCATGGGGAGCGCCGATACTATTTGTTAAAAAGAAGGACGGGTCAATGCGTATGTGCATTGATTACCGTGAATTAAACAAGTTTACGATTAAGAACCGGTACCCATTACCGAGAATCGATGATCTGTTTGATCAACTACAAGGAGCTTGATTTTTCTCTAAAATCGATTTAAGATCAGGATATCATCAATTAAAGGTACAGGAAGAGGATATTCCTAAAACCGCATTCAGAACAAGGTATGGACATTATGAATTTACTGTCATGCCATTTGGTTTAACCAATGCCCCAGCTGCATTTATGGACATGATGAACCGAATATGTAAGCCATATTTGGATAAATTCATAATCGTTTTCATAGATGATATTCTCATTTACTCTAAGAATAAAGAGGATTATGCAAAGCATTTGCACGCACTTTTAAGTTTATTAAGAAAGGAAAAGCGTTATGCTAAATTTTCTAAGTGCGTGCAAATTTTGGTTAGAACAGGTACAGTTTCTCGGAAATATAGTCAATCATGATGGAATTCATGTGGATCCAACAAAATTTGAGGCAATTACTAAATGGAAAACCCCTAAATCACCAACCGAGGTTAGAAGTTTCTTAGGATTGGCTGGTTATTATAGAAGATTTATTCATGATTTTTCTAGAATAACCATTCCTTTAACTAAGTTAACCTGTAAATCTGTTAAGTTTGAATGGGGATTAAAACAAGAAGAAGCTTTTAGAATTCTTAAGCAAAGATTAACCCATACACCCATATTAGCGTTACCAGAAGGAACTGAAGATTTTGTAGTGTATAGTGATGCTTCTAAATTAGGTTATGGATGTGTATTAATGCAACGACAAAAGGTTATAGCTTACGCATCTAGACAACTTAAGAATCGTGAAGAGAATTATTCAACCCATGATCTAGAACTAGGAGCTATAATTTTTGCTCTTAAGATTTGGAGACATTACCTTTATGGTAGTAAGTTTACCATATTCACTGATCATAAGAGTTTAAGGTATATTTTTAAGCAAAAGGAGTTGAATATGAGACAAAGACGTTGGATAGAGATGCTTAGTGATTACGATTGTGATATCCAGTATCATGAAGGAAAAGAAAATATAGTAGCAGATGCTTTAAGTCGAAAGTATCATGAAAAGCCAAAAAGAGTACGTTCTCTTAAATTAAATTTGCAAGTAGATTTAAACGATCAGATAAGAGAAGCACAAGAATCAGTAATCAAGGAAGATACTGAAAAACTAAAAGGTATGCTAAAAGAATTGGAACAAGGAATAGATGGAATTTGAAGATTCTATAAAAAGAGAATATGGATACCTAAATTAGGAAACTTGCGTTATCGTATTTTAGAAGAAGCTCATAAGTCTAAATATACGATGCATCCAGGAAGTGATAAATGTACCAGGATTTAAGGAAAAATTTCTGGTGGATAGGAATGAAAAAGGACATAGCAGCCTATGTTTCTAAATGTTTAACTTGTTCACAAGTTAAAGCTGAACACCAGAAACCCTCAGATTTGTTACAGCAATTAGAAATGCCAGTGTGGAAATGAGAATTAATAACAATGGATTTTGTTACTAAATTACCCAAAACAAAGAAAGGAAATGATACAATCTGGGTGATTGTAGATAGACTAACCAAGTTAGCTCATTTCTTACCAATGAAAGAAACTTTTAGTATGGAACAAATAGCTAAATTATATGTAAATGAAATTGTTTCTTTACATGGCATTCCTTTTCCATTGTTTCTGATAGAGATAGCTGATTTACCTCTCATTTTTGGTCAAGTTTCCAAAAGGCAATGGGAACCAAGTTAAAATTAAGCACAGCTTATCATCCTCAAACGGACGGACAGAGTGAAAGGACAATTCAGACAATGGAGGACATGCTTAGAGCTTGTGTAATTGATTTCGGAGGTAATTGGGACGATCACTTACCTTTAATAGAATTTTCCTATAACAATAGTTATCACACAAGTATCAATGCTGCACCATTCGAAGCACTTTATGGAAGAAAGTGTCGAACCCCAGTCTGTTGGACAAAAATTGGGGAAAAGCAACTATCTGGACCTGAGATAGTGCAAGAAACAACTGATAAAATTATTCAAGTCAAGGAACGACTAAAAGCAGCACGTGATCGACAGAAGAGCTATGCTGATAACCGACGCAAACCATTGGAGTTTAAAGTAGGAGATAAAGTATTGTTGAAGGTCTCTCCTTGGAAAGGAGTAGTAAGATTCATTAAACGGGGAAAGTTAAGTCCCAGGTATATTGGACCTTTTGAGATTACTAAAATAATAGGATCTGTAGCCTATCAGCTACAACTGCCAGAGGAAATGGCAGGAATACATGATGTGTTTCATGTATCTAATCTTAAAAAGTGTTTAGCTAATGAATCACTGATAGTGCCTCCTAAGGATATAGAGGTAAATGAATAACTTAAGTTTGTAGAAAGGCCTCTACAAATTGAAGACAGGAAAATCAAGAATCTCAAGCATAAGAGATTAGTTCTGGTCAAAGTGAAATGGGACTCCAAAAGAGGACCTGAGTATACATGGGAACTTGAATCTGAAATGCAAAGGAAATATCCGCACTTGTTCCAGTAGATCTCGCGGACGAGCTCTAAAACAAGGTGGGGAGAATGTAACAACCCTCGGTAAAACCGACACCCTCATAATATTTCCGACACCCTAGTGTATTTTAAAATATTCCCTTATGTCTTATAATACATCCCGTATGTAAAAACCGAGCTCAAAATGTGTTATAACATGTAAAATAAAATATAAAATTTAATTATTAAGCTTAGGCGGGCCGCGTAGGACCCCTTCCCAAGCTCACGCGGGCGGTATCAAGGCTGAAACTTGATTCTGGTAAAATTATAAGTTAAGGCGGGCCGCGTAAGGTCACCTTAACTCTTATGCGGGCCGTGTGAGATCATCAAACGCAGAGACACCAGAGGCCGACACGTGTCAACATCGTGGCGGACCTACATGCTGACCCAGCTAAGCTACTCGTTGACTGGATGTTGACGCGGGCCGCGTAAGTCCCGCTTATCCTTTACGCGGGCCGCGAGAGAGTCAAATATCAGCACTATATAAGAAGGCCATCGGGTTTCACTTTCTGTCGTTCATTTTCATTTCTCAATCTTGAATTTCTGAAGTTATAAGCATTATAGTCGGGTATTATACCCCTAATTAGCGAGGTTCTGCTCCGTTGTAAGTATTATAACCCCGGTTTCATAGTAGATACGCTGCCCGATTGATTTAGGGTTCCGTAACAACTGTCGTGGTTCTGCCCGACGTAGTTGTTGGAATGCCGTCTCGGGGAGGGTATCATTAATATTTTCAAAGGGTTATGGTACTAACCAATGTACATTTGTATAAATTATAGATTATATCCAGGAAACCCTTACGCGAAGTCTAAGATAGCAATGTAAGTTTATCCTCTTTTTGTTAACCTTTTTGTAATATTTTACAAAACCTTAATTGTTTTACAAAGTGATTAAGCGGTGATTGAGTCTTTGTAGTTCTTCAATTACTGCCTGTATGTTGGGGTTTTGTACACAAAATTTACTACCTTGTGAGTAGTAAGTCGGGGATGACATGACGTTACCATTGGACAACGAGTTAGCCAATGAGTAATATGACCCACAAGTCAGGATTGACAGTACTGAATGAGTAATTGTGTAGAAATAAACAATGTGATCGCTCTCAATACTGTTTTAATTGATAAAATGTTTCTTGATTAAACTGGGATTCACTCCCTAGTATTTCCCGCTGATAAATGTTTTTAAAACATCTTTCAGGTAACAAAATATAACAGCCAATTAGTAAAAAGCCAGCTGGAGAGCACTGAAGGCTTGGGAAAATGTGGCTATAAAAGTTACCTAAAAGATGATGCTTTAAATTCAATAAAATAGGGTTTATCTCTATGAATGTATTGTAATAAGAAACTTGGGTTTTACCCATGTGATTATTAATATTAAATATGGTGGTTTTACTCTGATAAATATTTCCTAACTACGATCCTGATGTAATTTCCGCTGCCAAATTAAAACAAACCGATACCACCGTCACTGAGTTCGCGTCCGCCCGTTCCCAGGACAGATAAGGGATCGGGGGTTGCGGCAAGGAATCCGAGTACTTAGTTCCCTTTCATCACAAATAATTGATCTTACATCAGCCATGTCTATGTGGTTCTTTCTAGTTGAACATGAACGTTAGTTATCACTTAAAACCTGAAACTCGAGATGATCACTACCCTCTAATCCTGTTACAAAACTTGACTTTGATTTGTATTCTAATTTAGTAATTCTAGATAATTAAAACCAATCAACCCAAACATTGAAATTTACATTTCTTGCAATTTAGATTAATCTAGTTAGTTAGACATACATTGAGATAGCACATATTCCACAAACTCCCTGTGTTCGATACCCCCTTACAGCTAGCTAATTAGTTGTAACTGGATTAAATTTACGTGAGACCACGACATCTACGTCAAATTTTGGCGCTGTTGCCGGGGAGTAGTGCGCAACGTGTGTTATCTTGTGTATTAGTTAAAAAAAATGAAATAAAAAAATAAAAATCCCAAAAAGATTTCCTTTGGTGTTCGTGATTTACACTTGGTAGTTGAGTTGTGTTGTGCAGGATGACAGTGCATTACACAGATTTCAGGTTCTCTAAGTGTATATTGTGCGGGGGTCCACGTCATCCGTGTATCGGTTGCCACGAGGCCCACTACAGGAGGGCACATGGAAAACCGGTGTCTTATGTTTCACAGCTTCCACCTCCATCATATGCTGAAGATTATGACTTAGAGATGGAGGATGATTATTACTCGGATGGATATGATTGGGACGAGGATGTTTATTATGAGACAAGGACGGATGGTCTATGTTTTTGTTGTGGTCGTGATCATACTTATGATTATGATGTGTGCACGGTGTATTCAGAAAACCCAAAGTATTGGAATAAAAAAATGATGGATGCGCACATCTTAAGACTGTATCCGGGATATTGTCAATATCATCCCAAAGAATACTCTGAGCCCGAGGGTGTTTATACTTATCAGACCGATGAGGAGAAAGATCTTGCTATATTGGAAGTAACTTTGTCCAAACTCGAGCAGCATTTATCAGCACCTAACCTTTCCGGTGAAGATCGAATCAGCTGTTTAGTTTCTGAGTGTCAGAATTTAAAAATGAAGATAGAAATAGAACAACGCCTTTCACCATTACCTGATGATATTAGAGATTATTCTCACATGAAGGAGGAGGTTGTGGAGGATAATACCACACTAATGAGTCCTTTATCTGATGAAGAGTCACAAGTGGATCACATGGTGTGTGCAGATGATGAGGCAGAACAGTCTGAGGAGATGAATATGAGTACCGAACCTCTTCCCATATCAATCATTCAAAATAAAAAATGTGGGGAAAATGGTTCGAGGAAGAAGATGAGAAGGGTGAAACTACAAGACATCAGAGTATACATCATGAAGTGGATTAGCGAAACTTGCAGGTGCAGTCTGAACATGCCAATTATACTGACAAACCTATGGAGATGGCATGTAAATTTTCGGGCATTCATTGGAAATGTTTTGGGTAAGTGTGCATTGAGACCACCGTAACCCATATCAGGTATGGTCTGGCTGAAGACCTTTAAACTTAGCGCTCTCAGGAGGCAACCCGAAGATGTAGAGTATTGTATTGTATTCGTGTTTTGTTTGGTTTTGTTTTGGTGTTGTTTTTTGTGTTTTGGCAGGTTACTACGTTTCAATCCTCGCGGATGCAATGATTCAAGTGTGGGGATGTTTGGCAACATTCCCATTGAGATATTAGTGAATCCAAGAGATGTTTATGTTCCTGTTCGATTACCGCAACAGCATCACTACCAACACTGCTGATTTACTGATCAGGTTGTGTCTTGTTCTCATTTTGTGCACCTTTGTATATATTCATGTTTATGATCATGGTTGGGCAGATGGTTGGTGTTTAATGTGTTTGATGTGTTTATGGGTTGTGAAAGTTGGTGGTGTTTTTAGTTATATGTAAAAAAAACAAAAAGAAATTTGTGTTTGAATGGAAAAGATACAATTGATGTTGTAGTAAGCGATCTTCCCTTCAAAACCATACATTGGGGACAATGCATCCCAAGTGTGGGGATGAGGGGAAATTTTGAAAAAAATGTGAAATTTAAAAAAAAAAATCAAGCGAAAAATGGTCCAAATTGAACAGTTGGTTGAGTATTAAATTGCATGACACACCGGCAACCCATATCCCCTTGTTCTTTCTTGGTGAGAGTTGCGCCACTACTTGAATTTATTAGAATACATTTTTCTTGATGAGTGTGGAAATGGGTGGTGGTGCATTAGAACTTGTGCTTGAATGCGGTTTGAGGCCTTAGTTTGATATGCATGTGCAAAGGATAAGGGCAATTAGGTAGCCTCGTCTTGGTGAGTGCGAGTGTGGGATTTGGGGGGTTGGACCTCATAAATTATATATATGAGCATCGTAGCGAGAGGGACGGGGGTTTGGACTTTAGTAACCCATTTGAGCTTTGAGCCGATCTTTTGTTAACCCGTGCCTACTTTCTCTTAAAAAATTAACCCGTATTTGACCCGGTCTATTAGTATAATCATCTTGTTCCAGTATGCTTGTTTGTTATGTTTGTTAAATCTAAAGAAAAAAAAAAGAAAAAAAAGAGATATGAAAAGAAAAGAAAAAAAAAAGAAAAAGAAATGAAAAATGAAAAAAAATGAATGAGATAGTTTGTATATAGTTGTTTATGTTTTGTTTTAGTTAGAAATAAAAGACTGGGTTGAATCGTTAGCTACTTCGCATATGTATTTCCATTTCCTACCCATTTGCCTTGCCACGTTACAACCTCTAAGTTCCTTTGATTCACGTGCATGTTTAGCAAATCATTTAGGCGAAGGACCGATTTAATTACAAGTTTATTGTCGTGCAACCACCCGTTTGCTTTAAGTGTGATCTTGCTTATCTTTGCTAGTTATTGCTTGTCATCGAGAGGAGAGTTTTGTGAGGGGTTTGTCATGTGCAATTTTAAGAAAGAGTTAGTAAATGAGGACATTTGTTTGCTTGGTTTGTGCTTGATCGCTTGAATAAATTGTGTTTTGTTGAACGGGTTGCTTGGGGCAAGCAACGGTTAAGTGTGGGGATGTGACGGGTAGTCCGTAGGACAACCCTTAAGTGGTATAAATGATATTAAAATCCCACATTTAATCGGGTAATTTTCTAGAATTAGATAACTATGGTTGCTTGTGTTTCAGGTACATTTGGGGCTTAAAAGTGTGGAAAGAAGCCTCGAATAGGCACGACTGGATTGGTGATTGAAAGACGGAGAATAAATGAAAAAAATCAATTATTGGTATGGAAAAATTAAGAAGATAACATGATAGAGGACGAAATTACGAGAACGTAGGCGAAAACGGTGAAGAAAACGGAGTTGAAACGAAAAATTTATGAAGAAAACAAAATTGCATACTGAAGGCTACATTTTTCTTCCACCGTAAGGCAGTAGAGACCCACCGTAAGCCATTCCAAGCCACCGTAAGCTACGGTGGCCACCGTAGCTTACGGTGGAGGCCAGCGAGAAATGTGTAACTGCCCTATTTTATGATGTTTTATTGTGTTTTCAAATCCAATCATTCCCAACCGTTTTGAGCAGTCCTTGGAGGCGAAAATAGGTGTTCTTGTGTGGATTTTGGAAGATTCTAACATTGGGTTTGTTGTTTTAATTCCTATGAACAATATAATTGATGTAATGATGATTCACCACACTATGCGCGGCTAATCTTGTTGGTGATCATCCCGAATGTAAGGTTTGCTCGTGACACTTATGTTTTGTTCTTTAATTTCTGGAATAATAGACTTTGCATGTGTTGTTTAGTTTATTATGGTGTTTGTGTGATTATTTGTAAATTGTTAATGTGTGTTTGATCATAGTTCTAAACCATACATTCTTGGTGTCGTTGGCAATCGAGATATCATGGGAGGGATTAGGGTTGGATATATGTTGATTGAGCATCGGGTAACAACCTCGCGTTCTAGGAATCCGAGTACTTAGTTCCCTTTCATCACAAATAATTGATCTTACACGAGCCATGTCTATGTGGTTCTTTCCAGTTGAAAATGTGTTGGTGCATATTCGGTGACAACAACTTAATAGTTTGATTATTTAGTTTTTGGATATTTTGTATTGGGCTTAGCTTATTGGTTAGTGAGTTTATTATTGTAATGGGCTTGGAAAATGGCCTAGTCCATGTAGGAAGCCCAGTTCATAGACATGTGGTATATAAACATGTTTTGTGTTTAGGGTTTCAGTTAGCAACTTGGAGGCTAGAGAGAGAGTCTAGTGAGAGAGACTAATTTCGAAATTAGGGTTGTAGTCAAGATCACAAATAGTGGCTGTGAGGTTGTGAGGGTCTTGAGTTGATTGTAAAACGTTTAGTTTGGATAATCAATAGAGGACCCGTTTGATTGTGAAATTTTGTTTCTACTTGTTTCTGTAATAAATCTGATCAAGAGGATTCCGCACTCTTGATTGGAAAGACAATTCTGTGAAAGATCCATACGAATAAGGGACCTACAAAATGAACGTTAGTTGTCGCTTAAAACCTGAAACTCGAGATGATCACTACCCTCTAATCCTGTTACAAAACTTGACTTTGATTTATATTCTAATTTAGTAATTCTAGATAATTAAAACCAATCAACCCAAACATTGAAATTTACATTTCTTGCAATTTAGATTAATCTAGTTAGTTAGACATACATTGAGATAGCACATATTCCACAAACTCCTTGTGTTCGATACCCACTTACCGCTAGCTAATTAGTTGTAATTTGATTAAATTTGTGTGAGACTACGACATCCACGTCACTCTCGGATTTGCATGATCTTATATGTCGTCTCTTGAACCAATTCGGGACCAACTAGCTGTCTGTCGCCTGCATCTGCCCAGCATAACGGCGATCGACACTTCCGTCCATAGAGAGCTTCAAACGGTGCAGCTTGAATGCTTGTATGGTAGATGTTGTTATAGGAGAACTCAACCAAAGGCTGGTGAGTGTCCCAACTGCCACCCAAGTCCATTACACAAGCTCGTAACATATCTTCTAATGTCTGAATGGTCCTTTCACTTTGGTCGTCCGTCTGTGGGTGAAATACGGTGCTTAACTTCAACTGTGAACCAAATGCTTCTTGGAAAGATTTCCAAATCCTTGACACAAATCTTCCGTCTTTGTCAGATATGATCGAGATAGGTACTCCATGCCGTGCCACTATCTCCCTTAGGTACAGCTCAGCTAGCTTACCGGTGTTATCCTTCTCTCTGATTGGCAAAAAGTGCGCAGACTTTGTCAGGCGATGTACGATTACCAAAATCGTATCATGACCTCTGGGTGTCTTTGGCAACTTGGTTATGAAGTCCATCGAGATCTGATCCCACTTCCACATGGGTATCTCGGGTTGCTGCAGAAGTCCTGAAGGCTTCTGATACTCGGCCTTTACTTTGGCACAAGTCAAGCATTTTCCAACATAAGTTGCAACATCACCTTTCAATCTTGGACACCAGTAAATATCTTTCAAATCTTGGTACATTGTATCCGATCCTGGGTGGATAAAGTACCTTGATTTATGAGCTTCGTCGAGAATAACATCTCTAAGACCATCAAAGAGGGGAACCCAAATTCGTTCCATAAAACACAAAGTTCCTTCCTCATTGGGTATCAACTTCTTCTCCATCCCACGGAGATACTCATCCTTAAGGTTTTCTTCCTTAAGGGCTTCTCTCTTCGCAGCACGAATGCGCAACGAGAGGTCCGTTTGTACAATCATCTCCAAAGCCCTAACCTTTATGGGCTTAATCCTCTCTTTCCGACTTAAGGCGTCTGCCACCACATTCGCCTTACCTGGGTAATATTTGATTTCGCAATCATAATCATTTAACAGCTCAACCCATCGTCGCTGTCTCATATTAAGCTCCTTCTGGTCGAATATGTGCTGTAGGCTCTAATGATCTGTAAAGATCGTACAACGCATACCATACTGATAATGTCGCCAAATCTTCAATGCAAACACCACTGCACCTAATTCCAAATTATGTGTGGTGTAGTTCTTCTCATGAATTTTCAACTGGCGCGAAGCATAAGCGATAACCTTCTGTCGCTACATCAGTACGCAACCCAATCCCGGACGTGAGGCGTCACAGTATACCACGAAGTTATCGGTGCCTTCGGGTAGGGATAGTATACGTGCATCGTAAAGCTTGTTCTTCAGCAGCTGAAAGGCTTCCTCTTGTTTATCTCCCCATTCGTACTTCTTATCCTTTTGAGTAAGGGAGGTCAGCGGTTGAGCAATTTTAGAAAAATCCTCAATGAATCGGCGATAATACCCAGCTAAACCTAGAAACTGACGGATCTCGGTTGGCGTCTTCGGAGTTTCCCAATTCTTGATCGCCTCAATCTTGGTGGGGTCCACATGAATCCCATCTTCATTCGCGACATGACCGAGGAACTGTACCTCACGCAACCAGAACTCGCACTTCGAGAATTTTACTTACGGTTTCTCCTTCTTGAGCAGCTCTAAAATGGCTCTAAGGTGTTGCTCATGCTCTTCCTTCGTTCGCGAATAGATCAAAATATCATCGATAAATACAATCACGAATTTATCAAGATATGGCTTGTAGACTCGGTTCATCAAATCCATAAACACTGCTGGTGCATTTGTCAGACCAAACGGCATTACTAGGAACTCGTAATGTGCATAACGAGTCCTAAAAGCAGTTTTCGGTATACTCTCTTCTTGAATCCTCAGCTGGTGATAACCTGATCGAAGATCAATCTTGGAGTAATAACTTGAACCTTGAAGTTGATCAAAGAGATCATTAATCCTCGGCAAGGGGTACCGATTCTTGATAGTCAACTTGTTCAGTTCTCGGTAGTCAATGCACATGCGAAAACTACCGTCCTTCTTCTTGACGAACAAAACTGGAGCTCCCCAAGGTGAGAAGCTTGGTCTAATAAATCCCTTGTCCAAAAGTTCTTGGAGTTGCGTTGACAACTCTTGCATCTCGGAAGGCGCAAGTCGATAAGGTGCCTTGGCTACAGGCGCGACGCCTATAACCAAGTCAATATGGAACTCGACTTGTTGTTGCGGCGGCAATCCCGGCAAGTCTTCTGGAAAGACTTCAGGGTATTCCCTTACCACAGGGATATCTTCCAGCTTCGGCTCTTCAGCTTCCTTATCAACAATGTGAGCCAAAAAGGCAACACATCCCTTCTGCATGGACTTTCGGGCCTTCAAACAGCTGATAATCCTTAGAGGAGCATCATGTTTCTCTCCGTGCACTACAATCGTCTCTCCATTCGCCATCGGGATGCGAATGATCTTCTCGTGGCATACGATCTCAGCTCGGTTGCTCGACAACCAATTCATTCTAACTACCACGTTAAAGCTTCCCAACTCAACTAGTAGGAGATCGAGCGTAAACTCATGCTCTCCAAGCTCTATTACACAACCTCTAATCACTTCATTTGCTTCTACTAGCTTTCCATTGGCTAGTTCTATCGAGTATGGGATATCTAGCTTACTGGCTACTAACCCAAGTGTATTCTTAAATTCTAGGGATACAAAGCTATAATCGGCACCAGTATCAAACAATACAGATGCAAAGTGTTGGTTGATAGGGAACGTACCCGTAACTATGTTCGGATCCTGGCGAGCTTCCCTAGCTCCTATGTTAAAAACTCTTCCTTGGGCTTGATTGTTCTCCAGGCAATCACGCTTGAAATGCCCAATATCACCACAACTAAAGCATCGTTGCTTGTTTCCAGTACCACCATGGTTGTTGTTTTGGCTGCGGTTTCCATTACCGGCTTGGTTTCCAGAACCACCAGGATTTCCATTACCGCCATTTCCTCCTTGGTTGCGGTTTCCATAACCGTTTCCACCACGGTTTCCACTGCCATTACCATTACCACTACCTCTTTGACCACCATTTCCACGACCAGTACCAGCCCAACATGTCTCCTTCGAATGACCATTCTTTCCAAAGTTCTCACACTTCCTTAGTCTACACTGGCCGGCATGATGGAACTGGCACACATCACACTTAGGCAAAGTGCCCATATAACCTTTTCCCTTATTCTATGAACTCACAGCATTAGTCCTTGGGTACCTTTCTTGAAGTTTGAGAACTTCCGCTTGTTCTCCCCTGACGACTCGACATGAGTCTCCTTCTTCTTTCCTTCAGAGACCGAAAACTTGTTCAGTCTAATCGCTTCTTCAGTCAATGCCACACTCAGATCAATGGCTTCAGTGATCGTTGGGGGCTTGGATGTAGTCACCATGCTCATAATTTGGGGTGCCAATCCCCAAATGAAACGCTCAATTCACTTGTACTCTGGATCTACCATGTAGAGGACCATGCGAGACAGGTCATGGAATCTCTGCACATACTCAACAATCTTCGGGCCATCCATCTTTAGATTCCAGAACTCGGTTCCCAGCTTCTGAATCTCAGCTCTCGAGCAGTACTTCTTGCGCATCAGTTCTTTCATCTCATCCCAAGTCATAGCATATGCTGCTTCCTCTCCCAAAGTCTGAACTTGAAGGTTCCACCAGGATAGAGCTCCGTCTAGGAAAAGTCCGGAAATGTAAGTGACTTGGTGCTCTGGCGCACACTTGCTCATCCGCAACACAGAATCGGTCCTCTCATGTAACACCCCGAAAACGGGTTTGGTAATCAAACCCCGTTAATACTAAAAGACCGGTAAAATACCGTTAATGGTAAAATTAACCCGGTAAATATTAGGATTTAAATAATTAAACCTAATATTAAATAAAAAGAGAATAAAAGTTTTGATAGGCCGACTTAGCGGGACTTAAATAAGACGGGTTATAACTCCCGGAACCCAATAAGTTAACTAGGAATAATAATAACCCAATTAGTCGAGAGTCTTGTAATAACTTTCTAGAGGGTTAAAACACTCAAAATATGAACTAAGGAAAGTGGAGGGACTAAACGCGTTAATTCCGAAACTTGATTTAATAAAAAGAAAGTAAAATAAACCAAACACACACAAGAGTGTGTGTGTCTGGTCGACAGAAACACAGGGCGACTAGGAGAAACCCCCACAACCCTAGTTCTTACTAAATCTCTCAAATTGAAGGTCCAAATCAGTCCTAAATCAAAATCCGAGCACGAATTAGTGATCTCCACTGAAAAAGGAGTAACAAGGTATGTAAATTTCATGAGAAATCTTTAGTTGAATTTCTGAGAAAACCTAGAGAATTAAAAAATTGTTGATGCATGCTTGTTATATGGATGAAATAGGAACATTGTAGTGTTTAGGAGTAAACCCTAGACAAATACATGCTGAAATTATACTTAATCATAGTAAAATCCATAAACACCATTGAAGGTGATAAATGAGTTTTGTAGAAACATGTTAAACACTAGGATTTTGATAGTTATTCTAGTGTAATTTGAGTTCCATGATGTAAATTCAGATTTGTTGATGCTAAATTCGTGTATGTGATGTTTTTAGGGTTTTGATTGCTAAAAATAAGTGTTATAATGTCATAAACACGTTTTAATTGAAAGCTGAATTCAAACATCTTCTGATCAGAATTTACAGCCGACTTCTATTGGCTTTAACGCGGAAAAATGTGACAAAAACATGTGTTTCTTGAGTCTAAAATGTAATTCCAGGAAATATATTTAAAACCCCACTGGAATTGCATTTTTTCGACGAAAATTGAATGTTTTATGAATTTTTTGTTATCGAAGGTTCAGGCTGCGTTTCCAGGCAGAATTTGCAGCCCATTACGAATGTCCTAACTCAATTTAAGAACTGATTTATGATCTCAAATTTTTACTGTTGGTAACTTCAGGTAATTCCAAAAACTCCAATTGGAATTTCGTCAATCGGATAAACGAGGAATTTTAAATGATTTTTTTCGTAAGCTGCAGTCAGAAGTGACGAATCTGATTGCAGCTTAGTAAATAAATTTTTACGAATTTTTGGTAAAGAGTTAGATCTTGAAATTTTAACACAAGGCCTAACTCTCCGAGAGGTACGTCACATAAAAAAATCATAATTTTTGAAGACTTGTAAACAGGTTAAACAGGTCACCAAAAACAGCCTATTTTTCGGTGATATGAACTTGCCTAATTGATGTTAATCTTAGCTAAATGACTAGTTATAAACTAGTTGTTGAATATATGGCATGCTTTGATTGATAAGTGTGTAAAAAAAAAGGAGGTCCATAGGGTGATGGCCATTGTATAGAATGACCAATCTAACCATCTCATGGATGTTATGATATAGTTTGACTCTAAACAAGCTAGGTGGGGGCTTGGAGAGGAACGGGTCAAACGGATCATGGATGCGAAGAATGTTTGCGCGGACGCGAGGTAAGTAAAGCTTACACCCAATTTAAGTGTACGTATTTATTTTATAGGTGATAAATATGACAACGGATTGTATCCGGATATGGGCTCTGACACAAAAACAATATGAGTTGGAACGAATTAAAACAATTTAAACTATGGTTAATAGAAAAAAAGAATCTTGTGGTAAAAAAATCCGAAATGGGTCGGATGTGTGAATGGGTAGTTAAAACCATGTTTTGTTATAAATGTAAATGTTTGGTCGTATAGGCGAAACGGGTCAAATGATGGTGATAACACCATTTGACTATATTGACTAACGTTTGGTTGTTAAGTCATATGTTCACAGGAGTGAACGGGAAGTAGATAATTGCGTAGCTATTAAGTAGCGGCTAAATAAAGTAAGGTATAAAACGGGTCTATACGTTGACCCGAGCCAGGTACGCATAAAGTAAGTTTATAGTTAAAAGTGCAATTTGGTCAAATAACTAGCGAAAGTCCTTCGTCATAAAATGAAGGACTAAAATTGACCAAAAAGGGCCTTGTTGGGTAAACCGGGTAAACGACCCCTTAATGGTCGTTTAGAACCTTATATTATGACCTTGTAACCCTTAGATGCGAATAAAAGAGGTAGGCATAAACTTTTAAGGGTCAAATGCCTAAAAATGAGTCGTTGCGTAAAATGTCTAGTTGAAGGGTAAAATTTAGGACTTTGGATTCCTTATGTTAAATCCACCACAATAAGGGTTGTGGTGGAAGATAAGTAGATAACTAGTATGGAAATGCGAGGTGCAAAAGGAAAAAAAAATAACTAGTTGATGCTTAAATGCCTAAAGGTCCACTAAACGGGTCAAAATAAACTAAGAAGCTAGTTGAGGATTAAGTGATTACAAAGTTACAAATAAATCTGGGAATGTAAATGCGTACGCAAATCTTGTAGTGAGAACACGACGCTAAAGTTTGACTAGTTCGGAATGGGTAGTAAGGACAATGCATGCTTTGTTACATAAGTTTATAGTGTGAGGTTAAAAGCAAACGGGTCGAATAATTATAAAAAAAGGGATTTATAAGCCTTAAGCTTATAAATCTGATTTTGATATGAACAAAGATGACAACCGGGTCCGTAACTAAATTACGGACGCGTAGGAAAAGGAATCGGCTAAAACGGAGGTCTAGATCAAAAGTTATGAAACTTTAAAGTTAGAATTGCGATCGAAAATCGGAGCTGGGTAAATGCAGCAACTAGCTGCAACATTCTGGAAGAAAAGTGGCGTCGCGCCGCGCGACGGAGTGGGCCTTAGGCCGTCGCGCGACGCGACGGGGTGCCAGTTGCGCGAAAATCGTTTGTTTAATCTGTTATGCATTGCGAACCCATTTAAATTACGTTTTAAGCCACGTATGACTAATCTAACTCATGTTTTATGAGTTGCAGGTAAAATCCTAGTACCGGAGGACGATCAAGTTCAACAAAGAACCGAACACGTTCAAGATACAAGCTAACGCACGGCGTTTCGTAGTCATTTTAAACGACGAACTTATTTATATTATGTTGTAAACTTTTAAGTTGTAAAAGTTTTAAATTACTCGTATTTTCTAAGGATCCTTAATCGTAATTACATGTTTATTTTCGTAGTATATACGAAAACCTTTAAAATAATAACAAGGGTGTTACAAGTTGGTAATCAGAGCTCAAGGTTAAAAGAATAGAGTGTTCGGTTCGAGGCTTGATCGCAAATCCGGTAAGCACATGTATATTAATGGTTTAGTATGAGTTAAAGTGTTATAAACAACACATAGAGTTATCGTGTAATACACGCTACTCCAATCAAATCGGTAAAGGATTGATATAGTCAACGAAATTACGCGTGTTGACGCGTATAGTAGAAAAGCCATGTATTATAATACGGGCGATTATTGAAGTTGTACTAACTCTTGTAAATGTTTTAGTTGAAGGATACTCGCATCTGAAGATAGTGGGAGTCTCACAAATTGCGGATTTGATGAAGGAACGGTCCAAAGTATGACAAGTAAAACATGCTCACCAAGGACCGAAATTGCGTAATGGTCGCGAATAAGATCATTAGCAGGGAAGCCCGTTAGGGCAAACATTTACCAGGTGCACGTTTTAAATTCATTGCACAAATAGTAATATGCAACAAATAAGTAGAGACTGATAGTTGCATATGTAGATTGAAAACTTGGAAAACCTGAATAGAATACTTATCCAGGATATTGTTTCCAAGTGAAATAAATAGAGACGTTACTGACATGGGGCGTGATGTGGAAATTATGAAAAGGTCATGTATGTCATGTGTTAATTGCTTACTCTAGACAAGTAAGTAGTGAACACATGATACCATGAACTTCTTATGATGGACACACTTACGTCCGATGTAGTAAGGACGGGGCGAGTAGGAAAAATTAAAAAGTACCCAAATGAATCAAATGAGCAAAATATATGATAATAATGCAAACGCACAGCCGGGTGACGGAAGCGTATTACATTAGGATAACGAGCTCGAGAGAAGGGACAAAGATTAATATAATTGATGATATAAATGAATGACCTAAGGAAAATTCGCGAAAATAAGTCATTTTGGACGAAAGAGCCATGGTTGACAAAAAAAATGGGCAAGTAAAACCAAAGTATAGATGATCTGCAAGGTCATAAAAACGAAGGTATTGCCCACACGAAAAGATAATCAAGTTGTTAAATTTTGGTCATAGTAAGAAAGGATGACTATGATAATCGTTACTCGAAATCTATAAGGCCGTCAAGGATGGTCGCATAAAGAATAAACGATATGGTTGAATAAAAGCGATGGATTTCGCTAAGACGACCAAATAAATCGAAGCGAAGTCTTAATGCATACCGGAAGGGTTGCAATGATAATAACTTCGGTAAAACACCCTATTGATGGGTAGGATTTTGGGTGAATGCCTAGACCGAGAGACGGGAACACGAAATAAAAAGTCAAAAGACTCGGGATATGAGTCATGACTAAAAGGCGATGAGAATATGCAAACAAAAATTTTGATAACTACGTTCAACTATTTTAAAGTCGAACGGGTCAAATAAAGAACGGAGTTTGACGTTCACAAGTGATGGAATTTCACACGAACAAGTCAAACGAGTTAAATTAAGAATAACGCTTGATAACATAAGTAAGCGCGAACCACATAAACAAAAGCGCGAAATATTAATACATCTGTATAAAAGGTTATGGGATAGTGTATAAAAGGTGAAAAATCTAAAGAAATAGCCTATGAGGCTAAGTGAAAGAACCTACGGGTTATGTGGGTTAAGCGTGGGAACTAGTTACAATTCCCCGCATCGAACAATGATGAAAGGGAATAAATTCTTGGACGTAAAATTCCTTGATACAAGTAAATGATATAAGACAAGGATAAAAGAAAACGTTAAACTAAAAATTCAGTTTTAGTGAGAAACAACGTTTTTGCAAAACATAGATATTATGAGAGAAAATTAGGAAAGGTTAGTATAAACCTAAACGTGACATGACGCGATCATGGTCAAGAAAAGTAATGTGAGATATAATCACATTGTTGCCCGAGCAATGGGTATAAAGTAACTGGACTAATAAGTCCAGTCAGTGAGACTGATTAAGGAAAAATTCTAATGTAAGAATTGGAGTAATACGCTAGTCATTGAGAGACTAGCATGGAATAAACATACCTGATAAATTCATGTGACCAAACGGCCAAAGTGCGACGCGGTCAAGTATATAAAGCAAAGGTAAAACAAGTACAAACGGAAATGATGGCCCATGGGACTTTGTTAACAAAGAATATTGATCGCCTATACTAAGCGATCATAAGACAACCCAAACGAAGTGTCGGAAAGTCAAATCGAGCAAAAGCACGAATAAAGGAGAAAGCTATAAGGTATGTGATTATATGCTTATGAGGATTATGTTAATAACATTTATCGAATTATCCTAAATAATTACGATGAAATTCCAGGAATTCGGTTTGCTTGTACGCGATGAATTCAGTATGACCAAACCGAAGAAATAAGTTCGAAAACGAAAGAATGGTTGTTAAAAGTGAAAGATTTCGCTAAAATACCCAAATGGATTAAATTAATGGATTCATGAAGAATCCGATAGTATAACAGCGATAGATTTCGCTAAGACAACCAAACTGGTAATTTCGTTATTTTGAGTTTCATTATTTCGCGTGAAATACGCACATGTTAATAATCGAAAAGGTGTTACCATACTTTTCGGGTAACACCAACAAAAGGTTAAAGTATGAGTAATGCTTGAAAAGGTTACTCAGTTTAAGTGTATTGGTTATAAAACTCAACAGACTGTGTAAGAAAGGTTTCGGGGACGAAACCTCTTTAAGGGGGGGTAGACTTGTAACACCCCGAAAACGGGTTTGGTAATCAAACCCCGATAATACTAAAAGACGGGTAAAATACCGTTAATGGTAAAATTAACCCGGTAAATATTTGGAATTAAATAATTAAACCCAATATTAAATAAAAAGAGAATAAAAGTTTTGAGAAAAACAAAGCTTATGATAGGCCGACTTAGCGGGACTTAAATAAGACGGGTTATAAATCCCGGAACCCAATAAGTTAACTAGGAATAATAGTAACCCAGTTAGTCGAGAGTCTTGTAATAACTTGCTAGAGGGTTAAAACACTCAAAATATGAACTAAGGAAAGTGGAGGGACTAAACGTGTTAATTCCGAAACTTGATTTAATAAAAAGAAAGTATCTGGTCGACAGAAACACAAGGCGACCAGGAGAAACCCCCGCAACCCTAGTTCTTGCTAAATCTCTCAAATTGACGGTCCAAATCAGTCTTAAATCAAAATCCGAGCACGAATTAGTGATCTCCACTGAAAAAAGAGTCACAAGGTATGCAAATTTCATGAGAAATCTCTAATTGAATTTCTGAGCAAACCTAGAGAATTAAAAAATTGTTGATGCATGCTTGTTATATGGATGAAATAGGAACATTGTAGTGTTTAGGAGTAAACCCTAGACAAATACATGCTGAAATTATGCTTAATTCTAGTAAAATCCATAAACACCATTGAAGGTGATAACTGGGTTTTGTAGAAACCTTTTAAACACTTGGATTTTGATAGTTATTCTAGTGTAATTTGAGTTCCATGAAGTAAATTCAGATTTGTTGATGCTAAATTCGTGTATGTGTGTCACACCCCGATATTTCCACGTATTACCGGTGGGCCCGGAGGGGAGTATCGTTACGTAGTTGATATCATAGACAATTTATATTATCACAGTTTAATACACAGCGGAAGTCGAAAGATAAAATCATTACAAACCGAATAAAAAGTAATATCAAGTGTTACAAATGGAATGTAAAGGTTCCACAAGCGGATCAAATAAAAGATAATTGTTCAACAGATTTTAACATCTAAGCTTGCAAGACTCTTTATTGGTGCTAGGAGTAGCCAGCCTATTCCGTCTAGTACCTGCACTTAGCCCTTTTGGAAAATACGTCAGTTTACACTGGTAAATACAATCAACTGACTCATTTTGAAAATGTTTTAGAAAATTGATTTGAATGCACATGGCACAAAACTTTTTATAGCTTGGGATAATTACTTATATATAAACTTGTAAAAGAATTACATGTTTCTTATACGTTTAGTAGCCCGGGTTGACACCGGGTTAAAGATTAATAGACACACCACAGGTATAATGCCCACAAGGTTGATTCCTTTAAGTGGATTACCAGTTTTTACATATGCAGCTGTCAGGTGTATGCCTACACCCCGTGCTTAGGTCGTGGCCATTTTTATGAATGATGCCAAGGATATCCGGGACATGGTCATTAACCCCCAAAGGCTTTAAGCAAACAAAACAATTTAAACGGGTCATCTCAATGAATTAACCTTCATACGATTAACAATTCATTGCCCGACCAAGCGGTATTTTATATACCGTACTCCAAGCCCGTATAAGGGAAAATAAGTTAAGAGTATTTACCTTAGCAAATTTATACAATTTATCCCAGCCGTATACCACCAAGCAAGTACAAGAAGCTTTTACTGGGCTCCTAAATCTGGAACGAAGGTTTTTAATAACCTATTAGATTCCTAACGGGTATTAATTAAGCCTATGATTAGACCGGCTAGTTTTAAAGGAGGATATACGGTTCAAACGCAAGATTAAGTGAAGACCAGATTAGAATGTGATTTAGACCCGACAAGTTTGTATACTTTTTTAATATGGGTAAACTAAACATATTCTGGATTTTGAGATAAAAACGATAAGGCTTGACCCGTTTCGGTTAGTTTATGCAAACTAGTTACATAAACCGCACCGAACGCGAATAATGCGTAACGGGTAACCAAATGAGTCATGAATAGGTTTCCTAAGTTAATATGCCTTAAATATGGTGAGATATCAGTAGGATACCTTCCATTATGCCCAAAACGAAATTAAACTCAAATTATGCCCCGAAGGGGTATTTTGGTCATTTAAAATGTTATAAAAGAGTTTATATATTAACCTGAGATTAAGGTCTGATATAATTAGTAAAAATACTTAATTTAATAAGTTATATCAGTAGGGTATTACATATATGTGAAATTTATCATTTATAACCAAACTATGCACCGAAGGGGCATTTTGGTAATTTCACATAAGCTTATAAGGTCAAATTTGGAAATCTGAGTTTAAAACTTTTGCATACTGTTAGAATATAAAAATTTACTAAAAATATCAGTAGGTGTCAAGTCTTATATATTTAAAATAGTTTTAATACATACTTTGCGTTTAAAACGCGTAAAAAAAGCGATTTTAAGCGATTTCCGGGTTTTATAATGAAAGTTGATATTTTTTTTATTCCAGAAAGCTTAAAATATTTTATTTATCATATAAGATCAGAAGAAAAATGTTTGGTATCAAAATGATTTGTAAAACTCATTTTATAGGCCAAAAGGGCAAAACCGACAATTACCGAATCAAAGCTAGAACTTTATGTTACGCTCAGCCCAAAAATAAATAAAAATCTACAAAAATCCCAAAATATTATATTACATCAGTAGGTAAAAAGTTTGGTATCAAAAACTAGGTTTAGATAGGCTTTATGCTAATTACGCCGTTTAATTAATAAAAAACTTTTCATTTACGCTATTGAGCATAACTCCTAATCTATACCTCAAACTGATGTCAAATTTTTAGGGAAACTTTATAAATCAGTAATAAAGGTTTCTATTCTTTTACATTTTCAAAAATCTTGTTTTAAGGTCAAAAGGGCATAATGGTCAACATTTAAGCATATAATGGAAATATGCAAACGAATCGGATAACTAATTAACCAAGTTGTATAATCACAGAGGGTTATACTAATATGTAACCTGGTCCTATTAGAGCTCTAAGGCATTTCTAAAACAAACTAAATTGGGTCAGAACTGAAAGTCAAAGCAAAAGTCTACTTTTGCGACTTTCGGTTCCGAACCGAGCCTAAACTGAAAATTGTCGGGTTGAACATGCTTAGACATGTTCTTACATTAATTACCAAGTTATATGAGTGATAAAATAGGTTGCATGGCTTCTACATTGCTAATTATGCGTTTATTTGAAAATTAGCTTTCTGTTGACTTTTTACAATTAAGTTTGACCCGACAATTGACCTAGTTAGAGTGGGAATCAGAGGGTGCCCTTTTAAGGGTTTATTACCCACATAATTACCAACTCATAGGTACTTTCAATTCGAGAATTGACTGGATAAATTGTGATTAATCACGAAGTCAAACCTTAATTACGACGGTTTGACTTTAGGCCATTAAACTAAGTTTAACTGAATTAAGAGAGGTTATAGAAGCTTACTGAAGTCTTCTGCATGACTAATGACCTCTAGGAAGTGGTCTTGAGCTCCAGGGATCTCAAGAAAATGAGTTGTGAAAGTTTCAAATGAAGTGCCCAAATGGTTGCAAGTGAGCTTCTATATATATGGGTTTTAACTCACCAAGATCATGAAAACAAGTCTATGGGATGATTCCTGATCATCCCAAGTGTCCCTAGGCCCTTATAAACCATCAAACATGCCCCTAGAATCGAAAAATGGTAAGTTAAGTCGGTGGAACTGGCTGGAACAGGCAGCTGTGATGCTTTTCTGTCGCTGGCAGTCCCAGGCGGCCCGCGTAAGAGTCCCCAGGGGGCTTACGCGGCCGGTATGAGTGTTGGCTTCAGGTTTCAAAGTTTCAGCAATTTGCATTTTGGCCCCTGGTCCTTTTAGAAGTGGTTTTAAGTTCCTATTTTGCACTTTTAACCTTCTAAATTGATTTTTAAGAACCTTAAGACTTAACCAAACTTTGTTAAGTCCTTGGTTAACTTTATGTTCACCCGAAAAGCCTTAGATTTCAACGTTGATGCTTTTAATCCCTCATATACGAATGTTATCATAACTTTCTCATACTTTATCGAAACCTTGTGAAAATTTTATCACTTATTCTAGTGAGTATAATTAATCGTTACAAAGCTTCGGGTTTGCTAAAAGGTCACTCAGAGGTATAAATTAAACATGTTGACACATTTAACCCCTGTAGTTTGTAATCTCTCACTTTCTTTCACAATTGGCTTCGTATGATCCATAATTCATTCGTTTAAGGGTATAAACATCGTGTAGGGTTATTGAAAGGTATATTTATCCATTGTTGACACTTTGAATCATTTTACAGACGTAGATTCTTTGTTTATCAACTTTAGTCCATCAAAGTTAATTACACGTTTAAAGTCCATGACACGTGTCGATATAATATTGGACATGAATTTACGAGGTGTAACATCCTCACCCCCTTAAAAGAAATCTCGACCTCGAGATTTACTGAAATAAATGAGGGTACTTTTCTTTCATTGTGGACTCTACCTCCCACGTGTACTCGGGACCTCTACGGTCATCTCATTTAACTTTTACTATTGGCACGTGCTTCTTTCGAAGCTTCTTAACCTGTCGATCCTCAATCGACAAAGGCTTTTCTATAAATTTTAAGTTCTCATCAATGTGCACATCCGTATGTGGCATGACTAGTGAGTCATCAGCTAGACAGTTCTTCAGATTGCAGATGTGAAACACATTATAAATTCCACTGAGCTCTTCAGGCAAGTTTAACTTGTAAGCCACTGTTCCGACACATTTGATGATCTCGAATGGTCCTATATATCGTGGGCTTAACTTGCCTTTCTTGCCAAATTGCATTACCCCTTTCCAGGGTGATATCTTAAGTAACACTTTATTACCAACCTCGAACTTTAGAGGTTTACGCCTTTTATCTGCGTAACTTTGCTGCCTATTCCTGGCAGCCTTGAGACGATCTCGTATCTGTACAATCTTATCTGTCGTCTCCAGGACTATATCAGGTCCTGTTAGTTGGACATCTCCAACTTCTGCCCAATAAACAGGTATCCTACACTTTCTTCCATATAACGCTTCAAATGGTGCAGCTTGAATGCTCGTATGATAGCTATTATTATATGAAAATTCGATCAATGGAAGATAATCATCCCAACTTCCACCTAGATCAATATCACAAGCCCTTAACATATCTTCCAGCGTTTGAATAGTACGCTTGCTTTGGCCATCCGTCTGAGGATGATATGCAGTGCTGAAGTTTAATCGAGTGCCTAGGGATTGCTGAAAGCTTTTCCAGAAATGCGATGTATATCTCGTATCCCTATCAAAAATAATAGACACTGGCATTCCGTGGAGAGATACAATCTCGTCCACGTACAGCTGAGCTAACTTATCTGAGCTGTGTGTTTCCTTAATAGGTAGGAAGTGGGCTGACTTAGTCAGTCTATCCACTATCACCCAAATAGTATCATTTCCTCGCTTTGTCTTTAGTAACTTGGTGATAAAATCCATAGTCACCATTTCCCACTTCCAGGTGGGGAGTTCAGGCTGTTGCAGCAAACCTGACGGCTTCTGGTGTTATGCCTTAACTTGAGCACATGTCAGACATTTGGCCACATAAGTGGCTATAGACTTCTTCAAGCCTATCCACCAATAATTCGCCTTCAAATCCCGGTACATCTTGTCACTTCCAGGATGAACAGAATACTTGGAACTATGGGCTTCTTAAAGGATCAATTACCTAAGTCCTCCATAGATTGGAACCCATATTCGTCCATTTAATCTTAGGATTCCATCCTTACCACTTGATAACTTTTCTGCAGTGACTCATAGTTTTTCATTTGGATAGTTAGCTTCTAATACAGCTTCCTTCTGCGCGGCTAACAATCTTTTATTCAAACTGTCCTTTAATTCAATGCTCTTGGCATTGATTCTTATGGGCTTCACCCTTTCCTTCCTACTTAAGGCATCGGCGACTACATTCGCCTTGCCTGGATGGTATCGGATTTCACAATCATAGTCATTTAAAGTCTCCATCCATCGACGCTGTCTCATGTTTAAGTCTTTCTGATTAAACAGATGTTGAAGGATCTTGTGATCAGAATAGATCACACACTTAGTACCATACAAATAATGCCTCCATAGCTTTAATGCAAATACAACGACACCCAACTCCAAATCATGGGTGGTGTAATTTTCTCGTGCATCTTTAATTGTCGAGAAGCATAAGCAATAACCTTGCCCTTCTGCATGAGCACACATCCCATACCGGTGTGTGATGCGTCGCAGTATACTACAAATTCCTCTATTCCATCAGGAAATGTCAACACAGGTGCATTGCTCAACTTTTGCTTAAGAATGTCAAAGGATTCCCGCTGCTTAGGACCACAGTCAAACTTAATATTCTTATGCGTTAACAAAGTTAGGGGTGCAACAATCCTTGAGAAGTTTTCTGTGACACTCTAGGTTTTCCCGAGCAAACACCTTGTAATCACTTAGCGTATATGTATATTATTATTAAGTGGAAGTTATTATTCCTCTGTGCTATATGTCGATAACGTGTATGTAATATATATATGTGTGTGTGTAAGGATACTTGTGAACCGAAACCATGACTCGAGACCACCTGGTCTCGAGTAAACGGTGTAACAATGGGCCGGTTGGGCCGTAACCTTAGCCCACTCGAAACCACCCTAAAACTCACTTTTGGTGCATTACCTCCTATTTAAACCTAAAACCCTCACACACACTCCCCTTTTTACACTCTCTCACTTCATCCTCACTCACTCTCTCTAGAAAACCCTAGCAAATCAAGCTCACCTCCTCCCTCTCCCTCTCGGATCCAACCAACAACGACAAGGAGGATCGGTCAAGCTCATCATCGCCACTCGGACGCTTCTTTTCCTCACTTTCTTCCTAAAAATCGGTACCTTTCCACAACCGGTTAGTACCTTAGATCATCACTATGTGTTTATATGTATATTATTGCTATTTGCCTTGAAGAATTGAAGTGATGAATGAAATATGTGAACCCTTGCATGGTAACAAAGTGATAAGACATTTGAATGATAAATGATGGTTAGGATAGGGTGTTCAATGTTTAGAATAAATGTTTACATGATATGTTTACATGATATGTTAACCGATGATTGTATGTTATGTTGTAAATATGTTTAGGTGAATGATAAAGAATGAATATTAGCCATGTTGATGATGATTATGTGCTAAAGCTAGGGCCGAAGATGATGCCTACATTATGTTTCGACTTAGGGTGATGAATATAGGATGAATATATGATGAATATAGGATGAATATATGATGAATATAGGATGAATATATGATGAATATAGGATGAATATATGATGAACATAGGATGAATATAGGATGAATATATGATGAATATAGGATGAATATATGATGAATATAGGATGAATATATGATGAACATAGGATGAATATATGATGAATATGTGATGAATGTTGATGAACTATTTGATGATCAATGAAAATATTTGAAAATGTAATGTTTGATCTGATGTAGTTGGAAATTAGACAATAAAACATGTTTATTGGGGGTAGTACACAATTTGCATGAAAACTCATTTCCATTGGATAGTACATCGGGCAAGTTCTAGAAGGCCTGGTTCATCAGGTGTGCGAGTCGTAACCGCCCGGTTGCGACTCGAGACTGAGTGGTTGCGACAAAACTATGACAACTCGAGACCGCCCGGTTGCGACTCGAGATTGGACTCGAAACCTCCAAGATTGCGACTCGTACCAGCATTACTCAAAATCTCGTGGTTGCGACTCGAGACCGCACGTTCTCGGGTCGAGACCACCGTACCCCGAATGGGCTGCTTGTCTCCGTTATTGGGCCCAAAAGGTGTATACCGTTCCATTTAGATTTACGTGATTCTGTTGACTGCTACGTATTAGAATAGGCCCGATAACTTGCTTGATGATCATGTGTTATGTATGCTATGTGTTAGTTATGTGTAGATTATACGTGAATACTTGTACCCCAACTTGACCTATATTGGTAACCATGCTAGGACGTGGTGACCAACGTGATTAACCAAGTAAACAACCTACCGAGCAACCCAAGGTGAGTTCACAACTAATGAAACATGCGTTCCCGGTGGTTGGGAAACGGAAACTTACAACAACGTGATCCCCTCGTAAGGGATACAAACCTACTTCTCTCCCCTTAAATGGGACTTTTAGTTAATTACTGTTTATACTGGATGCAACAAGCAACACTAAACAAAACTCTATCACTCAAGTCCTCACTTCTTAATACCGATTAGTCGCCGGGGTCAGGCGAACGGGTTATTAGTTGATAGCGCTATTTAGGTCTCACCAACCTCACACCGTGCCCGCGTATGGGATCGGGCGTGAACTAATGTACTCTGGCAACCGTCAATGATGATAGAACATTGACAAACGGGGCACTCTACGGAAACGTACGGATGAATAGTATTCGGTATTGTAAAAACAGTTTAGTCGCTTACTTGTGGGGTAGCTCCCCATCGCATGTATAAACGGATAAATTAACTGGTGAAACAAGTTTTTGGAAATTAAAACTGGACAACTCGTGGACTCGCCAACAATTTTTGTTGATACCCTACTGCATGCTTTGCAGGTACCCAGTGACTCAGGAGCTTGCAGCTTGGGAAGTGTAGTGGACGCCTAAACCCGCGTGTTGGGTTCTAATTAATTTGAACTATGAACTTTGTTTAAACTATTTTTCCTATGCTTCCGCTACTTACTTAACAGTTATTTGAACCTAAACATTCGAACTTTGAACTATGGTACTTACTAACTACTGTGGTTGGTGAATACTTTTATTATGAATCAATGCTCAGTATAATTGGTGGCTGGATCCTGGTCAGTCACGCCTCCAAGCGGTAGTACTCCGCATGTGGATTTTGGGGGTGTGACAGATTGGTATCAGAGCCATTGGTTATAGTGAACTTGGTTTTAAAAAGGAAAGTCTTTTTGAGAAAAACCAGACTATAACCCGTGACTCGTGACGACACTACACTCCAAGGGCAAGACTCGGCATATTAGACCTCATAGCTCGGACTTGTGCTTACATGCTTATTTATCCTATGTTGACTGCTCTATTATACATACTAGTGTGCCTGATTAGATAGATACACGTCTCCCTTCTAACTCATTCTCGCTACATTACGACATCACACTCATACTGTGTTTTCTGGTTATGAAGACAATGAGTGGACGCGGAAGAGGAAGCGTTAACATGACTCAGGCTCAATTCGCTAACTTGCTCAACACGGTGGCTGCAGCTTTCGCAGCACACCCTGGAGGTAAACTCGTTACTTTAGGATGTTTAGATCCTACCCCCCCCCCCCACATCGTCTTCTCGCCTCTAAACCTATTCGCTTCGCTTCTCACAACAGGTCAGCCTGCGCCTGCGCAACCACGTGTTTGTACTTTCAAAACCTTCATGGATGGCAAGCCTCTCCCTTTCGACGGCACTGAGGGTGCCATAGGCCTTCTGCACTGGATTGAAAAGGCCGAAGCTGTCTTCGCTGTCTGCGAGTGTCCCCCTGCTAACTGGGTTAAGTACGCAACTGGTACGCTTGAAGGAAACGCACTTTCGTGGTGGAAAGCACAGATTCAGATGCTTGGTCTGGAAACTGCTAATGCTACCGCATGGGAAGATTTCAAAGATATGATCAAAGAGGAGTACTGTCACAGGGATGACATCCACAAGCTCGAGAACGAGTACTACGCGCTCAAGATGGTTGGATCAGAGATTGAGACCTACACTAAGCAGTCCAACGACTATGCTGCACTTTGCCCAAACATGTCCCGACCTATGTACCGGAGGATTGAATTGTACATCAAAGGCTTGGTCCCAGAAATCAGAAGTCATGTGACCTTAGCCAACCTCAATACCATACAGCCCGTGGTTCGTCTTGCTCACAAACTCACCAATCAGGCTGTGGAAGAGGGCAAGCTGCCCAAGAGGATCGGTGCTACTGCTGGAACTTCTGGCGATAACAAGCGAAAGTGGGATGGAAATCAGGGAAAGGATGCTAACCCCACTCAGGCCCCAGTTCAACAAAGGAAGACTGAAAGCAACAAGGGCCCTCAGCAACAGGGTGGCTATCGAGGAAACCACCCTAAGTGTAACAAATGTAACCGACATCACAGTGGGCCATGTGGAAAAGGTCAGTGTCAGCGATGCAACAAGATGGGGCATGAAGCCAAAGACTGCCGAAGCCAGTTCCCAGCTAGGCAGAATCAGCAACAACCACAACAACAGCAGCAACAAGGAAACAACCGTGGATGCTTCAAGTGTGGAGCAACGGGGCACATACGAAAAGATTGCCCTGAACTGAATCAAAACAACAACAATCAGGGTGCTGGGAACAATAACAACAATGCGGGGAATGGTGCAAGAGGAAGGGCTTTTGTGATTGGAGCTGGAGAAGCCAGGAACGACCCCAACGTTGTAGCGGGTAAGTTCCTACTTAATGATCGTTATGTTTCCATGCTATTTGATTCCGGAGCAGATGCTAGTTATGTATCCCTACGTATTAGTAAGAAACTTAAGCTCACTCTTACGCCGCTAAGCTCTAAGCACACCGTTGAAATAGCTAATGGTAGAAACCTCGAGGCCTCACACATAATTCGTAACTGCAAATTAGAGTTGTCTGGTCAGACCTTCTGTATCGATCTTTTCCCCATCATTCTTGGAAGCTTCGACGTCATCATTGGTATGGATTGGTTATCCAAACATCGAGCTGAAATCCACTGCCAAGAGAAAGCTATTCGTATTCCTCGTCCCCCTGGCAAACCTCTTATAGTTCAAGGCGACAAGAGCGGAGAAGTCACAGGCATCATCTCATTCTTAAAGGCCCAGAAGTGTCTACGAAAGGGGCACACCGCTATCTTAGCACTCGTTGCCGACACACAGAAAATGGAAAACAGGATTGAAGATTTTCCAGTTGTACGCGACTATCCTGAGGTATTCCCGGAGGAACTACCTGGACTCCCTCCTCACCGTCAGGTCGAATTTCAAATCGAGCTAGCACCCGGAGCAGCGCCTATAGCTCGTGCACCTTATCGATTAGCCCCCGCGGAGCTCAAGGAGCTTTCTACTCAACTACAAGAACTTTTGGACAAAGGTTTTATCCGTCCTAGTTCATCACCCTGGGGAGCCCCAGTGCTCTTCGTCAAAAAGAAAGATGGCTCATACCGAATGTGCATTGACTACCGCGAACTTAACAAGGTTACCATCAAGAATCGTTATCCACTTCCCCGTATCGACGACCTGTTCGACCAGCTGCAAGGGTCGAGCTATTATTCCAAGATCGATCTGCGATCGGGTTATCACCAGCTGAGAGTCCGCGATGAGGACATCCTCTAAGACTGCTTTCAGAACCCGCTATGGTCACTACGAATTCCTTGTTATGCCTTTCGGAATGACCAACGCACCTGCAATCTTCATGGAACTCATGAACCGAGTATGCAAACCCTACCTCGATAAGTTCGTAATCGTATTCATCGACGACATCCTAATCTACTCGAAGAGCCAAGAGGAGCATGAACAACACCTACGTCTTATTCTCGAACTTCTTCGCAATGAGCAACTGTACGCCAAATTCTCGAAATGTGATTTCTGGCTTAGAGAAGTCCATTTCCTTGGACACATCGTCAATCAGGAAGGGATTCATGTTGACCCTGCTAAGATTGAGTCCATTAAGAATTGGCCTGTGCCTAAGACTCCGACCGAAGTTCGCCAATTCTTGGGATTGGCGGGATACTATCGAAGATTTATCAAGGGATTCTCTAAGATCGCTCAACCACTTACGACACTCACTCAGAAGGGTGTTGCTTACAAATGGAGTGATGCTCAGGAATCTGCCTTCCAGGAACTAAAGAAGAACCTTTGTAGTGCTCCTATCCTCTCCTTACCCGAAGGTACCGACGACTTCGTCGTTTACTGCGACGCTTCTATTCAAGGACTTGGCTGCGTATTGATGCAACGCGAGAAAGTTATTGCTTACGCCTCGCGACAACTCAAGGTCCACGAACGGAACTATACGACGCATGACTTAGAATTTGGAGCTGTGGTCTTCGCGCTCAAGCTTTGGAGACACTACTTGTACGGCACCAAGTGCACGATTTACACTGATCACAAGAGTCTCCAGCACATAATGGGACAAAAGGAGTTGAATATGCGGCAACGCCGATGGGTCGAACTCCTAAATGACTACGAGTGTGCAATCAAATATCACCCAGGCAAGGCTAATGTGGTAGCCGATGCCCTCAGCAGAAAGGAGACCAAACCCAAGCGTGTTCGTGCCTTACAGCTCACTATCCACTCGAACCTCCCTAATCAAATTCGGAATGCTCAGGTTGAAGCATTGAAAGCCGAGAACATCAGGGCTGAGTCCCTACGAGGATCGAGACAACGGTTGGAACAAAAAGAAGACGGTGCTTACTACGTAGCCGGACGCATATGGGTTCCACTTTATGGAAATTTACGTGACCTTGTGATGGATGAAGTCCACAAGTCCCGTTACTCAGTACATCCGGGTTCAGATAAGATGTACCACGACTTGAGGACTACCTATTGGTGGCCTGGCATGAAAGCCCACATAGCAACCTATGTCAGAAAATGTTTAACTTGTGCAAGAGTCAAGGCTGAGTATCAGAAACCATCAGGCCTACTCCAACAGCCAGAGATCCCGCAATGGAAATGGGAACAGATTTCCATGGATTTTGTTACTGGCCTGCCTAGGTCCCAACGCGGAAATGACACCATTTGGGTAATAGTGGATCGCTTAACTAAGTCTGCACACTTTTTGGCTATCAAAGAAACAGACAAGTTCTCTACCCTAGCAGAGGTATACTTAAAAGAAGTGGTTTCGAAGCACGGAGTGCCTACCTCTATCATTTCTGATCGAGATGCACGTTTTACTTCAGAATTGTGGCAAGCTATGCACAAATCCTTTGGCTCGCGTTTAGACATGAGCACCGCTTATCATCCGCAAACGGATGGGCAATCGGAGCGCACCATCCAAACCCTCGAAGACATGCTTAGGGCATGTGTGATTGATTTTGGCAAGAATTGGGAGAAGCACCTACCGTTAGTAGAATTCTCCTACAACAACAGCTACCACACCAGCATTCAGGCGGCACCCTTTGAGGCATTGTACGGTCGTAAATGTCGATCGCCTCTCTGCTGGGCGGAGGTAGGTGACAGCCAAATCACAGGCCCGGAACATGTAGTCGACACCACAGAAAAGATTGCCCAGATTAGGCAACGCATGGCGGCAGCTCGTGACCGTCAAAAGCACTACGCCGACAAAGATAGGAAACCGCAAGAGTTCCAGGTCGGTGAACGGGCTCTACTTAAGGTCTCACCCTGGAAGGGTGTGGTTCGTTTTGGAAAACGGGGCAAACTTAATCCAAGATATGTCGGACCCTTTGAAGTTACCGAAAAGATCGGTACGGCCGCTTACAGATTGAATCTGCCTGAAGAACTGAGTGCTGTGCACAACGTCTTCCATGTGTCTAATCTGAAGAAGTGTCTGTCAGATGAAACACTCGTCATTCCTTACAAGGAACTTACTATTGACGAACAGCTAGACTTTACTGAGGAACCGGTTGAGATCACGGATCGTGAGATCAAAACCCTCAAACGTAGCCAGATACCCCTCGTACGAGTTCGTTGGAACTCACGCCGTGGCCCAGAGTTTACCTGGGAGCGGGAAGACCAGATGAAGCGCAAGTATCCCCAGCTGTTCCCAAATGAAACCCCCAGCACTGAAGCTACAACTGAATTTCGGGACGAAATTCCAAACTAACGGGGGGATGATGTGACATCCCGTTGAAACGTTCGTATTTACACTAGCTTGTCAGTGGCTGCCTTAACTTTCGAGACGAAAGTTCTTAAAACTTGGGGATAATGTGACACTCTAGGTTTTCCCGAGCAAACACCTTGTAATCACTTAGCGTATATGTATATTATTATTAAGTGGAAGTTATTATTCCTCTGTGCTATATGTCGATAACGTGTATGTAATATATATATGTGTGTGTGTAAGGATACTTGTGAACCGAAACCATGACTCGAGACCACCCGGTCTCGAGTAAACGGTGTAACAATGGGCCGGTTGGGCCGTAACCTTAGCCCACTCGAAACCACCCTAAAACCCACTTTTGGTGCATTACCTCCTATTTAAACCTAAAACCCTCACACACACTCCCCTTTTTACACTCTCTCACTTCATCCTCACTCACTCTCTCTAGAAAACCCTAGCAAATCAAGCTCACCTCCTCCCTCTCCCTCTCGGATCCAACCAACAACGACAAGGAGGATCGGTCAAGCTCATCATCGCCACTCGGACGCTTCTTTTCCTCACTTTCTTCCTAAAAATCGGTACCTTTCCACAACCGGTTAGTACCTTAGATCATCACTATGTGTTTATATGTATATTATTGCTATTTGCCTTGAAGAATTGAAGTGATGAATGAAATATGTGAACCCTTGCATGGTAACAAAGTGATAAGACATTTGAATGATAAATGATGGTTAGGATAGGGTGTTCAATGTTTAGAATAAATGTTTACATGATATGTTTACATGATATGTTAACCGATGATTGTATGTTATGTTGTAAATATGTTTAGGTGAATGATAAAGAATGAATATTAGCCATGTTGATGATGATTATGTGCTAAAGCTAGGGCCGAAGATGATGCCTACATTATGTTTCGACTTAGGGTGATGAATATAGGATGAATATATGATGAATATAGGATGAATATATGATGAATATAGGATGAATATATGATGAATATAGGATGAATATATGATGAACATAGGATGAATATAGGATGAATATATGATGAATATAGGATGAATATATGATGAATATAGGATGAATATATGATGAATATAGGATGAATATATGATGAATATGTGATGAATGTTGATGAACTATTTGATGATCAATGAAAATATTTGAAAATGTAATGTTTGATCTGATGTAGTTGGAAATTAGACAATAAAACATGTTTATTGGGGGTAGTACACAATTTGCATGAAAACTCATTTCCATTGGATAGTACATCGGGCAAGTTCTAGAAGGCCTGGTTCATCAGGTGTGCGAGTCGAAACCACCCGGTTGCGACTCGAGACTGAGTGGTTGCGACAAAACTATGACAACTCGAGACCGCCCGGTTGCGACTCGAGATTGGACTCGAAACCTCCAAGATTGCGACTCGTACCAGCATTACTCGAAATCTCATGGTTGCGACTCGAGACCGCACGTTCTCGGGTCGAGACCACCGTACCCCGAATGGGCTGCTTGTCTCCGTTATTGGGCCCAAAAGGTGTATACCGTTCCATTTAGATTTACGTGATTCTGTTGACTGCTACGTATTAGAATAGGCCCGATAACTTGCTTGATGATCATGTGTTATGTATGCTATGTGTTAGTTATGTGTAGATTATACGTGAATACTTGTACCCCAACTTGACCTATATTGGTAACCATGCTAGGACGTGGTGACCAACGTGATTAACTAAGTAAACAACCTACCGAGCAACCCAAGGTGAGTTCACAACTAATGAAGCATGCGTTCCCGGTGGTTGGGAAACGGAAACTTACAACAACGTGATCCCCTCGTAAGGGATACAAACCTACTTCTCTCCCCTTAAATGGGACTTTTAGTTAATTACTGTTTATACTGGATGCAACAAGCAACACTAAACAAAACTCTATCACTCAAGTCCTCACTTCTTAATACCGATTAGTCGCCGGGGTCAGGCGAACGGGTTATTAGTTGATAGCGCTATTTAGGTCTCACCAACCTCACACCGTGCCCGCGTATGGGATCGGGCGTGAACTAATGTACTCTGGCAACCGTCAATGATGATAGAACATTGACAAACGGGGCACTCTACGGAAACGTACGGATGAATAGTATTCGGTATTGTAAAAACAGTTTAGTCGCTTACTTGTGGGGTAGCTCCCCATCGCATGTATAAACGGATAAATTAACTGGTGAAACAAGTTTTTGGAAATTAAAACTGGACAACTCGTGGACTCGCCAACAATTTTTGTTGATACCCTACTGCATGCTTTGCAGGTACCCAGTGACTCAGGAGCTTGCAGCTTGGGAAGTGTAGTGGACGCCTAAACCCGCGTGTTGGGTTCTAATTAATTTGAACTATGAACTTTGTTTAAACTATTTTTCCTATGCTTCCGCTACTTACTTAACAGTTATTTGAACCTAAACATTCGAACTTTGAACTATGGTACTTACTAACTACTGTGGTTGGTGAATACTTTTATTATGAATCAATGCTCAGTATAATTGGTGGCTGGATCCTGGTCAGTCACGCCTCCAAGCGGTAGTACTCCGCATGTGGATTTTGGGGGTGTGACAGATTGGTATCAGAGCCATTGGTTATAGTGAACTTGGTTTTAAAAAGGAAAGTCTTTTTGAGAAAAACCAGACTATAACCCGTGACTCGTGACGACACTACACTCCAAGGGCAAGACTCGGCATATTAGACCTCATAGCTCGGACTTGTGCTTACATGCTTATTTATCCTATGTTGACTGCTCTATTATACATACTAGTGTGCCTGATTAGATAGATACACGTCTCCCTTCTAACTCATTCTCGCTACATTACGACATCACACTCATACTGTGTTTTCTGGTTATGAAGACAATGAGTGGACGCGGAAGAGGAAGCGTTAACATGACTCAGGCTCAATTCGCTAACTTGCTCAACACGGTGGCTGCAGCTTTCGCAGCACACCCTGGAGGTAAACTCGTTACTTTAGGATGTTTAGAACGTTGTTGGTGCATTAGTGAGCCCGAAAGGTATCACTAAGAACTCATAATGTCCATACCTCATTCTTAACGTTGTCTTAGGTACATCTTCAGTTCTAACCTTGAGTTGATGATACCTCGTTCTCAAATCGATTTTTGAGAGAAGCTTGTCCTTTGGAGTTGGTCGAATAAGCTGTCAATCTGATGCGTGTGAAGTGTTATATATATTAGGTTTATATTTTAAGCCCTTTTTAACACTTATTTTTAGCCAAGTTTTAAATTTATAAAACACGATATTTTACTAACACTAAACACACATATGGGCAAGTGCACCCATCGTGAGCGTAGTATAGCGTTGGTAAGATACCGAGGTCGTCCAAGGACACAAGAGCTTTTAATACCGGTTTATCCTCAACGTCTAACCAAAATAAAAAAGTTTAGAAAAAGGTTTTAAACTAAGAAAAATAAAAACTAACTAAAATGCTGAAAATAAAAATAAAATAAAAAACAGATAGACAAGATGAATCACTTGGTTCCGACTCGTATCTAGTATAACCTTTGATTATTTCCGCATTTTTGCACATAATTAAGAGATTATCTTAGTTATTGTAGTAGGCCCCTCTTTTGAAGGTGACGTTACCCTCACCCCAGTAGTTTGAGTCAGCAAGGATACAATCCTAAAAGGGTGGATTATTGGAAGATAATGAATTAAGTTATTAATGCAATATTATGGTAGGCCCCGCTTTTGGCGGTGACGTTACCCTCGACTAAGTAGTCTGAGTCAGCAGGGATACAGTCCTAAATAGCCGGGTTATAGTATTAATAGTAGTTAACTTATGAGGGGATCAAAGAGTTTGGACCCCCGCCATCCAATACCGTGAAGCATTGAAGGAGGCCCTACTAAATTTGACCCAGGTCCATTGCAGGACCTCTAAACGCTGAACAATGGCAAGACCTTTACCAAACCGTTCCCTTAACCCCTGACCAGGTAGCCAACATACCTCCATATAGACCGTGGAGATATGAATGGTGAAAATCCTTTATTTTATATAGACAGTAAAATAATGCCAAGACACCACGGACAAACGATAAGGAAAGATCACCTTCAACATAAGTAACTAGTTATTAAAGTCATTAATACAAAACCAAATAAAAAGTGCAAAAGATTAGAAATAAAAAGTATTATACTAGACACTTTGTCTTCACCAAGTGATGTAAGAGACTTAGGCAAACATGGCCTTGATTGTCAAGAACTCTTACGATCAATCTTGGATCCCGAGACGACTCACACACTCTACGATGGACAATGGATGATGGTGGTGGATGATGGTGTTGTGATGGTGGTGGGTGGTGGATGAAGTGTGAGAGAGGTGGTGTGCCAAGGGATGAGTTGAAATGAAACCAAGCACTCCTATTTATAGGCTGAACAGAGGGCTGGGCACGGCCCCGTGTCCGCTGGGCACGGCCCCGTGCCTGTCTGACAATCTCTCTCTTCATTATTTGTAATTCGCAATTACAATTAATGTGCCAGCTGTACTTTTGACACGCCCCCGTGTTCGCTGGACACGGCCCGTGGTGGGAAATGGAAGCTTCTATAGGTTTGTCTTTTCTGCTGCTTCTTGGGCACGGCCCCGTGCTGGCTGAGCACGAGGCGTGTTCAGCCTTCTGCCTTCTCTATTTTGCTTGGGAAGATGCCATTGAGGGGTCGGGCAGTCCACTTATGTTCCTTTTCTTGCATTTATGTTGGATTTAGCTGTCTTTTTGCTTCTTTTGTGTTTTTGAGCTCATTTAATCCTGAAAATACAAAAGGAAGACAAAAACACTCTTTTTCCAACATTAGTACTTAAAAAGGGTTAGTTTTATGCCTTATTTGATGTAATTTATATGTTGCATTTTACACACATCAAATACCCCCACACTTGAACTTTTGCTTGTCCTCAAGCAAAACTCTTTAATATGTGGCTTACACTCCCAAATGGAATGGGTAGAAGAGAAGGTTTTTGGCTTGTCGTAGAGTGTTGGGAATCCAAGATCTTTTTGGGTTTTATTTTTATTTATTTACAACCCTATTCGTAATGATTTATTTAGAACGTTTCATAGGAGAAATTACTTATTTGGGCATAACATGCCTTTTTAAAATTCCACTTATATACAAGTTCACATACCTCACGGGAGAAATCACTCACACTCGGCCGAAGGTGTATTTTTAGTGAATCACTCGAGAGCGGCATGGAACTTATTCCTACCATAAGCTTGCCAAGTAATCAATCCTCCTCCTTTTTAACTTTTATACCTTTGTAAATATCAAGAGGACTTTGTGGGTTAAGGGTTAGGCTTGGGTTAAAGGTAGGTGGTTGGGATAGTGGTTAGTGGTTAGAAGAAAAAGGGCGAAAAGCGTAACAAGTGTCGGTTTTCGTAAGACTTTCTATTTTTGTAACTTTTTATTTTTTTATTTTTTTTATTTTGATGAAGCTTTTATTCAAACAAAGTTATTTTTGATGAACTTGTTTGTTTATTTTCTTTTTGCTTCATCATCAACACACTTTTTTTTTTTTAGGAAAGATCCTACTAAAAAAACCGAACTTGTTACTAAAACAAAGGGTTAAAAATAAAAAAGGTTTTGGTGGGTAAAAGGGTTTTTTTTTTTTGTTTGGGTGATGAAATGAAAAGGTTTAGGCTCAAAGGGGCTAACTAGGGGGATTTTTGGGTAGGTGGTAAAAGAAAAAGAAAAATAATGGTGTAGAAATAAAAAGGGTTAGTCCTAATGCCTCCATCATTTACTTACTCGGGTTTAAGTTGATAAGGACCGGGAATGTATCGTCATGGCAAGTTCTAGAGTTGTAAGAACCAAGCGGCTATTCACACAAGAAACGAAAAATGAGCATTTAGTCTAAAGATGTAAATTTGTATGCTCAATAAAGGCTCAAAACTCACTTTTGTGGGAATGGGTTTTTATGTGATCAAATATATATAATCAAATTTTAACTAAGTTTGCTATGCCTTTTCATAATTTTCTTATGTTGGTTCTTTTTATCACTACGCTATCGGTTGTAAATTCGTAAAAATATAACCTTTTTGAGAACTTGAATTTCCCGAGTTAAACCTAGACAAGTAAGAAAAATGAATTTTTTTTGAAAAAATTTGGGGTGATTAGCGGTTCCAATAGAGTTTTGTGTAAGGCTTGTATTTAGGACTTGCATAATTCAAGGTTTTAGCATCCCCCCCACACTTAAATTACACATTGTCCTCAATGTGTCCCAAAAATAAATTTTTTTAGGTTGATTAGATGTGTAAAATAGTGTTAAAAGCAAAAAATTTGTGTTACTGGGCGCTGAACACGGCCCCGTGTTATCCGGGCACGGCCCCGTGTTCAAGTGCCAGTAACAAAATTAAAACAAGAGAAGCAGAAGTCTGGACACGGGGGCGTGTCGGGTGAACACGACCCGTGTCCAGTTACCTGAACTGGGCGTTTTTCTGCAGGTGGTTCAACACGGGGCCGTGTTGGTTGGGCACGGCCCGTGTTGAACCTTCTGAAATGGAGAGAATTGTCGGGTTGCCTTGTTCTTGTGCATGAGGTCATTTTTCTCGTTTCCCTTTTCATCCTTTACCACCATGAGTGTGTTTTATTCATTAAAAACCATCCAAACTTTAAAAACCATCATTTCATTGCAATCATAGAGAGACCTTACATAATCCTAAATTAAGATTAAACTAGATAAAACAAAGAAATAATAAACCATGGAGTTCTAGCCTCTACTTTATTTTAATTAGCAAAATTTCCAAGAAGTAACTAATCTTGGTTAGACAAGGCCTTTTTGAACTCCTTCTTCCGGGTGCGGTTCTCCTCATATGTCGGCGAGCCACTCTTCCACCTCCCTTGGAAGGAGAAAAGAAGGCTCATTGGCATTAGTTTGAGGAGTTTCGATTTCCACCGGGATCTCTTGTTGGTGTTCCACGGGAGGTTCCGCTGGAAAGTCTTCCCACCCGGTAGGGTTGTTAATTCCGAGTGCCAGGTTCCAATCCTGTTGAGGGAGGACTGGTTCCATCGGGGGTGCTACAAGAATATTTAACCTCTGGTGCAAGAGGTTAATTTCTTGGAAGCTGCTTTCAAGTCCCATCGTAAGATCGTTAATACGGTCGATTAGGACCTCCTCTACTGATGTCATTTCATCGAGAGCCTCCCTTAATGCTATCACATAGTGCACAAGTGTAGCTTCAATGGAGGGTCTCCTTCCTCTTCGGCTGTTTGACGAATGCACAGAAGATGTTTCGCTGTTTTCACTCGACATCCTACGAAAAATAAACTGAAAAAGTTTATTTAATGAAACAGTTACCGGACACGGCCCCGTGCTCACTGAGCACGGCCCCGTGTTCATCTTTCTGCAGAATTTTGGAGCAAGGAAACTTGGATTTTTAAGTTATTTTCTGAACTTGTGGGGTCTTTTTAGTCGCTAATAACTTAAAACAATGTTACATAACATGTTTTTACCAGGATTCCTTGAACAAAACTCATTAATCCTTACCACAAAGTTGGAAGAATTCAAACTTTTAATGGTAGTTCTTGGAGAAAGATGGAGAAGAAGGAAATGGCTAAAAGAGGAAAGGACAAGATGGGTTGTTGGAACCTTCTTTTAGACTTACCTAGGATAGTTTGAGAGAAGATTCCTGCAAATCTCTGTCCCAAGTTGGTCCAAATGTGCAGAATTCTTGGCTGCATTTATAGAAAATGACAGCATCCTGGACACGGCCCCGTGTCCAGTGGACACGGCCCCGTGTGCAGGTGGAGTTCTGACACAGTTTGTCCGTATTCTGATGTACTGATCAGAATGGAATCTTTTGATGGACACGGGGGCGTGTTGGCTGGACACGGCCCCGTGTCGAGGGACTGTTTTATGAAGTTGTCTAGTTTTTTAAGGAACTCGTTAGTATCGGGTGGCTCCTGATTGGTTGGAACAACCCCAAAGTGCCTAAGATACCTTAATTGTCCTAGACTAAGGCGAGAACGCAAGAGGTTGTCGGTAAGGGTAATTCCTATTTTCATTCTAGGTGGACAAGTCCAACCCTTTCCCGGGCTCTCGTTAAAGAAGGTGTATGCTGAATCGCTCAGGTCTATGTATGCACCGAACGAAGTCGATGGAGAGTCCTTCACGGCACAATCGACACAGGGACGACTATCGTCCAAGTCTTTGCTAGGTACGAAGGTATTTTCGGGAGCAACGAGGTTGTCGGAATGCGGTTCCAGCATTTCGTCATGGTCATCGTCTTGGGGTGGATCAATAAAATTCTTCCTAAGCTCTTTTAACCAATTCAGAATTAGCTTTTCTAGTTGAAACAACTCATCAAGAAGCATTTCCCCTAGAATATCTGGCTGGGCGCATTCGAGGGAGAAATAGTGCTTATTTTTACTTTCGCCCCTCTTAAGGTTATAAGAAGTCGGTGGGTCCATGTAGTGGGGCCTATAATTTAGAAAGTAGCATTTTACTTCTTCATGTTTGCCACCACATAATTGACACCACTTACCATAAGAGTGCCGAACGTAAAAACAATCAATATCACTCATGTTTATGTCAGAAATTACCAACCGCCGGGATCTAACGGTTCTGTTTTCAGTAAGTGAATCTTGGGCACGGGGGCGTGTTGAGTGAGCACGGCCCCGTGTTCAGCTTACTGTCTGACGTAAAACAGGATTGCCAGTTCCAATGATTTAGCACGGGGGCGTGTTCAGCGGGCACGGCCCGTGCTGAGCTCTGCAGAAGCTGAAAAACTACGAAAATCCTAAAAAAATAAAAAAAAGAAAAAAAATGATTAGGCCGTTGATTCCTAACTTTCTTAAAATCCTTGTGTCCCCGGCAGCGGCGCCAAAAACTTGATGCGTGTGAAGTGTTATATATATTAGGTGTATATTTTAAGCCCTTTTTAACACTTATTTTTAGCCAAGTTTTAAATTTATAAAACACGATATTTTACTAACACTAAACACACATATGGGCAAGTGCACCCATCGTGAGCGTAGTATAGCGTTGGTAAGATACCGAGGTCGTCCAAGGACACAAGAGCTTTTAATACCGGTTTATCCTCAACGTCTAACCAAAATAAAAAAGTTTAGAAAAAGGTTTTAAACTAAGAAAAATAAAAACTAACTAAAATGCTGAAAATAAAAATAAAATAAAAAACAGATAGACAAGATGAATCACTTGGTTCCGACTCGTATCTAGTATAACCTTTGATTATTTCCGCACTTTTGCACATAATTAAGAGATTATCTTAGTTATTGTAGTAGGCCCCTCTTTTGAAGGTGACGTTACCCTCACCCCAGTAGTTTGAGTCAGCAAGGATACAATCCTAAAAGGGTGGATTATTGGAAGATAATGAATTAAGTTATTAATGCAATATTATGGTAGGCCCCGCTTTTGGCGGTGACGTTACCCTCGACTAAGTAGTCTGAGTCAGCAGGGATACAGTCCTAAATAGCCGGGTTATAGTATTAATAGTAGTTAACTTATGAGGGGATCAAAGAGTTTGGACCCCCGTGACGTGATTGTCGTGGGTCACGCAAATTTAATCCCAAAAACAACTATATATAGATAGTGGCAAGTGGGTATCGAACACAGGGAGTTTGTGGAATATGTGTTATCTCAATGTATGTCTAACTAACTAGATTAATCTAAATTGCAAGAAATGTAAATTTCAAAGTTTGGGTGATTGGTTTTAATTTTCTAAAATTACTAAATTAGAATACAAATCAAAGTCAAGTTTTGTAACAGATAAGAGGATAGTGATCATCCCGAGTTTCAGGTTTTAAGTGACAACTACCGTTCATGTTCAACTGGAAAGAACCACATAGACATGGCTCATGTAAGATCAATTGTTTGTGATGAAAGGGAACTAAGTACTCGGATTCCTAGAACGCGAGGTTGTTACCCGATGACCAATCAACACATATCCAACCCTAATCCCTCCCATGATATCTCGATTGCCAACGGCACCAAGAACGTATGGTTTAGAACTATGATCAAACATACATCAACAATTTACAAACAACCAATCAAACACCATAATAAACTAACAACACATGCACAGTCTAATATTCCAGAAATTAAAGAACAAGCATAATTGTCACAAATAAAACCTTACATCCGAGACGATCACCAAGCAAACCTAGCCGCTCATAGTGTTATGAACCATCATCACAATCGAACCTTTGTCCATTGGAATCAAAAACAAAGTCTTCATGTTTAGATCACTCAAGAACACCTTAGGAGAGCCAAAAATCGCCCCTCAACTCCTCCAAAACCGTCCAATGATAAGATTCCTTGAAAAGACACAATAAAACTGACTTTAATGAGGCAGTTACAAGTTTTTCCGCAGACACCACCGTAATTTACGGCTCCACCGTAAATTACGGTGGACATGAAATGTTTACGGTGCTAATAGACTGATTTACGGTAAGAAAATGGCCAAAATCAAGTCCACCGTAAATTACGGTGGGACCGTAATTTACGGTGACAACCTAAGTGTTGTTCTTTCAACCTCGGCCCATGTGTGTTGACTGATGATGTTGTCGCTGCCGCTATTCTTGTGCCTCACATACTCACATGTTCCTACTCTTCTTCCTTAGATGTGCCGCCAAAAGGGTCCAAGCATGTGCCGCCCCCAAAGATGCTGTCCAATCGTCTTAGGCTGCCGCCCAAGAAAAATAATCCCACATGATGTTGCAACTCCAAAGTCAGCCATGATGATGATTTGATATAATTGCAGATGATGTTTGCTGTTGTTTGGCGGCCCAATTATAGGAGTCCATGTGCGGCCCACAACTCCAAGAACATGTGCAGCCCCCTTCACATGATCGGCCCAATGATGTGCTTGTTGACTTTTTCTTGTTATCCCCCAATATATGTGCTGATGATGATGATTATTTAAAAACCAACAACAATCCTCCAAGTCCAAGGGTGCTTTGACTTTAGTGAATGGCAAAGCCACGTGATGATGATGTTTGGTGATAATTATCATCCAATTGTCACATGATTCCCCTCCATTGTTAGCCGCCACCTGTGTAGTGAAAATGATGATGTTTTTTTTTTATATCATGGTCCAATCAAAAAGTCCCATTCCCATGTGCGCTTCTTTTTATGTCACCGTAGCTTACGTGTTCCAATTTAACCGAATTAAGCGATTAACCTGTAAAATAACAATCTCGCATAGTTATCACATTCGCAATAAATAACCGTGTAAAATATGGGATATGCACGTATTTAGCTCATTTAAGGGTTGTCCTACGGACCACCCGTCACATCCCCACACTTACCCGTTGCTTGTCCCAAGCAACCGATTCAAAAACTATTTCAAAACCACAAGCGATCAACATGCAAACCAAGCTACAATGTATCGTCCTTTTACTAACTTTCAATCATACCACAAGACACACCCCTCACAAAAATCTCTCGGTAACAAAAATTATTAGCATAATGCTAAATCACTCAACGCGTGTGTGTGTGTGCGCGACAATAAGCTTGTATACAAATCAAGTTTCCTCCTAACAAATATCAAACATGCTTTAGAATCAAAGGGACTTGCGGGTTGTAACGGGGCTAGGTGTAAAGGTAGGAAAATGGTGGAATATATATGCGAGAGCTAATTGATTTGACCTGGTTTTTATGTCTACTACTACGAAGCAAACACCAAAAATATATACAAAGCTTCTTGTCATTCTCACTCTATTGCAATTAAATACTTCTTTTTGTATTTTTCATATTTTTCACTTTTTTTTTTCTTTTCTTTCCTTTTTTTTTTCATAACACATCAAACTCAACAATATATACAAGAACATCAATACTACAAACTAAATCTCCTAAACCGGGTCATCTCAAAAGGTAAAATTTTTTAGGAAGTAGGCTCGGGTCACAATCGAATGGTCTAAGGCTCAACATGGCTTTCTAAAGACCAAACCCCCACCTCTCACAATACCAAGCTCATATATATAACGTATGAGGTCCAACCCACCAATCCCACACTTTCACACGTCTAGACTAGGCTACCTAAAAGTCCCCTATCATTTTCAAAAACATGCTAATTCTAGGATTTAACAAGTATTCACACACAAGTTCTATTAACACACAACACACACCGCCACTCAAACAATGAAATATCAATAACAATCATGTGTGGCTCAAATCCTCACCAAGAAAAGACTAGGAATGGGTGTCGGTGTGTCAAATGGCACAATATCAAGTTTTCAAATTTTTACAATTTTCGCTCGGATTTACAAAATTTTTAAAACTATCAAAAATTTCCCCCATCCCCACACTTGGGATACATTGTCCCAATGTATGGCTTTGAAGGAAGGATCGCTTTTAACCCACAACATCAGCCTTTGCTTAAACTCTCAAACCCCAAATTTCTTTTTTTTTTATTTTAATTATTAAAAACACCACCAATTCCTTCACAACCCATAAACTAAACAAATCAAAACACCACCCAACCGCCCAACCAAAAACTTAAACATGAATATATACAAAGGGGCACAAGATGAGAACAAGACACGGCCTGATTAGTAAATCAGCAGTGTTGGTAGTGATGCAGCTACGGTGATCGAACCGGTTCAAAAACATCTCTTAGATTCGCCGATATCTCAACAGGGATGTTGCCAAACATCCCCACACTTGAATCATTGCATCCGCGAGGGTTGAAACGTAATAACCTGCCAACACACAAACACAACACCAAAACAAAACCAAACAAAGCAAAACAAAACAAAACAAAACACAAATACAATACTCTACATCCTCGGGCTGCCTCCCGAGAGCGCTAAGTTTAAAGGTCTTCAGCCAGACCATACCTGATATGCGTTATGGTGGTCTTAATGCACACTTACCCGCAGCATTTCCAACAAATGCCCGGAAATTTACATGCCATCTCCATAGATTTGTCAGTCTATTTGGCATGTTAAAGCTGCTCCTGCGGGCTTTGCTAGTCCACTTCATGACATATACCTTAATGTCTAGTAGTTTCACCCTTCTCATCTTGTTTCTCGAACCCTCTTCCCCACACTTGTTAATTTGAATTATGGGAAGAGGTTCGGTACACATATCCATCCCATCAGCCTGCTCTACCTCATAATCTGCACACATTATCTGATCTACAAGTGACTCTTCATCAGATAAAGGACTCATTGGTGTGGTATTATCCTCCACAACCTCCTCCTTCATGTGAGAATAATCTCTAATATCGTCAGGTAATGGTGAGAGGCGTTCTTCTATCTCTATCTTCAACTTTAAAGTACGACACTTAGAAACTAAGCAGCTGATTCGGTCTTCATCGGACAGGTTGGGTGTTGCTAAATATTGCTCGAGTTTGGACAAAGTTACTTCCAATACAGCAAGCTCTTTTTCCTCCTCGGTCTCATAAACATAAACACCCTCGGGCTCAGAATATTCTTCGGGATGATATTGTCGATATCCCTGATACGGTCTATAGATGCGCGCTTCCATCATCTTTTTATTCCAATACTTCGGGTTTTCCGAATACACCGGGCACACATCATAATCATAAGTGTGATCGTGACCGCAACAAAAACATAGACCATCCATCCTTGCCTCATAATAAACTTCCTCGTCCCGATCGTATCCATATGAATAATAGTCATCCTCCATTTCTGATTCATAATCGTCAACGTATGAAGGAGGTGGAAGCTGTGAAACATAAGACCCCGGTTTTCCATGTGCCCTCCTGTAGTGAGCCTCGTGGCAACCAATACATGGATGTCGTGGACCCCCGCACAATCTACACGTAAATAAGCTGAAATTTGTGTAATGCCCTGTCGTCCTGCACAACACAACTCAACTACCAAGTGTAAATCATGAACATAAAAGAAATCTTTTTGGTTTTTTTTTTCTTTCAATTTTTTTTCAAACTAATACACAAGATAACACACGTTGCGCACTACTCCCCGGCAACGGCGCCAAAATTTGACGTGATTGTCGTGGGTCACTCAAATTTAATCCCAAAAATAACTATATATAGATAGTGGCAAGTGGGTATCGAACACAGGGAGTTTGTGGAATATGTGTTATCTCAATGTATGTCTAACTAACTAGATTAATCTAAATTGCAAGAAATGTAAATTTCAAAGTTTGGGTTGATTGGTTTTAATTATCTAAAATTACTAAATTAGAATACAAATCAAAGTCAAGTTTTGTAACAGATAAGAGGATAGTGATCATCCTGAGTTTCAGGTTTTAAGTGACAACTAACGTTCATGTTCATCTGGAAAGAACCACATAGACATGGCTCATGTAAGATCAATTGTTTGTGATGAAAGGGAACTAAGTACTCGGATTCCTAGAACGCGAGGTTGTTACCCGATGACCAATCAACACATATCCAACCCTAATCCCTCCCATGATATCTCGATTGCCAACGGCACCAAGAACGTATGGTTTAGAACTATGATCAAACATACATCAACAATTTACAAACAACCAATCAAACACCATAATAAACTAACAACACATGCACAGTCTAATATTCCAGAAATTAAAGAACAAGCATAATTGTCACAAATAAAACCTTACATCCGAGACGATCACCAAGCAAACCTAGCCGCTCATAGTGTTATGAACCATCATCACAATCGAACCTTTGTCCATTGGAATCAAAAACAAAGTCTTCATGTTTAGATCACTCAAGAACACCTTAGGAGAGCCAAAAATCGCCCCTCAACTCCTCCAAAACCGTCCAATGATAAGATTCCTTGAAAAGACACAATAAAACTGACTTTAATGAGGCAGTTACAAGTTTTTCCGCAGACACCACCGTAATTTACGGCTCCACCGTAAATTACGGTGGACATGAAATGTTTACGGTGCTAATAGACTGATTTACGGTAAGAAAATGGCCAAAATCAAGTCCACCGTAAATTACGGTGGGACCGTAATTTACGGTGACAACCTAAGTGTTGTTCTTTCAACCTCGGCCCATGTGTGTTGACTGATGATGTTGTCGCAGCCACTATTCTTGTGCCTCACATACTCACATGTTCCTACTCTTATTCCTTAGATGTGCCGCCAAAAGGGTCCAAGCATGTGCCGCCCCCAAAGATGCTGTCCAATCGTCTTAGGCTGCCGCCCAAGAAAAATAATCCCACATGATGTTGCAACTCCAAAGTTGTGACAACTGGCACAAACCGGTAATTTCCGTACACTTTAATCATTATTTAATGATTTCAAATATGTGCTTAATTGTCAGCAATGTCTGAACACATGATTAAACAAGTGAATTCATGCACGTTGTATACTACAAAATATTGTTTTATGCATAAACAAGAGCGTTGCGTCAAAAATAATAGTAAACTCACCGGTAAGACACAATGTGTCAACAGAACTGCAGAAAGCAGTCAGACATAAGAATTGAGGCCTAGGTGTAGGTCCGACAACAAGAATGCATTAAAACCCAAGAGTACATACAAGGGTTAATATATATGCAGTACGAAAGCAAAAATAAGCACTAAAAAGCACCCGAAACGCACTTTAAGTGCAGAATTTATAAAATTCAGCAATAATTCAGCATTTAAACATATGAATATTATGCAGAAATGTCGTTTTATTATCCAGAATATTTCCCTAAGTGTTGGGAATTGAAAGAGTACAAGAAAGATACTTATTAAACACTAAAAAGTGTAATTTAGCACTTTAACGAATCGGTATGTAACCAAACAACCGGAGATTACCCGGAACACCAAAATATTGCTAGAAGCAATGTTTTTCTTTTTCTAAGCTAGTTAGGATCCCCGAATACCCTAACACCCGTTGTAAATTACAACACACTAGTAACCGGGTTAATCCCTAAACTAACTTAATTAACTAACTAGATCTAACCATTTAGTTGAAAACCAAACCAAACCCCCCAACGATCGGCCACCCCAAGTGGGGACATCCTCTTACAATTTAGAATATTATATGGATTGTTGTCTAATATCTATTAGGCATATTATCTAATGGATAATGTGTGTAAGTGGTTTATAAATAAACCTAGTAGGTCACATTCACTTCATGATCCACTACAAAAAAAAAAAAATTGTTCTTCTCCTTCCATCTTTTGATATTCTCGGCCGACCACCAAGACCCACCCACCATCTTTTTTTTATTTTCATCTTGCAATTTAATATACAACCAAGGGTTAAGGATCTCATACAGAGGAGGTCGGTGCATTCGGAACGCGAAGGACCTCACCACAACGCTATTAACCACCCGTTTTTCGTCAAGATCCTTCCCTAGCCTTGAGCTAGAGGTATAATACTTAGAACTCGTATCTAAACTATTCTAAAGTGGTTAAAAGGATTTTTATGGGTTAAATCTCGTTAAAATGCAAAATGATGAACAAAAGTCTACTAAAAACATGAAAAATGGTGGTTAAAGGCTCATGTGTTGTGTAAATGTTGTAGTAATTGAAAGTTGTGTTTATTTAGACCCGATCTATGATTGTGGTAGCTCGAATCATCGTTTAACCCAGTTTGGTAAGATCATGGATCTTAACATAAGCTTGTTTTGGATAATACAAGGGTTAGAAGGTGAAACTCTACCACACATGAAACATGAACTTGTGTAAAAATATTTTATTTGTGTAAAAGTATCTTTACTTGCAAAATATTGTTCAAAACTAGTAGATCTAAAGATCTACAAGTGGTATTTTCAAAAGACCAAGCATCAAAAGAAATCACATGTTCTAAACCGGATCTTACACAAACAAAAGTGGTTTTTGTGAACAAACAAGAGTGTGGATACTTGTGTAACAAAAGTTTTAACGAAGAAATAGTTTTCGTAAAAACCGACTAGAGGTTGTAAAACTTCATATTCTTTAAAAATAAAGTTTTTAAGAAATTAAACTTATTTTTAAAGATAACAAGACTTACTAAATGTGCTAGTAAGTTACTACACATTTTTGTAAATATTCAAGTTCATGAAATGGAGAAATTAGTGATTATTGTTGATGAGTATTGTTGATAATTGTTGTTGATGATTATTGATGATTGATGATGATTTAAAAGAAAATAAACACACGTTTTGAAAACGTGGGAAACCTCCATTTTTAGGGGAAACTCTGTCAAAATTTTTATAAATTTTGACACTTAGAAAAATATAAGTTTTTGAGAAACTTATTCCCTAAAAATGTGTTTAAAAGTATTACTAAGGTTTCCCTAATTTTTGGTGATAAGAAATGGTGATTTTTCAAGAATAAAAATGGATATTAAGTATATATTTTTGAAAGAAAAATATATATTATTTGATCACCAACTATTGTGCTAAGTGTATATAGTATGTGTTATACGTGCTAGTGTATTAAGACTTAAAAATACACTAATTACTCATGAGGAGTAGAAATATAAAAATACACATACAACATACAAGATACATAATTCGGGTGCAAAGTGCAAAACACGAGATACTTATATGAATTTTAGAGAAATAATATAAGTAAGATACGTAGTTAAAAATATAGAATATTTTTAACACAAGAATACGTACACAAGAGATAGTGACTGTACTTGTGCGACGCAAGTCTAGTGACTAACGTTAAGAAAACGCGTATAGGTTACGACGTTAATTAAGCAAATCCGGTGGAGTTTACGACGCTAGGAACGCAAAGTTGTGAGTTCATGCTCCCCCTTTTCTCTTTAACTGTTTTCAGTTTTTATAACTTCGGGGGTGAAATACATGTACAAATGTACAAAATTTATAATTGGTATGATATAAATACAAGAAGTACACTTGGTGAGAACGAGAACCAAGTGTGACGAAATATAAGAATACAAGAAGTACACTTGGTGAGAACGAGAACCAAGTGTGATGAAATATAAGAATATGAGAAGCGCGCTTGGTGAGAACGAGAACCAAGTATGAGGCGCTATGAGAAATGATAACAAGAAACGCGCTTGGTGAGAACGAGAACCAAGTAGGATGCGTTATGAGAAATAGTGCCACGAATAGGGTACAGAAGCACCATTAATCGTGTACATACTTAGACCGCAGAACAAAAGGTTAAATCTAACGGGTGCCTGGCAGCCACACTCCCGGTCGGGGCGAGAACCGAGGAGTGCTTTTGTGTCTCAGAATATACCAATTAAATGCCTTAGGTTTGGTGACTTCCTATGTCGTGCCACATGTTAATGGCCTTGCAACCCATTAACAATCCTGATATTTACAGGAATATTTTAAATACATGAAATTCATACCATACTAAAAATTGATGAATACTTGAGTACGTGGGGTACTCAAGAAAAGATTGAATTATACTTGAAGTACGTGGGGTACTCAAGAAAATGAGAATTATACTTGAGTACATGGGGTACTCAAGAAGAAATTGAATTATACATGTGTACGTGGTGTACACATGAAACTGGATTTATATATGAAAACTTGATTTTTACATGACGTAAGCTATGTTTTCATACAAAGTATACAAACGTGAAAAACTAAAACTGCATGAATTCACACCAACTTTATGTTGACGATTTTCCAAAACTCACATGTATTTCAGGTAATTAGAAGTGGATGTGCGCGCGGTCTTACCCATGCTCGTGGATGTCGCTTATGTTTATCTATAAATAAAGCTGTAAACTTTTAAGACAATGCTTTATGCGACTTAGCGATGTAAACGCTAACGTATGTTTTCAAATTATGGTATTTGAAGTTATTTTCTTGAGCATGTAGTACGTTTACTCTTCGTATGCAATGAGAACCTTTCATGATCACACCTCGTGCTTCCGCCGTAGAAAGGGGTGTGACAGATTGGTATCAGAGCTGCGATTGTAGTGAACCAGGATTCCTTCTCGAGTCTAGTCTACAATCTCTAGGATCCTTTCACGAAAACAATTTTTCAAAGAGTTTTCATTGCATAAAACGTCCCGCGACATCCACTACCTGAAACTATCTACATGAGTCTAGAAAAGACACTACGAGACTTAGAGTGCACCGAAGTAGCACTTGTCTTTAACTGAGAAATTACTTGCAATTATGTGTGATAATTAGCATGTACTAGAAGTAGAATGTCACAAGTATATGTGACTTTACCTGAAAGCAATGGCCCATCTGAAGGAAGAAATACGAGGATGAAACGAACTGTGCGGACTGTGCAAGGAGTTACGTAATTATGGATGCATACATAATTATGGAATTCAGTGCACAGAAACCACAGCAAGTCTTGTCACGTATAGATTCCCTCAGTGCAAGCCTACTAAGTACTCTGCTAGAGTAATAATTGTTTGATGTCACTTATGTGGTATATATACCTGTGAATATATATATATACTACTACTGCCTAGTAGGACGATATCAAACAAATGCCTAACCCTGCTGTGTTATGTTCTGTCAGAACATGGCACCCAGGAAAGCTGTGAATGCTCGCAATGACGATCAACCTCCTCCTCCCCTACTGCCCAGAACTGCTGATGAGCTGAACGCCCTACTGGAAGAAAGGATCTCCGCTGCTATCGCCCAGTACGAGGCGAACCGAACTCAAGACAGTGGAGGACCAAGCAACGCTAGGCGTAATGGGAATGGAGATTCGTCTGGAGGCAATGCAGCCCAAGGTAACCTTAAGACACTGTGCTAAGCATGAGGAAATTTATGAACGGTCTTTGTTTCATCATTTCTTCGATTGCTCACATGTGAATTGGTTGAATCAATTCCAGGCTGCACTTTCAAGCAGTTCCTCGACTGCAAGCCGATGAACTATGATGGCACAGGAGGTGCAGTAGCATTTGTGCGCTGGACGGAGAAGACTGAAGCTACTTTCCGCATGAGCAAGTGTACCGTGGATCAACAAGTCACTTTTGCTACTGGGTTATTCGTCGATGAAGCTCTGACTTGGTGGAACCTGCAAGCCCAAACTTTGGGTGATGACGCCGCTTATGGCCTAACTTGGGAGGAACTGAAGGAAAGAATGAGAGAAAAGTACTGCTCTCGTGCTGAACTCCAAAGGCTGGAGACGGAGTTCTGGCACTTGACCATGGAAGGTGCTGACATTAATGGTTATACTCGAAGGTTCCACGATCTGTCCAGAGTGCTTCCCTACATGGTGACTCCCGAATTCAAGCGTGTTGAACGTTACATTTGGGGACTGGCCTCAGAGTTTCGTGGCATGGTGACGTCGGCCAAACCACAAACAATCACCGAGGCTGTAACTCTGGCTGTCAGCCTGACCGAAGATTGTGTTCGTATGAAGAAGTTATCACTAAACCCAACAGAAAAGACCGAGACACATGCTGAGTCGTCCGGTGACAAAAAGAGAAAGCATACAAGTTTGAACCAAGCTACTCGCAACAACAAGGGTTTTAACAAGAAGCGCGACACTAATCCGCCTCAGGATACGAAAACCCATGCAACCAAAGCATACCAAGGCTCCATGCCTAGATGCCAAAAATGTAAGTATCATCATGATGGAGCTTGTCGCATTCCAAGGTGCGACAAATGTGGTAAATTGGGTCATCAAACAGAAGACTGTTGGGGAAAAGGAAAGAACCGAAATGGGAATGGTGCTGGTAACAAGAATGGCAACGGGAAAGGGCAAGGATGCTTCAAGTGTGGAAGCAATGATCATTTTATGAAGAACTGCCCAGAGAGAAACAACGCTCCGGCTCGAGCATTTGTGATTGGAGCAAGAGACGCACGCGAGGACCCTAACGTGGTCACCGGTACGTTTCTCATTAACAATCACTTTGCATCCATATTATTCGACACTGGCGCCGATTATAGCTTCATGTCTGTGGAATTTAAACGCATACTCGGAATAGAATCTAGTAGATTAGAAATTCCTTATTCCATAGAACTAGCCAATGGTAAACTTGTTGAATCGGGCGAAGTTGTCAGAGGCTGCACACTAGAACTTGGCGAACGAAATTTTAGCATCGACCTCTTACCTATTCAATTGGGTAGCTTCGATGTAGTAGTCGGAATGGACTGGTTGTCCAAGAACAAAGCTGAAGTCATTTGTCATGAGAAAATCATTCGCATCCCTCTGGCGAATGATGAAACTCTCATAGTACATGGAGAAAGACGAAACGCGCCTCTACGAATCATCAGTTGTATGAAGGCACAGAAGTACTTAAGGAAAGGATGTGTTGCTTTCCTAGCACACGTTATAGATAAGAAGGCTGAGGAGTCGAAACTCGAAGACATTCCTGTGGTGAAGGAATTTCCTGATGTATTCCCTGAAGATCTGCCAGGACTACCTCCGCAACGACAAGTCGAATTCCACATAGACTTGGTTCCAGGAGCCGCTCCTGTAGCCAAGGCTCTATATCGACTTGCGCCATCCGAAATGCAAGAATTATCTACACAACTCCAGGAGTTGTTGGATAAAGGATTCATATTCGTGAAGAAGAAGAAGGATGGATCACTGCGGATGTGTATCGATTACAGGGAACTGAACAAGCTCACAATCAAGAATCGGTATCCGCTACCGAGGATTGATGACTTGTTTGATCAACTGCAAGGATCAAGCTACTATTCCAAGATCGACCTTCGATCTGGATACCATCAGCTGAGAATCCAAGATGAAAGTGTGCCAAAGACTGCATTCAGAACACGCTATGGGCACTACGAATTTCTTGTGATGCCATTTGGATTGACGAACGCGCCAGCGGTCTTTATGGACCTAATGAACCGCGTATGCAAACCATATCTCGATAAATTCGTGATTGTATTTATCGATGATATCCTGATTTACTCGCGAACGAAAGAAGAACATGAGCAACATCTCAGAACCATCTTGGAGCTACTGAAGAAAGAGAAACTTTATGCAAAGTTCTCGAAATGCGAATTCTGGATTCGCGAAGTACAATTTCTTGGTCACGTGGTGAATGAGAAGGGCATTCATGTAGACCCGTCCAAGATTGAAGCAATAAAGAATTGGGAAGCTCCCAAGACCCCAACTGAAGTTCGTCAATTTTTGGGCTTAGAGGGCTATTATCGGCGATTCATCGAGAATTTCTCAAAGATAGCTCAACCGTTAACGACCCTTACCCAGAAAGACAAGAAATACGACTGGGGTCACAAACAGGAAGAAGCCTTTCAGCTACTTAAGAACAAGCTCTGCGATGCACCGATACTATCGTTACCCGAAGGCACTGAAGACTTCGTGGTATACTGCGACGCCTCACGACAAGGCTTGGGTTGCGTGCTCATGCAACGCCAAAAGGTCATCGCTTACGCTTCAAGACAATTGAAGGTTCACGAGAGAAATTATACCACTCACGACCTGGAACTGGGTGCAGTGGTATTCGCCTTGAAGATTTGGCGACATTATTTATATGGTACTCGATGTACAATCTTCACAGATCACAAAAGCTTACAACACATATTTCATCAGAAGGAATTGAATATGCGCCAGCGACGTTGGGTCGAGCTGCTGAATGATTATGACTGTGAGATTAAGTACCATCCTGGAAAGGCGAACGTTGTAGCGGACGCGTTGAGCCGAAAAGAAAGGGTTAAGACCCTAAGGGTTCGAGCATTGGAAATGACGATTCGAACGAACCTCACAGCACGCATTCGAGATGCACAACAAGAAGCTCTTAAAGAAGAAAACCGTAAAGCTGAATACCTACGGGGTATGCTGAAATACATGGTGCCAAACGAAGAGGGAGCCTTATACTTTAAGAAGCGTATTTGGGTTCCACTCTATGGTGGTATGCGAGAAGTCATCCTTAATGAAGCCCACAAATCGAGATATTCGATCCATCCAGGATCGGACAAAATGTATCAAGACTTGAAGGAATATTATTGGTGGCCGAGACTCAAAAGCGACGTTGCTGTCTATGTTGGAAAATGCCTAACCTGCGCTAAGGTTAAGGCGGAATATCAGAAACCGTCCGGCCTACTACAACAACCAGAGATTCCCGTGTGGAAGTGGGAACAAATCTCGATGGACTTCATAACGAAATTACCCAGGACCCCGAGAGGGCACGATATGATATGGGTAATAGTTGATCGATTGACGAAGTCTGCGCATTTCCTACCAATCCGAGAGAAGGATAGCACTGGAAAGCTGGCAGAGATATACTTAAGAGAAATTGTGGCACGTCATGGAGTGCCAATCTCAATCATTTCAGACAGAGATGGACGCTTTGTCTCAAGAATCTGGCAATCATTTCAGGAAGCCTTTGGATCTCAGTTAGATCTGAGCACGGCATTCCATCCGCAAACAGACGGCCAGAGCGAACGGACAATACAAACGTTAGAAGATATGCTTCGCGCATGTGTCATGGATCTAGGCGGCAGCTGGGATACTCATCTACCTTTAGTTGAGTTTTCCTACAATAACAGTTATCATACGAGCATAAAAGCCGCGCCGTTCGAAGCTCTGTATGGCCGCAAATGCCGATCGCCCTTATGTTGGGCAGATGCCGGAGATAAACGTATGGTTGGTTCTGAACTTGTACAAGAGACAACCGACAAGATTGCGCAGATCCGAGAGCGCATTAAGGTGGCTCGAGAGCGACAAAAGAGCTACGCTGATCCGAATAGAAAATCGGTAGATTTCAAGGTGGGAGACAAAGTGTTGTTAAAAGTCTCACCATGGAAGGGCGTAGTCAGATTTGGAAAGCGTGGAAAGCTGAATCCACGATACATCGGACCATTCAGAATTTTGAAGAGAATTGGTACCGTGGCATACAAGTTGGAGTTACCGGAAGAACTTAATGGAGTACATGATACATTTCATGTATCCAACCTGAAGAAGAGTCCAACGCAAGAAAACGTGATCATCCCGATGGATGAAATACATATTGATGAAGCCCTCCGATTTACAGAACAACCCGTTGAGGTTACTGACTGGAAAGTCAACAAGACCAGGAGGAGCAGTGTGAAGCTTGTCAAAGTACGTTGGAGCTCTAAGCACGGACCCGAGTACACATGGGAACGTGAAGACCAGTTCAAGAAAAAGTATCCCCACCTATTCAAGAAGACTCCAGCGAGAGTGAGTTCAGTCTGAATTTCGGGACGAAATTCTTTTAACGGGGGGAGACTGTGACAACTGGCACAAACCGGTAATTTCCGTACACTTTAATCATTATTTAATGATTTCAAATATGTGCTTAATTGTCAGCAATGTCTGAACACATGATTAAACAAGTGAATTCATGCACGTTGTATACTACAAAATATTGCTTTATGCATAAACAAGAGCGTTGCGTCAAAAATAATAGTAAACTCACCGGTAAGACACAATGTGTCAACAGAACTGCAGAAAGCAGTCAGACATAAGAATTGAGGCCTAGGTGTAGGTCCGACAACAAGAATGCATTAAAACCCAACAGTACATACAAGGGTTAATATATATGCAGTACGAAAGCAAAAATAAGCACTAAAAAGCACCCGAAACGCACTTTAAGTGCAGAATTTATAAAATTCAGCAATAATTCAGCATTTAAACATATGAATATTATGCAGAAATGTCGTTTTATTATCCAGAATATTTCCCTAAGTGTTGGGAATTGAAAGAGTACAAGAAAGATACTTATTAAACACTAAAAAGTGTAATTTAGCACTTTAACGAATCGGTATGTAACCAAACAACCGGAGATTACCCGAAACACCAAAATATTGCTAGAAGCAATGTTTTTCTTTTTCTAAGCTAGTTAGGATCCCCGAATACCCTAACACCCGTTGTAAATTACAACACACTAGTAACCGGGTTAATCCCTAAACTAACTTAATTAACTAACTAGATCTAACCATTTAGTTGAAAACCAAACCAAACCCCCCTTAACCCCCCAACGATCGGCCACCCCAAGAGGGGACATCCTCTTACAATTTAGAATATTATATGGATTGTTGTCTAATATCTATTAGGCATATTATCTAATGGATAATGTGTGTAAGTGGTTTATAAATAAACCTTGTAGGTCACATTCACTTCATGATCCACTACAAAAAAAAAAAATTGTTCTTCTCCTTCCATCTTTTGATATTCTCGGCCGACCACCAAGACCCACCCACCATCTTTTTTTTATTTTCATCTTGCAATTTAATATACAACCAAGGGTTAAGGATCTCATACAGAGGAGCTTGGTGCATTCGGAACGCGAAGGACCTCACCACAACGCTATTAACCACCCGTTTTTCGTCAAGATCCTTCCCTAGCCTTGAGCTAGAGGTATAATACTTAGAACTCGTATCTAAACTATTCTAAAGTGGTTAAAAGGATTTTTATCGGTTAAATCTCGTTAAAATGCAAAATGATGAACAAAAGTCTACTAAAAACATGAAAAATGGTGGTTAAAGGCTCATGTGTTGTGTAAATGTTGTAGTAATTGAAAGTTGTGTTTATTTAGACCCGATCTATGATTGTGGTAGCTCGAATCATCGTTTAACCCAGTTTGGTAAGATCATGGATCTTAACATAAGCTTGTTTTGGATAATACAAGGGTTAGAAGGTGAAACTCTACCACACATGAAACATGAACTTGTGTAAAAATATTTTATTTGTGTAAAAGTATTTTTACTTGCAAAATATTGTTCAAAACTAGTAGATCTAAAGATCTACAAGTGGTATTTTCAAAAGACCAAGCATCAAAAGAAATCACATGTTCTAAACCGGATCTTACACAAACAAAAGTGGTTTTTGTGAACAAACAAGAGTGTGGATACTTGTGTAACAAAAGTTTTAACGAAGAAATAGTTTTCGTAAAAACCGACTAGAGGTTGTAAAACTTCATATTCTTTAAAAATAAAGTTTTTAAGAAATTAAACTTATTTTTAAAGATAACAAGACTTACTAAATGTGCTAGTAAGTTACTACACATTTTTGTAAATATTCAAGTTCATGAAATGGAGAAATTAGTGATTATTGTTGATGAGTATTGTTGATAATTGTTGTTGATGATTATTGATGATTGATGATGATTTAAAAGAAAATAAACACACGTTTTGAAAACGTGGGAAACCTCCATTTTTAGGGGAAACTCTGTCAAAATTTTTATAAATTTTGACACTTAGAAAAATATAAGTTTTTGAGAAACTTATTCCCTAAAAATGTGTTTAAAAGTATTACTAAGGTTTCCCTAATTTTTGGTGATAAGAAATGGTGATTTTTCAAGAATAAAAATGGATATTAAGTATATATTTTTGAAAGAAAAATATATATTATTTGATCACCAACTATTGTGCTAAGTGTATATAGTATGTGTTATACGTGCTAGTGTATTAAGACTTAAAAATACACTAATTACTCATGAGGAGTAGAAATATAAAAATACACATACAACATACAAGATACATAATTCGGGTGCAAAGTGCAAAACACGAGATATTTATATTAATTTTAGAGAAATAATATAAGTAAGATACGTAGTTAAAAATATAGAATATTTTTAACACAAGAATACGTACACAAGAGATAGTGACTGTACTTGTGCGACGCAAGTCTAGTGACTAACGTTAAGAAAACGCGTATAGGTTACGACGTTAATTAAGCAAATCCGGTGGAGTTTACGACGCTAGGAACGCAAAGTTGTGAGTTCATGCTCCCCCTTTTCTCTTTAACTGTTTTCAGTTTTTATAACTTCGGGGGTGAAATACATGTACAAATGTACAAAATTTATAATTGGTATGATATAAATACAAGAAGTACACTTGGTGAGAACGAGAACCAAGTGTGACGAAATATAAGAATACAAGAAGTACACTTGGTGAGAACGAGAACCAAGTGTGATGAAATATAAGAATATGAGAAGCGCGCTTGGTGAGAACGAGAACCAAGTATGAGGCGCTATGAGAAATGATAACAAGAAACGCGCTTGGTGAGAACGAGAACCAAGTAGGATGCGTTATGAGAAATAGTGCCACGAATAGGGTACAGAAGCACCATTAATCGTGTACATACTTAGACCGCAGAACAAAAGGTTAGATCTAACGGGTGCCTGGCAGCCACACTCCCGGTCGGGGCGAGAACCGAGGAGTGCTTTTGTGTCTCAGAATATACCAATTAAATGCCTTAGGTTTGGTGACTTCCTATGTCGTGCCACATGTTAATGGCCTTGCAACCCATTAACAATCCTGATATTTACAGGAATATTTTAAATACATGAAATTCATACCATACTAAAAATTGATGAATACTTGAGTACGTGGGGTACTCAAGAAAAGATTGAATTATACTTGAAGTACGTGGGGTACTCAAGAAAATGAGAATTATACTTGAGTACGTGGGGTACTCAAGAAGAAATTGAATTATACATGTGTACGTGGTGTACACATGAAACTGGATTTATATATGAAAACTTGATTTTTACATGACGTAAACTATGTTTTCATACAAAGTATACAAACGTGAAAAACTAAAACTGCATGAATTCACACCAACTTTATGTTGACGATTTTCCAAAACTCACATGTATTTCAGGTAATTAGAAGTGGATGTGCGCGCGGTCTTACCCATGCTCGTGGATGTCGCTTATGTTTATCTATAAATAAAGTTGTAAACTTTTAAGACAATGCTTTATGCGACTTAGCGATGTAAACGCTAACGTATGTTTTCAAATTATGGTATTTGAAGTTATTTTCTTGAGCATGTAGTATGTTTACTCTTCGTATGCAATGAGAACCTTTCATGATCACACCTCGTGCTTCCGCCGTAGAAAGGGGTGTGACAAAAGTCAGCCATGATGATGGTTTGATATAATTGCAGATGATGTTTGCTGTTGTTTGGCGGCCCAATTATAGGAGTCCATGTGCGGCCCACAACTCCAAGAACATGTGCAGCCCCCCTTCACATGATCGGCCCAATGGTGTGCTTGTTGACTTTTTCTTGTTATCCCCCAATATATGTGCTGATGATGATGATTATTTAAAAACCAACAACAATCCTCCAAGTCCAAGGGTGCTTTGACTTTAGTGAATGGCAAAGCCACGTGATGATGATGTTTGGTGATAATTATCATCCAATTGTCACATGATTCCCCTCCAATGTTAGCCGCCACCTGTGTAGTGAAAATGATGATGTTTTTTTTTTATATCATGGTCCAATCAAAAAGTCCCATTCCCATGTGCGCTTCTTTTTATGTCACCGTAGCTTACGTGTTCCAATTTAACCGAATTAAGCGATTAACCTGTAAAATAACAATCTCGCATAGTTATCACATTCGCAATAAATAACCGTGTAAAATATGGGATATACACGTATTTAGCTCATTTAAGGGTTGTCCTACGGACCACCCGTCACCCCGCCATCCAATACCGTGAAGCATTGAAGGAGGTCCTACTAAATTTGACCCAGGTCCATTGCAGGACCTCTAAACGCTGAACAATGGCAAGACCTTTAACAAACCGTTCCCTTAACCCCCGACCAGGTAGCCAACATACCTCCATATAGACCGTGGAGATATGAATGGTGAAAATCCTTTATTTTATATAGACAGTAAAATAATGCCAAGACACCACGGACAAACGATAAGGAAAGATCACCTTCAACATAACTAACTAGTTATTAAAGTCATTAATACAAAACCAAATAAAAAGTGCAAAAGATTAGAAATAAAAAGTATTATACTAGACACTTTGTCTTCACCAAGTGATGTAAGAGACTTAGGCAAACATGGCCTTGATTGTCAAGAACTCTTATGATCAATCTTGGATCCCGAGACGACTCACACACTCTACGATGGACAATGGATGATGGTGGTGGATGATGGTGTTGTGATGGTGGTGGGTGGTGGATGAAGTGTGAGAGAGGTGGTGTGCCAAGGGATGAGTTGAAATGAAACCAAGCACTCCTATTTATAGGCTGAACAGAGGGCTGGGCACGGCCCCGTGTCCGCTGGGCACGGCCCCGTGCCTGTCTGACAATCTCTCTCTTCATTAATTGTAATTCGTAATTACAATTAATGCGCCTGCTGTACTTTCGACACGCCCCCGTGTTCGCTGGACACGGCCCGTGGTGGGCAATGGAAGCTTCTATAGGTTTGTCTTTTCTGCTGCTTCTTGGGCACGGCCCCGTGCTGGCTGAGCACGGGGCGTGTTAAGCCTTCTGCCTTCTCTATTTTGCTTGGGAAGATGCCGTTGAGGGGTCGGGCAGTCCACTTATGTTCCTTTTCTTGCATTTATGTTGGATTTAGCTGTCTTTTTGCTTCTTTTGTGTTTTTGAGCTCATTTAATCCTGAAAATACAAAAGGAAGACAAAAACACTCTTTTTCCAACATTAGTACTTAAAAAGGGTTAGTTTTATGCCTTATTTGATGTAATTTATATGTTGCATTTTACACACATCACAATCCTTATTTGATACTGGTTCCTCATGAAACCATAAATTTTCAATAATTTGCCTATCATTATGTGATAACGCGCCTCGACTTATCGGCGAAACATATCCTTAAATCACTAATGTGGGTCACATTGCGAGCTCCACTAAGCTCCTTAAATAGATTTTAACTTACAAGCTATTGACCTTTGATGTATTCGATTTCCTCGAATGATCCTATATATCCAGAGCTTAACTAGCCCGTTGTATAAAATTTTCAGCACACCCTTCTTAGGGCGATACTTTCAATTGAACCTTATTCCTTATTTAAGGACTTAAGAGGGTTGCGACTTTCATCAATCCGAAATTTTTTTTCGTCGATTATTGGCAACTTTCAGATGATTACGGATTTGTATGATCTTATTCGTTGTTTCCAAGGCAACTTCCACATCCTGATGGTGATTCTTAATTGTTACCAATCTACTGTCTAACAATAGATGTTTAACTTTAAATTTAAACAAGGTTTCCAAAGGAGCAACCTTGATACTTACATACTAACTATTAGTTACAGGGGAGCTTATTTAAGGTGGAGTAATCTTTCTAACTATAGCTTAAAACCAATCTTAAGGAATAGCTAATCCTTACAGCTAGTCGAACAACTCGACGATCCTGGGCAGCTGATGGTGATTCTTAATTGTTGCCTAAATAGGGTTGCGGTAATCAATGCATAAGCAAAATGAACCGTCTTTCTTAATCAATAATACTGGAACTTCCAGACTATTGAATTAGGCTTTGTGAATCTTTATCTTCAAACTTACTTAATCAGGGTTTCAGTTATTCCATAATTGGTGGTAATAATTAACACAGAGATTTTCACAAAACTGCTGCCCTAAGCGGGATGTTAATCTTAACTCTACTTGCCTTTCAGGAGGTAAACATGGTAGTCCTTGGAGAAGATAATCAAGACACAAGGAGGTTACAGAGATTTTCCAAATCTCAGGCTCCAGTTCATCTATCATCGCCTGTGTCAGATAAGTGATACATTTACGTTACGAATCCACAGATTCCTTAATCAGAGACATTTACTTGGATAATTCCATTCTGGATATCTCCTTTGAATACCTTTAGCTGACTTTAGTACCATATGACCATTGGAATATCTTAGTGGTTCCATGCATTAAACCTCCATACTGATCAGGCATGGAAGCAATCTATGGGACACACTAGGTTACGCCAATCCTCATATGGCGCTTTTATCAAACATAGTTGGCACTCGCAGTTGATAGAAATCAATGAGGAAATAAATAAAATAACATATATTTTCGTACTCTATTCGAAGAAAGAGTACTCTTAGATTTTTCAAAAGGATTATTGTCGAGAATAGAATAGTTGGTTTCTATGGTTTTATTGGTAGGTTCTACCTTATACTTAATATCTAAAGTTCTTACAAGTATCATCAAAAGTTTGCTAAGCTTCTGGTCAATGTAAGACTGATTATTGCATGTATTAAAACATGACACTTAGCAGAAATTATCATTGATATATGATAGGGAATGTACCTGATGGTATTATTAATATGTACTGCCTCTGGTATTCATCAGGTAGTTCAGGCATTTCCCTTCTTAGCATCTGTAGGATCGTTTTGTGACCCAAACGAGTCAATCATAAGAATTCTTATCTATTTCAGAGGCGAAAACAATGAAATAGACTTGGAAAACAGCTTATTTCACACTTAATTGTCTTGTATTATTGATATAACAAGATTTCAGATCAGTAGACACGTCGGCAGCAGTTCGGTACCGGAAATCTGAATCGTTACAAATGATTTCGTTTGAGCCCTATATATAGTGGAGGTGATTCCGCTTGAAAGTGGCACTGGCCATTTCAAGCGGAATTAGCTCAAACACACCTAAAACCTATTTCTCGTACAACGTGCCCTGATCTAACAATTCTAGTACAAGACTCGATACAAGACGAAGTCGACAGACGTAATGCACCAACAGACTCCCCCTCGGATGTTGACGAGTCTTCAGTGTCGAGTCTTCAACGTCTTCAGTCTTTATCAGTCTTCGGGCTCTTCCAAAATATCTGACAGAGTAAGCATCCTCAATCTTTATCCTCTACTCTCTCTCTTATCATCAGGATTCGATTCTGGCTCTTGCATCTACAGACTCTTCTCCTTCTCGGATGTTGATCTACCAACAGACTCCCCCTTGAATTGTGCTAGGATTGTAGTCTGGCTTTTACTCTGCTCACATGTTTACAGGTTCAGGATTGATTCCTGGCTCACCTGCAAGTTCTCTACCCAAAACATAAGTTTCATAAAAGATAAGATATAACACATTTAGAAACTCTGCTAAACACTTGATAACTTCAGATCAAAACATCAATTAAAGATATAACAATTTTAATTTCTGATGACCACTTGTAAAAATAACATTTTCTTTTCTCATATTCCCAAACCTGTTCGTCATGTTCAGCACTCGGAATTTTGAAAATCAGCTTTTCAACATTAGTTGTCTAAAATCTTTTTTAATTTTTCAAAATTTATGCTAAAACACTCCGAATTTTTTTTTTATTTTTAATGAAATAAAATGTAATAAAGAAACATTTACAAACAATATTTTAGTGAGTTTGTGTAAGAGGATCATATCAGTTTTCGAGACAAATCACCAACACCGTTAAGCTTTAAACATTTTAAGTTCTAAACAATTCACTTAGATTGTCAGTATACTGATCCACTTAAATTTTCACACAAAGTTCAACTGTTTCGAGATACGAGATTAATGTTTTAGAGACTTAAACTGATTCGCGTGTCCCACCTCAGAATATACTCCCTTATCCAGATCCCAATATTCAGTCTTACAGGTGAGTATACCTAGATGATATCTGTAAGGGGTTAAATTGTGAGGGCCGTGAGAGCTCAGGTCAGAACTTCCGTTCAGCAGAGAGATGACGGCTTCGACTTTTGGTGGGTCCCCTTTAGAGGATCTTTTTCACAACAGCACATGATTAGCATTTTTCAATGTTTCATCATTTTTTATGCTAAGGGCAGGCTATATTTCAAGCAAGCATAAAGTATTCTCCGGGGACTAGGCCATTGCTTCCGCAAAATCAGAAGTCCCGGGATAATACCCTAGATATCACTTAGCATAAAGACCTGGTATCTCAGAAAGAGGGGTCCTTCAAACAAGATTTCGGGGGTTACCCATATATCCAAGAGATGTTACCCACGATATAAGCAAGTTTGATATTTAGGTTTATATCTCGTCACAATTTACTAAATGTGCAAAAACCTACTGACACATCATCAGTGAGACCATTTATAACTTTTTAACTTTCCAAATCTTTAATATGTTGTGATCGTCCACTGATGTACTATCATTTCCTTTTTTTCACAACAAAACTCATTTTTATTTTATCATGTTTTTGACTTTTTCAAATTTTTAAATGTTTTTGGATTTTCTGAAATTCTTAGTCCCCTTAAAATTCAAAATCATTTAAAAGAAATTTGAAAACAAACTATACAAGCAAAGTGACAACTGATATCTAATTGCATCAATTCGCCATCCACTTGGCATAAACAATCAGAACTCCCCCTGACAACAAACTATTTTCCCATTGTGATTTCAAAACAATTAAGTTTGTTTTAATCAAATGGTTTTTCCGGAAAATTAGTTTTGTTGATTTTAACACTTTGTAGGTTAAGGTTTCAACACATTGTTCTCCAAAAATACCATTTGTAGGAAAAACAAGTACAATTTAATGTCCTTGCTTTACCACTAGAAAGTGAAAACCTTCTTCAATCACTTGTAGGTTCCCTCACCAACCATACAATTTGTAAATCAAAATATAACAATATAAAGATACCACCTGTAGATTTACCAACCAATCTATTCAAGAATGATGCCGATTCCTGCTCCACGCTTACCAACCTGGGAGCTCCGGCAAGTCCGGTTTTCAAGTAGAAAATGGTGTCACCCAAGTCTGACCAGCCTTAGGTGATTTTGGCAAACATCTATCCCACCATCTTTTTTATTGATAAAAATATTTTGCACTTTTAACCTTCCCATCAACCATCTTCCCAAAAATATGTTTAACTTTTCCATTAAACACTTTTTCAGCATTAAATTCTTTCTTACCATCAAAGAATTGACCTGAAATCTCAAATCTACCTTTTGATTTCAAATTATCTTTTGACAATGGTGGAAAGTTTTCCTCGTTCAACTCTGGAACGGAATTCTCATTCTTCTTCTCAACAGATAGGTCCTCTGATTTTATGGAATCAGATTCATCACTAGAACTTTCATCTGAACTTTTGACAACCCATTTTTGTTTATTTAAATCGACATTTCTTTTGTAAAAACGTTTTGAAACATCACCCGTTTTGAAAGTCGAATTCTCAAACACTTTAGATTTCTCAGTTGGTTGTTTCTTTTTATCAACATATTTCTTGTCTGTTTCAAAGTTAGAAGAAACTCCCTATTTTGAATAAGTGTACTCGTGGCAATTCCAAGCAATGTGTCCAGCTTTTTGACACTTAAAACAGATTCTTCAGTCAACTCTTGGAGCAAATTTCTTCACATTCTTCTTTATTCAGCAAGAAACTCTTGATTTGACTGTTTCCAGAATGGTTTCTTCTGCTCTTCTTCAGAACTTCCTCCTGCAACAAATTTTGTTTTTGGTTTATAATTTTTCTCATTTTTATAATTTTCTGAAGAACTAAAACCTAATCCGTGCTTTTTGAAATTACCGTTATCGTTTGGTTTCTTTCGATAACCTGAACCAGAACTGTAACCATTTTTCTTGTTCAATCTCTGTTGAACTCTTGAAGTGTACCTTTTAGTTTTTTCAGTAAGATTTAAATCTTTTATTTCAGAAACATTAATTTCTGTTAATTTGAAAACCTGTTTGATCATTTCAATTTTGACACTTCTTATTGGAAATTCCTCATCAGAATATAATTTGTCTGAATCAATCAAAGTATATGCCACTTTGATTGGTCCGTCATTCAAATTAGATTTTGATAACAGGAATTCTTTATTGTAAACCCTTTTAACCGGTGAACTCGGACTCTTTTCTGATGAACTCGAACTTTCAGACTTAGACTCCGAATTTGACTCTTCATCCATATCCAACACCTGATCGACCACTTTCTTTAAGACTCATGATCAGTGTCAGATGTTGTGAATGTGACATCAATATTATCTGGTAATTCATCAATGATTTCAGACTTTAACTTGATGTTGACTGCCTTTTTTAGACGCTCCTCGTTAGGATTCCTAGGGGAATAACTTTCATAGATTGGAGGCGGACACTTGTTATACTTGACACTCTGTTTCTTACCAGCATCTGTGTCTTCCGTCTTTTAATCTTTAATCGCTTCAAGACCTGCAACAGTAGGATAAACTCGATCAATCAAATAATCACATGTTGTATAACTCAACAGTAACCATTTAATTGTTTCACTCTCAATCTTTTCGAGTTCCAATTCTTTCTTCAATTGTGCACAATCTTCAATGTACTCATTAATAACCTTCTGCTTTGACATTAATGTTGAGTTCATCTTTGTCATAGCAGCTTCAATTTCTGAATTTGTCTTTTTCAAACCATTTACTGTGTTGTTCAGGACATCATATGATTCCTTCACATACTTCACATCAGACAGTAAATTCTCTTTCAGCTCTTCCAGTTCACAAATCTTCTTGTCTTTCTCCTCACAATGTTTGCAAGACTCCAAACATTTCAGACAAGGTTTAATAACTTCAACAATCTTTTCAACCTCAATAACCTTCTCAACTTTAACAATTTTTTCTACTTCAACTATTTTCTCTACAATGTTTTCAACCACTGGTTCTTCAGATTCTATTTCAGCTTTCTGTCCCTCAGTTTCCTTTGTTGAACTTTCTTCAACTTCTGCTTTCTCAGCTTCTACTTTTTCTTTTTCTTCTGCAGCCTTTCTTGCTTCTGTTTCTTCCCATTCTCTTTCCAATCGAGCAGCTCTTTTTTCTTTCAGCATCTCGATTTTTTCAAGAAAAAACAAGTTAAAACTATCAATATCTAAACCTCTCTTAGCTTTTTCAATATATTCTTCCTCATCATTGATATTTGCATCAACTCCCAATTCTGGAAAAATTGGTATCCTTTTCGGTTTAGATTTGACAGATGTTTCCTCCAAGATTCGAGCAACAAAAGCTGAGCTTAAGTGTGGGTTTTCTAGAATATATTTATCCCAGCTAAAACCTGCAGCCATTTTCTCATCATCTTAATCAATTATACCAAAATAAGCTTTCTTATTTGCATCTTCGATCATTCTAGCATGAGCAGTTTTTGGTTCCTTTTGTTGAGTAATCTGATGAAAAATTGATTTATGATAATAGTTATTCTTACCAGACTGATCTTGTCTTCATCAGCTTCTTTGTTTTAGCATTCACGCTTAAAATGACCTTTCATGACAACGAAAACATGTAACCTTAGATTTGTCAAAACCTAACGGTGAAGTAGACAATTCATGAAGGTCATTTCTTCCAGTAACTTGTGTGAATTTTTCTGCTCTTCGAACAACACTGGCTAAACACCACTTCACATCCATCAACTCAAGTTCCTCTGCATCAATTAGGTCATAATCTTCTTTTGTAAGCATCGGATTTCCAATCTTGCCAGCAATCAAACTTTCATAAGATTCCAACATAGCAACGAGTGATACCATGTGTTTCTTGGCTATTTCTGGAGACAAATTTTGACCATTTTGAATGTTCAAAGTGACATTGCACTGCAGATTTGTTGAGTTCTGTCTTTGAGGACTTGTTGTTATATGATTTGGATCAAAGCTTGAATACGAAGACGAAGATCCACCACTCTGTGTCAAATTACTACCCTTTGTTCCAGACGAAGTATCAGCACTGAAACCAGTTTGTATCTTTGGGCTTGGAGTGGTTTCAAATTTCTTTCCTCTGTAATACAAACTGACATCTTGTTGAGCATTTGGATTCTTCATAATTGCTGTTTTCTGGATATCCAACTCGTGCTCTTCAATCTTTTGAATAAACTATGCCAGATTCATATTTTCTGATTTTCTCATGTGTTTCATAATCAACAGATAAGTTCCCCATTTTGTTGTGGTAATGCATCAGCAAGTTTATCAACCCATTCATCATCATCTTTCTTAATGTCCAATCTTCCCATTTCCAATACCAGGTGACAATATCTATCAATGGTCATCTTAGTTGTTTCATGATCGAAAGCTACAAACATATCAAATGATTTCTTCAATAACGCCTTTTTGTTTTTTATCATATATGCGCTTCCTTTGAACTTTTGAATCAATGCATTCCAAATTGACCTAGCTGATCCATCATGTTGGAGCAAAACAAAGATATCTTCTTTAATTGCTTGTTGAAGAATACTGATAATCATTTTCTCACTTGTATATTTCAGTTTATCAATCTCCGAAAAATCACAAAAAGCTTTGTTGGACCGTTTGCGTGACCCTAAACATCAGTAAAAGTAGTTCATCTCTGTTTACAAAGGCGGAATCAAAGTAAACCAAGTCACAACAGCTTTGTATCCTTTTAACTTCCTTTCTATTACTGATTACGAGACTTTACAAGTGTTTCTAACAAGATTTTGGCAGCACCTCATCTCACAAGCAATGACCACTGTCCGTTTCAAATGACACTCACATCAACTATTTATAGGTGTGGCTTGATCGCTTGAATGTGTACATGTAGCTTCAAGCGAACACACATGATCCGGTTTGAAGCGAACATGCAAGTCCCTGTTTTAAGCGAACTTGAAATTGTTGTGTTCGCTTGAATGTGACACATGCAATTTCAAACGAACTACCAAACTTTTACATGCTAACCCTAATTACATCCTATCTAGACCTAAGACTTGATTCAAACGTAGTTAACAGACATTCAGTGCACCAACAGACTCCCCCTTGGATGTTGACAAAGTCTTCGGCGTCAAGTCTTTACTCTTTGTCTCTTTCCAAATCCTGTCATTGTAAAGCTCTCTTCAATCTTTATCATCAAACTTTAATCTTCAATCTCTCCTTTGATTGTTGATCCAGAATTCTGACTCTCCCTTTCACAGACTCCCCTTCTCTGTATGCTGGGACTTGAAATTCTGGTTCAAACTTTAACAATTTGTTGCCATGGGGATTACTGTATAATCTCTACCCAAAAATAAGATATATGATAACAATAGTTTTAATCCAGACTTACCATTTAACTTTCAGTGTTAGAAATCCACTTAAGTATTCAGGTCCAAGTTAATGACCCTGATTACTCAATTAATCTACCAAGTTCAACTTAATGACCTTGGTTGATCAGAGACAATTCACACTGACTTTCCGTTCAATTTGTTTCTGAAAATTTACAAGTTTCAAATTAATGAACTTGGTTTAACTTTTTAACTTCTCAAACTTATCAAGATCAGCTCACGACTTATCCTCCAGTCCAGAAATCTCCTGCATCTGCTTTCAATCTTTCGAATCCGAAAATCAACTCTCCACTTTGGTTTGTCAAAAATAAAGCAGAAACATAAAATCTTTTTGGATTTTTAATAAAGCTTCTAAACTAGGAATGAAATACAGAACTAAAATGCAGTAAAAGTAAACTATTTACAAACATATTTTTGATGAGCGTGTTAGGGAATCATATCAGCTATTCGACAAATCACAAGTACCGTTAAGCTTTAATTACATACTCAGAATTAAACAATTCATTTAGATTGTCGATATACTGATCCATTTTAAATTTCCACACAAATATACGGATTTAGTGTTTTAGAGACTTAAACTTATACGTGTGTCCCACCTCTTGAATATACTCCCATATCCAGATCCCAATATTCAGTCTTACAGGTAATTATAACACGAATGATATCTTTAAGGGGTTAATAAATTATGAAGAATCATGAGAGCTCAGGTCAGAACTACCGTTCAGCAGAGAGATCATGACTCAACTTGGGTGTGTCCCCTTTAGAGGATCTTTTTTACAACAGCATTTCTAAGCAATTTTATTGTCTTATCATATATGCTGAGGGTGATGCTATGTTTCAAGCATTGCGGAAAGTATTATTCGAGGACTAGGTCAGAACTTCCATTCAGCAGAAGTCCCGGAATAATACCCCAGATATCAATGAGTATAAAAACCTAGTATATCAGAAAAAGGAATCTTTCAAACGAGATTTCAGGGGTTACCTATATATCCAAGTAGTGTTCCCCACGAAATAAGTAAGTAAGAATTTTAAGTTTATATCCCGAACAAACCTACTAAATGTGTAAAAACCTATCAGAAAATCATCAGCGAGACTGTTTAACGCATTTAAACATTCCATTTCTTTAGCATACCGTGACTGTCAAGCCGATGTACTATCATTTTCCCTTTTTACACAAGCTCTTTTTCTGGTTTTCTATTGTTTTTGGATTTTGAAAATATCTCATGTTTTTTTATTTTTGTCATTTTTATTGTTTTTGTATTTTCTGAAAAATTACCCTATACTCCCCATAAATACGAAAACAAGTAAAAAATTGACAAACCATTGCAGATTGCTTCTCAACATCATCCACAATGTCTCCTTCATCAACGCCAATGATTTCCTCCAACACCGATAAAAGCTTCATACCATTCAGTTTTAACAAATATTGAAAACGTGCTTTATCAAAAGCTTTGGTATGTAAATCAGCTTTTTGCTCCTCAGTGTGGATTTTCTCAATTCGTATCAACTTCTTCTCAAAACAATCACGAATGAAGTGATGACGAATCTCTATGTGTTTCGTCTTAGCGTGATGAACTAGATTTTTAGTAATGTTAATTGCTGCCTCATTATCAACAAAGATAGGGGTGTTTAGAAATTGCAAACCGTAGTCGCGCATCTGTTGCTAGATCCACAAGATCTATGAGCAGCAACTGCTAGCAGATACATACTCCGCTTCACATGTGGATAAAGCCACAGAGGTTTGCTTTTTGCATTGCCAAGTGACCAATCGTGATCCGAAAAACTGGCACCCTGCTGTTGTTGATTTAGCATTAACTTTGCAGCATGCGAAATCGAAATCGGAATACCCTTCGAGCGTGAAATCGCCTTCTCTTGGATACCACAACCCCAATGATGGAGTTCCTTTCAGGTAGCGTAATATCCTTTTCACAATCACCATATGCGATGCTCTCGTGTTAGATTGAAATCTTGCTGCGAGGCAGGTTGGGTACATGATATCGGGTCTTGAAGCTGTCAAATACATCAGCGATCCGATCATGGAACGATACATCGTTTCATCTACCTTTTCTCCAGTGAGATCAGGATTTATCCCATGATTCGTTGCTAATGGGGTGGAAGCTGGAGTAGAACCTGACATCCCAAATTTCTCCAAGATATCATGAACATACTTCGTTTGATGTATGAAAATTCCTTTGGGTAGTTGATCAACCTGCAGACCCAAAAAGAATTTCATCTCACCCATCGATGACATTTCGAATTTCTGTTTCATAACTTGTTCAAAATCTTTGCATAGATCCTCATTTGTTGACCCAAATATGATGTCGTCCACATAAATTTGAACTATCAGAAGATGACCGTCGACCTCTTTTGTGAAGAGAGTGGCATCCACTTTTCCACGAATAAAACTGTTGGCTAGTAGGTGTTGAGATAATGTCTCGTACCAAGCTCTCCGGGCCTGGTGTAAACCATACAGCGCTTTGTCTAGCAAGTAGACCTTGTCTTTGTGAAGTGGATCGGTGAAGCCCGGTGGCTGACCGACATAAACCTCCTCTTTAACCTTCCCGTAGAGAAAAGCCGATTTCACATCTAACTGATATACTTTGAAGTTTTTCCATGATGCAAATGCTAGGAAAATTCTGATAGCTTCTAGTCGAGCTACAGGAGCATACACTTCGGTAAAATCTATCCCCTCCTGTTGAATGAAACACTGGACTACGAGTCGAGCTTTGTTGCAAACCACAACTCCTCTATCGTCTCTCTTACATTTGAACACCCACTTGGTGTTTATCTTCCTCTGACCATCTGGAAAATCCACTACCTTCCACACTCCTAATTTTTCGAATTGACTCAGTTCCTCCTGCATTGCATTGACCCAAGAAACTTCAGTAAGCGCCTCTTTGTAAGTCCTTGGTTCAACCTGCGAGATAAAACAACTCAATGAGAATTCAGTTTGAAAAGGAGCAGCTATTGTATAAAAACATGTAAGCCCTTTATCAATTTGTCTTCGAGTGCGGACTCCTGTCTGCAATTCTCCAATGATCAATTCCTCTGAATGATATGAAAGAGTTCGTGGCATTACTTCTCCTGGAACATCCACATTGCCCTCCAGATTAGTAACATTCTGATTTGCATCTTGTTCACTGACTGGGTTTGTTTGAGCTGAAATCTGAATTTGCTCCCCCTCAGAATCTGAATCACCATGATCAAATACTGGCATGTTCTCAGATTCTTGATTATCATTCTGTGCCGACTGATTATCTTGAGCAACTTCATTTTGTTGGACATCATCATGTTCACCAGCATTGCTTGGAGCTGCTTCATCATCATTTGAAGCTCTTTGTGGTCTTCTTGAATACTCAGCTGGAAACCTTTCCTGCAATTCTTCATACTCTCTCAGAATATCCAACTCATCAAAGAAATCCTCTTCTTCATCCTGTTCTTCTTCCATATCAAACGAATCCCACAATTTATCGTAATTAAAACGCCATGAGTCACCGGGATTTTGAGGCGGCATAGTATACCCCTGACACTCAACATGTTGTGCTTCGATGATCGGCTTCATGCTTGGAACAAAGACACGTCTTTGTGGACTTGAGTAACCCACAAATATTCCTTCGATACATTTTGGACCAAACTTACCAAAAGGCTCTAGAACTGTACAAGGAGACCCATACGGTTCTAAAAACTTCAGATTCGGTTTACGATTATTGATCAACTCAAAGCATGTTTTGTTGAATTTCTTTACAGTGAGAGCCCGGTTGAGTATATAGCATGCGGCGGAAACTGCTTCTGCCCAAAAATTTATCAGTAGCTTTGAATCAGCAAGCATTGTTCTAGCCGTTTCGATTAGCGTCCTGTTTTTGCGTTCTGCGACTCCATTCTGCTGCGGAGTGTACGGAGCACTAAACTCATGCAATATACCTCTTTCATCACAATATTCTTCCATCTTGTTGTTCTTGAACTCAGTACCATTATCACTTCTAATTCTTCTGATACGCCTTGGGTACAGATTTTTAATCTTTCTGAACAACGCCATCAAACTATCAAACGTTTAATCTTTCGACTTCAAGAATAATACCCACGAAAATCTGGAATAATCATCAGTAACCAAAAGACAGTAGAGATCCCCTGTAATACTTTTAACATTTACTGGACCAAACAAATCCATATGTAGTCTCTCTAACGGTCTGAAAACTGAATTGACTTGCTTTTTAGAGTGTGACTTTTTCTTCTGCTTACCTTTGATACAACTAATGCACTCCCCTTCCAGATGAAAACCTTTGATATTAACTCCAAGAACCAAATCATTGTGCACCAAGTGATTCATTTTTCTAATATGTATATGCCCCATCTTCCGGTGCCACAACTTCGATTCTTTCTCTGTTGCTCTAGACACAAAACAATGAGCCTGACCCGTGGTTGTAGTAGCTACGCTCATGTACAACACGTACAGATCATTGACTCTTGGTGCCCTCGTGATAATCCATTCTTCAGGGATAACAAATCCTGGCTTCAAGATCAAAACATTCTTTATCAGTGAAGTGAGTGGTATACATCCTGTCACAAATCTGCGAAATGCTTAGCAGATCAGCAATGTAGTTAACTCTTTCAAACGTAACAATCCCATTGGATAACGTTCCTTCACCGACAATTCTACCACCTTGATTTCCTGCGAATCCCACATATCCTCCATTGAAATTTCTAACATCATACAACAATGCAGTCTTTCCTGTCATATGTTGAGACGCTCCACTATCCATAATCCATCTTGAAATAGCTCTCGGAAGTTCCTGCACATATCACAAACAATTCAATAAAGATGCCGATTCATGCTTCACGATTACCAACTAGGAAGCTCCGGCAAGTCCAAAATCTTTAGTGAGATTTTGATGCCACCCAAGCCTCTTTCGACTCAGGTAACTGTACTTTAATGTGAGTTTTAGCAGTGTAAAGTGGCGGAAAATTTTTATCATTCATTTTCAAACTTTCATTTGATCTAACCTCAACCTTTTTGTATAAGAAAAACTCATCTATTTTAAGTTGACCGGTTGGTTGATTTTTCTTCTGAACATTCTTCTTCTCAGGTGGAGTAGAAGATTGTTTTTCCAACTTTTCATAGTAATCCAAAGGAACATTCATCTTTACCGGTGTGGTAGAAGATGATTGTTTTTCCGACTCTGAAACCTTTGGTTTAGATGAACTTGGTTTCTTTTCAACCACTTTTGGCTTCCATGTTTGTTGAGATGAAGCAACTCGTTTATAGAATTTGTCATTTTTAGTTACCACATGGTTAACAGATTCAATTTTGACTTTTGATTTCTCATTTTTCAAAATTTTCTCAACAACCAATGGCGCTTTTCCTTTTGTATCAACCTTCTTCTGTCGATTTTCAACAACTTCAGTCTTAGGCTTAGAGTTGGTGCAATTTCTTGCAATGTGACCAACTTTGTTGCATCTAAAACACGTACGAGTATCAACTACCCGACTTGTGCCTTCAGACTGACGTTGTGAGGCCCTCTTCGCAAAAAATTCTTCATTTGATTTCACAAAGATTTCATTTTCCTCATCAGAAAGTGAACTTGAACCGTTCACAAACACCTTCTTTTCAGCAAACCTTTTATTTTGAAAACTCCTTTTCTGATAACTCTTACCACCCTGATATCCACCCGACCAATTGTTTCGATTGTTATTATAAAAACGTGGTGGAACTACAGGTTTCTTGTAGTAAGCTTTATCTTTCTCAAAATTCATTTGCCTTTTTGTTTGTTTTAAACTCTTTACTTCAGACAAATCGATTTCAACCATTTTGAACACATTTGTCAATTTTGAAACATTTACATTCTCCAGAGGAAACTCAGAATCCGAATACAACTTATCAGATTCAGCCATCTTGTACATCACAAGACCTGGTTCATCACATAAGTTGTTTTTGGACTTTGGTTTCTGAATGTACTTGTCCAGAAAACATTTTTCATCCTCAGCTGAATCACTATCCAAAACACTTTCAGCCATGCCTTTAACAATCTCAGTTTGAACACTATCATCAGATGATGATGAAGAAAATGTCACATCAATTGACTCAGGAAGTTTCACATCATTTTCTTCCTCAAGATTAACCAACCCAGATTGTTTTTCGAATAATTTTCTAGAACTGGTGGTGGAACTTGATGAAACCCAACCCCAGTTCCATCACAGTATACATCTTCGCCTGCTTTGTCTTTCCCGATGGGTTTGGGAATAAAGTGTTGCAAAACAAAGCTTGCAGAGCTGTAACTGTTCAATTTCAAATTGATACGCTCATTCTCAATCTTGGCTTCTTCAAACTGAAGTTTCAATTTAGCAATCTCATCCAATTGTTTGTTGATTAATTCTTCTTTGATTCTCAAAACACAATGCAATTGGCAATTTTCTTTGTAAGTTTTACCGTTTCTATCATCATTATCTTTAATCGAGCTTTTAAGCTTCTCAAATTTTTCAGTGATCTGACGATTTTCAAGAACTAACCTTTCATTTTCTTTCCTAACCTTTTCCTGATCAATTTTATCAGTTTCAATTTTGTTAGTTAATTCTTTTAACCGTTCAGTTGAAGCTTTCACCATTTTGCCACGATCAAGGATTTGATCCTCAACACTTCTGACTTTAGCAGTCAGATCCTCAATTTTCTTACCTTTGAGATAAGTGTTTGTACTACAAACCTTGCATTCTTTGATGCAATTTTTGTAGTCAATATCACCCATGACCTTCTTACCTGACTCAGTCGTTGACGCGTTTGAACTGACTTGGCTTTTAGACTCAGAAACGGATTTAGAATCTACCTCAATTGCCTTAGCTGCCAGCACCTTGTCAGCCATCTTTCCCATGTTTTCAGCATTCAACTCCTGTGTCGTGTCAATGATCCCAGTCTCAATCTTCTTTGACTTCTCTTTCTCTTCTTTCTCCTTCTTCTCTTTCTCTTCATCTTCTCCGCTTCCCCACCATTTCTTCTGCCAATAATCATCTTAAACTTTATACTCTTGGATTATGGTTTCCATATCAAGAGTGTTATGATCAAAAGCAATGTTTCCATAAGGGTCAAGATAACATTCTCTGTCTGGATCCCATCTATTTGCTCTTTTTGCCCCAGAAAAGATACCAGATATTCTGATCATTTTGTTCTGAGCTAACAACTTTCTGTGTTTATACTTCTGTTCTTCAGTTCTGTCGTCTTTCCAAGGAACAGGTTCAGATTTTGCCATAAATGCATATCCAACCGCATCCTCCTCAGGTAACACCTCACTCCAGTCGTAACCTTCATCGTCGTGAACCACCGCAAGAGCTCTAGATTTTTCTTTGTTATCTTCAATCTGTTTCATTCTTGGCGGCTCCGATTTGTTCTAATGATATATTGCCTTCTTGTAGTAGTCTTCTCTAAATGGGTTTTCAGACTCATTAGCATACGTGTTTCTGCATTCACGCTTAAAGTGACCTTTCTGTTTGAACTTGAAGCACGTCACCTTAGACTTGTCAAAGCCCAACTTGGTAGATGGTCCACCAATTGACTTCCTTCCAGTTATCTCCATGAAACGCTGTGCTCGACGAACTGCACTGGCCATACACCACCTTATGTCTATTAGTTCCATCTCCTCCGAATCTATCTAATCATAATCTTCTTTCGTCAGGTTGGTGTTGCCTATCTTCCCTGCTACAAGACTTTCATAAGATTCTAGCACAGATGCTAGGAAAACCATCTGTTGTTTGGCAGACTCCTCGCTGAAGTTCTGAGCGTTCTTTAAATCTACAGCAATGTTGCATTGAAATAAATTCTTTGCTTAAGACTGGTTTGAATTTGATGAAGACCCACTGTGATATCCATTGTGATATCCACTGCTTTGACTTTCTTTGCTCGTTGTGGAAACATTCTCAGCAGAAAACGCAGTCTTGGGAGATGTACTCTTTGGCATCATGCTCTTTGGATAATACAAATCCAAGTTCTTCTGGTATGATGAGTGATTGACTTTGTGCGTCTTCTTCAATTCCAACTCGTGACTCTCTAGTCTCTCAATCAGCAAATCTAGTGTCAACTCTTCTGGTGGCTTGATAGTATTCTTTAGCATCAACGCATAATATTGCCAATCCATCTCATCTGGTAATGCATCAAACAATTTGTCGACTAGCTCTTCTCGAGAAAAGACAATTTCATGTCTCGCCAGTTCCAGCTTCAGATGACCAAACCTCTCAATCATTTTACAAACTGATTCATTCTTTAAACACCCAAACAAATCCAACTCTTTTCTAAGTAGTTTCTTTTTGTTTTTCACAATTTATGTGCTTCCTATACATTTGTTTTTCAATTTGTTCCAGAGGTCTGTAGCACTAGAGTATTCGATCAAAGATATTATATCTTCTCTGACGGACTGAAACAGCAACGCAATACATTTTTGCTCAGCAACAAACAAATCTATCTCCTCATTTGTTGTTAAGGTTTCGCCTTTTTTGTTTACATTATGGTATCCATTTTTTAGACTCTTCCAACTAGGAAAAGCAAAGGCCATCAACCAATCTTCAAACTTCTTTGCCCACCGACTGTATTCTTCTATAGCCATCAACTTCGGGGGTTTTTGTATGTTCCGAAAGCACTTTCAACCTCCAATGCATCCGATAACTTTTTCTTTGGATTCTGCGTGTTATCATTAGTGTTACTAGAAGATGTATCATTTCCACCGTCTCCAGCAAACGCAAAGACATCATAAAACGGATTGAAATCATCCATCTTGTATGTACCTGAAAAAACAATCAGCAAAACACTTAGAAAATTTTCGAAATTTTGAAAAACAACAAGTTCAAACGAGATCACTTGAAGCGAAATAGCTTCAAGTAGAATCAGCAACTTTCAAGCGAACTTAGGTAGTACAATTTCAAACGAACTCAAATAATGCAAGTTCAAGCGAACTTGTATAATGCAAGTTCAAGCGAATTCAACTCAAGCGAATAACAGACTTTCAAGCGAACTAGAATATTATATCAATTCGTTCAAGCTAACACAGATTATCTTAGTTCGCTTGAAAATACACAAGTAATTAAGCGAGACACTCAGGTTCGTTCAAGCGGACTCCACTTCAAGCGAACTAGCTGATTATTTTCAAGCGAACAATGTTGAGATGCACTTTTCAAGCGAACTAAACAAGTTATTTCAAGCGAACAACCCTATGACGTCATCTTTTTACGAACAAATTCAAACGGTCAATCGATTTTGATCAGTTTTAAGCCGTGTTTTAGTCCGAAACTTTCAAGGATTAGTTAACTATGTATTTCGCTTGATATGTGTTAATTTCAGGCCATTTCAACCGTGAATTATGTCCGAATCAGAAAAAGAATGAGAAGAAGTAAGTAGAAATAAGAAAATCCGGTAGAATCAAGCTGCTATGGTATGAACTCCTCGTCCTGAGCTCTGATACCACTTGTAGGACCGTTTGTGTGACCCTAAACGTCAGTAAAAGTAGTTGATCTCAGTTTACAAAGGCGGAATCAAAGTAAACCAAGTCACAACAGCTTTGTATCCTTTTAACTTCCATTCTATTACTGATTGCGAGACTTTACAAGTGTTTCTAACAAGATTTTGGCAGCACCTTGTCTCACAAGCAATGACCACTGTCCGTTTCAAATGACACTCACATCAACTATTTATAGGTGTGGCTTGATCGCTTGAATGTGTACATGTAGCTTCAAGCGAACACACATGATCCGGTTTGAAGCGAACATGCAAGTCCCTGTTTCAAGCGAACTTGAAATTGTTGTATTCGCTTGAATGTGACACATGCAATTTCAAACGAACTACCAAACTTTTACATGCTAACCCTAATTACATCCTATCTAGACCTAAGACTTGATTCAAACGTAGTCAATAGACATTCAGTGCACCAACAAGCTTTTTCAAGCCCGCACTCGTTTTTCGGTTCCTCGTAATCTTTGTCTAAGGCACACCATGCCTCAAACTTATATGCTTGCACCCAGTTCTCAAATCGATTTTGCCAACCTTTAAAATCTTCAATGAACATTAGCTTGGGTGGTTTTTGGTAAGTTCCTGTCTCATTCTCACTGTACAATGTTTCGGTAGCAGTAACCGGAGCAATCGGTGTCGCAAACGCATTGTAAAATTCCTCTTCCATGTTTCGACAAATTGTTTCACAAACACAAGTTTCAAACGGAATACCAAACTCAAACGGAATTAACTCTCAAACGGAATCAACTTTCAAATGGAATCCCTTTTCAAGCGGAATAGCTGTCTCAAGCAAAATCAATTCAAGCGGAATTACTACTTGAAGCGAAATTACTAATTTCGTGTGAACAGTCTCAAACGAAATTAGACTCTGAAGCAGAATAAGGTAATTTCAAGCGGAATTAGGTGAACTTTTCAAGCGGAATAGCGATTTCAAGCGGAATCAAGTTCTAATTTCGTGTGAAATGCTGCTGACGTCACCTTTTTCGATCTGGTTTTCAAACGGAATTACAGTTATTACCAATTTTAAGCCGAATTAAGGTCCAATATTTTCAAGGATCCGTTAAAACATTGTTTCGCTTATAATATGTGAAATTCAGACCATTTTGACCGTAAAATTTTGTGAATTTTGTAAAAGAAGGTGTAGAATTCAGAAATTAAGGCTGTTTTGGCAAGAACTCTTCGTCCTGAGCTCTGATACCACTTGTAGGATCGTTTTGTGACCCAAACGAGTCTATCAGAAGAATTCTTCTCTATTTCAGAGGCGGAAACAATGAAATAGACTTGGAAAACAGCTTATTTCACACTTAATTGTCTTGTATTATTGATATAACAAGATTTCAGATCAGTAGACACGTCGGCAACAGTTCGGTACCGGAAATCTGAATCGTTACAAATGATTTCGTTTGAGCCCTATATATAGTGGAGGTGATTCCGCTTGAAAGTGGCACTGGCCATTTCAAGCGGAATTAGCCAGGTTAATTTCGCTTGAAATGGCACATGCCACTTTCAAGCGGAATTAGCTCAAACATACCTAAAACCCATTTCTCATACAACGTGCCCTGATCTAACAATTCTAGTACAAGACTCGATACAAGACGAAGTCGACAGACGTAATGCATCTTCAGGCTTCTTGGTTTTATTTGGGCAATTAGTTTTGATGTGCCCTATCTCATTGCAACCATAGCAGGTTGCGTCCTTTATGTCTTGGCACTCCAAAGTTTTGTGCCCTTCCTTATTGCAAATTCCACAAGGCTTAGCTTGTGAATCTAAAGTGCCTTTCCCTTTAGTAGCCTTCTTTGGGCAACGGGTCTTTATGTGTCCTTTCTCGCCACAACCATAACATGTGGCGTCTTTCAAATCCTTGCATTCATGAGTCTTGTGATCTGTCTTCTTACAGATACCACATCTCCAGATCTGCTCATGGAAACATTTTCCGAAGTGCTGCTTCCCGCATGTTTTACATTTGGGTTTTGCCTCATTTGGCTTGGACTGGTTATAGTTTGAACCGGTCTTACCCTTTTTGTAACCCTTATTTGGGGTATTATCGCACTTTCGCTTATGATCCTTTAATACTTGGTCCACGGCTTTGTTTACGGCTGTAACTAACATAGCCTGTAACTCAGTGCCCGTTAAGTTCAGTCTTGCATTATCACTATAATCAACTGGATGATTGTGGGCTTCAGATGAGTCAGCCATGGTGAAGCTTTGAAGGCTACAGACCTAGTAGTAATAATTTGTTTAATTATATAGTGAATTGTCGAATTTGATAATTAAATTGCCATGGTGTAAATAAACCATATAGGCCAATAGATAGTATAAAATTTATTTTTGATTATGTTTTGCCTAGGTTTTTAAATAAACCTTCTTTGGCGTTTAGACGGAATATAATCCTTCATATTTATTAGACAGGGGACATAAGTCACGACTGTCAATGTCGTACCGACATTTTATATAGCACAAGGGCTTGTTCCAAAGGACTTTTTGATGGCGCAGAGGCCTTGTCACTAGGGAAATTTTAAAACATAATCAATGATCCTTTGGATCGGAAAATTTCATAGTTCATTGTCTTGACAAGAAGTTATGAAATAATACTATCTTCTTCATGTATACATCTTGGTCCGTAAGCATATATCCCAAATGGATGTTTTGATATATACATCAAACTTTATGCGCAAATTTACTTATTTATTTACATTAGTGTCGATGAACAACTACAAAGCGATGTGGGCCATATATGTGGGCTTATCTTTATTACAGTCTTTTATGTTTATTTGATTTTAAATTATGTCTTGGGCTTGGGCTAGGCCATGTGGGCCAATGGGGTAGAGGCTCCTATAAATAGTCATTATCTAGGATATTGTAGTAGAGCTGTCCCATTTAGAAATCATGTAGTCCCCAAAGGAGAACCTTGTACCAGACAATCCTAGAGATTGTGTGCAAGGTTCTCGAAGATCGTACCAGACAGTCCTTGAGACTGTGTGCGATCTAAGCAGCGGCACTATGATATGTAATAAAAATTTTCTTTTTGTTCATACGGTTTGATCTTATATTCCGTGTTCGATTGAACCGTCAAGTGATGTCAGGAGAGAACTTAAACTTGCGTACAATATTAATTGTCTAATACAAGTTTCGAAAATAAATGAACCCACCAACCAACCCTTTGCCCCTAATTTCTTTCTACTATTTATAGGGAGGGGTTTCCCCCAAAACCTTAGGCCCATAATTCCCCCAAAGCCCACTCTAATACCCCCACTTCTAGGACTTGATCCATTAAGCAATTAATTCTACTAATCCATAAACCTATGGGGCCTAACATTTTCAGATGTTAACAAGGATCTGAATCTCTTTTTAAACAGGTTTTACCATCATAGCTAGGTCTTTAATGACATTCGAGCTAGGTTATACCCTTTAAGATTCTTTTTAATATTTAACGTAGAGTAATCCTAAATTGAGAAGTTAACAAGGATCTTAATCTAATTGAGGAACTACCATCTTGGCCTTGTCTTAAAATGACACATGGGCTAGGTCTTGTCCTTTTTAGATTTTGCCATTTTATTATAATGGTAGATCTTATAAAAGGAATGTTATTATTATGTTCATATATAACGATATAAATAAAATTTAGATAAAACATTCCAATGATTCCAAAGGAGGTACAAAATTGCCCTAAACGGGGCTTGAAAGAAATAATGTTGTCCACAAAGGGACTGAAAGACATGTATACCCTTATAAGGACTTACTAAGGAAATGAACTTCAGCAAAAGGAGTTTCTTCTTCATTTTATTTCTGAATGTTTTCTCCTTGGTTGCACGTTTATCCTAGTCGCAGTACAAAGCTCTACATTCCTAGGCTTCAGATGGGGAGAATTTCCATTACGACTTCTTTGCTTGGAGACATATTAAAATATATAGAATTGAAAGCAATAATTCTCCGAATAGAGATGAGAGTATTCCTATGTTAAGTCTAGACTCAGAAGGTCAAGGTATGTGCTACTGTGTCATTGAGATTAAACACAAAAGGCTAGTGTTTAATTCACTCAATGTTGGCTCTGATACCAACCTGTCACACCCCGATATTTCCACGTATTACCGGTGGGCCCGGTGGGGAGTATCGTGACGTAGTTGATATCATAGACAATTTATATTATCACAGTTTAATACACAGCGGAAGTCGAAAGATAAAATCATTACAAACCGAATAAAAAGTAATATCAAGGGTTACAAACGGAATGTAAAGGATCCACAGGCGGATCAAATAAAAGATAATTGTTCAACAGATTTTAACATCTAAGCTTGCAAGACTCTTTATTGATGCTAGGAGTAGCCAGCCTATTCCGTCTAGTACCTGCACTAAGCCTTTTTGGAAAATTCGTCAGTTTACACTGGTAAATACAATTAACTGACTCATTTTGAAAATGTTTTAGAAAATTGATTTGAATGCACATGGCACAAAATTTTTTATAACTTGGGATAATTATTTATATATAAACTTGTAAAAGAATTACAAGTTTCTTATACGTTCAGTAGCCCGGGTTGACACCGGGTTAAAGATTAATAGACACACCACAGGTATAATGCCCACAAGGTTGATTCCTTTAAGTGGATTACCAGTTTTTACATATGCAGCTGTCAGGTGTATGCCTACACCCCGTGCTTAGGTCGTGGCCATTTTTATGAATGATGCCAAGGATATCCGGGACATGGTCATTAACCCCCCAAAGGCTTTAAGCCAACAAAACAATTTAAACGGGTCATATCAATGAATTAACTATGATACGATTAACAATTCAATGCCCGACCAAGCGGTATTTTATATACCGTACTCCAAGCCCGTATAAGGGAAAATAAGCTAAGAGTATTTACCTTAGCAAATTTATACAATTTATCCCAGCCGTATACCACCAAGCAAGTACAGGTAGCTTTTACTGGGCTCCTAAATCTGGAATGAAGGTTTTTAATAACCTATTAGATTCCTAACGGGTCTTAATTAAGCCCATGCTTTGACCGGCTAGTTATAAAGGAGGATATACGGTTCAAATAAAAGATTAAGCGAAGACCGGATTAGAATGTGATTTAGACCCGACAAGTTTGTATACTTGTTTAATATGGGTAAACTAAACATATTCTGGATTTTGAGATAAAAGTGATAAGGCTTGACCCGTTTCGGTTAGTTTATGCAAACTAGTTACATAAACCGCACCGAACGCGAATAATGCGTAACGGGTAACCAAATGAGTCATGAATAGGTTTCCTAAGTTAATATGCCTTAAATATGTTGAGATATCAGTAGGATACCTTCCATTATGCCGAAAACGAAATTAAACTCAAATTATGCCCCGAAGGGGTATTTTGGTCATTTAAAAGGTTATAAAAGAGTTTATATATTAACCTGAGATTCAGGTCTGATATAATTAGTAAAAATACTTAATTTAATAAGTTATATCAGTAGATTATTACATATATGTGAAATTTATCATTTATAACCAAACTATGCACCGAAGGGGCATTTTGGTAATTTCACATAAGCTTATAAGGTCAAATTTGGAAATCTGAGTTTAAAACTTTTGCTTACTGTTAGATTATAAAAATTTACTAAAAATATCAGTAGGTGTCAAGTCTTATATATTTAAAATAGTTTTAATACATACTATGCGTTTAAAACGCGTAAAAAGACGATTTTAAGCGATTTCCGGGTTTTATAATGAAAGCTGATATTTTTTTTTATTCCAGAAAGCTTAAAATATTTTATTTATCATATAATATCATTAGAAAAAGGTTTGGTATCAAAATGATTTGTAAAACTCATTTTATAGGCCAAAAGAGCAAAACCGACAATTACCGAATCAAAGCTAGAACTCTATGTTATGCTCAGCCTAAAAATAAATAAAAATCTTTAAAATTCCCAAAATATTATTTTACATCAGTAGGTAAAAATTTTGGTATCAAAAACTAGGTTTAGATAGGCTTTATGCTAATTACGCCGTTTAATTAATAAAAAGCTTTTCATTTACGCTATTGAGCATAACTCCTAATCTATACCTCAAACTGATGTCAAATTTTTAGGGAAAGTTTATAAATCAGTAATAAAGGTTTCTATTCTTTTAAATTTTCAAAAATCTTGTTTTAAGGTCAAAAGGGCATAATGGTCAACATTTAAGCATATAACGGAAACATGCAAACGAATCGGATAACTAATGAACCAAATTGTATAATCACAGAGGGTTATACTAATATGTAACCTGGTCCTATTAGAGCTCTAAGGAATTTCTAAAACAAACTAAATTGGGTCAGAACTGAAAGTCAAAGCAAAAGTCTACTTTTGCGACTTTCGGTTCCGAACCGAGCCTAAACTGAAAATGGTCGTGTTGAAAATGCTTAGACATGTTCTTACATTAATTACCAAGTTATATGAGTGATAAAACAAGTTGCATGGCTTCTACATTGTTAATTATGCATTTATTTGAAAATTAGCTTTCTGTTAACTTTTTACAATTAAGTTTGACCCGACAATTAACCTAGTTAGAGTGGGAGTCAGAGGGTGCCCTTTTAAGGGTTTATTACCCACATAATTACCAACTCATAGGTACTTTCAATTTGAGGATTGACTGGACAAATTGTGATTAATCACGAAGTCAAACCTTAATTACGACGGTTTGACTTTAGGCCATTAAACTAAGTAAAACTGAATTAAGAGAGGTTATAGAAGCTTACTGAAGTCCTATGCACGACTAATGACCTCTAGGAAGTGGTCTTGAGCTCCAGGGATCTCCAGAAAATGAGTTGTGAAAGTTTCAAATGAAGTGCCCAAATGGTTGCAAGTGAGCTTCTATATATATGGGTTTTAACTCACCAAGATCATGACAACAAGTCTATGGGATGATTCCTGATCATCCTAAGTGTCCCAAGGCCCTTATATGTCACACCCTGTCTTTTGCGGAAGCGTGTGATGTGTGATTGGTTTAATATCATTGCATTCAATCGTAATAAACAACTACATGATCAAAACGATGTTCATCTATTCATAAAATTTGATTATTACAAACACTTGTTATTTAAGTTTTAAAACACAACCTCTGTCTAGGTTACAAATCAACAAAAGTGGATGACATCCAAACTTGGAGTTTACTTCTAGTTACAACACTTGCGCCCAAGATCCATCCTGTTACCTGAAATACATGTAATTTTGGAAAACATCAACATAAAGTTGAGCGAGTTCGTGCGTCTTGTTTGTATATCGTAATTCTTGTAAATCTTTGAGAGACTCCTTTGTAAACAGGTATGAAAAGTGTGTATGAACATGAATGTTTTACAATGACTTTAAGGCACAGGGAGCACTCGTAATGGCTCCTTTAAGGCATGTAAGGACATAGGGAGTACTTGTTATGACTCCTTGACTGTGTCGATTTCCCTCGACTGTGTCGATTTCCCTCGACTGTGTCGATTAACCTCGACTGTGTCGATTAACCTCGACTGGGACTCCGAAGCACTACTATATATAAGTGTTTTACCCATATTGCAGAACTTTCGTGGGAAAGTGCCATGCAGGGCCGACCATAAATTAAAATTTTTGGTACAATTAAAAAGGCTTTGTTTACGCAAATTTTAAAACTGACCTTTTCTTACAAAACTTTTCTAAGAACTAATCAAAACCATTGTACAAAACGAGAAAATTTCGTAAAACGAATTTTGACCACCTTAAAATCCTTTAATAACCTAACAAAACCCTTCTCATAGCGCTGGTGTGAACATCGCTACAGTTAATGCCGCACCGTGTGAAGATCTTCATGAACAAGTTTTTCCAAACTAATCGACTTTTCGAAAATTTAAAACGCTTTGGAGTCGCATTCTCGATATGTTATCGCTTTTGATTGTTCGAATCATATTTCTCGTCGCTCTCGCCGGTCTCCGCAAAGCTATCGCATGGTAATCCGCTATCGATCACTCGCTACACTCGTCGCTTTTATCGCTAATCTAATTCGCATCAACTCTCGCAACCCTGCTGGTGGATTAATTTCGGGGCGAAATTTCCTAAAGCAGGGGAGACTATAACAACCCGCACTTTCGTGCGTTGTTACTACTCGCTATACTCATTACGCCTAGCACCAGAGATTCGGATCATAATGTAACTATATCGCATACATCGCTATATCAAAACATTTTCGCATATTATCGCATATTTTATCACTATCACATCACATTGCACTTGCCAACAACCACGAAGATGTCAGGTGAGGACCAATTCTACCCTTCTTGATAGCCGTGATGTGTCGCAGGGCAACTCATTACTTAAAACACACAATAACGTTCACGATGACATAGAAAGAGAGGACCTACTCTACCCTCCTCAATGACCGTGAAGCGTCGCAAGGTAATCGCATACTCGAAACGAAACCCGGATTATTGTATCACAACTTTAACATATGGATACGTAAATACGGCCCCTAGTGATTAAATATATAATAATAATAATAATAATAATAATAATAATAATAATAATAATAATAATTAAATATAGGAAACGCGTACCCAAAACTATCGCAACGCTCGAAACTATGAAATTCTCCGCACCGAAGACCCAACCGGAGTGGCTATCCGAACGGATAGGCCATCCGACCCGGATCACCAAATCACCTCCGCTCCCCCTATGCCTATAAATAGGTCCTGTCACTTCACTTGTACAGTGATGTGACAGCTCCCACTCGACCAGCACGCTCTTGGACCCTTTTCTCTCGATTTCTCGCGATTCCGGTAAGATCTCAACCCAAATCTCGGATTACCAAATCACCTCCGCTCCCCCTATGCCTATAAATAGGTCCTGTCCCTTCACTTGAACAGTGATGTGACAGCTCCCACTCGACCAGCACGCTCTTGGACCCTTTTCTCTCGATTTCTCGCGATTCCGGTAAGATCTCAACCCAAATCTTGTACTTCTATGATCTACACTTAATTCTACACCTTTCTATCTTTTGAAACTCAACTTTTAACCGTGAAATCTACCGATTTGAGGTGTTCTAAGATGATGTCATCAAGAGTTCATATGAACTTTAAAGTGTGACTTCATTACACCATGAACAACTCAGATCTGGGTGATTTCCACATGTTTTTATATCAATCTCCCCTAAAGATCTATGTATCTAATCAAAATGTTGTGTGATTCGGGTTAAATATGGAAGAACGCCAAGAACGGCCAGATTCGACATAACGGGGTGGTTCCCGGCCGTTAGAACGGGTCTGAACTGATGAAATTTCATTTGTTTAATACGATATCACACCATCTCAGTAAAACCACATGTAATCCTTCCAAAAACCATCAAAATAGTTGATCGGGACGTTGGAACGGACTGTTGTCAACCAGCCGGACAGATCATCCGACCGGATAGCGTGTCATCCGACCGGACAACCTGCCATCCGACCGGACAACATGCCATCCGACCGGACAACATGTCATCTGACCAAACAACATGCCATCCGATCGGATAACATGTCATCCGACAGGATAGCATGCCAACCAACCGGATAGCATGCCAACCAACCGGATACCATACCATCCGACCAAACAACATGTCATCCGACCCAAACCACTGTTATCCGACCGGATGAGGTTATCCGATCGGTTATCAGCATCCGACCAAAAGAACTGTTGTCCGACCGGATGAGGTCATCCGACCGGATGAGTACCATCCGACTGGATAACTGTCATTACGATACTATTCCCACTTAAACCGTGCATCGCTTACAATACCATTCAATGTTTAGGCTAGCGCAGACGCGCTCTTTACCGATCCAATCAAATTGTGTTCTCGCTGATTACGCATTGTGAGTATACTTGAACGCTTTTTGCTTTTGCACTTTTGGGTGTAACATACGTTGCTATCAAATCGAATTATATCAAATGCTTAAACTACTTATCACCTGCGAATGACTTACGTGCATAGTTATACGTGATGCTAGTTACATATGTGCTAGGACTTATACTCGCGACGTCCCACCATGACTAGTATAGTACTATTGCGCCCGACGGGTTCTAGTTGCCATCGCATATTTGAGCATCGAGGACTTAGCTGGTAGTATCGGTTTTGTGAGTATGTGTGTCATGTATCTCGTTTATGTATGTAGGAGATTCGCAGCACTTTTATCCATTATACTATTACATATCAAACCTGTGTACTCGCCAATACTTTTTGTATTGACAATATTTTAACGTATGTTGCAGGTTTAGTCGCAGTCTACATCAAGTCAAGCTAGGAAATCTAGAAACTCACGTAAAATCTAGGTTGTCGGATTGTATTGTTCGAGAGGACAAGAAATCTGTGATAAGTTATGTGATTGTATTGTTTGTTAGTATGGGATAACAAATGTAATCAATATTGTCGCTTTATAGTTGTTATGGATTCTCTTGAGCAATCTGAATCGCCTAGCGCCGTGCCCCGATGATTCCGCCATCGGTTGGGGTGTGACAATATCGCACATCACAACGCATACACTAACGCTTAAAATGACATCGCGTGAGTACTTAAGCTACTCGCCTCGCTCGTCGTGATGCGACGCAAATGCAACGCAGACTCAAAACACAATTAATTATGATGTGACCTATTATATATAATAATAATAATAGATAAATATGAATATCTTAGTATTTAAACGAGTGTAAACGCGCACACGCTAGCATGCTCAACTCAATCGCTCTGAAAAGGCAACGCAAACTTGAAAACGCGGATACTTATATACGACTTACACTATATTGTTAATTATATATATATATATATATATATATACTACTTTATAAAGCATATAGGAAGGACATAAATGGTCATTTGCCACTTTACAACCATTTAAAGCCCATTGTACAACTTTTAAAGCATGAAGGTGTTGAAAAATCCTTCAACACGTTTTCAATACGCGGAGCATCCTAACCGGATCTCTTTGACCCGTTTTCCTTTTATGGATCCAATATAAACTTTCTTTACTCCTTTCTAAACCCTAAATTCATTTCATTCACGTCCGCCCCCATTCTTCTTCTTCTTCTTCTCTCTCTGGCGATTTCCAATTTAGGGTTTCATGAGATCTATGGTATGAGCAAGATCTCACCAGATCCAACAATGGTGTGGTCTGTAAAAGTGGTCGAGACAAGATCTACGCTTCAAGATCAGTCGATTCAACCCGAGGTTTCTCCAGGCGAATCTAGGGTTTCTTTATCAGTCGCTTCAAGATCTCCACTTCCTCAGTGATGAATCTCTCTAGATCCGACACCAGATCGACTGGTTTGACCACTCGGTACCTTTCTTTTTACCTTATCTTTTTTTTTTTGTTATTTGAATCGGATCTGTGTAATATTTCAGATTACCTGGTGGTTGTGGGTGGAAGATGGTGGCGATGACACAAAGATCTACAGTTTGGTGGCCAGATCTACCGTTTGGTGGCCAGATCTACCGTTTGAAGTTGAAGGTACTGGCCAGATCTTAACTCAGTTTCACGGCAAAATTTATCTGAATTTTCAGCTGGTGTGTTCACGTTCACGTTTACGGTAAATCTGGTATAACTATTTGTTTGTTATTGATTAAAATCTATTTTTAAAGCTATGATTGACTAATTTCCTGTTGTTATAATCGGATTTGTTGTTGTTTCAGGTAACTAAAATCTGTTTTTAAAGCTGGTGTTGTTTCACCTGGTGTGTTCACGTTCACGTTTACGGTAAATCTGGTATAACTATTTGTTTGTTATTGATTAAAATCTGTTTTTAAAGCTGTGATTGACTAATTTCCTGTTGTGATTGACTAATTTCCTGTTGTGTTATAATCGGACTTGTACTGTTTCAGGTAACTAAAAAGTAAATTTACTTTAGTTTATACATAATTTTGTTTTAATAAAGAATTGTTTTGTTGATTGACAGTTGGCAGTTAATTCTGAAAAGACCCAAAACCGACCAAGGCTACTTCTGAAGCAACTACCCTTATTGGGCTCTTGCAAAAGATCAGTTCCAAATTTAAGAAAGGTTTCCGTTTATTTTACTCATTTATATCCGAAATTACTTAACTTTATCATTTCTTAATATTTGTTGCGATTTTATCTCATTAGCTTTTCGTGAAATGTTGGAACGAAAGGCATCCGCTCATCCGTTTGAAAACATTCAGTCATTGTTGCCCCCAAATTCGTGGCTTGGATTGCACCCTGTTCCCGGTTTTTTTTTTTTTTTTTTTTTTTTTGTATTTTACGATACATTGTTAGTCGTTTTTCACTTTTTTTTCAATTGTTATTAATTTTCATTGACTGCATTATTTAGATCATAGACGTGATGCAGCAAGAGCGGAAAACTCACTTACTTTATCGTTTGGGAGTGAATTAATCGGTTCGCAGACCGCTGCAAATGCTGCACTTTCTGCTGTGAATGTTGCACCGGTGGTTTCGGCTAATGGTCAACCTGAAGAGAGCTTGAATCCTGTTAGAATCTAACGTGAACCCTAACCGGACATTTGTGAAGGTATACAAACCAGGGTGTGTTTGGAGGTCATTAGACATGAGCCGGTTCAACAGCTACCATGAGCTGAGAGAAGAACTGAGTCAGATGTTCGGGATCGAGGGTCTGCTTGAAGACCTGCAAAGATTAGGCTTGCAGTTTGTATTCGTCGACAGTCACTGCTCTTGTGGTTGTTGTTGGTTTACAAGATGTCAAGATGACTTTGGGGGTTCGACCTTGCAACTGCCCTCATTTTAGATTGTATGGTATGATTATATTCCTATTAATCATTCTTTTGATCATCTGTCATTGTTTAAAATGCATCTATCTGATAATGACATTATTGGAAGGTGATGTATGATGCAGCTGGTGTACGAGTGTAAGCTGGGCACAATTATGTTAACAGATTTTTTTGCATTATACCAGATTTTTTATGAAGCAAAGCATAGATTAAAAACATGAACCGCTGTTTCAGATGCCGATTTTCGAAGAGAGCTGGGATGCTTCTTTGGTTGATGCGTTTCTGAATGCAGATGCTACTCAACATGAACCGCTGTTTCAGATGCCGATTTTCGTCGTTCACTTGAAAATATATCTTTTTAGATGTTTGTACTTTGATGATGTGTTTGGTATATTAATCTTTGATTTTGTTCCAGGTTTGGTGACGATGGGCGGACAAATAAGCATGGTGTGTCGATTTTGTTCAGTTATATGCAGAGTATATAGCTTTAACTGCTTAGTATATGAAAGACGAACATTGAATCTTGCACAATTTCGTACTTTTAATCAATCGGTAATGATGTATTCTAACGGCATGTATTTGAATCTGATATATTCTAATCCATACTTATGTTGATCACCTGATTGTATTCACTTTCGTGTTACCAGCTACCAGGGTTTTGTGCAGGAGACAACTCCTTAATAGTGAAAGAAATGTTTGGTGCTACAAAGTAAGCATCTTTCCTTTTTAGAGTAAATTACCTGTATCTTGGGCTTGGAAAAGATGGGTTATTACCTGCAGTATTCGCTAAAGTTCATTCAACGTGTCACACTCCAGTTTACTCTCAAATCTGGGTTGGAATTGTTGCATTTATTTTGGTTGGAGTGGACTGTTAAACGTGTCTGTGCTGTCACATATTCTGTCAGTTGGATCACTGGTATAGTCTTCTGAAATTTTGTGCATAGAAAACGTTACGCGTTCTATAGTATGTTTTCAAGGTGAATATATAATTTGATGCAGGCAAGTTGAAGTAAGTGAAGCTCTCGCTTCGCGCTTGAAGCTTCGCTTAAAGCTTTTGGAACCAAAACGCTTCGGAGCGCCTCGCGCTTTTTTAAACCAAGCTTAGAATCGATTGAGATTGAAATGAAGGTGTTTTATCTTTTATATAATAATATTAATTATTATTATTATTATTATTATTATTGTTAGTATTATATATATCCACTGGCTGAAACATGACTAACATGTACTTGGTTTTTAATGAAAACAATTTGTTTGATAATTGTCTGAATGATGAAAAGCTAACATTTTTAATATGTATCAAAGCTTTTTATTATCACAAGTTTATGTTCTGCTTATGAATATTGGGGCTAAAATTGAAGTAAATCCTCATGCCATATCTTACATTTCTTGGTACTGTTTGTTCATTTAGTGATAATTCTTAGACTTTTAAAAGTCATCTTTTAATATCAGAAAACTTATCTTTTATTATTTAAAAAAGTTAAAGTCATAAATTAGATCATTCACTATTAGTTAACTATATAGTAGTAAAAAACGCGCCAGAGTCTGGACGCAAGCGTATGCTCTCGGGGCGAGGCGAGGCACAACTTAAGTGCCTCAAACACACTCAGGTGATGAAAATGCTCTGCACCAGCCTGACTGACCCGTTTATATTTGTAACGTGCAGTTGTTCTTTGTGGGCGGAAGGTTTGTCATTGCATGTGATGGTGTTTGGGTGCTTTATCTGCAGAAACGGCTTGAAAGTTCAGTCGTGGTCATTTATAAATATTTTTTATTCTGGGTTCTTCCATGCACTATCCAGCTAAGCAATTTTTTTTCTCTTAATAGCCTTTGGTGCACCTGAAGTTGTCGTATCAATATTCCGAGGACAATTATTCAAACATAAAAGATACTTTATATTGCTCATCTTGCCAACATCCATATTCCGAGGACAATTATTCAAACATAAATCGGTCGAACCGCCTTTATTCTCAATTGTAAAGATGCTGGATTAATATTTTTAATGTTTATGGATATTCAGACAAGGAAGCTTTGAGAGAGTCCTTCCGCAATAATCAGGTTTGTTTATTGACCCATTTGAGATAATGTAAAACCAAATTGACCCATTTATACATCTTGAATGAGAAATGTTGACTTTTGTTGAAAATCAGGCGATAACGAGACAATGTTTGGAAGCTCTGGATTACTTGCATGAATTGGGAATAATACATTGTGATCTAAAGCCGGAAAATGTTCTTATCAAAACACCGGATAAGAGACCTTCTGTTTGTTCTGCTGCTAAGCCTGTGCCTAAAGTATAGTGCTGATTTCATGATGCTGCTGGGTCTTAATACAGCCTTAAACTGCATGTGTAAGGCTGTTAAGAGCTGTCCTGTAGTAAAAGGTCCAGGGGTAATTTGGTAAAAAAGACTGATGGGTTTAAGGTGAGTTGCAGATCTAACTGGTTGGGTTGCAATGCTGTCCGTTTACTCATTCAGGTGCTCTCACCTTGGGTTTGTGACATCCGTTCCCTATGTTCGAGTTTGGCTCCCGTTTTCTGGTTCGAGTTTTGCTGCATCGATATTGGTATCTCTGTTTCTACGTACCGAGCTGGGAATTATTGGATGTGTTTTACTTGGTGCTGCTGGTATGCTACTTCCACTCCTGAGTCTGGCTACTCGGTTTATAAGCTTTGGATTTAGGCTGTCAAGATTCAGCATAACATACTGAAGGCTAGGGATATCCTGGTGTGGTTGGGCTCTGATCTTGTGATCCAGTTGAAGGCCCAAAATTGGGGTATGAAAACCCAAATGTGACTTGCTTGTTGTCAAGGGCACATGGACTTCAAATTTGTAAACATATATTAGAATTATATTTTGTCGATGCATAATAAATAGTCATAAAAATGCTTGTTCATCGAAAGAACTTCACATTTTTCTCTTGCCGGTCGCGTACAAATCATCAAATATAAATGATCTTTAAAATAACCTTATCTAAGACTAATATGCAGTAGAATGGTAAAAAAAGGCTACTTTGTATAAACATTTCGGTTCCTTTTGTATATCAATTGACATTAAAAAAAGGCTACTTTGTATAAACATTTCGGTTCCTTTTGTTAAATGTTAGTTGTGATGCTTCTTAAAAATGATATATCTTTTATTTATTAGTTTTCGCTATTATTATTAATATCATGGTAACCAATGTTTGCTATTTTCTTATTTAGTGTTCGTTATTATTTAATTGAGATCTATAAGGATTATGACATAGACATACTACACCGATGCTACGAATAAGAAAACTAGCACACATATAATACATTATATCACATATATCACGAGTGGATTGATAAACTAACGATTTATGAGTACATCCGTTTGTATTAGCAAAGTTTCTTTTTGAAGCATAAGGTACCGCCATTTGGGTTCCATCCTGGGGCCAACGCATATTCAATACCCCACTCTCCCCATGATTCTAGCTTCCTCACCACCTATAAGAACCCATTGTAAGAACGGGTCGGGTAATGTGTCAAAGTAAGGCATGTTGGGCTGGGCTAGCTGACCCACAATCATTATCCGTTTACCTGGATTTTATAAAATAAATGTGAAAATGGATATTTTGTACAAGTAGAAACGGGTCGCCTTTGGTTGGGTTAGTATTTACAAGCTACTGGATGACGACGACGACGATAGTGGCAAACTTGGCAGCTTTGTTAAGTCCAAAAAGACCAATATGAAGGTGAAGAGACTTAGAAAAAAAGAGTGAAACGAATATGAAAATGATGAGGTATTAATTCTTATACTAATTTATGGTATAATTGATTTGTTTGTTATTGTAAGTTGTTGTACTGGTGACTTATGGAATAATTGGTATTGATCTTGACCGTATCTGGTGTGCAGGGAGCTATAAATTTGAAAGAAGAAAGACAAGTGAAACAAAAAGATATCCATATGATGGTTTTGAGGTTTTGATATATCATCAATTTATTGCCATGAAACAAAATTTAGTGTCACTCCATATTCTTAATATATTATGATATTTAGTGGCAATTTTTTGGTCAAATATTAATACCAAAGTTCTATTATTATGACAGTCTAAAGAAGAAAGAATCCATGACTAAACACGAGAGGATCACATAAAAGCCCTCCTTGAGCAGGTACATTTTACATGCACGTTATAGTTTCGGATTGTGGGCAAGATTCATGGGTTGGGTAACGAGTCAAAACAGGTCATCATTAGTATGGGCCGAAACGCCGCGTCGCACAATAACCACCAAACGCCACCACGAAACAACCAATCGCCGCACACTATTGATTCTCCGCCGCTGAAGAAGGCCGCAACCGACCTTCACGTTCTGCTACACTGCCACCACCGTCGTCGCATGCCACATCGGAAACTACATTCTCGTACATAGCCCTAAACTCACCAACCTAAGTGATATGTTTCCCGCCGCATCGCGCGGGTAAACGACTAGTATATATATATATATATAGGAGAAGGATACGTTAGAAATCACCCTTTATTGCGAGAACCGCGAGAACCAGTGTGAACACAAACAGTAATACCTAAAAAAATCTAAGAAACACCCCAAAAAAAAAAATTTACTATTTTTTTTTGGAAAAATCGCTATATTTCATTTTTTTCGAGTAACATTTATCCATGCAAATGTGCATTTGTATCATTTCTTTGACAAATTCCGTAATTCATTACAAATATTACACAATTGCACTTTCATTTTCACTACCACGTGTAATACACTACTTTTTACGTTAACAATATTAGAAATGCACATGCGCATATATATGTATCAACATGAAATAAGATGTGTTGGTATACTACTTTCTCTTTCATCTATCATTCCATCCATAATACACAAACATGCACATGTGCATTTTTTTTTCATTTCTTTGACAAATTCCGTAATTCATTGCAAATATTAGACAATTCCACTTTCATTTACACTACCATATGTAATACACTACTTTTTACATTACCAATAATAGAAATGCACATGTGCATCTATATGTATCAACATGAAATAAGGTTCTCACTGGTTCACACTGGTTCTCACTGGTTCTCGCAATAAAGGGTGATTCCTAACGTATCCTTCTCCTATATATATATATATATATATATATATATATATATATATAATTAACAATATAGTGTAAGTCGTATATAAGTATCCGCGTTTTCAAGTTTGCGTTGCCTTTTCAGAGCGATTGAGTTGAGCATGCTAGCGTGTGCGCGTTTACACTCGTTTAAATACTAAGATATTCATATTTATCTATTATTATTATTATATATAATAGGTCACATCATAATTAATTGCGTTTTGAGTCTGCGTTGCATTTGCGTCGCATCACGACGAGCGAGGCGAGTAGCTTAAGTACTCACGCGATGTCATTGTAAGCGTTAGTGTATGCGTTGTGATGTGCGATATTGTCACACCCCAACCGATGGCGGAATCATCGGGGCACGGCGCTAGGCGATTCAGATTGCTCAAGAGAATCCATAACAACTACAAAGCGACAATATTGATTACATTTGTTATCCCATGCTAACAAACAATACAATCACATAACTTATCACAGATTTCTTGTCCTCTCGAACAATACAATCCGACAACCTAGATTTTACGTGAGTTTCTAGATTTCCTAGCTTGACCTGATGTAGACTGCGACTAAACCTGCAACATACGTTAAAATATTGTCAATACAAAAAGTATTAGCGAGTACACAGGTTTGATATGTAATAGTATAATGGATAAAAGTGCTGCGAATCTCCTACATACATAAACGAGATACACGACACACATACTCACAAAACCGATACTACCAGCTAAGTCCTCGATGCTCAAATATGCGATGGCAACTAGAACCCGTCGGGCGCAATAGTACTATACTAGTCATGGTGGGACGTCGCGAGTATAAGTCCTAGCACATATGTAACTAGCATCACGTATAACTATGCACGTAAGTCATTCGCAAGTGATAAGTAGTTTAAGCATTTGATATAATTCGATTTGATAGCAACGTATGTTACACCCAAAAGTGCAAAAGCAAAAAGCGTTCAAGTATACTCACAATGCGTAATCAGCGAGAACACAATTTGATTGGATCGGTAAAGAGCGCGTCTGCGCTAGCCTAAACATTGAATGGTATTTTAAGCGATGCACGGTTTAAGTGGGAATAGTATCGTAATGACAGTTATCCAGTCGGATGGTACTCATCCGGTCGGATGACCTCATCCGGTCGGACAACAGTTTTTTTGGTCGGATGCTGATAACCGATCGGATAACCTCATCCGGTCGGATAACAGTGGTTTGGGTCGGATGACAGACATCCGGTCGGATGACATGTTGTTTGGTCGGATGGTATGGTATCCGGTTGGTTGGCATGCTATCCGGTTGGTTGGCATGCTATCCTGTCGGATGACATGTTATCCGATCGGATGGCATGTTGTTTGGTCAGATGACATGTTGTCCGGTCGGATGGCATGTTGTCCGGTCGGATGGCAGGTTGTCCGGTCGGATGACACGCTATCCGGTCGGATGACCTGTCTGGCTGGTTGACAACAGTCCGTTCCAACGTCCCGATCAACTATTTTGATGGTTTTTGGAAGGATTACATGTGGTTTTACTGAGATGGTGTGATATCGTATTAAACAAATGAAATTTATCAGTTCCGACCCGTTCTAACGGCCGGGAACCACCTCGTTATGTCGAATCTGGCCGTTCTTGGCGTTCTTCCATATTTAACCCGAATCACACAACATTTTGATTAGATACATAGATCTTTAGGGGAGATTGATATAAAAACATGTGGAAATCACCCAGATCTGAGTTGTTCATGGTGTAATGAAGTCACACTTTAAAGTTCATATGAATTCTTGATGACATCATCTTAGAACACCTCAAATCGGTAGATTTCACGGTTAAAAGTTGAGTTTCAAAAGATAGAAAGGTGTAGAATTAAGTGTAGATCATAGAAGTACAAGATTTGGGTTGAGATCTTACCGGAATCGCGAGAAATCAAGAGAAAAGGGTCCAAGAGCGTGCTGGTCGAGTGGGAGCTGTCACATCACTGTTTAAGTGAAGGGACAGGACCTATTTATAGGCATAGGGGGAGCGGAGGTGATTTGGTGATCCGAGATTTGGGTTGAGATCTTACCGGAATCGCGAGAAATCGAGAGAAAAGGGTCCAAGAGCGTGCTGGTCGAGTGGGAGCTGTCACATCACTGTTCAAGTGAAGTGACAGGAACTATTTATAGGCATAGGGGGAGCGGAGGTGATTTGGTGATCCGGGTCGGATGGCCTATCCGTTCGGATAGCCACTCCGGTTGGGTCTTCGGTGCGGAGAATTTCATAGTTTCGAGCGTTGCGATAGTTTTGGGTATGCGTTTCCTATATTTAATTATTATTATTATTATTATTATTATTATTATTATTATATATCTTTAATCACTAGGGGCCGTATTTACGTATCCATATGTTAAAGTTGTGATACAATAATCCGGGTTTTGTTTCGAGTATGCAATTACCTTGCGACGCTTCACGGTCATTGAGGAGGGTAGAGTAGGTCCTCTCTTTCTATGTCATCGTGAACGTTATTGTGTGTTTTAAGTAATGAGTTGCCCTGCGACACATCACGGCTATCAAGAAGGGTAGAATTGGTCCTCACCTGACATCTTCGTGGTTGTCGGCAAGTGCAATGTGATGTGATAGTGATAAAATATGCGATAATATGCGAAAATGTTTTGATATAGCGATGTATGCGATATAGTTACATTATGATCCGAATCTCTGGTGCTAGGCGTAATGAGTATAGCGAGTAGTAACAACGCACGAAAGTGCGGGTTGTTATAGTCTCCCCTGCTTTAGGAAATTTCGCCCCGAAATTAATCCACCAGCAGGGTTGCGAGAGTTGATGCAAATTAGATTAGCGATAAAAGCGACGAGTGTAGCGAGTGATCGATAGCGGATTACCATGCGATAGCTTTGCGGAGACCGGCGAGAGCGACGAGAAATATGATTCGAACAATCAAAAGCGATAACATATCGAGAATGCGACTCCAAAGCGTTTTAAATTTTCGAAAAGTCGATTAGTTTGGAAAAACTTGTTCATGAAGATCTTCACACGGTGCGGCATTAACTGTAGCGATGTTCACACCAACGCTATGAGAAGGGTTTTGTTAGGTTATTAAAGGATTTTAAGGTGGTCAAAATTCGTTTTACGAAATTTTCTCGTTTTGTACAATGGTTTTGATTAGTTCTTAGAAAAGTTTTGTAAGAAAAGGTCAGTTTTAAAATTTGCATAAACAAAGCCTTTTTAATTGTACCAAAAATTTTAATTTATGGTCGGCCCTGCATGGCACTTTCCCACGAAAGTTCTGCAATATGGGTAAAACACTTATATATAGGAAGTACCAGTGTCATCCGTGTCGACATAGTACAGACAGAATTGCGATGACTCGATCCAAACGAGAAGGGTTGGATTCAGTCTTGAGTGATGAAGTCGTTTTAAGACTCCGTTCAGCGATACAAGTGAGGTAATAATCGATTAATAACACAACATAACGCGATAAGCGAAAGTGGCGACGATAAGTAAAAAAGCGATAAGCGAAGAGCGATGAGCGATAGTGTCAAGTGATAGCGACAACCGTCGAGTGATAAGCGACAGTCGATGCGTTGTAAGCGATGGGGACATGCGATTTGATTAGGCTTAACAACACTACAATTTTAAATTAACATTAGCCCACATGGCCTTTTTCCACGAAAGTCTGCTGATACGGCTAAAACACCACCATGTCTTAGCCCTATTAGTTTCGTCTCGTGAAGCGAGGTCGTGTGTGCTGACATAACGCAGATAACACAATTAGCGATGGCAATAAGTGATGAAAATATCGGAGCGATGAGTTAGGTGCGAGAAGCGTTATGGCGAAAAGCGATGAGTAACGTGCGATACTTGTCAGCGATTCATGATACGCGATTCTCAGCAAGCGACACAGTAGCGGTAAGCGATAGAGTGATATACGCGTAATAAGCGATGCATAACAAGTGACACACATACGTAAGCGATTAAGCGAGAACACACTAAAAGCGATAGCGATTCACACAACAAGCGATAACCAGCGATAGAAATTACGAGGTACGCACAATATGCGATTGCGATTTCAAGCCACACGATAGGCGTTTTGGGATGATGAACACACAATAAACGATAGCGCGGGACACATAATATACGATTGCGATTTGCGGGATAGATTCTAGCGATAATGCGATTGTAAGCGTGTTGACTTACGGAAAGTATGTCTATTACACACCTTGAGTTGCAATTGAGATTGTTACGCCTTGCGATGTATAGTTTAGTGTGTCGAAAATAACCACAATAACATAATAGGTCTACGTTCCAACTCCACATGGCACTTTCTTCACAAAACTTTGGTTGGCATGGCGAAGCACCATCATGTTTCCACGATACGCCTTCGTTCCATGAATAGATGTCACACTTCGTCAGACATGGTCAAGACGCTTATATATAGGAAGTACCTGTGGCGTATCCACCATGCTTAACCATGCCCTGAACGTTAAGGCATCATTGAAACTCACTACGATCTCCGTGCACTAACCAAAATAATCCCGTGTGCACCCGTGGTTAATCTGATTCTTGCACGTTTATCGTACCTTATCTCAAGAACGCATAGTAGGGGTAAAATACAATATATAGTATATAGTGCTAGTATTAGATTGTGCGCGAGTATAAGAGAGAAATAGTATCCACATGCGTCGAGAGATAGAATAAGTTCAACATTTAAAAGAAATTAACGGCGAAAGTCATAGCATTACAACGATATGGGAAACAAAATAATATTGTTGTGGAGGGCTTCTGCGGAGACTGCGGTTGTTGATGAAAATCCTCAAGGCTGCGGCCCTGTGCGGCAGTTCTGGGTAAAATGACCATACCAGTTGCAATTGTCGCAATAACGACAGCTAGTTCCTGGTGGGTGATGATACGTACACATGAGACACAGGGGATGAGCTCCGTTATAGGCGCGCTTCAAGTGAACTGGTGCTGATCAGAGAGGTTCTGGTTGCGGCAGTCCCGTTGTCGAAGAGTCTGGGCTCACGGTCTTTCGTTTATGGCTTGGCTGTGCTTCCTGGGATGATGCGGTGTCATTAGCAGATTCGTCTGATGACTCACCGGTGACATCCTCGGAATAATCTTCAGAGGAGTCTTCGGAGGAATCGTCAGATGAACCATCGGTAGATTCGCCAGAGGAATCAACGACAGTTACATGATGAGCCTGCTTGACAGGATTCTTGGAGTAAAATCCGTCTAAGACTCGTTTGATGTTAATTTCTGCGGCTAAGCGGTATGTTTCTTCGATAGTGGCAGGTCTTGCAGCTTCGACAAAGTCGCCCACACACTCAGGCAAGCCGCGAATATACTTCGTGATGGCTTTTCCTGAGGTGTCGACTTGACTTGGGCAAATAATGCCCAGCTGTTTGAACCTTGCAGTGTAGCCAGCGTTGTCACCTTCGTCCTGTTTGATTTTCCAAAATTCGTCTTCCAACTTCTGAATCTCATGGGGAGGGCAATACTCCTTCTTCATGAGCTCTTTCAACTCATCCCAGGAGAGAGCATAAGCCGCGGAGATCCCACGTTTGTTGCGTTCGGCTATCCACTAGTCGAGTGCTCGCGATTGAAATACTCCGATAGCGCAAGTAGTACGGAAACTATCGGGACACCCACTTTGACGAAGAGTAACTTCGATAGAATCAAACCACTGGAGTAGTTGGGAGACACCTCCTTCACCCGTGAACTCCATCGGATCACAGGCTTTGAAGTGATTGTAAAGAAATGTAGATTGCGGCTCTTTTATCTTGACGTCTTTCGAAGCTCGAGAGTTGTTAAGAGAGTGCACCTGAGCGACGATCTGAGGAATCATTTCGGCCACTCCCTTGACCACAAGGGAGGTGATCCTCTTTTCGTCCCTTCGTTTGGCTCGTCTCCTTGCTGACATTCTCGAAGTTGAGTTGTTGGAAGGCATCTAGACAGGAAGAGACTTGGAGTGAGATTCGATCATAATGATTTTTGATTTTTGCGATGCGATTGAGCGCGTTCAAAACTTGATGCGATAATATAATAGAAATGCGAAATCACATAGGAGCCACACGAAATTCCTAAGTTCTCACACAATGACTTGTTTGTTTATACGTATATATATTTATATAGATGTAATTTGTAATCATACACATACAGGTCGATTGGGAATATGCGAGGACGCGTTGAGGTGAGAAAGCGAGGGCGAGGGCTAGAGATTATGCATTAGTTTCATTGCGAACATTCGGTCTTCGTTTTAGATTGCGATGGCTGTGCGAGTTGTGCTTTTTTGTAAAATAGGGAGCGAAAATTGATAAATCGTGAAATTGATAAGGCGTAAAGTTTAAATTTTAAATAGAGTCCATATAGCGTAAAGTCAGTGAGTCGGAGGCTAGAAAAGTAGGTAGAGTACCTCGGGTGTTTAGGCGTCGACTACCCAAGGTAACCCAACTATGCCCAACAAGTTTGTGCACGCGCGTTGTCCTAGAAGACTTTTGCTTCCACTGGGATGCAGCTCATGGCATTCGTCCTCCTAGTCATCGTGTGGCTCGAGTCATTGTTATGGTCGAGTCCTTAGTGGGAGCTTTTGAAAACCTTTTTACAGAGAGTGGAACGGTTCATTAAGATACGGGTTTCACCCCTGACTTAATAACTTCGCCCCTAGCTGTGGTTGTGCTCTCCGAATAAATTCGGAAGTCCCACTAGATTTTGAAATGGAGACTTTAGTCGAGATATGGATGTCACTCCTAGCTCGACGAAGAGTTCTCGTGCTAGAAAAATGCGCTGAGTGAGCGATTTCATCGAGAGTTCTTGGTTTTCACGCCTGATCTCGACTGGGTCACTCGGTTGTGTTATGCGAGTATTTTCAAAAATGTGTGTATTGTGTTGGCCTTAGGAAAGGCTAAATGATATTCTAGCCTTAGGAAAGGCTCTTCGCGTGAAATTGTAGTATGCGGTGTTTACGCGAAGTAGTAGCTTTTAGCGAATGCGAACGAGAGTATCAAGTAGGCCCGTGAAATCCTACTAAGTTCGCACGAGTCAGCCCGTTGGTACTTAGACTATAGACTAGGTCGTTTCCAAGACATCGACCCGGACTAGGTCGAGTCTTGCCTAATTCCCTATAGTTATGGCTCTTATACCAATCTGTCACACCCCAACCGATGGCGGAATCATCAGGGCGCGGCACTAGGCGAATCAGATTGCTCAAGAGAATCCATAACAACTACAAAGAGACAATATTGATTACATTTGTTATCCCATACTAACAAACAATACAATCACATAAGTTATCACAGATTTCTTGTCCTCTCGAACAATACAATCCGACAACCTATATTTTAGGTGAGTTTCAAGACTTCCTAGCTTGATTTGATGTAGACTGCGACTAAACCTGCAACATACGTTAAAATAATGTCAATACAAAAAGTATTGGCGAGTATACAAGTTTGATATGTAATATTATAATGGATAAAAGTGCTGTGAATCTCCTACATACATAAACGAGATACACAACATACATACTTACAGAACCGATACTACAGCTAAGTCCTCGATGCTCGAATACGCGATGGTAACTAGACCCCGCGGGCGCAATAGTACTATACTAGTCATGGTGGGACGTCGCGAGTATAAGTCCTAGCACATATGTAACTAGCATCACTATAACTATGCACGTAAGTCATTCGCAAGTGATAAGTAGTTTAAGCATTTGATATAATTCGATTTGATAGCAACGTATGTTACACCCAAAAGTGCAAAAGCAAAAAGGGTTCAAGTATACTCACAGTGCGTAATCAGCGAGAACACAATTTGATTGGATCGGTTAAGAGCGCGTCTGCGCTAGCCTAAACATTGAATGGTATTGTAAGTGATGCACAGTTTAAGCGGGAATAGTATCGTAATGATAGTTATCCAGTCGGATGGTACTCATCCGGTCGGATGACCTCATCCGGTCGGACAACAGTTCTTTGGGTCGGATGCTGATAACCGGTCGGATAACCTCATCCGGTCGGATAACAGTGGTTTGGGTCGGATGACAGACATCCGATCGGATGACATGTTGTTTGGTCGGATGGTATGTTATCCGGTTGGTTGGCATGCTATCCGGTTGGTTGGCATGTTATCCTATCGGATGACATGTTATCCGATCGGATGGCATGTTGTTTGGTCGGATGACATGTTGTCCGGTCGGATGGCATGTTGTCCGGTTGGATGGCAGGTTGTCCGGTCGGATGACACGCTATCCGGTCGGATGACCTGTCTGGCTGGTTGACAACAGTCCGTTCCAACGTCCCGATCAACTGTTTTTGATGGTTTTTGGAAGGATTACATGTGGTTTTACTGAGATGGTGTGATATCTTATTAAACAAATGAAATTTCATCAGTTCCGACCCGTTCTAACGGCCGGGAACCACCCAGTTATGTCGAATCTGGCCGTTCTTGGTGTTCTTCCATGTTTAACCCCAATCACACAACACTTTGATTAGATACATAGATCTTTAGGTGAGATTGATATAAAAACATGTGGAAATCACCCAGATCTGAGTTGTTCATGGTGTAATGAAGTCACAGTTTAAAGTTCATATGAACTCTTGATGACATCATCTTAGAACACCTCAAATCGGTAGATTTCACGGTTAAAAGTTGAGTTTCAAAAGATAGAAAGGTGTAGAATTAAGTGTAGATCATAGAAGTACAAGATTTGGGTTGAGATCTTACCGGAATCGCGAGAAATCGAGAGAAAAGGGTCCAAGAGCATGCTGGTCGAGTGGGAACTGTCACATCACCTATTTATAAGCAAAGGGGGAGCGGAGGTGATTTGGTGATCCGGGTCGGATGGCCTATCCATTCGGATGGCCCATCCATTCGGATGGAAATTCGTTCGGATGGCCTATCCGTTCGGATGGTCTATCCGTTCGGATAGCCACTCGGATTGGGTCTTCGGGTACGCGTTTCCTATATTTAATTATTATATATATATATATATATATATATATATATATATGTATATATTTAATCACTAGGGGCCGTATTTACGTATCCATATGTTAAAGTTGCGATACAATAATCCGGGTTTCGTTTTGAGTATGCGATTACCTTGCGACGCTTCACGGTCATTGAGGAGGATAGAGTAGGTCCTCTCTCTCTATGTCATCATGAACGTTATTGTGTGTTTTAAGTAATGAGTTGCCCTGCGACACATCACGGCTATCAAGAAGGGTAGAATTGTTTCTCACCTGACATCTTCGTGGTTGTCGGCAAGTGCAATGTGATGTGATAGTGATAAAATATGCGATAATATGCGAAAATGTTTTGATATAGCGATGTATGCGATATAGTTACATTATGATCCGAATCTCTGTTGCTAGGCGTAACGAGTATAGCGAGTAGTAACAACGCACGAAAGTGCGGGTTGTTACAGATATAGCGTGTTGAAAGTATGCGTTGTAATGCGAATATATGCGAAGTAGCGTTGTAAGCGATATAGTTACATTATGATCCAAATCTCTAGTGCTAGACGTAACGAGAGTAGCGATAGTAACAAGCGCGAAAGTGTGGGTTGTTACAACAAGTTATTCAATTTTGGTGTGTACCTTAATCATTATAGCACTGAAAATGACCGGCTTTGATCTCTGGCTCCCATTGTATGACAAATATGTAATTCTTGTGACAAGATAAAATCCCAAGAAATATTAAATGAGTACCTACGAGTTTTCTCTATGTATAAAATCATTTTTGAAATACTATTTTCAAAATTAGTCAGTTAAGTGTATTTACCAGTGAAAACTGACGTATATTCAAAAGATTGAACTGCAGGTACCGAACCTTGATATTAGGCTGGGAATCCGGGTCGACAATGATAAAGGCTATGAAATTTGCAACTCCTAGCTTAAGGCCTATGATGTCTAAAGCTTGTTTTACTAGATCCTACATATAGGCTTATACTTGAATACTTGTATAAATTTTATTTATATTCAAGACTTTTATTGAATGAATATTTTTACTCCAATACTTCCGCTGCATTATTAAATTGTGATACTGTTATACAATCGTCACGCTTAAACCCTATCCATCCGGGCCCACCGGAAATCGGGGTGTGACATCATCATAGGCTTAAGTTTTTCATATCCCTAGAATTTATAATTACCTACTACATACTACTAGTTTGAGTAGAGGGGACTGTTTGTAATCATTAACTATGACAACTCGTATTTCAGAAACTATTTTTGTGCTTGATGTAACTTGTATGAACTCTATGTGACTAATTGATATGTTTGTTTTAATGAATGATTATAAGTTGTATGCTACGTGTTATGTGTGATTGTATTACAAGCACGAATAATTAATAGCCCTCGATCGCACAAGACTATCTAATCGTACAAGCCCTTTTGGGCACACCACTCTCGGCCCACACCTCTTGTAATCGAAACCAAGGGGCAACCCATGCAAGGGTTCGGCCCACTCCTTTATATCATTGTTTGATTATTGTATGATCGATGCTTGTTGTATGATTGGCTAGATGTTATTTTATGTGTGATGTTTAAAGTACTATGTTGGTGAAGTTCTTGATAATTAACCTGTTAGATCAATATAGGGATTGTATGTTTGATAAATGTTTGATGTTGATTTAGATAATTAAGAACCGAATGAATGTAATCGGCTGTATGCATGTGTAATCGGATCAATTGTATGGTAGAACAAGAAGTATTGTATGATGATTTGAAACCATTAATCTGATAGTTTAATGTTATAAGTTGTTGTTGATGCTTTGAATATGTTTAGGGTTCATAAGAAATTAGATGATAAAGTCTTGATTTAATCGATCTAAGGCAAAGTTGGAAACTGTTAGCATTGATTGATTGAGTGGATAGGAAATTGGAAACTGTTTGAATGATTCTAACTAATGTGCAAGAATTATGGAATGTTAAAAACCGATCGCACAAGCCGGTCGCACAAGCCAGTCGCACAAGCTAGGGTAGGTAGGGTACAACAGTTAAAGCACAATGTGCAACCCCTTAAAGCTCAGTCACACAACATCTTGTGAATCGCACAAGGTTGTGCAGATCGCACAAGATGTTGGGCCACTTAAATCTCTAAGTTGTTGGGCCGAATAGCCCAATATCCAATCGTGCAAGTTATGTTGGATCGCACAAGTGTAACTGGACTGCACAAGTTGATATTCTGTTTGCACGTTTGGGCCATACGGGTTTTGCATTGCATGTTTGGGCCGGGTATGTTCTCAATCGCACAACCCGTTGTGAGTCGCACAAGGTTGTGCTGGACGCACAACAGGTTGGGCCGGTTGTTATTGGGCTTCACTCTTTGGATCGCACAAGATGATTGGGCCTGCACAACCATAACAGCCCAATCATCTATGTCGCACAAGTTAAACATTATGTGGACTTGACTGATTTACATGTTCTACGTGTTTGCTATGATCATTACGTGTTCGTAACCTGTTAGCTTATGTGTAAACCTGCGTGCACTACTTGAACCTAGACCTGACTTGTATGGTAACCATGTTAGGACGTGGTTGACCCCATATAGCTCAAGTGACATTTTTGTGTATCTGCCAAGCTAACCTAAGGTGAGTTCACACTTTCTAAAAGGCATGGGATTCCCGGTGGTTGGGAATGGGTAATTGATTGAAAGGAAACCTACGTATTCTCTTGGTTAGAATACGTACCTCCACCCTCTTAATTGAAGGGTGACAACATTGTTACTAGACCAAAAACTCTATCATTAAGTCCCTCATTTTTATATCGACTTAATCGCCGGGCCAATGGCGAACGGGTCATTAGTTAAATAGCGCTATTAGGTTTGACAAGCCTCACACCCTGCCGTAGAGGACGGGAATGGACTAATGGAGCTGGGAACGTCAATGATGATAGACATTGACTTAGGGCACCCAACTTTCTCAGTCAGTAGTCGATATGGTAACGGGTCTAGTGGGATATTCATGGGGTAGCCCCCACGGCTGGGAGCCAGAGTAAAAGGAATGGTTAATCATGTTTTTCAACTATGGGGTAACCCACACGGCAAGTAAGCCTGCTAAAGGAAACTTATGTTTTTGAAACAACTTAAAACGAACGCCCAACTGTGAACTCGCTCAACTTTGTTGTTGATTCGTTACTATATGCCTTGCAATTCGTTAGTATATGCCTTGCAGGTCGTTAGATGCTTAGATGGAGCTTGCACGAGAAGGAGAGGTCGTTGTGGAACATGGACTGTTGAGTTCCATGTTAAACATTTGAACTTTAAAATTTATGTTTTGGTTTTAAAATTTATGCTTCCGCTGATAACTTGAATTTGGTTAATTTCTTTTGGACACCAATTATATTGTGGATGGTTTTATATTTACTTTAATACATTGTTCAATATGATTGGTGTCTTGATCCTGGTCATGTCACACCTCCTGCGGTGATATTCCGCTTGTGGATTTTAGAGGTGTGACATTAACTGTCGGTTGCGTCGAAAATTTCGGATATGGATTCGGATAGTGAACCCAGGTATCCAAAAAATTCGGATATCTACAATTCGAATAGGATTTTGAACACCCCTAATGCTGGCATATTTTGAACACTAGTTTGACAAAAAATATGATTAAGAAAAATATTACAATATTCAAGAAACTATATTTTTACATAAACTCAGATGAAGTAAAATCACAAATGCAAGCAAGTGCATTATTTGCATACACATAAATTATCTAATTATAAATACTTTTAATCGGTTATCACTAGAAGAAATAGAGCTTCCAATGAACAACAGAACCATAATCAACTCATAGCTCGGAGAGCAGATTCGTCACCTCTGGCCGTGGCTTGAACTTGGCTCCCAACGGTATAGCCTTAAGCATGGTGACCCCAAGACCTCCGGTCATATCAACCATCACTTTACTCGTACGTTCCCAATCAAAGCATTGAATAATCGACCCTAAAGCCATCCCAAGCATTCGAATCGCCAACGCTTCCCCTGGACAACTCCTCCTTCCGGACCCAAATGGCAATAACTTAAACCCGTCTCGTGTCCCTTCTAACCCTTCAAACCTTTCTGGTTTGAAAGTTTCTGGATCATCCCACACCTTTGGGTCATGGTGTATGGCCCATTGGTTAACAATCAACATCGTCCCACGTGAGATGTTGTACCCACCAACAACACAATCACTTGACGCCTCGTGTGGAACTAGTAACGGGCCAGTAGGATACAATCGTAACGTGTCGTTTATGATACAGCGAAGATAAGGTAAGTTGGGTATGTCCGACTCATCAACTAGACGATTGTTTCCTGTAACGCTATCGATTTCGTTTTGTGCCTTTTTTAGAACTTGTGGGTGGTTTAGCAAAACTGATATAACCCATTCCATGGCTCCAGCCGTTGTATCACTCCCTGCTGATAATAAAACCTGATAACAATAATCATTCACTGGAAGTCTACGCATTAATATAACCTAAAAATAATATAATGATCATTTTCTAATGTAATACTGAAATTAATTTTTTAGAAAAATGAACTTATATACCAGCACAAGGTTTCGAATCATTGTATCAGTGTAGTACTCCGGCTCCGATTCTTGCAACGATAACAACACTTCAATCATCGTCTTTCTCTTATTTAGATCTCCAGTCCCTTTGGATTTTCTAAGTTGCTCAATCAACATCTGAAAGAAAACATCTCTCTTCTCCTGCAATTTAATCAACTTCTTCTCCAAACCCTTCACTCCAAACCAACTCAATACCGGCAGGTAATCTCCGAGGTTAGAAGCTCCCCCAAGCACTAACGTCTCACCCACTATCTCCCGGAACCGATTCCCTTCCTCCTCCAACTCCGGATTATCGTCGCCGAAGTACCTCTTGCCAGAGATCATCCTCATCATCACATTCAACGTCAGTTCGTAAAACATAGACGTCATTGTCACCTAGACGAGGGGATTGTTAATTGATAAACATGTACGGAGAAAAAACCGCTAAGGTTATGGGCCCCTAAGTTGATGTTTTTAACTAAAAGACAGGCAAATTACCAGACAAGTTAATTATGTTATGAAGGTAAGTGGGCTAAAGCCCTCAAACACACCTAGGGCTGTTCATGAGCCGAGCCGAGCCGAGCCAGGCCAAGCTCGGGCTCGGCTCGATTATAAACCGAGCTGGCTCGGCTCGGATTTGAAACCGAGCTAAAAATCTAAGCTCGGGCTCGGCTTGGTTTTAAACCGAGCTAGCTCGGCTCGGCTTGGTTTGGCTCGATTTTATAAAAAAAAACCTAATATATACCTCTTAAAATTTAATAGCCTAAAATATTATTCAATAATTTAAAAGAATATATTCAAAATAAGTTCAACCTAATACAATTCAAACCAAAATCAAGTTTAATAACGCAAAATAAGTTTTAATTTCAATAAAATACAATATTAGTTTACTAGTATGGTAATCAATCTTTAAATATGTCATAAATATCAAAGTACAAACCTATATACATGTAAATAATAATCAATTTTTTTTGTAATATATTATAATGTATATAAAATTAAAATTTATTATAAGTAAAATAATTCGAGCTAAACCGAGCCGAGCTACAAAGCGAGCCGAACCGAGCCAGCTCGGCTCGTTACGAGCCGAGCCGAGCCGGCTCGACTCACTTTTAAACCGAGCCAAATCGAGCGAGCTTTTTCCGAGCTAAATCCGAGCGAGCTTTGAGCGAGCTCCGAGCCGCGAGCTTTTTGAACAGCCCTAAACACACCTGAGAAGAACCAGAGTTAAAACTGAACAGCAGTTTACGGATCAGAAGTCTGGTTTCCTCAACGCGGATGTTCTGAAACTCGTTAAGACGGTGAATCGATAAGATCTCGATGGTGGCAATACGGCGGAGGTTGCGCCAGTTGTCGTTGTACGGGGACCACACAAGGTTAGTGTAATTAACGCCAATTATTTTTCCATACAACATCTTGGGGCGGTTTGCGAAGATAATGTCCTTTTTTGACAAACACTCTTCAGCAGCCGAAGGGGAGGAGACTACAAGGACACTCCGAAAACCCAATTGAAGGCGGAAAATTGGGCCGTGTTTGGCGGAGAGTTTGGCTAGAGTTCGGTAGAGTGGTGGTTTGAGGAGGTAGAGGTGGCCGATTATGGGGAGGGAGGGGAAGACGGTGGGGGGGAGGTTGGAGGAACGGCGGAGGAAGTGGGTGGTGATGAGGTAGGAGGCTAAGAGGAGGAGGGTGGTGAGTAGATATGGAAACTCCATTGTTGAAGAGTGAAGAGATCGGGGTGTGTGTGTTTTAGTGTACCATGTGCATGATATTTTATAGATCGAAATGTGGACAAAGAACATAAGTGCATGAATTGTACGTGGTGACTTGTAAGATGGTTGAAGAAACTTGGGCTATCTACTTTATACACGTCGTAAGGCTTCCTCGGTATGGGACCATGGCGTGCATAGATTTAAAATGGTGAAGTGTAGAAAACATACACATTTATTTATTTGTTAATGGTGAAGTGTAGAAAACCTACACATTTATTTATTTATCAACTTTAAAAACGTGGGTGTTGTTCCGCTTCACTAAATCATGTTAAAAGGTATAAATGCATTATTCACTATACGAGAAAATAATTCAAATTACGATATAAGAAAATACTTTGTTGCTAATTCAAATTCGTTTTTAATAAAATTTATATTGTGGTACTGATTTTTTCAACAGATATCAGTTTGAATTGTCAAGCTAACTAAAATATTCAATTATATTTGAAGCGTTTGATTTAGAACAAAACTTTTATTACAAACGTAGATAAAATAAATACGTTACAACGATATATTTGAACGCTATAACACGTTCAAACATAAGAAAAATTTAATGTGCCTCAATAAAATAATCTCGTCGCAACGATAAATGTAAAATACAATTAGTTAAAAAATGGAAAAATAAACTGTTGGTTTCACTACTACAGAAATAGGCATTTGCTACGGCCAAATCCGTAGCAAACACCCTTTTTGCTACAAATTTGCTACGGATTTGGTTCGTAGCTACAAGTCCCGTCGCGGATTTATTTGCTATGAACTTTAGCTACGGAAATTATGTTTGCGACGAATTTAGCTACAAAAAATGGCGTCGGTATTTTAGCCACGAATTTGCTATGAAGAAGGTTGCTACGAAATTTCGCTATGGGTTTTTAGCTACGGAAACTTTTAGCTACGATTGTTTTTTAGCTACGTTTGTTTTTAGCTACGATTGTTTTTAGCTGCGTTTGTTTTTAGCTACGGATACTTGTAGCTACGGAAAATTTTAGCTACGGATGTTTTTAGCTACCAATACTTTTAGCTATGGTTATTTTTAGCTACGTAGTAGTTTTGCTACGAATGGGTTGGCTATGATAATTTGCAATGTTTTTGCTACAAAATTTAACTCGAACTTGCTATCGTTTAGCTATGAAAATTTGTTACCTTTTACAATTTCTTTTGGTACGAAACTTGCTATGTTTTTTGCTATCGGGTGCAAACGAGTCAAACAAGCCCGAGCACGACCTTGTTTAACCTATGAAAGCTTGAGCTTGGCTCGATTCGAGCTTTGTTTCTAAAGCTCGAGCTCGCCTCATAGGTTGTTTTACAAGATCGAGCTCAGCTTGGGCTCGACTCATTTATTATTTATTAAATAATTTTTATTAATTTTGATTATTATTTTATACGTAACTTAGTTATTTTCTCATAATTTAAATATTAGTATTTAATCAAGCTAGTGATTTTCATCTCGCGCGTTGCGCGAGTGAATTCAGTGTTAAATATACTAACGGATATCCATGTTCCTTAACCACAAAACCAACTACCCATGTTGATTTTGCTTAGTACTTTTTCATCACAAACCATGAGTTAGTATGTAAAGGTTTCAAAGTTGAATGAGATGTGATGGGTTTCCGTCATCTCGCGTACACCAAATAGTTATAGGAATAATTGCAAAATTTTAAAACAGAAGAAATAGAGAGTGAACCGGTGGTAGAAAAGCAGATGACAACTTGATAAAACCGTCCGCCGTGAGAAGGGTGTAAATAGCAGCTAGAACAGCATAATTCTTGTGCATACCACTTGACACTCCTTTTGGTGGAGTAGTGGGCTCACTTACTTTACCTTACCAAGCAATTTCGGTACCGGTACCCATATTTGGTGATTTTCGGTACCGAGGTCATCCCTACATATTAGAGCCGTCAAAAACCGACCTGAAAACATGAAATCAAACCATCATGAGAAGCCACAAAACACATTTTGCATACGAATACAACATATAACATAGTCGCAAAAGTCGCTAGGCGTTACCTAGGAGGATTTGAGGGCAGACAAAGGGTACTTGAGCCTCGGAAGCCTGCCTTGTAGCGAGTACTAGGAGTTCGAGACCTTGTTTTACAACCTTGCATATAATCATGTTCATATATGATGTGTGAGACTCGCTACACCAAATTAAAGAACCCCTCTATAATAACCAAATTAAAAGACAAACCAGTCAAACCATAGGAAAGGCTTCCAAATGTGGAATATTTTGAAGAAATATGTGGTTTGAAAAAATAAAGATTGCTTCTAGGTGACCTTGGATTATGAAAGTGTTAATAGGTCAATCGCTGATTCAAACAGCAACTTGTTTTGCTTCCAGCCTGTTACATAAAAGCTTCCGTGTCTCCCATACAATATGGGCAAGCTAAGTAACCATGCGTGCTCCAGCCAGATAACATGGCATAGGCAGGTAAGTCACTGACCGTCCATAAAAGAATAGCTCTCATCATAAAGTTTTCTTTGCGATAAGCATCATAAACTTCAATACCTTCCTCGTACAACTATTAATGGCCTTAGGAAGACATCTACGTTTTGACCCGGGCTCTTTGGTCCAGGAATAACCAAACATAGTTTAATATATGCATCTTTCAAACTCATCCATGGAGGTAAGTTATATATTGTAAGAAAGATGGGCCGCAATGAGTAAGGGTTTGATTCGAGTTATTTGGGTTAAAGTCGTCAGTGCATAACCCGAGACGAACATTCCGGATCTCATTCGCAAAGCCAGGATTCACTGAGTCAAAATGTTTCCAAGCCTTACCATCACTTGGGTGTGCCATGCTACCTTCCTTTGTGTTGTGATCATGATGCCAAGTCATATTTTTTGTTGTCTTTGTAGACATATACAACGTTTTAAGTCTAAGTCCAATCGGTTGAAATTGATCCACTGGAGAATGTTAATGTTGCTAAGTTGACAAATGTGTTCAAATTGGTTGAAATTGATCAGTCTAAGACTGAAGGTCTAAAACAGACGAAGAGGCAAATGAATTATGAAAAAGATAAAGCTTACTACAAAAAGCTTATTGTTCCACCGTGTTATTATAACAACAATCAAAATAGATGGTCGGGTGGTTATCAGGGTGGTAAGAAATATCAGAGAAAGAATTTTCAAAACAGAAGGTTTGCTGAGAAGAAAGTGTTTGTGTCAAGTTCGAGTTCACTTTCTGATGAAGAATCTAAGATTTTTTTCAAAATCAAACAAAGAGTTCTTTGAGAAGAAGGCCTCACAGCCTCAGTCTGAAGGTACAAGTCGGGTAGTTGACACCCGAATATGCTTCAAATGCAATCAAGTTGGACATAATGCACGAAAGTGTACCAACTTGAAACCTAAGACTGAAGTTGTGATGAATTCAAGAAAGAAACATGATGTGAAGGGAAAAACTCTATTGGTTGTTGAGAAAAAGGTTTTGAAAAGTGACAACATCAAATTCAAAATTGAACCTGTTAAGAAGTTGAAAACTAAAAATGACAAATTTTACAAACGGGTTGCGTCACCTAAACAAACATGGAAGCCAAAAAGTGTTTCAAAACCAAAGGTTTCAGAGTCAGAAAAACAATCGTCTTCTACCACACCGGTAAAGATGGATGTTCCTTTGGATTATTATGAACAATTGGAGAAACAATCTTCTACTCCACCGGAGAAGAAGAATGTTCAAAAGAAAGATCAACCAACTGGTCAATTTAAGAAAGTTGAGTTTGTTTTATACAAAAAGGTTGAGGTTGGATCTGAGGAAAGCTTGAAGATGAATGATAAAAACTTTCCACCACTTTATATTGGAAAATCTCACATTAATGTCAAGTTACCCGAGTCAAAAGAGGCTTGGGTGGCAACAAAATCTCACTAAATGTTTGTGATATGTGCAGGAGCTTCCAAGATCCGTTTCACGATGGATTATGGATAGTGGAGCTTCTCGGCACATGACAGGGAAGACAGCGTTGCTGTACGATGTTAGAAATTTTAATGGAGGTTATGTGGGGTTCGTAGGAAACCAAGGTGGTAGAATTGTTGGAGAAGGAACGTTATCCAATGGCATTGTCACGTTTGAAAGAGTTAACTACATTACCGAGCTTGAAAACAATCTTCTGAGTATATCTCAAATCTGTGATAGGATGTATACAACGCACTTCACAGACAAAGAATGTTTGATCTTGAAACCAGGATTTGTTGTTCCCGAAGAATGGATTATCATGAGAGCACCTAGAGTCAATGATCTGTATGTGTTGGATATGAGCGTAGCAACTACAACCACGGGTCAGGCTCATTGTTTTATGTCTAGAGCAACAGAGAAAGAATCACAATTGTGGCACCGAAAAATGGGTCATATACATTTATGAAAAATGAATCACCTGGTGCACAATGATTTGGTTATTGGTGTTCATGTGAAAGGTTTTCATCTTGAAGGGGAGTGCATTAGCTGCATCATAGGAAAGCAAAAGAAGAAATCACACCCTGGAAAGAAAGTCAATTCAGTATCAAGACCTTTATAGAGACTCCATATGGATTTGTTTGGTCCAGTAAACGTCAAAAGCATTACAGGGGATCTCTATTGTCTTGTCGTCACAGATGATTATTCAAGATTTTCATGGGTTCTATTTCTGAAATCAAAAGATGAGACGTTTGATCGTTTGATGACGCTTTTCAAGAAGATGGAAAACTTGTACCAGACATGCATTAGAAGATTACGTTCTGACAATGGTACTAAGTTTAAGAATATCAAGATGGAAGAGTATTGCGATGAAAGAGGTATATTGCATGAATTTAGTGCTCCTTACACTCCGCAGCAGAATGGAGTAGCTGAAAGAAAGAACAGGACACTAATTGAAACGGCCAGGACGATGCTTGCTGATTCCAAACTACCGGTTAACTTTTGGGCAGAAGCAGTATCAGCCACATGCTATACGCTCAACCGGGTCCTTACTGTAAAGAAATTCAACAAGACATGTTTTGAGCTAATCAACAACCGCAATCCGAACCTGAAGTATTTGGAACCGTTTGGGTCTCCCTGCACCATTCGAGAGCCTTTTGGTAAGTTTGGTCCAAAGAGTATCGAGGGAATATTTGTGGGTTACTGAAGTCCACAAAAACGAGTCTATGTTCCAAGCTTGAAGCGGATTATTGAGGCACATAATGTTGAATGTCAAGGCTACATAATGCCACCACAAAAACCCGACGATTCATGGAGTTTTCATTATGACACTTTGTGGAATTCGTTTGACATGGAAGAAGAAAAAGAAAAAGAAGAAGATTTATTTGATGAGTTGGATATTCTGAGAGAGTATGAGTCTTCGCAGGAAAAGTTCCCAGCTGAGTATTCAAGGCAACCACAACAAACTTCAAATGATGATGAAGCAGGTCCAAGAAATGCTGGAGAACATGATGATATTCAACAAAATGAAGTTGCTCATGATAATCAGACAGCAGTCAATGATAATCAAGAATCTGATGATAGACCGGTATTTGATCATGGTGATTCAGATTCTGAGGGGGAGCAAATCCAGATCTCAAGTTAAACAGTTCCAGTCGAGGAACAAGGTGCAAATCAGAATATCACAAATTTGGAAGGTGAGGTAGATGTTCCAGGCAAGATGATGCCAAGAACACTTTCATACCATCCAGAGGAATTGATAATCAGAGAATTGCAGTCAGGAGTCCGCACTAGAAGACAACTTGATCAAGGGCTTATATGTTTTTATTCAAAAGTTGCTCCTTTACAAACTGAATTCTCATTGAGTTGTTTTATCTCGCAGATTGAGCCAAGTACTTACAAAGAGGCGCTTACTGAAGATTCTTGGGTCAATGCGATGCAGGAGGAACTAAGCCAATTCGAGAAGTTAGGTGTGTGGAAGTTAGTAGAGTTGCCTGATGGTCAAAGGAAGATAAACACCAAGTGGGTGTTCAAGTGCAAGATGGATGATAGAGGAGTTGTTCGTAACAAAGCTCGACTCGTAGTCCAGGGTTTTAGTCAGCAGGAGGGTATAGATTTTACCGAAATGTATGCTCCTGTGGCTCGACTAGAAGCTATCAGAATTTTCCTAGCATTTGCATCTTGGAAAAACTTCAAAGTATATCAGCTAGATGTGAAATCGGCGTTTCTCTATGGGAAGGTAAAAGAGGAGGTATATGTCGGTCAGCCATCGGGCTTCACCGATCCAATCCACCAAGACAAGGTTTACTTGCTGGATAAAGCGCTGTGTGGATTACACCAGGCCCCGAGAGCTTGGTACGAGACATTGTCTCAACACCTGCTAGCCAACAGCTTCATCCGAGGAAAATTGGATGCCACTCTCTTCACCAAAGAGGTCAACGGTCATCTTCTGATAGTTCAAATATATGTGGACGACATCATATTTGGGTCAACGAATGAAAATATGTGCAAAGATTTTGAACAAGTTATGAAGCAGAAATTTGAAATGTCATCGATGGGTGAGATGAAATTCTTTTTGGGACTGCAGGTTGATCAACTACCCAAAGGAATTTTCATACATCAAACGAAGTACGTTCATGATATCTTAGAGAAATTCGGGATGTCAGATTCTACTCCAGCTTCCACCCCATTAGCGACGAACCATGGGATAAACCCTGATCTCACCGGAGAGAAGGTAGATGAAACGTTATATCGTTCCATGATCGGATCGCTGATGTATTTGACAGCTTCAAGACCCGATATTATGTATCCAACCTGCCTCGCAGCAAGATTTCAATCTAACCCGAGAGCTTCGCATATGGTGATTGTGAAAAGGATATTACACTACCTAAAAGGAACTCCATCATTGGGGTTGTGGTATCCAAGAGAAAGCGATTTCATGCTCGAAGGGTATTCCGATTCCGATTTCGGATACTGCAAAGTTAACGCTAAATCAACAATAGCGGGGTGCCAGTTTTTCGAACCAAGATTGGTTACCTGGCAATGCAAAAAGCAAACCTCTGTGGCTTTATCCACATGTGAAGCGGAGTATGCATCTGCTAGCAGTTGCTGCTCTCAGATCTTGTGGATCCAGCAACAGATGCGCGACTACGGTTTGCAATTTCTAAACACCCCTATCTTTGTTGATAATGAGGCAGCGATTAACATTACTAAAAATCTGGTTTATCACGCTAAAACCAAACACATAGAAATTCGTCATCACTTCATTCGCGATTGCTTCGAGAAGAAGTTGATACGAATTGAGAAAATCCACACTGACGAGCAAAAAGCTGATTTACATACCAAAACATTTGACAAAACTCGTTTTCAATATTTGCTAAAACTGAACGGTATGAAGCTTTTATCGGTGTTGGAAGAGATTCTTGGCGTTGATGAAGGAAACGTTGTAGATGATGTTGAGAAGCAATCTGCGATGGTTTGTCGATTTTTTACATGTTTTGGTATTTAGGGGTAGTAGGGTAATTATTTTCAGAAAATACAAAAACAATAAAAAATGACAAAAATACAAAAACATGAGATATTTTCAAAATCTAAAAACAATAGAAAACCAGAAAAGAGCTTGTGTAAAAAGGGAAAATGATAGTACATTGGCTTGACAGTTACGGTATGCTAAAGAAATGGAAAGTTTAAATGTGTTAAACAGTCTCGCTGATGATGTGCCGATAGGTTTTTACACATTTAGTAGGTTTGTTTGGGATATAAACCTAAATCTTTACTTACTTATTTCGTGGGGAACACTACTTGGATATATAGGTAACCCCTGAAATCTTGTTTGAAAGATCCCTCTTTCTGAGATACTAGGTCTTTATACTCCGTGATATCTAGGGTATTATCCCGGGACTTCTGATTTTGCGGAAGCAATGGCCTAGTCCCTGGAGAATACTTTACCGCATGCTTGAAATATAGCGCCGCCCTCAGCATAAATGATGAAGACAATAAAATTGTAAATCAATGCTGTTGTAAAAAAAGATCCTCTAAAGGGGACACACCCAAGTCGAACCGTCATCTCTCTGCTGAACGGAAGTTCTGACCTGAGCTCTCACGGTTTCGATCGTAGTTTATTCCCTTACAGATATCATCTGTGGTATACTCACCTGTAAGACTGAATATTGGGATCTGGATACGGGAGTATATTCAAGAGGTGGGACATATGAGTAAGTTTAAGTCTTAAAACACTAAATCCGTATCCTGGACAGATTGAAATGTGTGTAAGAATTTAAGTGGATCAGTATATCGACAATCTAAGCGAATTGTTTAATTATGAGTATGTAATCAAAGCTTAACGATACTTGTGACTTGTCGAATAGATGATATGATTCCCTAACACTCTCACCAAAAATTATGTTTGTAAATAGTTTATTTTTACTGCATTTTATTTCTGTATTTCATTTTCTAGTTTAGAAACTTTATTAAAAATCCAAAAAGATTTTACATTTCTGCGTTATTTTTGACAAACCAAAGTGGAGAGTTGATCTTCAGATTCACAATTTGGAGCAGATGCAGGAAGTTTCGGGACTGGATGATGAGTTGGGAGCTTAATTTGTTACTTGTGAAATTGAAAAGTCAAAAACAAGCTCATTAAGTTGAAACTTGTAAATTTCAGAAAATGTTTAAACAAGTTTGTTTTCAAATGTCAGTGAGATTTATCTCAAATCAACCAAGGTCATTAAGTTGGACTTGGTAGATTAATTAAGTAATCAGGGTCATTAGGTTGGACCTGAATACTTAAGTGGATTTTATAGCACTGAAGAGAAAATGGTAAGTTTTAGTTTGAAACTGTTATTGTCATATATCTTACATTTAGGTAGAGATTGTGCAGGAAACAGGAATCAAATTCTCCATGGCAAAGAAAATGTCAAAGTTTGAATCAGAATTCAAGTCCCAGCTGATCGAGAGGGGGAATCTGTGAAAAGGGGAGTCAGAATTCTGGATCAACATTCAAAGAGGAGATTGTAGATTAGAGTTTGATGATAGAAGTTTAAAGGGAGCTTTTTCAATGTCAAGATTAATCAAGACTGAAGACTGAAGGCAGGATGCTAAAGACTTCGTCAACATCCAAGGGGGAGTCTGTTGGTGCACAGATGTCTGTTAACTTCGTCTTTAATGAGTCTTGTATTGATTGTAATAGATCAGGGCACGGAAATCGAGAAACAGTGTTTTAGGGTAATTCCGCACGAAATTACAATGATGTAATTTCGCATGGAATTAGGTAGTTCATACGAAATTACTATTTTCTTAAGGACCTTGGGTCATTTATTAACTCCGTTAAGCTCCCGGTTAGTTGTATGATCACCCGAAACGTCTTGTTTTTATCGAAACTTCACGAGATTACTATCCAACATTCTTGGAAGCGAAATATTAAATTATTACAATGTTCTTGGGATCGTTAAAAGGTCACTCAGAGGTAACTTTTAACATGTTGACACTTTTAACCCCTATGCTTCGTAAAATCCTTATTTTAAGAACAAACGACTTTCTTTGTCCGACAAATTATTCATTAAAGAATACGAGCGTCGTGTTAGGTCAATCAGAGACACAAGAATGGCATGTTGACACTTTGGATCCTTATACTTAGTTATTTACATTGTTTAACAACTTTAGTCCCTCGGAATCAATTCCTTACACGTTTAAAGTCCATGACACGTGTCTTTATTATATTGGTCGTGATTTTGTGAGGTGTTACAATAATTGATGTGCGTGAAAGTGTCGTTTATATTAGGTGTATATTTTAAGCCCTTTTTAACACTTATTTTAGCCAAGTTTTAAATTTATAAAACACGATATTTTACTAACACTAAACACACATATGGGCAAGTGCACCCATCGTTGAGTGTAGTATAGCGTTGGTAAGATACCGAGGTCGTCCAAGGACACAAGAGCTTTTAGTACCGGTTTATCCTCAACGTCTAACCAAAATAAAAGTTTAGAAAAAATGTTTTAAACTAAGAAAAATAAAACTAACTAAAATGCTGAAAATAAAAATAAAATAAAAACAGATAGACAAGATGAATCACTTGGTTCCGACTCGTATCTAGTATAACCTTTGATTATTTCCGCACTTTTGCACATAATTAAGAGATTATCTTAGTTATTGTAGTAGGCCCCTCTTTTGAAGGCGACGTTACCCTCACCCCAGTAGTTTGAGTCAGCAGGGATACAATCCTAAAAGGGTGGATTATTGGAAGATAATGAATTAAGTTATTAATGCAGTATTGTGGAAGGCCCCGCTTTTGGCGGTGACGTTACCCTCGGCTAAGTAGTCTGAGTCAGCAGGGATACAGTCCTAAATAGCCGGGTTATAGTATTAATAGTAGTTAACTTATGAGGGGATCAAAGAGTTTGGACCCCCGCCATCCAATACCGTGAAGTATTGAAGGAGGTCCTACTAAATTTGACCCAGGTCCATTGCAGGACCTCTAAACGCTGAACAATGGCAAGACCTTTACCAAACCGTTCCCTTAACCCCCTACCAGGTAGCCAACATATCTCCATATAAACCGTGGAGATATGAATGGTGAAAATCCTTTATTTTATATAGACAGTAAAATAATGCCAAGACACCACGGACAAACGATAAGGAAAGATCACCTTCAACATAAGTAACTAGTTATTAAAGTCATTAATACAAAACCAAATAAAAAGTGCAAAAGATTAGAAATAAAAATTATTATACTAGACACTTTGTCTTCACCAAGTGATGTAAGAGACTTAGGCAAACATGGCCTTGATTGTCAAGAACTCTTACGATCAATCTTGGATCCCGAGACGACTCACACACTCTACGATGGACAATGGATGATGGTGGTGGATGATGGTGTTGTGATGGTGGTGGGTGGTGGATGAAGTGTGAGAGAGGTGGTGTGCCAAGGGATGAGTTGAAATGAAACCAAGCACTCCTATTTATAGGCTGTACAGAAGCCTGGACACGGCCCCGTGTCCGCTGGACACGGCCCCGTGTCCACCCTTTTCTCTTTCTTCATTAATACAGTTTGTCTTTATTAGCTCCACACGCCCCCGTGTCCGCTGGGCACGCCCCCGTGCTTGTCTGACATTCTCTCTCTTCATTAATTGTAATTCGCAATTACAATTAATGCGCCTGCTGTACTTTCGCCACGCCCCCGTGTTCACTGGACACGGCCCCGTGGTGGGCAATAGAAACTTCTAGAGGTTTGTCTTTTGTGCCAGGGCTGGCCATTCTGGACACGGCCCCGTGCTGAGCTGGGCACGCCCCGTGTCGGGCTGAACACGCCCCGTGTCAGGCTGGGCACGCCCCGTGTGTGGGGTGGGCACAGCCCCATGCTCAGCTGGGCACAGCCCCATGCTCAGCTTTCTTCTTGTTTTTGCTTTGGGAGTTGTTGTCGAGGGGTCGGGCATGCCACGTTTCTTCCTTTTCTTTGTATTTATGTTGGTTTTGGCTGTATTTTTGTTCCTTTTGTTCGTTTAAGCTCATTTGACCCTGTAAATTCAAAAGGAAGACAAAAACACACTTTTTCCAACATTAGTACTAAAAAAGGGTTAGTTTTATGCCTTATTTGATGTAATTTATATGTTGCATTTTACACACATCAAATACCCCCACACTTGAATCTTTGCTTGTCCTCAAGCAAAACTCTTTATAATGTGGCTTTACACTCCCAAATGGAATTGGTAGAAGAGAAGGTTTTTGGGCTTGTCATAGAGTGCTGGGAATCCAAGATTCTTTATTAGGCTTTATTTTTATGTATTTACAATCCTATTCGTCATGATTTATTTAAAACTTTTCATAAGATAAATTACTTATTAGGGCATAACATGCCTTTGTAAAATTTTATTTATATACAAGTTCACATACCTCACGGGAGAAATCACTCACACTCGGCCGAAGGTGTATTTTTAGTGAATCACTCGAGAGCGGCATGGAACTTACTCCTACCATAGGCTTGCCAAGCAATCAATCCTCTTCCTTTTTAACTTATATACCTTTGTAAATATCAAGAGGACTTTTGGGTGAAGGGTTAGGCTTGGGTTAAAGGTAGGTGGTTGGGTTAGTGGTTAGTAGAAAAAGGGTGAAAAAGCGTAACAAGCGTCGGTTCTCGTAAGACTTTTAATTTTTTTTTTTGTAACTATTATTTTGATGAAGCTATTATTCAAACAAAGTTATTTTTGATGAACTTGTTTGTTTATTTTCTTTCTTTTGCTTCATCATCAAAACGCATTTTTTTTTTCTCTCTTTTTTTTTTTTTTTTTTTTTTTTTTTTTTTTTTTGAAAAGTCATACGAAAAACCGAGCTAGTTACTAAAACAAAGGGTTAAAAATGAAAAAGGTTTTGGTGGGTAAAAGGGTGTTTGGTTTGGGTTATGAAATGAAAAGGTTTAGGCTCAAAGGGGCTAACTAGGGGGATTTTGGGTAGGTGGTAAAAAAAAAAGAAAAATAATGGTGTAGAAATAAAAAGGGTTAGTCCTATTGCCTCCATCATTTATTTACTCGTGTTTAAGTTGGTAAGGACCGGGAATGTATCGTCATGGCAAGTTCTAGAGTCGTAAGAACCAAGCGGCTATTCACACAAGAAACGAAAATGAGCATTTAGTCAAATGATATGTAAGTGTTTGCTCAATAAAGGCTCAAAACTCACTTTTGTGGGAATGGTTTTTATGTGATCAAGTATATATAATTAAATTTTAACTAAGCTTGTCATGCCTTTTCATAATTTTCTTGTGTTGGTTCTTTTTATCACGACGCTATCGGTTGTAAATTTGTAAAAATATAACCTTTTTGAGAACTTGAATTTCCCGAGTTAAACCTAGACAAGTAAAAAAATGAAAAATTTTTTGAAAAAATTTGGGGTGACTAGCGGTTCCAATAGAGTTTTGTGTAAGGCTTGTATTTAGGACTTGCAAGATTCAAGGTTTAGCATCCCCCCCACACTTAAATTACACATTGTCCTCAATGTGTCCCAAAAATAAGTTTTTAAGTTGATTGAATGTGTAAAAGTGGGTTAAAAACAAGATTTTATGGTACTGGGTGGCTGAACACGGGGTGGTGTTGGCTGAGCACGGCCCAGTGTCCAGACTGCCAGTACCAAAAGTAAACAGAAGGCTGGGCACGGGGGCGTGTCCAGTGAGCACGGCCCCGTGTCCAGGTACCTGAACTGGGCATTTTCTACAGAACCTTGGGCACGGGGCGTGTTGGGGTGAGCACGGCCCCGTGCTGAACTTGCTGTAATGAAGAAAAATCGTCGGGAGGCTCTGTTTTTGTGTATGGGGTGTTGGTTCAAGCTTCCCTTATCATCCTTCACCATCCCGAGTGTGTTTTATTCCTGAAAATTAAAAACTAAACTAGAAAATATAAAAGTTAAACTAATCTAAACTAAGGATAGTTCCGCGGAATGCCTCCGTGGTGCGCCACGTTTATAACGGTCCTTGGCTAGACCCACTTTATCAGGTGGTTCTGGCTCATCTTCAATTAGGGGGTCGTCATTGCCGAATGGATATTTCATTGATCGCTCAAGATCGACACTCTTTTTAAATGCCCCTAATTGAAGAGGTAGATTGTTGAACTTCCGGTTTTTCAAAGCTTCGTGAGTTTTTACAAATGGTCGTCCCAACACTAGAGGAGCGTCATCGAGGATGACAAAGTCGGTCGGGATTACCATCTGATTTGTTTGAACCAAGACATCTTCAACTATACCGATTGATTTTATTACTTCCCGATTGGATAGAAAAATGGGTATTTGAAGTGGAGAAAAATCACTAATACTTAATTTTTCGAAAATGTAATTAGGCATTATGTTAACACAAAGATCTTTATCGATTGTAACGTTACTAATAAACGAATTTTGAAAGAAACATGGAACCGGTGTAATGTTAATTTCAAATGGGTCTTCTTTTATTAGTGAGGTTTGATCATCAGCTAACTTAACACTTACTGTTTCGTCAATTTTAGTGTTAGTGTTTATCTCTTTTAAAAACTTAGCATGAGTGGGTACTAAACACTGATTTTCAAAAGAAGGTGACAAGAGATTAATTTCTTCAAAATTAGACTCTTCTTGAATTTTAACGTTGTCGGACTCACCTTTTTCGTTGTTTAACTCATGTGTCGGTTTTTCACTTATTTGTTCTTCCATTTTAACACTTTCAGTTATCTCTTCCCTTTTTAATTCTTCTCTTGCGCGGGACTCCTCTTCCCTTGCGCGAGCTTCTTTTATACATCGATCGATAACTCTTATGTGTTCTAATATCCTATCGGTTACTTCGGTTATAGAAAAAGAGTTGGTATTTTCTAAGCTTGAATCCGGTTGTTCGACCCTTTGTTCCTCATAATACCCATATGAAGTAGATGGTTCGCACCATTGTCCTTCATTGTAAGCATATAATGGATAAGGTTCGTAATTTTGTTCTTCATAATACTCATATGAGGTGGGTTGTTCACGCCATGGTTCCTCATAATAAGCATATGAAGGTGGTGGCTCATATCTTGGTTCCTCAAAGTATGAGTATGAAGGCTCATACCTTGGTTCATCAAAATATGAGTATGAGGGAGGAGGTTCATACATTTGGTCTTCATAGGATGTGTATGAAGTTGATGGCTCGTACCTGGGCTCCTCATAGTAGGTGTATGAATTGGATGGTTGATATGAGCGATTATTTTGAACCGATCGTGCGTTACGACAATTAGTGCAATAATTACCCCTATAATCATCCTCCTCATAGGTGTAGTTGTAACCTCCTGAGTATTGATCCATACGAATCACTCAGCAGACCACAACCGAGTCTCGAGATCAGAAAGCAAAAATAAAAACGGAAACAGAGGCTGGACACGGCCCGTGTTCAGTGGACACGGCCCCGTGTTCAGTGGACACGGCCCCGTGTTCAGGATCTGTATCTGGGCGTTTTAATTAAATTTACTGATCTAGTTGAGCACGGGGCGTGTTCAGTGAGCACGGCCCGTGTTCAACCTACTGTAAATGCAAAACTAAACTAAAATGCAGAAAAATGTGGGCCCGTTTTGAAAAGGTTTTGAAAAACTGATTAGGCCGTCGATTTTAAGCTTTCCTAAAATCCTTGTGTCCCCGGCAACGGCGCCAAAAACTTGATGTGCGTGAAAGTGTCGTTTATATTAGGTGTATATTTTAAGCCCTTTTTAACACTTATTTTAGCCAAGTTTTAAATTTATAAAACACGATATTTTACTAACACTAAACACACATATGGGCAAGTGCACCCATCGTTGAGTGTAGTATAGCGTTGGTAAGATACCGTGGTCGTCCAAGGACACAAGAGCTTTTAGTACCAGTTTATCCTCAACGTCTAACCAAAATAAAAGTTTAGAAAAAATGTTTTAAACTAAGAAAAATAAAACTAACTAAAATGCTGAAAATAAAAATAAAATAAAAACAGATAGACAAGATGAATCACTTGGTTCCGACTCGTATCTAGTATAACCTTTGATTATTTCCGCACTTTTGCACATAATTAAGAGATTATCTTAGTTATTGTAGTAGGCCCCTCTTTTGAAGGCGACGTTACCCTCACCCCAGTAGTTTGAGTCAGCAGGGATACAATCCTAAAATGGTGGATTATTGGAAGATAATGAATTAAGTTATTAATGCAGTATTGTGGTAGGCCCCGCTTTTGGCGGTGACGTTACCCTCGGCTAAGTAGTCTGAGTCAGCAGGGATACAGTCCTAAATAGCCGGGTTATAGTATTAATAGTAGTTAACTTATGAGGGGATCAAAGAGTTTGGACCCCCGCCATCCAATACCGTGAAGTATTGAAGGAGGTCCTACTAAATTTGACCCAGGTCCATTGCAGGACCACTAAACGCTGAACAATGGCAAGACCTTTACCAAACCGTTCCCTTAACCCCCTACCAGGTAGCCAACATATCTCCATATAGACCGTGGAGATATGAATGGTGAAAATCCTTTATTTTATATAGACAGTAAAATAATGCCAAGACACCACGGACAAACGATAAGGAAAGATCACCTTCAACATAAGTAACTAGTTATTAAAGTCATTAATACAAAACCAAATAAAAAGTGCAAAAGATTAGAAATAAAAAGTATTATACTAGACACTTTGTCTTCACCAAGTGATGTAAGAGACTTAGGCAAACATGGCCTTGATTGTCAAGATCTCTTACGATCAATCTTGGATCCCGAGACGACTCACACACTCTACGATGGACAATGGATGATGGTGGTGGATGATGGTGTTGTGATGGTGGTGGGTGGTGGATGAAGTGTGAGAGAGGTGGTGTGCCAAGGGATGAGTTGAAATGAAACCAAGCACTCCTATTTATAGGTTGTACAGAAGCCTGGACACGGCCCCGTGTCCGCTGGACACGGCCCCGTGTCCACCCTTTTCTCTTTCTTCATTAATACAGTTTGTCTTTATTAGCTCCACACGCCCCCGTGTCCGCTGGGCACGCCCCCGTGCTTGTCTGACATTCTCTCTCTTCATTAATTGTAATTCGCAATTACAATTAATGCTCCTGTTGTACTTTCGCCACGCCCCCGTGTTCACTGGACACGGCCCCGTGGTGGGCAATAGAAGCTTCTAGAGGTTTGTCTTTTGTGCCAGGGCTGACCATTCTGGACACGGCCCCGTGCTGAGCTGGGCACGCCCCGTGTCGGGCTGAACACGCCCCGTGTCGGGCTGGGCACGCCCCGTGTCGGGCTGGGCACAGCCCCATGCTCAGCTGGGCACAGCCCCATGCTTAGCTTTCTTCTTGTTTTTGCTTTGGGAGTTGTTGTCGAGGGGTCGGGCATGCCACGTTTCTTCCTTTTCTTTGTATTTATGTTGGTTTTGGCTGTATTTTTGTTCCTTTTGTTCGTTTAAGCTCATTTGACCCTGTAAATTCAAAAGGAAGACAAAAACACACTTTTTCCAACATTAGTACTAAAAAAGGGTTAGTTTTATGCCTTATTTGATGTAATTTATATGTTGCATTTTACACACATCAATAATCAATTGAGGTATTTCAAAGAAAGCCATTGTTGTGGTTGTACTCTCAATAATGTGTTGGTGAGAGGGGTTGTTTTGTGTCTATAGCTCAATGGCATCAAACAGAGGTATGATGGATGGTGGTAATTGTGATGAGGGGATAGGAGTTAAAAGATAATTTGCCCAGGGAGAAGGGTTGTTAAACATATCCTCAAGTGAGGTATATGCTTCATTTTGTGGTGTCCCTGTGCTTACAACCTGTTTCTTTTGTGAGGAAGCAGGAGGATTTAAGGCTTTGAGTAGAGATCTTTCCAACTGTTGTGAGGAAGTAGCAACAATGGTTATTTGTGACATTTGTGTTGTCACTGGATTAACTTCCGGGATCTCATCTTCCAGAAGGTCCTTTTTAGAGGGTTTGGGGGGCTTTTTGGATATTTTCTTCTTGGTCTTTTTACGAAGGGTTGATGGGGATTGCACAACAGTGGTGGTACTACTGTGGTCACCAAGAGCAGTGGGCTCAACAGCAGAATCCTGAGGAGCAGATGTGGACTCATCCAAATTTTGCTCAGGCTCCTCTGTTTGTGTTTTTGAAAGTTTTGACTCTGACAACCTTGTAAAAGTTCCAGCAGAAAGACTATTTATTTGACAAGGAGCACCTTGGACAAGCACTTGTGCACTGTCTTTTGGTATTTTCTTCTGTAAATAATAGCTTAAAAACCTTGTAAACAACAAAAATGATTTCTTCTTTTCTTTGATATTTTTAACATTTTTTACCAAATCATTGAAAATCTCTTGGGAATACTTGAAATCAGTTTATGCCATTATAATATATCCCAAGTATTGGATTTTTAAAGGAACTTCATTGAAAGCTGTTGTTTTATTTGAAACACAGGTGAGCAGGGTATTAAATAAAATTTTCATGGGAGGTGGGAAATCTCCCTTTTGTGAAGTGGCTTTTTTCATTTGTCCCACATACACTCTTTCGACCAAATTAGTTTGATACTCATAATTAGAAAAAGAATTTTTACCTGTAAGATCGTTCATCTCAAAAACCTCAGATATGGATTGTGGTGTGATTGAAACAAGAATTTCTCCTACTTTTGATGTAATAGCCCAAGGCTTTTTGTCTTGAAGTTCCAATTGTGCATTTTTCCAAAAATCTCGTAGGGTTTCTTGATAGATGGGTGCGTTGCAGGTTAACAAAGTTTTGTACTTCGAAGATGAAAGAGCATCGACGATTGAGTGGAAGTCTTTCTTTTTACTTGTTTTCTCAAGTGTATAAAGGTAGTTATGAGGGTTTTTGAGAGCGAGAGCCAGGGTGATTTGGAGAAATTTGCGAGTGGAAGAAGAATATGATTGAAGGATGGAAACTGCTTTTGAAGGAATTTTGAATTCGATACGGCAGTAAAAACTCTGTTTGGGGTTTTAATCAGGGTTTTATGAAAGTGAAAACTGAATGTTGGTATGGCAGCGGTTACAAAGATCGGACGGCTAAGAACTGTGCAGGTGACAACCTCTGATGAAAATGAATGACAGTTGTTTAGGTAAACCACTGATGGACAATATCAGTGGTTGACAACAATAAGAATGTGAACAGTGGCTATTTTTAACTATCAATGGATAGCCAACAGTGATTGAAACACTGATGTTTGGTCAACAATGGTCAACCAGAAGAATGAAGGAACAAAGGTTGTCTTTCAGCAGTGGATAATTTTCAACAATTAGATGTCTGAATCAAACCGTGGTTGTAACAGACTTTTAAGGATTTAATGAAAACTTTCATTTTTAACTATTTTTAAGGATGGATTTTTGATTTTCTGAAAACATTTTAATGCTTTATTCATAGAAAAACAAGATTTTACTTGTTATTCCATGTTAGGCATGCCAATTCTAGAGATAAGCCTTTCAAATGTGAATGTATCTAATGCTTTTGTTAGCACATCTGCCTGCTGATCCTTAGTTAGAACATGATGCAGAGAAATCAAATATTTTTCATAGCAATCCCTCACAAAGTGATGTCTGATGTCAATGTGCTTGGTTATTGAGTGTGAAACTGGATTTTTGATGATATTTTCAGCTTCTTGACTATCCAACATGAGGGGTGTCTTTAAAGCAGTTATACCAAAATCCAGCAATTGATTTTGAAGCCACAACAGTTGGGCTGTACAGCTTGCAGCAGCAATATATTCTGCCTCAGCAGTGGATGTTGAAACAGGTGCTTGCTTTTTGCTTTGCCAAGATACTAAGTAGTCACATAGGAATTGGCACCCTTCTGATGTAGACTTTCTTGTTGTGTTGTATCCTGCAAAGTCACTATCTGAAAAACCTGAAAGCTTAACATTCCCATTAGCAGGATACCAGATACCAAGTGTGGGAGCACTTTTTATGTTTTTGAATATCCTTTTCACAGCAATGAGGTTAGACTTCCTAGGGGCTGATTGGGATCTTGCACAAACACATGTTGCAAACATGATGTTTGGCCTGGATGCAGTTAGGTACAATAAAGACCCAATCATGCTTCTATAAAGAGTTTGATCAATCAAATCATCCTTCTTATCAGACATGACTATCTTGTTGGTTGCCATGGGTGTACTACATGGTTTGCAGTCATTCATCTCAAATTTGGTTAAAAGTTCTTTAGCATACTTGTTTTGATGAATGAAAGTACCATTTTGCAATTGCTTAACTTGGAGACCAAGAAAGCACTGGAGTTCACCCATTGCACTCATTTCAAACTCAGATGTCATGAGTTGTCTGAACTCTTCACACAATTTATGACATGTGCTTCCAAAAATGATGTCATCCACATAAATTTGGACAATCATCAAATCTTTTCCTCTCCATTTTAAAAACAGTGTTTTATCAATTTTACCTCTTGTGAAACCAATAGAGAGTAGAAAAGTGGAAAGAGTTTCATACCAGGCTCTTGGTGCTTGTTTCAGGCCATACAAAGCTTTGTTAAGCTTGTAGACATGATTTGGATTAAATGGATCCTCAAAACCAGGAGGTTGACAAACATATACCTCTTCTTGAATCTTACCATAGAGGAATGCACATTTGATATCCATCTGAAACACCTTTATGTTGTGGTTGACAGCATAGGCTAAGAACAATCTGATAGCTTCCAATATTGCTATAGGGGCAAAAGTTTCATCATAATCAATGCCCTCTTCTTGTCCAAATCCTTGAACCACAAGCCTAGCTTTATTCTTGAAAACAATACCCCTTTCACCAGTTTTGTTTTTGAAGACCCACTTTGTGCCAATAGGACTTACACCTTCTGGCAATGGTGCAAGTTCCCATACTTGTTGTCTTTTAAAATGTTGGAGATCCACTTGCATAGCTTCTACCCAACTATTGTCTTTCAGTGCCTCTTGGTACTTGACAAGTTGATGGAGTGATAAAAAGCCAGCAAAAAGACAAATGTTTTGGGATTGACTTCTTGTGAGAACCCCTTCATTGATGTTGCCAATGATTTGATCTGGTGGATGGGACTTTAAGAAGATTAAATCTCCCTTGTATGGAACAATGGCATTAAATGGTGAAGGCTGTAGATGTGAATCATCTGAGCTAACATATGTTGGTGACTTTGATGACCCAACATCTGTTTGAAATGCAGGTAGAGGGATAGGAGGAATGGGTGTGTCACAATGATGATTTTTATCCACTGTTGGTAGATTTTTATCATCAGTGGTTGAGGATATGATGGTAGAGGTTGAAGGGCTACTTTGGTCAACAACTGTTGATGCAGCAGTGGTTGAGCTTTGACAGCTGTTTTGAACATCTGCTGCTCTGGTGATGCATTTGAATTTTTGTTGAGGAATTACAACTTCATATCCATTGTCTGGTGGTAGAGATTGTGGCGTACCTGCATGGTTAGTCTTGACAGGCACATCTTCAAAAGTAAATTTATCTAAATCAAACAATTCAGCAGAGTTTGCTGGGATTTTCAGAGATGAAAGTTCATTGAACTTAACATTCAAAGTCTCTTCCACACACCTAGTCCTTGTGTTAAACACTTTATAGGCCTTGGCAGTGGTTGAGTATCCCAGATGATAACCACAATCTACTTTGGCTGCAAATTTTGAAATTGAATCTTTTAAGTTTAAAATGAAACAAGGGCAACCAAAGACTTTAAAGTATGAGATTAGTGGTTTGATTTTATACAGAATTTCAAAGGCATTCTTTTGATGCCTGGGGTTGGTTAAAACTCTGTTCTGGACATAGCAGGCAGTGTTTACAGCCTCTGCCCAGAAAGTTAATGGCAAACCTGAATCTGCAAGCATGGTTCTGGTAGCTTCAATCAAAGTTCTCTTTTTCCTTTCAACCACCCCATTTTGCTATGCTGTTCTTGGGATGTTGTACTGCCTTACAATCCCTTTTGACACACAAAACTCATCCAACTCCCTATTTCTAAATTCTGTGTCATTGTCACTCCTAAAGACTTTTACTGGCAAGTCAAATTGCTTTGCAACCTTAGCTGCAGCCATCATGGCACCGTCACAGACATTTTCACATTGTTTGGGCTTCTTCCCCTCTTCTTCAACAGACCATGGGTCAGACAGTGGCTCCATCAGTCATTCAGGTTTTTCTCCCAACAGTTGTTCACCAACAACAGCAGTAACCACTTCTTCAGTAATTGCATCCACTGTTTCTGCACTGGATTGCCCTTCTTCAATTTCCAGCCGTTCTGGGATAGACTCTAATGCTGCAAAACAGAATTCATCACTAGAAACATCATTCTTAGCAAATAGAGCAAAGTTTTCATCAGTTAATTCATCAGGCATGCTACTCCAATCAACAAAGCCTTGGGTAAAGAAGCTTTGCTGACTGGCCTCTGCTGGAGCAGATGTTTGTGCAGCATGTGGTGCAGGTTGTTGCACCTGGACCTAAGGGGCTGGGGCGTGGACAAACTGTATTTGTGGGACAGGAGATTGGACATAGTGCATAGGAACAAGGGTTAAAGGGTGTGCATAATGAGCAGTGTTTACATGAGCAGCAAGGGCATATTGGGTATAATGCACAGTGTTTTGGGTATTTTGAGGTCTCAGGCTAGGATGTGTGATGATTGGTCCATTATTTTGACTCCTACACTCTCTAGCAAAATGACCTAACCTATTACACTTGTAGTATTTTATCTTTGATTTATCCAACCCTACTTTCAAGTTCCCATGTAACCCTGGAAATTTTCTCCCTATTCTCTTATAAAACTTGCTAGTTCTAACACTCAACAGTGCAAATTGGTGCAGAATATCCATTTCCTCCAAATCAGTTGGATCGAAATGCTGAAGAACCTTGAGTTCAAAAGATAAGTTGTCAGAACTCTGGTTTTCACTACAAGCTATGAAAGCATAGTTAGTTGAGTAAGAATCAGGGTTGTTAAAAGCTCCATCAGCTATTATGTCAATGTAATTGTTTTGGTAAAAAATCACACAAGGATAATGCAACCAAATCTGATTTTGTGAGGTATGATGCTTAGTTAAATGATCAAATATATGAACAATGAATGAATGAAATGAGTGGTGAACACAAGGATTTATACGATGAAAAAGCCCTTGATCAATGAATGATCTCCGACATAAAAAACCTCGGGTGATGGAAACTACCGATCACCAACTATATTAAACAAACAAAGTTTACAAATCGGGATGATAACAAGCTTGGTACAAGGATCACTATAGTGCAAAAGTGTGATATCGCAAAGAGTTCTTGAGAGCTCGAGTGTAGTGTCGTTGTGTTCCTAATTATTATCTATCAAGCTCGTATCCCCATTTAAAAATAGAAACTAACTAGCCTAACTAACTATCCGAAAAAGGTGCAAGTCCCCCACGATCATCATAACGGTCGAAGAGCTCATGCACGTGCAAAATTATGAGGCATATTCCCCTAGAATCTCGGTTGAACCAAGTCCTATTCGAATACTCCTACAAAACAAGTTCAAAAGTGATGGAAACAATTGTTAGTGTTAGGATAATAATGAGGATCCTGGATCCTTATTGCTGCAACATCTTCTAAGAATCCTTAATTCAAACCGAACTGAGGATCCTTGATCCAAGCTGTATTTGAGGATCCGTGATTCATAAGCTATGAAAATCCATCCCTAACAATTGCCCCCAAAATATGAGGAATTAAATTGCAACTGAATGAGTCATATTTTCTGCTTGATTCCGAACGAGTTGGTTAGCGAAAAACTAGTCGTTACAATAGGACTAGCCGTTGCGAGGATGACATCAGGGATAAGACCTCCTGCAACAATCATCATTATATATAGAGTTAGAGGTAAGGATGAAAAATGCATTTAAATTCATTACCCTTCCCCTTTAAATCCTCATTCGAAGACTTCATCGGGTATCTCCTCTCTCCTTTTCTCTAAATCTTCTTCATTCCTGTGCTCTGTTCTCCGTTTACCCATGGCTAAGATGAATCTCTGATCCTCTCCTGCTAAGGATCCCAAGAAGGAGAGCCCTCCGAAGAGCCAGGGCATAACTAAAAACCCTTCATTGGAACTCTGTCGCTTCACCGATCCTGAGGTTGATCAGTTACGTCACTGTTTCCCGGAAGGAACCATTTTTAGATCCTTTGTCTCTTCGATGAAGAGTGATTGCATTTTTTATGTCTGGATCACTTTCCCTGCAAGCCCTTTCCGGATCGGCTTCACATATCCTTTCCCTTTTCAAACCCAAAGATTTTTCACACTCACCGGTTTCTGCTACGTCCAAGCAATGCCGATGGTGTGGAGAGTTTTATATACTCTTGAAGACATCATTAAACAGGAAAGGATGGATATAGGCTTGTCTGAATTGAGCCCGTTGTATAACCTTGTCAGCCATGGTTCTCATCGTTTTCTTTTTAAGCATAAACCTAGTCAAGCACACCCAATTCTGAAAACCACCAAGAATGATTCCAACTGGAGAATCCAGTTTTTCTTTTTAAGAAGGGACTCCATCCCAAATGAAAACCATCTACCTAAGAAATGGATCACCCAGGGTAGGATATGGGATCCTTGGACCAGGACCATAATAGAATTCTTCTATCTGCTAAGGATAACTGATCCCTAATTTATTTTTGTTGCGCAGCTGTCTCATTCTCTAGCATCCAAGAATCTCCTGTTACAAAAGAAAGGATTTCTACTTTCTGGAAACTTGACCCTGCCATAAGAACATTCCAAGCCAAAGCAAAGGATTCTCAAGAGATCTCCTCCGGTTCCTACACAATGTCAAGTAAGTATCCATGTTTACGTGTAAATAAGTATTTATATGAGTATAAGGTATGAATACTTATCTGTGAATTATGTTTGTAGGCGCTGGAAAATCCTCAAAGTCTGCTTCCAGGTTCAGTGTGACTGACATCCAGGAATATGCCTCCCCTAGGTCTCTAAAAAGGAGCTGGCTGCAAGCCAAAGCCTTCCTGAGAGCAAAGGAATCAGCGCCAGGGGTAAAGGGACCAAAAGGAAGAAGACTGCTGAACCCCTTGAAGGCATGCCCCTGATGCAACACCAAGTTCAAGAATACGTCTCCGAGGTAAGGATTTCATATCCTAAAATTTGCCTTTCTTTTGAGGATACAGGATCCTGAACACTCAAATCCTCTATTGCATAAATTCACTGAAGTCTGGATCCTCATTGACCAACATGTTGCTCAAGCCGAACAAAAGTGCCTCGACCTCCAGGCCATCGCAGTTGCTAAGGATAAAAAGATCTCCTAACTTGAGAATGAACAGAAGGCACTGCGAAAGGAGATTCTTGTTGCTGAAATGATAGGCCAAAGGGAGAGGACTGAGGTCATGGAAGGGGCCAAACACTCTGCTGCTGTCGTGATGCTAAAGGTCAAACTCTAGATGGCGAAGGAGGCTGCCGATCCTGCCTTTGATAGGTCCAACTGGGATGTGGAGGCTTGGAAACAAAGGCTTGTGGTGCTTGTGGACGAAGACAAACCTGAGGAGGTGCTGGCTCTTGAAGGTGGTGGCAGCGAAGTGAAGGATCCTGAGGATGCAGTGGCTGGAAGTAGCGGTTAAGGTGGTGAGAAGAAGGTGGAAGATGCAGCGAAGGTTTAGGCTACAAAAATGGGCGATGATGGAAATTTCTAGACGTGGTAGGAGCCCTTTTTTTTGATGGTTTGGTAGTTTTATTTGGTGGTGTTTTGATTCTGAACAATTATGGTCTGTAATAACTAAACAATAGCTATTAGGGTTAAGGATCACCGATCCTTGGACAATAGGTAGGATGACAGTTGGTGGAGGGATCCTCTGTTTGGGGGATGAAGCCACTGTTATCCTTCCATCTTTATATTCCTGCACTACTTAGAACTTGTTAACATGGACATCCTTTACCTACCTCAGCGGACGGGCCACGTATTACTGGTAGATGCTCGGGGTAGGTAATTTTGACAACCTTTCGAAGGGTTAACTTTGATAAATAAATACAACTTTTAACTTTTGGCTATCTTGGTGTTGTTTATTTTGCATACATTTATTTGTCAATTGTTATTGTACAATTTAAGAGTCTACAAGTTATTGATGAAAGTATAAAAATCAGTTTATGTCAAAAAGCTTAGGATACGATCAAGGATCAAGTATCCTTTAATCAAAAGTTTGAGAAGTGAAACAATTTAGGATCATATATGTTGTTGTCAAAGGATAGGGGTAGCAATGATAAACCAAGAATAAAGTTAAAGTAAATAAGGATCATACCAGAGAATCCAAGTTAGGATTCTATATTCTTAACACTTACAACTGAAGCAATCAAAAGATAAAACTATGTAGAAGGTTAGGATCCTGGATCCTTAATTGTTCAGCTTCTGGAATCCTGAAATGAGACATAACTTGGGACTTAACCAATCTGTAAACGAAAGAGTTACTATCTGGGGACAAGCCCAATAAACTGGGGACAAGCCCAAAAAACTGGGGACAAGCCCAAAAAACTGGGGACAAGCCCAAAAAACTAGGGACAAGCCCAAAGGATCTTGTGTAAACTGGAGTATGGCCCATATTGGCGACTATCCCAACTTAGTGACATGAAAATGCCAAAACCTTAGCTAACGTGAAAACGTTAGAAACCTTAGGAACGGATGTATGGTACGTCTACCATTATACTTAGGATCCTAAATACAGCCAGTACAATGAAATTGTCAGCCCCTAAAGCGGGTACTGGTCCCATTGCCTTTAACTGCACCAGGATAATCATGCGCAACTGGCGAATGTGTAAGAACCTGATTCGTAGGAGGTAATAGATACCTTAAACTGGGGACAAGCCCAAAAACTGGGGACAAGCCCAAAAAAACTGTGGATAAACCCAAAGATTTAGGAAACTTCAATGGATAAAGGATCCTGAATCCTTCTCCTTGTAATCAAATAATTTAAAGGATTAGGTAAATTAAGATCAGATCATTACCAGAATGAGGATCATATATCCTCTAAGGATCCTTAACGTATACTAGATATAAAGATGGCCAATGATCCTGGATCCTTCTTACATGAAGTATCTCTTTAAGTGGACAGCATTCCAAGCTCTTGGTAATAAATCACCTTCCATTGTTAATAAACGATATGCCCCCTTTCCTGCCTCAGCTTCAATAAGATACGGGCCTTCCCACTTTGGTGCTAATTTGCCATCAGCAGGATTTGTGGTATTTTGGAATGCTTTCCTCAACACCATGTCACCAACTTAAAACTTTCTGATCCTGACATTCTTGGTATAAGCTCCAACCATCCTTTGTTGATAACTAGCCAATCTTATCCTTGCCAAATCCTTGAGTTCTTCTATGGTAACCAAATCGTGAACTAAGTTTTCAGCATTTTCTTCAGGATCACGGATGCTTGTTCTTGCAGTAGGGACTACCATCTCTGTAGGGATCACAGATTCAACTCCAAACACTAAAGAAAATGGAGTTTGGCCAGTAGCATTCTTGGGAGTTGTTCTATCAGCCCATAGCACATAAGGTAGCTCTTCTGCCCATTTCCCCTTTTTGGATCCAAGCTTCTTCTTCAAGTTGTTGATGATGATCTTGTTAGATGATTCTGCTTGACCATTAGCTTGTGGGTGTACCGGTGTTGATGTTATCATCTTAATCCCCCAGCTATCACAAAAGTTAGTGGTTCTATTCCCAATAAATTGGGATCCATTATCACAAATAATTTCAGAAGGTATGCTAAATCTAGTATGATGTTTCTTTTAATAAAGGATATCACTTCCTTTTCTCTGACTTGTGCAAAGGCTTCAGCTTCTATCCATTTGGAAAAGTAATCAGTCATGGCAATCATAGACACTTTTCCTCCTAGTGCTTTGGGAAGTTTGCCAACTATATCCATTCCCCATCTCATGAACGGCCAAGAAGAGGATATAGGATGCAGGAGATCCGCTGGTTGATGAAGGATATTGCTATGTCTTTGACAAGAATCACATTTCTTTGCATAATCCACAGCATCCTTCTTCATGGTAGGCCTATAATATCCTGTTCTAAGGATCCTTGAAAACAGTGCTCTGCACCCAGTGTGGTTTCCACAATCTCCTTCATGAAAATCCTTCAGGACTTCTTGGATTTCTGGATCCTCGATGCACCTTAGATCTGGACCTGCAAGAGATCGTTTATATAACATGTTATTTAATATTGTAAATTGAGATACCTTGACTTTAAAAGCTCTGGGATTTTCTCCTGTAGGAATCTCTCCATGTTGTATATATCTCATGATTGGAAGGATCCACGATCCTGAATGTGACTGTGCACCATCACTAGGTATGATTGCAGAATCCTCCATTATTTCCATAGTTGTATGATCCTCACTAGCAGGAGCCAAGATGTGGATGATGGGAATTTTAATATCCTCTGGAATCTTTAAAGATGATCCAAGGTTGGCTAAAGCATTAACTTCTGTATTTTCTTCCCTGGGTACCTGTGTCAAACTAAAAGAAGCAAAAGAGTCTGTCAATTTCTTGACTATCTCAAGATATTTGATTAGTCTTTCACCTTTAACAGCATAAGAACCATTAAAGTGGTTAGTAATTAACAATGAATCTACATGTACCACAAGATACTTGATCCTCATGTGCTTGGCAATTTGCAAACCAGCTATTAAGGCTTCATACTCAGCCTCATTATTAGTAGTTAGAAACTCACAAGCAATTGAGTGGGGTATTATGTCCCCCTGTGGTGATTTTAGTAGTATGCCTAGTCCAGTTCCTTTGACGTTTGAAGCCCCATCTGTGAAGAGTATCCAAGGATCCTTGGTTTCTTCCAGTTGTTGAACTTCCAATCCAGCTTCCCTTTGTAGATCACTATTGAAATCAGCCACAAAGTCAGCTAAGGCTTGAGATTTTATGGCAGTTCTTGGTTCATATCTGATATCATAAGCACTAAGTTTGACTACCCACTTTGCCATCCTTCCTGATGTTAGGGGAGGATTTTCTAACAATTAGTGATCCTTATTCGTTATCCTAATTAATGATCCTTACATCTGTGACAGATAGTGATCCTCAGAAGAGCTTCAGGATCAGGATCATGGATCACTTTAAGGATCCTCGTACTGACGATTGTTTATTTGTGTTTTGTATTACTTCGCAGGAGTAACAAGCTTGACTTGGTCTTGGCAACGGTACTAAGGAATATTCCACGGGCATTTCGCACACGATTGACCAAAAATGGACGTTGTGGAGAACGTGGGAGCTTGGCACAAAAGTCGGATAGTTAGTTATTGTAGTTAACTTCTATTTTTAAAGGGGTGACGAGCTAGAATTAGAACACTTAGTCATTTTTCAGCTACACACACTCTCATACAATCGCATTCGTGAAGCTCTCGACGAACACTTATTAGTTTTCACTTATTTCTATACACTTCACCATAGTGATCCTTGTACCTAGCTCGTTACTATCCGAAGTTGTAAACATTTGTTGAGTTATTTGAGCTTGGTGATCGGTAGTTTCCATCACCCGGGGTTTTTTGTGCCGGAGATCAACTCTTGATCAAGGGCTTTTTCCCCGTATAAATCCTCGTGTCATTTGTGCAATTTACATTGAAGTGATCCTTGTCATTGTTCTACACTATTAGCATCATACCCCATAACAGAGAGTTTGGTTGCAATATCCTCATCAGATTTTTTGACCAAAACAGTTTGGCGCCCACCGTGGGGCAATTGGTGCTTCATCCTTAGAAAAATTCGCATTTCTGTGCTCATTTCAGTTCACTACAACCAAGCAAATGGCTTCCTAAGCGAGGAATGCTTCAAATTTGATGCCCTCATTCACTTCTTCACAAGGCGTTCCCCCTTGCCTCCACCACCTTCTGGATCCCAGAAGAATACTGAGAATGCTGCGAAGAAACCAACTCCCATTTTCTCAAAACCTCCAACTTCTTCTGCTTCTTACACTCCCACTACTAGTGACATGTTTACTTTGATTTTGCAGATGAAGGATCAGATACGGCAACAGGATAAGATCAATGAAAGGATTCTCAAAGAAATCGGAGATCTCAAGAAACAAAAGAAAACGGCAGAGGATCATTCCCCACTGGTGCCAAAATCTTTGAATTTTGATACTCCGGTGATTACTTCTCAGCCATCAGTGGTTCCAGATGTTCAATATGTGGGTGGACCGAAAGGAGTGCATTACGGAACAACAACAATGACCCAGGCATCAGGTTCATATTTCCAGCCAGCGGGATCCTATCCTCAGCATATGGGATCCCTCACGAATTCAGGAGGATATTCAGGAGCGCAGCAGGTTCAAGGATCTTCCTTTGTTCCAGGATCATCCCAGGTTCAAGGATCCTCCTTTGGTCCAGGATCATCCCAGGTTCAAGGATCCTCCTTTGGTCCAGGATCATCCCAGGTTCAAGGATCCTCCTTTGTTCCAGGATCATCCCAGGTTCAAGGATCCTCCTTTGTTCCAGGATCATCCCAGGTTCAAGGATCCTCCTTTGTTCCAGGATCATCCCAGTTTCAAGGATCCTTCCAGATGCCAGGATCCTTGAGGAGCTTGCAAACAGGAAGTTCAGATGTCCATCAGGGAGATTTTATTCCAATGCAGACCAATTCTTCAACTGGTCCCTCGATCATTCCAGAGCCCCAACAATATGGATTAACATCCATTCTTCCTAATTTGAATCCAATGGGAGGTAACACTTTTAATAATTCTTATACTACTAACCATGGTCTTATGCAGGATCCAGGTATCAATCATGCCATGGCCAGAGAATTGCAAAAGCTAAAGGATATGATATCAAGTGTTCCAGGAGTGGTCAAACCTATCCCAGAGATTGCAGATGGGAGCCACAAGATATCTCGTTTTGCACCACCAATCTGTGATGCTGAGATACCCAAGAGGTTCCATGTGCCAACAATGAAGCTGTATGATGGTTCGACGGATCCTGAAGAGCACATAGCACAATATAGGGAGAGGATGGAGATCAATCCAATCCCAGAAAGGTTAAAGGAAGCATGCTTGTGCAAGGGATTCGGATCCACTCTTACTGGTCAGCTCTCAAATGGCTGCTAAGTCTTCCCCCCTACTCTATTACCTCATTTGCTAATCTAGTTAACTTGTTTAATAATCAGTTTTCTTGTAGTAGAAAATTTGAACGATTAACTAGTGACCTATATAGGATAACCCAGGGTCATAATGAATCGTTAAGGGATTACATTACCAAATTCAGTAAAGAATCCTTAGACATTCCCAACTTAGATATAGCCACGGCTGTTGAGGCCTTTAAAATGGGATTGCTTAGGGATTCGTCGTTCTATGATGATCTTGTTATGACACCATGCAGGAACTTAGATGAGGTAAGAACCCGAGCACTTAGGTTCATTCGGCTAGAGGATGACAAGAGGATCCAGGAGAGGTTAGCAGGATCCTCAAAGCAGGATAAGCAAGGATCCTCATTCAGGAACAACAAGTTCAGATCCTACAACAGATCTGATAACCAGAACGTGCATTCTGTTGATCAAGAAGAGGATGATGAGGATTATCCTCCAATTTCTAAATATTGTTTTTCTGTTGATAACAATGAACTAATCCTTGCGATGCAGAATCTAGGTGATAAAGCTAGATGGCCCAGAAAAAATGATAGGCCAGCTGCAACTAAGGATAAATCAAAGTGGTGTGCATACCATGAAGATTTTGGGCATCTCACAGAAGAATGCATTGCACTAAGAAAGGAAATTGGATACTTGTTGAGCAAGGGGCATCTAAAAGAATTGTTGGGAAGAAAAAAGTCAAGGACTCAGGATCCTGAAAGGATCCCTGAGAAGGCTCCAGCCCCTCCAGCAGATGCACAAGTAATAAACTTTATTTCTGGAGGATCAGACATTTGTGGCACATCCTTCTCAGTAGCTAAAAGGCATGCAAAGGAAACTAAAATGGATAATGGAGAAAGACCCGTTCGAACATCAAGTGTCTCCGAAGGAAAAGTCATAACCTTTGATGAGGATGATCGTGTTGATATCCAGGATCCTCATCACGATGGTTTAGCTATTACTCTTTTCATTTCTAACCATTTTGTCCGCAGGATCCTTATAGACGGAGGAAGTTCAGTGAACATTATCCAGCTTGATGTTCTAAAGAAGATGGGTATCCCTGAATCAGATATCATACCAAGATCCTCCGTGCTCGTGGGATTTAGTGGCGAAACTAAGAATACCCTGGGGGACATTAAACTCCCAATATACATCGAAGGCCTACACTCTTATCAAAAATTCTGTGTTATTGACTGTTTATCTTGTTGTAATGTTATCCTTGGCAGGCCCTGGATACACGATATGAAGGCAGACCCATCTACCTACCACCAATGTGTGAAGCTCCCTAGTCCTTGGGGAATCGTGAAGATTGATAGTGATCAGCAGGAGGCTAAGAATTGCTATACTTCATCGATGAAACCAGCCTCGAAGTCAAGGGAGCAATAGCAATCAAAGTATCCTCCAAGGGATGTCTTGGAGGAAAGAGAGCAGGATGTGGTAGAAGTCCTCATGGATCCTGATGATCCTGAATCCAAAATCTATATCGGATCAGGGATCCTTGGCGGTATGAAAGAAGACCTCGTATCCTTCCTCAAAAGGAGAAAGACTACCTTTGCATGGAAACACGAAGACAAGACAGGTATATCTAAAGATGTAATCACTCACAAACTTGGCATTGACAGGTCATTCAAACCAATCCATCAAAGGAGAAGAAAGTTTGCACCGGAAAGAAATGCCATTATCCAGGAAGAGGTAGAGAAATTGCTCAGGGCAGGTATGATTAGAGAGGTCAAGTATCCAAGATGGTTGGCCAATGTGGTTGTTGTTCAAAAGAAAATCGGAAAGTGGAGGGTATGTGTCGATTTTACCGATTTAAATAAGGCATGTCCCAAGGATCCTTTCCCATTACCCCACATTGACTCCATGGTGGATGCAACTGCGGGTCATGAACTGTTAACTTTTATGGATGCTTCATCTGGATTCCAACAAATCCAAATGGAACCATCCGACCAAGAGGATACAGCCTTCATGACTCCAACTGGTATATACTGCTATATTGCTATGCCGTTCGGACTAAGAAATGCAGGTGCAACATATCAAAGGCTGGTGAATATGATGTTCAAGGATCAGATTGGACAAACTATGGAGGTTTACATAGATGATATGGTGGTAAAATCCATAAAAGCTGAGGATCACCTAAGGGACTTGGAGGAAGCATTCGATATCCTTGACAAATATAACATGAAACTTAATCCTTCAAAATGTCACTTTGGTGTTAAAGCAGGTAAATTCTTAGGATATATGGTGACAAAGAGAGGCATTGAAGCTAGCCCGGAACAAATCAAAGCAATAGTGAACATCAAATCTCCGGCCAATGCTAAGGATGTTCAAAGGCTAACAGGCAGGATAGCAGCTTTGAACAGATTTATATCCAAATCCTCAGAGAAGTGCAAAGAATTCTATGATATCCTAAGAAAGAACAAGAAATTTGAGTGGACTGAGAAGCATGAAAATGATTTAAGAGCCCTCAAAGATTACCTATCCTCAGCCCCGGCCTTGATGAAACCAGAAAAAGGCGATGTGCTATCCTTATATCTTGCAGTATCCTCAAAAGCAGTAAGTGCGGTCCTTGTTAAGGATCATGAAGGTACACAACATCCTGTCTATTATGTAAGTAAAGGTATTCACACCTTGAAAAGCTTATTCTTGCATTAATTATGGCATCTACTAAGTTGAGACATTATTTTGAAACTTATGTTATCATTGTTAAAACTAATTTCCCAATTAAGAATGTCCTCAGGAAGCCAGAGATGTCAGGAAGGATGGCTAAGTGGGCAGTGAAGCTAAGTGCATATGATATAAGATATGAGCCTAGGACAGCCATCATATCCCAAGCATTAGCTGACTTTGTGGCTGATTTCAGTAGTGATTTACAAAAAGAAGCTGAGTTAGAAGTCCAACAGCTAGAAGAGACCAAGGATCCTTGGATACTCTATACTGATGGATCCTCAAATGTCAAAGGCACAGGGCTTGGAATACTACTAAAATCGCCACAGGGGGACATAATACCCCACGCTATAGCTTGTGAGTTCCAAACCACTAACAATGAGGCTGAATATGAAGCCTTAATTGCTGGTTTGCAAATTGCAAAGCATATGGGGATCACGTATCTTGAGGTACATGTAGATTCATTGTTAATTACAAACCACTTTAATGGATCCTATGCTGTTAAAGGTGAAAAGCTAACCAAATATTTAGAGATAGTCAAAAGTTTGGCACTCTCTTTTGTTTCCTTTAGTTTGACGCAGGTACCAAGGGAAGAAAATACAGAGGCTGATGCATTGGCTAACTTAGGATCATCCTTGAAGATCCCGGAGGATATCAAGATCCCTATTATCCATATCCTGACCCCGGCTATCGAGGATCATGTGGCTATGGAGATAGGAAATGATTCTGCAATTATCCCTAGTGAGGATACTCGATCCCATTCAGGATCAGGATCATGGATCTCACCAATTATGAGATACTTACAACATGGAGAGATTCCTACAGGAGAAAACCCTAGGGCTTTCAAATCTAAGGTATCTCAATTCACAATTTTAAATAGTATGTTGTATAGACGATCTCTTGCAGGACCATACTTGAGATGCATTGAGGATCCTGAAATCCAAGAAGTTTTAAAAGACTTCCATGAAGGAGATTGTGGAAACCACACTGGGGGCAGGGCATTATTCTCAAGGATCCTGAGGACAGGATACTACTGGCCAACCATGAAGAGAGATGCTGTGGAGTATGCAAAGAGATGTGATCCTTGTCAGAGGCACAGCAATATCCTTCATCAACCAGCTGAATTATTGCATCCTATATCCTCCTCTTGGCCATTTATGAGATGGGGTATGGATATAGTTGGTAAGCTCCCTAAGGCACCTGGTGGAAAAGTATTCATGCTTGCTATGACTGATTACTTCTCCAAGTGGATAGAGGCTGAAGCTTTTGCCCATGTCAGAGAAAAGGAAGTTATATCCTTCATTAAAAGAAATATTATAACTAGATTTGGAATTCCTTCTGAGATTATATGTGATAATGGTTCCCAATTTATTGGGGGCAGAACCACTAACTTTTGTGACAGCTGGGGGATTAAGATGATAACATCAACACCAGTCCACCCACAAGCTAATGGTCAAGCAGAATCATCCAACAAGATCATCATCAACAATTTGAAGAAGAAGCTTGGATCCAAGAAAGGGAAATGGGCAGAAGAACTACCCTATGTGCTTTGGGCTGATAGGACAACCCCTAAGAATGCTACTGGTCAAACGCCATTCTCTTTGGTATTTGGGGCAGAATCAGTGATCCCAACAGAAATGATGGTTCCAACTGCTAGAACAAGTACCCGTGATCCTGAGGAGAATGATGAGAACTTGGCTCAAGACCTGGATACTATTGAAGAAATCAGGGATATGGCTAGGATAAGGATGGCCAGTTATCAACAAAGAATGGCTGATGCTTACAACAAAAATGTCAGGATCAGGAGGTTTCAAGTTGGAGATATGGTATTGAGGAAAGCATTTCAGAATACCACCAATCCTGCTGATGGAAAATTGGCTCCAAAATGGGAAGGCCCTTATTTGATTGAAGCTGAAGCAGGAAAGGGGGCATATAGATTGCTAACCATGGAAGGTGATTTGCTACCAAGAGCTTGGAATGCTGTCCACTTGAAGAAATATTTCATGTGAGCAAGATCCTTATGGCACAGATGATCCTCACGATAGGGGTATCCTTAAAGGATCCTTAAGGTATCAGTGATCCTTACTTAGGTAATATCCTAAACTTGAACTATTTCATTTCTTTATTTTCTCATATAAGGATAAGGATCATGTGTCCTTTATCCATCTCTCACGTGAGTTTAAGTTTTGAAAGTTTAGGTATCCTTAGCATAACATTGGTTATCCGCTGAAGCAATCCGTTCCTTGGGTTTAACCCCAGATATTTGGGCTTGACCCCAGTTCTGCCTGTAGCGCATGATGATCCTAGTATAGTTCAAGGCAGTGGGACCAGTACTCGTTTTAGGGGCTGATAATTCCATTGTACTGGCTATGCCTAGGATCCTACGTATAATGGTAGACGTACCATACATCCGTTCCTAAGGTTTCTAACGTTTTCACGTTAGCTAAGGTTTCTAACGTTTTCACGTTAGCTAAGGTTTTGGCATTTTCATGTCACTAAGTTTGGATAGTCGCCAGTTAGGGCCATACTCCAGTATACATACGATCCTTGGGCTTGTCCCCAGTTATCCTTGGGCTTGTCCCCAGTTATCCTTGGGCTTGTCCCCAGTTGCTAACTCTTTTCTTATATTGGCTTAGTCCCAAGTCATGCTCTATTTCAGGTTCTTGAAGATAGGCAACTAGGGATCCTTGATCCTTACTTCACTCTAAGGTTTATCTTATAGTTATCCTTATTATGGTTAGGATCTTAACTTGGATCCTCAGGTATGATCCTTAACTATTATTAATTCTATTCATTATTTATTTGAATAACCCTTAAAATTTGACAACTGAACTTGTGATTCTTAAACTATATCACTTTTTGGAACTTATCAGTTATGGGATATGTGATCCTTGATCATATCCTAAACTTTTTGGATATCTTTTTTAATTTTTCAAGGGTTGATAAGTATAAACGGAATGAACATTACAACAGTTGGAAAGTAAGATATTAAAAAGGATAACAACACAAGATAAGCGACAAAAGGTTAAGATTTTATTTATTAACAAAGGATTAACCCTTAAAAGGTTGTCAAAATTACCTACCCCGAGCATCTACCAGCAAAACGTGGCCCGTCCGCTGGGGTAGGTAAAGGGTGTCCATGATAATAAGTTCAAAAGTAGTGCAGGAATATAAAGGCGGCAGGATCACAATGGCTTCATCCCCAAAACAGAGGATCCCTCCACCAATTGCAATCCTGCCTATTGTCCAAAGGATTATACATGATCCTTAATCCTAAAAACTATTGTTCAAGTACAAACCATTAAATTGTTCAACATCACAATCACAAAAGACCTACTACCAAATTTAAAAATTGGGCTCCGGCTGCGTCTAGGAATGTCCATCATTGCCCAATTGTGCAGCCTACACCTTTGCTGCATCCTCTTCCCCTCCAGCTGCGGTATCCTTCATCAGATCCTTTCCACTGCCACTTGCCTCAATCGCCAAGACCTCAGTAGCCTCCTCCTCATCATCCTCGAGATCAGCCAACCTTGCTTTCCAGCCCTCAACATCCCAGCTGCTTTTGTCAAAGTTAGGATCTTGAGCTTCCTGGGCCATCTTCAATTTTGTCTGATACATCGTGATGGCAGCAGAGACCTTAGCATTTTCTAAGAGATCATGCTTCTCATAGTCAAGGTCAATCAGAAGTTTAGCCGTCTTAGTCTTGGCATCTTGGAGTTCCTTCTGAAGATCAGCAATTGCAAGGTCCTTGAGCACTGCAACCTGTTGGAGGTCAGCAATCTTCTTGTCCTGCTCCTCGACATTCCCCACATAATCTTCAATCTCAGCAAATTTCTGCAAAGAAAAGGACAAAGCAGTTCAAGATCAGGTGATCCTCATATGAGTAGGATACCTAGGCAGAATTGGTGATCCTTACATCATTGAAGTATTCAAGGAACTGGTGGCAGATCAGTGGTAGGCCTTGAAGCTCCTCAGTGTCAGAAGTTTTCCTCTTCTTACCACCCTTTCCTTTAGTGGGTGCTTTGGGAATGGAGATGCTAGGACTGGTAGTGGACCTCTTCTTCCTGGATCGAACAACATCAAGGTCAGCCGTGTTGAACTGGGATACAGGCTTGATAGATTTTCCGGCACCTACACAATCAAAGCAAGATAAGTGTCCTAATCTTATTTCAATTTAATTATTTATTTTAATATTCAAACTATAAATCAAGCAGGATACTTACTTGACATGGTAATGGAACCTGAGGATACTTCTTGTGAATCTTGGGTGTCTATCTTGAATGTCCTTGTTTCAGGATCAAGCTTCCAAAAAGCAGCAAGCCTATCCTTGGTTGCAGGTGATGTGATGATGTGTGAGACAGAAATAGCTGCATAACACAAGACGAAAAGGGGTCAGTAATCCTTATACAAAAACAAGACTACCTGGTGATCCTTCTCAGGATCCTCTGGCCTACCATGGGTGGACCAGGTCTTTGGTAGATCCTTTCCGTTTGGAATGGTATCCCTCCTGACAAAGAAGAAGCGACGTTTCCAATTTGTGTCGTTCTTGGTGACTTTAAGAAGGGGGTGTTCTCCGCCGGGTTTTCGTTTGAACAAATAACGATGGGAACCAAAGGTAGTAAGATCATACAATTGTGTCAGCTCTGACATTCCTAAATCAATGCCCTCCTGCTCGATGATCCTCTCCAGGGTATACAAAACCCTCCAAATCATCGGCATGGCTTGGATGTAAGAGATGCCGGTAAGGGAAAAGAAGGATTGTGTAAATTCTGGGAAAGGATAGGTGTATCCTATGGCGAATGGAGTAACTGGAAAGGCAACCCATGTTTCTGAAACATAGTCGCTCAGAATAGTAGGATCAAAGGGTTTGAAAAAGGCACTCGCCGGAAAGCAGTGACGAATCTTGTCTATCTGAGCATCGTTAAAGTAACACCTCTCATTTGCGGAGTCTTTGATGATCTTTTGACTCTTCAAGGGACTATCCTTATGGTGATCCTTGGCGGGGGAGGACCGGAGCATCATTCTTGAAGAGATGACATAAAGAAAGAAAAACAGAGCAAGAGAAGGAAGAAGATGAAGAGAGAATACCTGTTTATCTTCGGAATGCAGTTATAAAGGGAGTCTCTCTGAAATTTTAAATGCATTTGATCCTATCTCTATCTCTTATTTATAATCATGATCGTGCAGGGTTGTCACTTCTGTGACGTCACGATTGCAACGGCTAGTTCAACAATAACGGCTATATTTACGATAGTTAGTTGCGGATAAGATCAAGAAAACATAACTCGCTCATTTTACATATCACTCCTTATATTTTGGGGGCAATTGTTAGGGGAGGATTTTCTACCAATTAGTGATCCTTATTCGTTATCCTAATTAATGATCCTTACATCTGTGACAGATAGTGATCCTCAGAAGAGCTTTAGGATCAGGATCATGGATCACTTTAAGGATCCTCGTACTGACGATTGTTTATTTGTATTTTGTATTACTTCGCAGGAGTAACAAGCTTGACTTGGTCTTGGCAACGGTACTAAGGAATATTCCACGGGCATTTCGCACATGATTGACCAAAAATGGACGTTGTGGAGAACGTGGGAGCTTGGCACAAAAGTCGGATAGTTAGTTATTGTAGTTAACTTCTATTTTTAAAGGGGTGACGAGCTAGAATTAGAACACTTAGTCATTTTTCAGCTACACACACTCTCATACAATCGCATTCGTGAAGCTCTCGACGAACACTTATTAGTTTTCACTTATTTCTATACACTTCACCATAGTGATCCTTGTACCTAGCTCGTTACTATCCGAAGTTGTAAACATTTGTTGAGTTATTTGAGCTTGGTGATCGGTAGTTTCCATCACCCGGGGTTTTTTGTGCCGGAGATCAACTCTTGATCAAGGGCTTTTTCCCCGTATAAATCCTCGTGTCATTTGTGCAATTTACATTGAAGTGATCCTTGTCATTGTTCTACACTATTAGCATCATACCCCATAACAGAGAGTTTGGTTGCAATATCCTCATCAGATTTTTTGACCAAAACACCTGACATTTCAGGTTTCCTGAGAACATTCTAAATTGGAAAGTTAGTTTTAACAATAATAGCATGAGTTTCAAAATAATGGCATAATTTAGTAGATGCCATTATTGAAGCAAGGATAAGTTTTTCTAAATGAGAATACCTGGATTCAGCATCAAGCAAACTTTTACATACATAATATACAAGATGTTGTGTACCTTCATGATTCTTTACAAGGACTACACTTACTGCCTTAGAAGAAACTGCCAAGTATAAGTGTTTTGGTCAAAAATCAGATGAGGATGATGCAACCAAACTCTCTGTCACGGGGTATGATGCTTGAATTGGTAAACAACAATGAGGATCACTAAGGAATGAATTGCACAGGAGACACAAAGATTTATACGAGGAAAAAGCCCTTGATCAATGTATAATCTCCGGCATAAAAAACCTCGGGTGATGGAAACTACCGATCACCAACTCAAATTAAACAATAATCTTTTTACAACTTCGGATGATAGCGAGCTAAGTACAAGGATCACTATAGTGTATCGTGTGGAAATGTATTAAAAATGCTAAGTGTTTTGTCGAGAGCTGGTGAGTGCAGTTGTACGAGTGTGTCTAGCCAAAAATAGCCAAGTGTTCTAAAAATTAGCTTGCTACCCCCTTAAAATTAGAAAATATCTAGCCTAACTAACTATCCGCATTTCGTGCCTTCTCCCCACGTTCTCCATAACGTTCACAATGGTCAAGCACGTGCAGAATTGAAGGGAATATGCTCCAGGAATATCGCCATGACCAAGTCCAAGCCGGTACTCCTGCAAAACAATACCGAATTCAAAGTGAACAATCATTAGTATAAGGATCCTTAGGATGATCCATGATCCTGATCCTGAAATACTTCTGAGGATCACTAATTGTCACAGAAGTAAGGATCACCAAACAGGATAACACTTGAGGATCACAGGTCAGTAAGAAATCCTCCCCTAACAATTGCCCCCAAAATATAAGGAGTAATATTGTAAATAAACGAGTTTTATTTTGTCAATCTTATCCGCAACAAACTAGCGGATATATAGCCGTTAAGATCGAACTAGCCGTTGGAATCCTGACATCACTGAGGTGACTTATCCTGCAAAATCATCATTATAAATGGCAGTTAGAGATAAGAGCGAAAGGGCATTTAAATCCGAGCGTTTCCTTTTTAAATCCTCATCAGAAGACTTATTCAGGTATTCTCTTTTCCTCTTCTTCCTTCTCTTACTCTGCTTTTCTTTCTTCACCATCATCTCGTCAAAAATGATGCTCCAAAACTCACCGGGCAAGGATCTCAAGAAGAACTGCCCCTTAAAGAGCCAAGGGATCATCAAAGATTCTGCAAAAGAACGCTGTTGTTTCACCGATCCACAAATTGATAAAATTCGCTATTGTTTCCCGGCGAACACCATTTTCAAATCCTTTGATCCCACTGCTTTGAGTGACTATATCTCTGAAACTTGGATTGCCTTTCCTGTTACCCCATTCACAATAGGATACACCTATCCTTTTCCAGCCTTTACCCAATCCTTTTTCTCCCTTACCGGCATCTCCTACATCCAAGCTATGCCGATGATTTGGAGGGTCTTATATACCCTTGAAAGGATCATCGAGCAGGAAGGGATTAATCTAGGAATGTCAGAGTTGGCTGAGATGTATGATCTCACAACGTTTGGATCCCACCGATATTTGTTTAAACGAAAACCTGGTGAAGAACACCCCATTTTTAAAGCCACCAAGAACGATACAAACAAGAAACGACGCTTTTTCTTTGTCAGAAGAGACTCTGTCCCAAACGGAAAGGATCTACCCAGGGAGTGGTCCACCCATGGTAGGACAGAGGATCCTGAGAAGGATCACCAGATAATCTTGCTCTTGTGATAGGATCACTAACCCCCTTTTGTTTTATGTTATGCAGCTATCACTGTTTCACACCTCATACCGTCTCCTGCTACCAAGGAAAGGCTTGCTGCTTTTAGAAGACTCGGTCCTGAAACAAGATCATTCAAGACAATCACCCAGGATTCTCAAGAGGTATCCTCAGGCTCAGTCACCATGTCAAGTAAGTATCCTATTTTTTATATAGTTAAAGATTTAAATAAATAGTTAAATAGAAATAGGATAAGGATACTTATCTTGCTTTGAATGTGCAGGTGCTGGAAAAGCTTCAAAATCTGCCTCCAAGTTCAGCGTGACCGATCTGGATAACGTACGATCCTCCAAGAAGAAGCTTCCTGCCAACCCAACTGTTTCGATCCCCAAGGCACCCGTTAAAGGAAGGGGTGGCAAGAAAAGAAAAGCCTCTGAAGCTGAGGATCTGCAAGGTCTGCCCCTGATCCGCCACCAGTTCCTTGAATACTTCAACGATGTAAGGATCCTTGTCCCTGCTTTAGGTATCCTGCTTATTTAAGGATCACCTGTTCTTGAACTGTTCTTTATCTTCTTTGCAGAAATTTGCTGAGATTGAAGACTACGTTGGGCATGTCGAGGAGCAGGACAAGAAGATTGCTGACCTCCAACAAGTCGCATTGCTCAAGGATCTTAAGATTGCTGACCTCCAAAAGGACCTCCAAAATGCCAAAGCTGAAACGGCCAAGGTTCTGATCAATGCTGATTACGAGAAGCATGATATCACCCAGGATGCTAAAGTCTCTACTGCCATTGCGATGTACAAGACCAAATTGCAGATGGCCTTGGAAGCTCAGGATCCTGACTTCGACAGGAGCAACTGGGATGTGGAAGGCTGGAAGGCAAGGCTGGCTGAGCTGGATGACAAGGAGGAGGCTGAGGAGATCCTGACGATCGAGGCTGGAGGCAGTGGCAAGGATCATGGTGGTGAAGCTAGTGGAGCTGGAGATGGTGATGCAGCGAAGGTGTAGGCTGCAGCAATGGGCAATGATGGACACTTCTAGACATAGCCGGAGTCCATTTTTTTTTTAGGTTTGGTGGTAGTTTTTGTTAAACAATGGTTGGTTTGTATTTGAACAATAGTTTTAGGATTAAGGATCTAGGATCCTTTGGATAATAGGTAGGATTACAAATGGTGGAGGGATCCTCTGTTTGGGGGATGAAGCCATTGTGATCCTGCCGCCTTTGATTTCCTGCACTTGCTATAACCGCATAAACAATGGACACCCATTGCCAACCCATGTGGACGGGCCACGTTTTGCTGGTAGAAACGTGGGTTGGCAATTTTGACAACCTTCGACGGTTAAACTTTTGTTAATAAAATAACTTTAATCTTTTTTGGCTTATCTTGTGTTGTTATCCTTGTTTGTCCTTTTAATTTTCAATTGTTTTGATATACACTTGTCTGAATAAGAAAAGTTGAACAAATTAGATAAAAAAATATTTAGGATATGATCCAGGATCAAATATCCTATAGTTGAAAAATTCCAAAAAGTGGTATATTTTAAGGATCATGAGTTCAGTTGTCAAAGTACAAGGGTTATTGAAATAAACACTGAATAAAATCAAAATAGTTAAGGATCATACCTGGGGATCCAAGTTAGGATACTAACCCTTAATACTATAACCAGGATAACCATAAGACAAACCTTAGTAAGGATCAAGGATCCTTGGTTGTTTAACTTCGAAGACCTGAAATAGAACATAACTTAGGACTAAGCCAATATAAGATAAAAGTTAGCAACTGGGGACAAAGCCCAAAGGATAACTGGGGACAAGCCCAAGGATAACTGGGGACAAGCCCAAGGATCGTGTGTGAACTGGAGTATGGCCCTAACTGGCGACTATCCAAACTTAGTGGCATGAAAATGCCAAACCCTTAGCTAACGTGAAAACGTTAGAAACCTTAAGAACGGATGTATGGTACGTCTACCATTATACGTAGGATCCTAGGTATAGCCAGTACAATGGAATTATCAGCCCCTAAAACGAGTACTGGTCCCACTACCATGAACTATACCAGGATCATCATGTGCTACTGGCGGAACTGGGGTCAAGCCCAAATAACTGGGGTCAAACCCAAGTAACTGGTTGCTTTTGTGGATAACCATCCTTTTGCTAAGAGTACCTGAACCATCAAAACTCAAAATCATGTGAAAGTGGGATAAAGGATGCAGGATCCTTATCATTATGTGAGAAAGTAAGGAAATGAAATAGTTTGAGATTAGAATGTTACCAAAATGAGGATCATCTGTGCTCTAAGGATCCTTCAAGGATACTTATCATGTGAGGATCATAGGTCCTTATCATATGAAGTATTTCTTCAAATGGACAGCATTCCAGGCCCTGGGTATCAAATCACCTTCCATTGTTAGCAATCGATATGCCCCCTTTCCTGCCTCAGCTTCAATCAAGTAAGGGCCTTCCCATTTTGGTGCCAACTTTCCATCAGCAGGATTGGTGGTATTTTGAAATGCTTTCCTCAACACCATATCACCAATTTGGAACTTTCTGATCCTGACATTTTTGTTGTAAGCACCAGCCATCCTTTGCTGATAACTGGCCATCCTTATCCTTGCCAAATCCCTGATTTCTTCTATAGTATCCAGGTCTTGAACCAAGTTCTCATCATTTTCCTCAGGATCACGAATACTTGTTCTAGCAGTTGGAACCACCATTTCTGTAGGGATAACTGATTCTGCCCCAAATACCAAAGAGAATGGAGTTTGGCCTGTAGCATTCTTAGGAGTTGTCCTATCAGCCCAAAGCACATAAGGTAGTTCTTCTGCCCATTTCCCTTTCTTGGATCCAAGCTTCTTCTTCAAATTGTTGATGATGATCTTATTGGATGATTCTGCTTGACCATTAACTTGTGGGTGGACTGGTGTTGATGTTATCATCTTAATCCCCCAGCTGTCACAAAAGTTAGTAGTTCTGCCCCCAATGAATTGGGAACCATTATCACATATAATTTCAGAGGGAATACCAAATCTAGTTATAATATTTCTTTTAATGAAGGATATAACTTCCTTTTCTCTGACTTGGGCAAAAGCTTCAGCCTCTATCCACTTGGAGAAGTAATCAGTCATAGCAAGCATGAACACTTTTCCACCAGGTGCCTTAGGGAGCTTACCAACTATATCCATACCCCATCTCATAAATGGCCAAGAAAAGGATATAGGATGCAAAAATTCAGCTGGTTGATGAAGGATATTGTTGTGTCTCTGACAAGGATCACATTTCTTAGCATACTCCACAGCATCTCTCTTCATAGTTGGCCAATAGTATCCTGTCCTCAGGATCCTTGAGAATAATGCCCTGCCCCCAGTGTGGTTTCCACAATCTCCTTCATGGAAGTCTTTTAAAACTTCTTGGATTTCAGGATCCTCAATGCATCTTAAATATGGTCCTACAAGAGATCGTTTATACAACATATTATTTAAAATTGTGAATTGAGATACCTTAATTTTGAAAGCCCTAGGGTTTTCTCCTGTAGGAATCTCTCCATGTTGTAAGTATCTCATGATTGGGAGGATCCATGATCCTGAATGAGATTGAGTATCCTCACTAGGGATAATTGTAGAATCCTCTCCTATTTCCATAGCCACATGATCCTCGATGGCAGGAGCCAGGATATGGATAATGGGGATACTTATATCATCTGGGATCTTCAAAGATGATCCTAGATTAGCCAATGCATCAGCTTCTGCATTTTCCTCCCTTGGTACCTGTGTCAAACTGAAGGAAACAAAAGAGAGTGCCAATTCTTTGACTATCTCCAAATATTTGGTTAGCTTTTCACCTTTAACAGCATAGGATCCATTAAAGTGATTAGTGATTAACAAAGAATCTACATGTACCTCAAGATACCTGATCCTCATATGCTTAGCAATTTGCAAACCAGCTATCAAGGCTTCATATTCAGCCTCGTTGTTAGTAGTTTGGAACTCACAAGCTATAGAGTGGGGTATTATGTCCCCCTGTGGCGATTTTAGTAGTATTCCAAGCCCTGTTCCTTTGACATTTGAGGATCCATCAGTATAGAGTATCCAAGGATCCTTGGTCTCCTCTAGCTGCTGGACTTCTAATTCAGCTTCCTTTTGCAAATCACTACTGAAATCTGCCACAAAGTCAGCTAATGCTTGGGATTTAATGGCTGTCCTGGGCTCATATCTTATATCATATGCACTAAGCTTCACTGCCCACTTAGCCATCCTTCCTGACATTTCGGGTTTCCTGAGGACATTCTTAATTGGAAAATTAGTTTTGACAATAATGGCATGAGTTTCAAAATAATGTCTCAATTTAGTAGATGCCATAATTAATGCAAGGATAAGTTTTTCTAAGTGTGAATACATGGATTCAGCATCAAGTAAACTCTTACTTACATAATAGACAGGATGTTGTGTACCTTCGTGATCCTTAACAAAGATGGCACTTACTGCTTTTGAGGATACCGCAAGATATAAGGATAACACATCTCCTTTTTCTGGTTTCATCAAGGCCGGGGCCGAGGATAGGTAATCCTTAAGAGCTCTTAGGGCACTTTCATGCTTCTCAGTCCACTCGAATTTCTTGTTCTTCCTTAGGATATCATAGAATTCCTTGCACTTTTCTGAGGATTTTGATATGAATCTGTTTAAAGCTGCAATCCTGCCTGTTAACCTCTGAACATCCTTAGCATTGGCAGGGGACTTGATGTTCACTATAGCTTTGATTTGTTCTAGACTGGCTTCAATGCCTCTCTTTGTCACCATATATCCTAAGAATTTACCTGCTTTAACACCAAAGTGACATTTTGAAGGATTAAGTTTCATGTTATATTTGTCAAGGATATTGAATGCTTCCTCCAAGTCCCTTAGGTGATCCTCAGCCTTTTTGGATTTTACCACCATATCGTCTATGTAAACCTCCATAGTTTGTCCAATCTGATCCTTGAACATCATATTCACTAGCCTTTGATAAGTTGCACCTGCATTTCTTAGTCCAAATGGCATAGCAATATAACAGTATATACCAGTTGGAGTCATAAAGGCTGTATCCTCTTGATCGGATGGTTCCATCTGAATTTGTTGAAATCCAGATGAAGCATCCATAAAAGTTAACAGTTCATGACCCGCAGTTGCATCCACCATGGAGTCAATGTGGGGTAATGGGAAAGGATCCTTGGGACATGCCTTATTTAAATCGGTGAAATCGACACATACCCTCCACTTTCCGTTTTTCTTTTGAACAACAACCACATTGGCAAACCATCTTGGATACTTGACCTCTCTAATCATACCTGCTCGGAGTAATTTCTCTACCTCCTCCTGGATAATGGCATTTCTTTCTGGTGCAAATTTCCTCCTCTTTTAATGGATTGGTTTGAAGGACCTATCAATGCCAAGTTTGTGAGTGATTATATCTTTAGATATACCTGTCATGTCTTCGTGTTTCCATGCAAAGGTAGTCTTTCTCCTTTTAAGGAAGGATATGAGGTCTTCCTTCATTTCGCCAAGGATCCCTGATCCTATATAAACTTTAGATTCAGGATCATCAGGATCCAAAAGGATTTCTACTACATCCTGCTCTCTTGCCTCCAAGACATCCCTTGGAGGATGCTTTAATTGCTATTGCTCCCTTGACTTTGAGGCTGGTTTCATTGATGAGGTGTAGCAGTTCTTAGCTTCTTGCTGATCACTATCAATCTTCACTATTCCCCAAGGACTAGGAAGCTTCACACATTGATGATAAGTGGATGGGACTGCCTTCATGTCATGTATCCAAGACCTGCCAAGGATAACATTACAACAAGATAAACAGTCAATAACACAAAATTTTTGGTAAGAATGTAGGCCTTCGATATAGATTGGGAGTTTAATGTCCCCCAGAGTATTCTTAGTCTCGCCACTGAATCCCACGAGCACAGAGGATCTTGGTATGATATCGGATTCAGGAATATCCGTCTTCTTGAGGACATCAAGCTGGATAATGTTCACAGAGCTTCCTCCATCTATAAGGATCCTGCGAACAAAATGGTTAGAAATAAAATGAGTGATCACCAAACCATCGTGATGGGGATCCTGAATGTCAACACGATCATCCTCATCAAAAGTTATGACTTTTCCTTCGGAGACACTGGATGTTCGAATGGGTCTATCTCCATTATCCATCTTGGCTTCCTTTGCATGTCTTTTAGCTGCAGAGAAGGATGTTCCACAAATGTCTGATCCTCCAGAAATAAAGTTTATAGCTTGTGCATCTGCTGGAGGGGCTGGAGCTTTCTCTGGAATCCTTTCAGGATCCTGAGTCCTTGACTTCTTTCTCCCCAATAATTCTTTCAAGCGCCCCTTGCTCAACAAGTATCCAATTTCTTTTCTCAGTGCGATGCATTCTTCTGTGAGATGCCCAAAATCTTCATTATATACACACCACTTTGACTTATCTTTAGTTGCAGCTGGTCTGTCATTTTTCCTGGGCCATCTAGCTTTATCACCTAAATTCTGCATCGCAAGGATTAGTTCATTGTTATCAACAGAAAAACAATATTCAGAAATTAGAGGATAATCCTCATCATCCTCTTCTTGTTCAACAGCATGCACATTCTGGTTATCAGATTTGTTATAGGATCTGAACTTGTTGTTCTTGAATGAGGATCCTTGCTTCTCTTGCTTTGAGGATCCTGCTAACCTCTCCTAGATCCTTTTGTCATCCTCTAGCCGGATGAACCTAAGGGCCCGGGTTCTTACCTCATCTAGATTCCTGCATGGTGTCATAACAAGATCATCATAGAATAATGAATCCCTAAGCAATCCCATTTTAAAGGCTTCAATAGCCGTAGCTATATCCAGGTTAGGAATATCTAAGGATTCTTTACTAAATTTAGTGATATAATCCCTTAATGATTCATTATGACCTTGGGTTATCCTATATAGATCACTAGTTAAACGCTCAAATATTCTACTACAAGAAAACTGGTTATTAAATAGGTTAACTAGATTAGCAAACGAGGTAATAGAGTAAGGGGGAAGACTTAGCAGCCATTTAAGAGCCGATCCAGTAAGAGTGGATCCAAATCCCTTGCACAGACATGCTTCCTTTAACCTTTCTGGGATGGGATTGATCTCCATCCTTTCCCTGTACTGTGCTATGTGTTCTTCAGGATCTGTTGAACCGTCATACAACTTCATGGTAGGCACGTGGAACCTCTTGGGTATCTCAGCATCACAGATTGGTGGTGCAAAATGAGATATCTTGTGGCTCCCATCTGCAATCTCCGGGATAGGCTTGACTACTCCTGGGACACTTGATATCATATCCTTTAACTTTTGCAATTCTCTGGCCATGGCATGATTGATACCTGTATCCTGCATAAGGCCATGGTTAGTGGTATAAGAATTATTGAGAGTGTTACCTCCCATCGGGTTCAAATTAGGAAGAGCGGATGTGAATCCATATTGTTGGGGCTCTGGAATGACCGATGGACCAGTAGAAGCAATGGTCTGCATTGGAATAAAATCTCCCTGATGGATATCGGAACTCCCTGATTGCAAAGTCCTTAAGGATCCCGGAATCTGGAAGGATCCATGAAACTGAGAGGATCCTTGAACCTGGGAGGATCCTGGGACGTAGGAAGATCCTTGAACCTGGGAGGATCCTTGAAACTGAAAGGATCTTTGAACCTGGGAGGATCCTGGAACATAGGAGGATCCTTGAACCTGGGAGGATCCTTGAAACTGAGAGGATCCTTGAACCTGGGAGGATCCTTGAACCGGCCATAACCCTTGAATTTGCTGTGCTCCTGAATATCCTCCTGAGCTTACGAAGGATCCTATATGCTGAGGATGGGATCCTGCTGGTTGGAAGTATGACCCTGAAGCCTGAGTCATTGCTGATGATCCGTAATGCACTCCTTTTGGTCCTCCCACATATTGAACGTCTAGAACCACTGAAGGCTGAGAAGTTATAACCGGAGTATTGAAATTCAAAGATCTGGGCATCAGTGGGGAATGATCCTCTGCCGATCTCTTCTATTTCTTGATGTCTCCAATTTCTCTAAGAATCCTTTCATTGGTCTTATCCTGCTGCTGTATATGCTCCTTCATCCGCAAAATCAGAGTAAACAAGTCACTAGTAGTGGGAGTATAAGAAGCAGAAGAAGTTGGAGGTTTTGAGAAAATGGGAGTTGGTTTCTTCTCGGCATTTTTCTGAGGTCCAGAAGGTGGTGGAGGCAAAGGTGGAATGCCCTGGGATGAATTGACTGCAGACATCGCACTGGAGGTGTTCTTTGATGATGAAGCCATCTGCTTGGATGTAACGAACCGAAATGATCACAAAAATGAGAATTTCTTAGGAATGAAGCACCAATTGCCCCACGTTGGGCGCCAAACTGTTTTGGTCAAAAATCAGACGAGGATGATGCAACCAAACTCTCTGTCACGGGGTATGATGCTTGAATTGGTAAACAACAATGAGGATCACTAAGGAATGAATTGCACAGGAGACACAAAGATTTATACGAGGAAAAAGCCCTTGATCAATGTATGATCTCCGGCATAAAAAACCTCGGGTGATGGAAACTACCGATCACCAACTCAAATTAAACAATAATCTTTTTACAACTTCGGATGATAGCGAGCTAAGTACAAGGATCACTATAGTGTATCGTGTGGAAATGTATGAAAAATGCTAAGTGTTTTGCCGAGAGCTGGTGAGTGCAGTTGTACGAGTGTGTCTAGCCAAAAATAGCCAAAGTGTTCTAAAAATTAGCTCGCTACCCCCTTAAAATTAGAAAATATCTAGCCTAACTAACTGTCTGCATTTCGTGCCTTCTCCCGACGTTCTCCATAACGTTCACAATGGTCAAGCACGTGCAGAATTGAAGGGAATATGCTCCAGGAATATTGCCATGACCAAGTCCAAGCCGGTACTCCTGCAAAACAATACCGAATTCAAAGTGAACAATCATTAGTATAAGGATCCTTAGGATGATCCATAATCCTGATCCTGAAATACTTCTGAGGATCAGTAATTGTCACAGAAGTAAGGATCACCAAACAGGATAACACTTGAGGATCACAGGTCAGTAAGAAATCCTCCCCTAACAATAAGGATAATATATCCCCCTTTTTCGGTTTCAGTAAGGCTGTAGCTGATTATAGGTAATCCTTAAGGGCATTGAGAGCATTCTCATGCTTTTCAGTCCACTCAAACTTCTTGTTCTTTCTCAGAATGTCATAGAATTCCTTGCATTTCTCTGGTGACTTTGAGATGAACCTGTTCAAGGCTGCGATCCTTCCTGTCAATCTTTGCACATCCTTAGCATTGGCAGGAGACTTAATATTCACAATTGCCTTGATTTGCTCTGTACTTGCCTCTATCCCTCTTTTCGTCACCATATATCCCAAGAACTTGCCAGCTTTTACACCAAAGTGGCACTTGGAAGGGTTCAATTTCATATTGAATTTATCAAGGATATCAAATGCTTCTTCCAAATCTCTAAGGTGATCCTCAGCTCTCTTGGACTTAACCACCATGTCATCTATATAGACTTCCATTGTGTGTCCAATTTGTTCTTTAAACATCATATTAACTAGCCTTTGGTACGTAGCACCTGCATTTCTTAGTCCAAATGGCATAGCAATATAACAATAGATACCGGTAGGGGTCATAAGGCCGTATCCTCTTGATCAGATGGTTCCATCTGAATTTGTTGAAATCCAGATGAAGCATCCATGAAAGTCAACAACTCATGACCCGCGGTAGCATCCACCATGGAGTCAATGTGGGGTAATGGGAAAGGATCCTTGGGACATGCCTTGTTTAGATCAGTGAAATCGACACATACCCTCCACTTTCCATTTTTCTTTTGAACAACAACCACATTGGCTAACCACCTTGGATACTTAACCTCCCTAATCATACCTGCTCTGAGCATTATCTACCTCCTCCTGGATGATGGCATTCCTTTCAGGTGCAAACTTTCTCCTCTTTTAATATATGGGTTTGAATAACCTGTCAATGCCAAGTTTATGAGTAATAATATCTTTAGGAATACTTGTCATGTCCTCATGCATCCAGGCAAAGGTAGTTCTTCTCCTCTTGAGGAAGGATACTAGATCCTGTTCAACATTGTCGAGGATCCCGGATCCTATGAAAACTTTGGATTCAGGATCCTGAGGATCCATCAGGATATCTTTCACATCTTGTTCTCTTTCCTCCAGGACATCTCTTGGAGGATACTTTAATTGCTATTGCTCCCTAGGTCTTGAGGCTGGCTTCATTGATGAAGTATAACAATTTTTAGCTTCTTGTTGATCACTTTCTATCTTCACCACACCCCACGGAGTACGGAGTTTCACGCATTGATGATACGTAGATGGAACTGCTTTCATGCCATGTATCCATGGCCTGCCAACGATAACATTGCAACATGATAAGCAATCTATAACACATTTTTTTTGAAAAGAATTAACTCCCTCTATGTAAATGGGAAGTTTAATGTCCCCCAATGTGTTCTTGGTTTCTCCACTGAATCCTACAAGAACCAATGATCTTCGGATGATTTCTGATTCAGGGATATTCATCTTCTTGAGGGCATCAAGTTGAATGATGTTCACTGAACTTCCTCCATCTATGAGAATCCTGCGAACAAAATGGTTAGAAATAAACAATGTAATAACAAGACCATCATGATGAGGATCTTGAATATCCACACGATCATCCTCATCAAAGGATAGAACTTTCTCCTGTGTAAGGATTGAGGTTCGAATGGGTCTATCCCCATTACCCATCTTCGTTTCTTTAGCATGCCTATTGGCTGCTGAAAAGGAAGTTCCACATATGTCAGATCCACCAGAAATGAAGTTGATAATTTGTGCATCAGCTGGAGGAGCAGGAACTCTTTCTGGAATCTTTTCAGGATCCTGGATCCTTGACTTCTTACTTCCAAATAGCTCTTTCAAATGCCCTTTGCTCAACAAGTAACCAATCTCTTTCCTGAGTGCTATGCATTCATCAGTGAAATGACCGAAATCTTCATGATAGGCACACCATTTGGATTTGTCTTTTGTGGCAGTTGGCTTATCACTCTTTCTGGGCCCTCTTGCTTTCTCACCTAAGTTCTGCATTGCAAGAATTAGTTCATTATTATCAACAGCAAAGCAATATTCCGAAATGGGTGGATAATCTTCATCATCCTCTTCTTGCTCCACTGCATGCACATATTGATTATCAGACTTGTTGTATGATTTGGACTTATTGTTCCTGAAATAGGATCCTTGCTTTTCCTGCTTTGAGGATCCTGACAGTCTCTCTTGGGTCCTATTATCATCCTCTAAGTGGATGAACCTAAGGGACCTGGTTCTTACTTCATCAAGATTCCTGCAAGGGGTCATGACAAGATCATCATAGAATTGTGAATCCTTAAGTAAACCCATTTCGAAAGCCTCTACAGCTGTAGCAATATCCAAGTTAGGAATCTCTAAGGATTCTCTACTAAATTTGGTTATATAATCCCTAAGTGATTCATTTTGACCTTGTGTTACCCTATACAGATCACTAGTTAATCGTTCAAATCTCCTACTACATGAGAATTAGCTATTAAATAAATTAACTAGATTAGCAAATAAAGTAATAGAGTAAGGGGGAAGACTTAGCAGCCATTTAAGAGCTGATCCTGTCAGTGTGGATCCGAAACCATTGCATAGACATGCTTCTTTCAACCTTTCAGGAATGGGATTGATCTCCATTCTTTCTCTGTATTGAGCCATATGCTCTTCTGGATCAGTTGAGCCATCATACAACTTCATGTTCGCTGTTTGAAACCTCTTCAGTATTTCTGCATCACAAATAGGTGGTGCAAAACGAGATATCCTGTGACTCCCATCTGGAATTTCACGAATGGGCTTAACCACTCCTGGAACACTGGATATCATATCATTGAGTTTTTGTAACTCTCTAGCCATAGCTTGGTTGATCCCTGGTTCCTGCACAAAGCCATGGTTAGTATTATAGGATGTGTTTAAAATGTTACCTCCTGATTGGTTCGAGGCTTAGATTCCGGATGTGATTCCGGCATGATCAAGGGACCAGAGGAAGCAATAGTTTGCATAGGTATGAAGTCTCCCAAGTGAATCTCTGAACTTCCAGGTTGTACACTCCTTAAGGATCCTTGATCCCGAAAGATGGTGGATCCTTGATACACCCAAGTTGCGGGGTCTTAGAGGATAGTCCATGGATCCGTGAGCCTGAGATGAGGATCCTTGAACCTGAGATGAGAATCCTTGAACTTGAGATGAGGATCCTTGGACTGTCTGTGTTCCCATATATCCTCCTGAACTAAAGAAGGATCCTTGATGCTGGAAGGAGGATCCTTGACGCTGAAGAGAGGATCCTGAAGGCTGGAAGTAGGATCCTGGAGCCTGTGTCATTGCCGATGATCCATAGCGCATACTTGATGATCCACCCTGGTATTGGACGCCTGATGCTGTGGAATGCTGGGTAGTTAAGACTGGAGTATCGAAATTTAGTGATCTCTGCACCAATGGAGAGTGATCCTCCGCTGATCTTTTCAATTTCTTGATCTCATCAATTTCTCGAAGGATCTTGTCATTAGTTTTGTCCTGCTGTTGCATGTAATCCTTCATCTGCAAAATCAAAGAATAAAGATCATTGTTAGTAGGACTAGGAGTAACATCAGTAGTTGCTTTTGAGAAAACGGGGGTTGGCTTCTTCGCAGCATTCTCAGCATTCTACTGGGATCCATAAGGAGCAGGAGGCAAAGGTGGAATACCCTGTGAAGAGGTGATCGCCGGCATGGATCTTGAAGTGTTCTTCGCATGAGAAGCCATGTGGTTGAAGGTTATGAATAGAAATGGATAAAATAAACAAGATTTTTCAAGAATGAAGCGCCAATTACCCCACGGTAGGCGCCAAACTGTTTTGGTCAAAAATCACACAAGGATAATGCAACAAATCTGATTTTGTGAGGTATGATGCTTAGTTAAATGATCAAATATATGAACAATGAATGAATGAAATGAGTGGTGAACACAAGGATTTATACGAGGAAAAAGCCCTTGATTAATGAATGATCTCCAGCATAAAAAACCTCGGGTGATGGAAACTACCGATCACCAACTATATTAAACAAACAAAGTTTACAAATCGGGATGATAACAAGCTTGGTACAAGGATCACTATAGTGCAAAAGTGTGATATCGCAAAGAGTTCTTGAGAGCTCGAGTGTAGTGTCGTTGTGTTGCTAATTATTATCTAATCAAGCTTGTATCCCCATTTAAAAATAGAAACTAACTAGCCTAACTAACTATCCGAAAAAGGTGCAAGTCCCCCACGATCACCATAACGGTCGAAGAGCTCATGCACGTGCAGAATCATGAGGTATATTCCCTAAGAATCTCGGTTGAACCAAGTCCTATTCGAATACTCCTGCAAAACAAGTTCAAAAATGATGGAAACAATTGTTAGTGTTAGGATAATAATGAGGATCCTGGATCCTTATTGCTGCAACATCTTCTGAGAATCCTTAATTTAAACCGAACTGAGGATCCTTAATCCAAGCTGCATTTGAGGATCCGTGATCCATAAGTTATGAAAATCCATCCCTAACAGTAATGATCATAACCCTGATCCTTACTACTACCAGATTCCTCTTCACCAAGAAGTGTTGTGCTACCAAATGTATAGTCATCAGCAACCTTCCCTGACTCTTGTAACTTCTTTTTCTGGTTCAACTCTCTCTCATAAGTGAGGAGTCGACCATGAAGTTGAGTCAGACTTAGCTCTTTGAATCCAACGAAATTTCTGGTTACAAAAGCAATTGTGTCCCATTTTTCAGGAAGTGACATTAGAAACCTACTATTTAGAGTTGATTTTGCAAATTCAACATTAACAAGTTTCAATTCACTAATGAGACAACTGAAACGTTCAAATTGCTGTGTTAATGATTCACCCTTAACATGACAAAAGGTTTCATACTGTTGATTCAAAACCTCCCTATTATTTTCAATTACTTCTTCAGTACCACCAAATTTTTCCTTAAGTGCATCCCATAATTCCTTGGCACTGTTACAATGTAACAGCCCAGCATAAATATCATTGGGAAGTGCTGAAGCTACTATGCTAAATGCTTTTGCATCTAATTCAATTTTTTGATAGTCTTGTTCGGAATAATTTTCGACGCTTTTAGGCATCTTTGGCACTCGGCACCATCGGAACATGTGGTCCAAAGGTAACCGACTTCCAACATCTGGTATTTTGTTGAGCCAAAACGTGACCCATCCTACGTTGCTAGATGTTATACTTGGATATGACCAACATAGGTGGTTTAAAGAGTGTGCCAGTGTTGTGAGTGTCTTGTGAATGTGACGCTATTCTGGTTGTTTTACAGGTCTTGAATAGTCAACTTTTATACGTGATTATACCTTACTCTGTTTTCTAACTAGATACGAACAACTGAAAGTATCAATGAATTCGAGCTGAACTTTTACGTCAAAATGATTGTTAGATCAAATTTGACTGTCTAAAGCTCTGATACTAATTGTTAGGATCTGAGTCTCTTTAGATTGTGTTTGTTTGAATTTATTGATGTAAAATGTTAAAACAGAGATGTAGTAATTGTAGCGGAAATAATAAACAAACTTTGTAAACACAATCACGGAAGAAAAGCTTTAAGCAAACATGTTTTCCATTGAATCGAATGATTGTATCAAATTACAATAATCAAAACAATTGCATGCATGCATGCATAAAATCTCATTGGTTTGTTCGTACAGAATGAGTGTATGCAAAAGAGCTGATAGAACAGTACTGGTACTGTTCTATTTATAGTACAAATCTAACCGCTGAGCATCTTTGCTGACATCACCATGAAAGTGACATCTAACCTCCTAAAAACCTCTAAACACTGTTACATATAAACACTGATTACAATAGACACTGATTACATAAATCACTGATGCAGCATCCACTGTTGTAGCCTAAGCACTGATGTTGAGAATCAGTGCTTTCTTCAAAGGGTGATCAGTCCTTGAATAAGCAGTGCTTTGGTCTTCATCAGTACTTGAGAGACATCAGTAGTTAAGCTTCAGTCTTTATATCAAATCAGGTCTTTGACAACAGATGTTAAGAGGATCATCAGAGGATAGAAAACCACTCTCATGGGGAGAAATCAGTACAGGCACTGCTTATGATGATCAACTGTTCTGAACCAATTTTGGCTTTCCTTATCATCTGTTCTTCTGGGCTTGAATGCATGGGCTAACAAAATCAATAATTAATAAACTGAAATGAGCATCTAAATTACAATGTGAGCAATAATACACTGATGATACAGATTAAACAAAGTCAATAAACTGATAGATTGATAATCACTAATCATCAATAATAAACTGAGCAATCAAAATCTTTAAACTGATAATCATTAAAACCAGATCGATTAAACAAAGTAGAAAAAACTAACCTGGAAGATGAGCAATACGGATTAAAGAGAGAAGATAGAGAAACTCAACAACGATAATAACATAATAAACAGTAGTGATTTTGGTTTTTGTTTGTGATTTGCGATTGAAAGAGATAATGCAAAAGTAAACCCTAATTCTTGATTAGTTATAGATAATTTTTAAACTAAATAATTATTTGTAACATATTAAACATGATTAAGTGTTTTTTGTATAAACTGAAAAATTATTATAACATAATAAACTTAGACCTGGCAAATGGGGTGGTTCGGGTCGGATAGGGTCATGGGGTCAGAACGGCTTCAGGTCAAAATGGGTCAATTACAAAAAAAGGGTTGTTTTGGTTCGGGTCGGAACGGGTTCGGGTCAGAACGGGTTCGGGTCAGAACGGGTTTCGGGTCGGGTTGGTTAAAAATTGCTTTCTTAAAAAAAGAAAGATTGTACTTTAAAAAAAATTGAAACCAAACAAAAAACTGAAAGGATTGAAACAATATCCGAAACAAAACCGAAAAAACCATCAAAAAGAAAAAAACATCAAAACCGAAATGAAACCGAATCAACGACCAAACAGAAACAGAAAAACCGAAATAAACGAAACACAAAAAAAAAACTGAAAAGATCGAAACCGATCCGAAATGAAATAAAAATACTGATAAAATTGAAAGCAATCCGAAACGAAACCAAAAATGGATCAAAACGAAATAAAAAATCAAAACCGACCAAAACCAGACAAAAAAACTGACAAGATCCAAACCAATCCGAAACGAAACAAAAAAACCCGATTAAAACGAAACTAAAAATCACAACTCAACCGAAACGAAACAGAATAAACCGACCAAACGGAAACAAAAAACCAAAACCGAAACCAAACAAAAAATAACTGAAAATATTGAAACCGATTCGAAACGAAATAGAAAAAACCGACCAAACCGAAATTAAAAACGAAACCAAATCGAAACCTATCCCGACCCGAAACTTGTCCCGTGCGGTAACTCGTGTTGGCCTAAAACCCATTGCAATTCAAAACCCTTCCCGTGCGGAAATCCGTGTCGGCCCAAACCCGACCCGAACCGACCTGTTCCGATCCAAAACCCGCCCCGTGCCAAAACCCGTCTCGGTCTGAAACTCAATTCGAACTAAAACTGTTCTGATCCAAACTTGTTTCCTGCCGTAACCCGTCTTGTGCAGATACTTGTGCCGGCCCGAAACCCATTCTGATCCGAAACCTATCCCGTTTCTTAAGGTGCTAACCCACATCGACCCATTTCTTTAAAGTTCTCGATCCGCTTTAACCCGAAAATAACAAGATGAAATTTCAATTGACCCGTTGTTACCCGTTTAGTTAAAATATCTTACCCAAACTAACTCGTATAATTTTAAAAGGAACCCAAACTAACCCACTTGAAAGTGTTTGGGTCAAAGATTGCCACCTCTAATTAAACATGATTAAGTGTTAATTGCATATAACTAAATAGATATTAGATATGTAAATGAACTAGTTTTATGCCTTGTCCGTATTGCGGGGCGCTAGACCGAATATTTCTCTACCAATTAAAACAAAACACTGTCATAGGTTTGCTAGATAAAAAAACTGAAACAATGGCAAGGCTATAACTTTTAACTGGGGGAAAAACTGAAATTTGTCAAAACCACGAGCGAGTACAACCATACTTTTGCTAAAAAAAACTAAAACGATGGGAAGACCGTAATTTCAAAATGGGGGAAAAATCATAATAGTAATTTGTCAAAAGCTAAAAGAGTGGCAAGAATGTAAATTAGAATTAGGGGCAAAATCATAATTTTGAAATGGGAGAAAATCGTAATTTTAAACCGTGGGTAAAATCGTAACTTATCCGGGCCAATGTGGGAGTGACGGGTAACTGCTTAGCACTGATCCCCCTCATGGTCTTTGTAGTATACTAGTTTGTGCCCCGCCCGCGTTGTGGGGCGCTTGGCCAAATATTTCTCTACCAATTAAAACAAAACACTATCAAAGTTTTGCTAGAAAAAAAACGAGAACGATTAAAAGACTGTAATTCTGAACTGGGGATAAATCGTAAGTTCAGCTGGAGTATAATCTAACGTTTTAAAAACCGGTTAAAACAAGCCAGTTGTACCGATTGAACCATCCGATTAAACCACCCGGTACACCCGGTTGAGCCGCCCGATACACTCGGTTAAAGCGTTTTTTAGCCAAATCCGGTATGGTATAAAAAACGGATTTTAAAACATTGGTATAATCATAATTTGTCAAAAGCTACAACGGTGGCAACATTGTAATTTTGAATTGGGGGCAAATCGTAAATTTGACTGGGGTAGAATCGTAATTTGTCAAAATCTTCAACGATGGTAAACCTGGAATTTTGAACTGGGGGGCAAATCGTAATTCTAAGCTTGGGTAAAATCGGAATTTGTTCGGGCCAATGGGGAAGTGTCAGGCAGCGACTATTCCCCTCCATGGATTTTGTATATTAGCTGGGGTCCAAATCGTAATTCTAAGCTGGGGTAAAATCATAATTTGTTCGAGTCAATGGAGAAGTGTTAGGCACCTGCCGGACACCATTCCTCTCCGTGGATTTTGTATATTTCTAAAATGAGTGCAAATAATATGAAAACGTTATAGAAATCAATTACCAGAATGATCTAATCTGTTTAACTAGTGATGAGTTTGGTGTCAACTGGTACTGAAAATCCTAAGAATGGGCACCGGCACCGAAAATACCTGGTATGGTACTGGTATTTGAGTGGTAAAACCGATAAATACCGGTACCGTACCAAACTGGTACCAAAAATGTCAAAAGTTGGTACTAAATATATTCGGTACCGATACTCAGCACCATTTGCTCATCCATATGCTTAATTTAGTACGTATTATTTGTATGAGATAGCTATCTTAAATGTATTTATATTTACATCAGTCCATGTAAAATTGACTTTTTTTTTTTTTACTATTTTTAAGTAATTAATATTTTTGCTTTTGATTTTTCTATTGTATATATTATTAATTATTTTTTAATATTTCTTTTATTCATTTTTGCTTATGGATTTCTTATGCGTCTTTTTTACTGTCGTTTTGAATATTTATTTTGTTAGTTTTGCTATGTGTTGATGCAGTTTTGTGTGGATGTGGCTCGGTTCGGCTGGGTTCGGTTCGGTTCGGTTTAAGACCGACGTCGCGACGTTCCTCCGTTGGTTCGACTCGGCGTATGAGATGCATGTGACGAAGACGACGACCGATACGTGCGAAAATGACATAATAATGATGATGTCATCATTGCTATATTGGAAACAGAATGTCATGCGATATATTCTACACAAAACACATGCATGCATAACTTATATATATACTCACGAAGAATAGTGTTCCTTACATGCATGTCCACGAATAACATAATTCATCCGTTTGAAAACACCTCACGAAGAACCAACATTGACGAAGAATCATCATTGACGAAGTACAGGGTTCTTCGTGAGTTAGTTGTTCGCTGGATGTTCATCAATGAAAGACTCATATCTTTCGTGGGATGTAGTCTTTCGTGGGCCTTGTTTCTGGGCCTAGTGAATCTTTTGTTGGGTTGCAGACAGGGTTGGCTATAAAAGCAAACTCACAGAAACAGTTAGGGTTAGAGAACTAGAGCGCACACTAGAGAGGTTTAGAGGGTTTCTTGTTGAACTTTATACTTTGTAACTCTTCTGGTTGAACACATTGAAGCTTTAAACGTTGAATCTTGTTATTGTGCTTACTCTCTGGCTCGGTTTGTGTCATAACAGGGATTCCGCACTCGTTACGGCATCCGAAACAAGAAATCATCTAAGTCCGACTGTAACACCCTTATTATTAATTAACAATTTTCGTATAATTTACAAAGATAAACGGGTAATTAGAATTTCAAATACATTGAAATTACGGGTTTCATTAAACTTTCTTACAGAATTAAAACTATACAACATAACATGTGTGAGTTCGTCATTTAACAAAACAACGATACATAGTGCGGAAGCTTATTTCTTGATCGTGTTCGGTTCTTCGTTGTGCTTGATCGTCCTCCGGTGCTAAAATTATACCTGAAACTCATAAAACATGAGTCGGATTAGTCATACGTAGTTTAAAACGTGCGTAAACGAGTCCGGGAAGCGAAACTGATTAAAATAAAAAAATTTCGCCAAAAACAGTGCCTTTCGCGCCACGCGCCGGCACCAGGTTGCTCCCTCGCGTGGCGCGAGGGAGACCGTTTTCCAGCAGCTCTGCTGCATTTTTCAGCAATACCAGTTTTTACGGAAACGGCCATAACTTCTTCGTTATAGATCCGTTTTACGCGATTCTTTTTCCTACGCGTCCGTAATTTAATTCTCCATCATATGAAGTTAAAAACCAACTTCCAACATAATAAATTTTGAGACTTCTAAGCCTTCGACTCGTTACCTTTTTACCGAATTTTAACCCGTTTATACATTTTATCAAACAAACGTATTTGTTTGATCCTTATATCACATACACTTCTTCAAATTAATGTTATCTACCATTTTAGGTTCTAATCACAGGTTTATTACACAACTTAAACCCATTTTCGCTCATATGCTTATTTTGACCCGTTAAGGGTATTTAAGCACTTTAAAGCTTGAAATCGCTTTCATTCATTTCTAGCATCTTATTCCTACATTTCTTATCAAGTAATCTTCCACCACATCTATATGTGCGTTGGATTTAATGTGGATATCTATTTGTTCCGAGTTTTTACCCCTCGGATTATCATTTTACGGCAAAGACTCATATAAAGTCTTTCGACCCAAGAATTTACATCTTTCACTACCTATATTCATTCTAAGCATTTATTTAATCATAAAACTTGTTTCCGAACCACCTTTAAGGGTCGTTCGTTCAAATTAGCTTACAAGGGCAATTTGGTCAATTTTCATCCTTCTTTTACTACAAGGACCTTTAAATACTTGTTTGACTCAAAATCCGACCTTTTAACTATAATTCTTGTTTGTAAACCATTATGTTTCTAAAACACCATGTTTATGACTCAAATTATTCGGTTTACCTAAAAGATAACCGAATTCATTTTGACCTTGTCTAACACTTATAGAATCTCAAGTTCTAAACAATGAGCTGAATCATTATACATACCTGACTCGGATCATTATATTGACCATTTTTTTATACCTTGCTTTAATACTCGCTACTTAATAGCGATACAAGTTATCCTTCCATATTTACTCCTGTGAACACACAACTCGACAATATTCATTAGTCGATATTTTCAAATGGTGATATTTTCACCATTCGACCCGTTTGGTCTAAGTGACCGTTTATTTTTGCGAGATGTTATTTAGTACCATCTCGTCTACAAGACTCGCTTCGGTTTATACCGTATAGTCTTTTTACTTATAAATCATTTCTTAACACTTTTTGGCCTACTATGGCTTACGTCATCATTGTCTTTTTCGTAATTAACACGACAAAAGGATATTCTAAAATATATGACTAGTGTAAGATATACTTACCTTGCATCCGAATTACGCTTTTCCTTTCCTTCTTGATTCGTTTGACCCGCTCACTCATCAAGCTTCCACCTAGTTCGTTAGGCGTCAAACTATCATCATAATTCATAAGATGGTTAGATTAGTCATTATCAATTATGACTACTCCATCTAACGGGTCTTATGTCGACTTTATCACTCGATTAAATCATTGGTTAGTTTGACTTCCTAAAAGTCAATTGATCTATCAACATATTCAAATGCACACTTCACATGGAATTTCAACATTTTAGCTTCGTTTAGGCATTTTAACAAACACCTAGTGGGCATAATTTCACTAAATCAAAAATCAAGTTTCATGACTAACTATTTAGCCAAGATTAAACAATTCTTGCAAGTTTAATATATCTAGTATGCATAATAACATCTAGATTCATCTCATGTAAATAAATAACACTCAGTTTATAATCAAATTTCTAGTGTTCTTCATCATTCTACAACACCCATTTAACACACATATAGGTAATCACCAAATCAATCAAGTCATAGCATCATATGTATGATTTTCACTTAGGGTTTAGTTCCTAAGCATGTGTACATCACTAACTTAGCCATAGCTCCTCTAATCCTTACATAATTCGCGAATTATGATGCTAACTCAAATTTTGCAACTTCACGAATCATCAAATTTTTACATACCTTATGATCCCCACGACTAGGTGATCACGAATTTGTAATCATGCAGACGATTCGGGCTTGATTTGAGCTTCAATTTGGAGGATTTGTTGAGCTAGGGTTTTTAACCCCTTTCTTTCTTCTCCTAGCGATTACACGCACACACACACCAAGTGTGTATTGTGTTTTTTTTTGTTTTAATAAAACAAGTTTCCCACTTGTCCATATTAGTCCCTCATGTTTTATTTTGATCAAATGAAGCTATATCTCACCATTAGTTACTTAATCACATGCTACTAATCTAGGTTAATTACTCCTAGTTACTTTAACAGGTTCGGGAAGTTATAACCCGTTATGTTTTAAGTCCCGTTAGTTTGGCCTTTTTATATACTTTGTTTTTTCTCAAAGTATCTATTCCCGTTTTTAATTAATAATAGGTTTATTTATTTGAGTCCTAATATTTACCGCGTTAATTTTTACCACGAACGGTATTTTACCCGTCTTTACTATTAACGTGGTTTGATTACCAAACCCGTTTTTGGGATGTTACACCGACCATCCGTATCGGGACCTACAAGTGGTATCTGTTGATCAGTTCTGTTTAGACACAATGGAAAACATGAAAACATACATTTGATTGCATCAGTACAGGCCAGCAGAGAATCCAGATGGAGACGCAGCAACAGTGTTTGACATGATTGTCAGCTTGATCTGGTACCTCCTTAGGGTGCAATCTAATGATGGTGATGATGAGAAACTGACAAGGGAATCGGTTATGGAGAGGAGGTCGATTGATGATGTTATGTGAATTAGTTAGGTTATGTGTCTAACCCTGAAACCTCTACATTAGTCTCCTTATATAAGCACCCAGGAGGAAACCCTAATTAGTTAATAAGGGTAATTAGGCCCATCAACAATTACCAACTAATTATTTAATAGGATTGTTATATATTTTGATCCATATAATGTAAATGATTATAATGGCTACTAGATTAAATATAAAATAAATATATTTAATCTTACAGTATCAGAGCGTAAGGCTCGATTTCTTGTTGAAAACCGAGATTACGGTGTGATTTTTGAGTAGGTTTTGAGTGGGTTTTGTATAAACTTTCAGAAACTCAGATTTGTTTCATAAAATTCTGAATTTAAACTCGAAAATCGTTAGTGTTTGATGCTGTTTTTCGGATAAACTTGTTTAAAAAGGTTGGAGACAATCAAAAGTACAAGTTTCTTTGAGTTTCGATGTTATAATTTCATATCACCATTTTTTCCGGCGAGCAAGGTCACAGGAAAAGTCACCTGAAGTGACAACCAGATTTGGAAAACCTGCTTCCTGCTTTCTTATTCAAGAAACCAGATTCTGCCTTTTTAGGATATACTTTTCACCTACCAAATTACGAAAAACCCGTCTGCGAATTTTTCATTTTGGCGAAGAACTGAAAGGACGAAATATGTGTTTCGTGAACTGAAAGGACAAGTATACTTCGTTGGGTTGGCTGGGCTCACAACTATCAGCTCATCATTCGTGGTTGTTTTGTCCTGTTCTGGCTTCAAGAATTACCTTTATCCACGAAATAATATAGGATCTTCGTCTAACAGGATTTTAAGAATCCCAGCATTGTTGTCTTTTTCTACGAAAAGTCCCATTCACAAATTATATTTGGTTGTTTTTTCGTGGACTTGATTTTGTCTTTTGTTGGCCCGTTTATTATTTATTTATTTTTATTTTTTTTTGTGGGCATGTTATTCACTTATATTTCGTGGGCCAAAATTGTTCACTCAAACACACCAGATTCTTTGTGGGATTTAAGTTGTGGGCTGGGCTTTATTATTTGAGTGTTGTTTGTGGACCTTTTTACACATCATTTTTCGTGGATTATATAGTTCACAAACAATCTTCGTTGACTTGTTCTTTGTAGGCCTCTGCTTTGAAGAATTGAATTTCAAAGTCTTTAGTGGATTTAAAAGACTAATTTTTACCCAGTAAATCTTTACAATGGGTAAAAACGTTGCTTTGAGGCATTAAAGTCTTTAGTGGATTTTTTTTTTTTGAACGGCAAATTTGGATCACTGATGGACCACTGGAGTATCATCGTGCCACCAGCGGAACCACCCGATCATATCCATCTCCACTAGGCATAATGCCTATACACCAATTCAGGAGGAAACCCAATAAATATGGGAAAACCCTCTTGTGGGAATCGAACCCACGACCTATTGGTCCCAAAGCTTTATCCCACCCCAAGATACCACTAGGCTATAAATCCATAGGCTTTTTTAAACATCTTTAGTGGATATCGTGAATATACAAGCCCAAATTCTTGTCTTTTTCAATTATTTGTGGGCATTGGGATGGAGAAAGATAATTCGTGGACTATGATTCTTCGTAGGTTTTATTAAATTATTCTTTTGTGGGTTTATAATTGAAAGTTTTACGTTGGGCCTTTTCAATTATAGGGCCATCCAATCTTTCGTGAACTACTATTATTTTTCGTGGACATCTAATTTTCACAGAAGGCTTACAAAGAGTTTTTAAGTTGATTGTTTACAATCATCATGAGTACACACCTTTGGGGGTCAAGCATTTTAGGATCTCAATCATCATATGATCTTTCGCATCAAAGTAAACCGAATATGGCAACAGATATGTATGGTCGTTGGATTCCAGATTCAAATGCGGACAATTTGTATACGCAAAAGGGTTCAGTGCCATCTTGGCTTCAGTCTCCCACACCGTCAAATAACACGTATACGAGAAAGGGTTTAGCAACCGATATGTATGGAACACCACAACCAGTTGCCTCAGAGCAAACGACTTTTGTCTCAAGAACCGATATGTATGGAACACCACAACCAGTTGCCACAGAGCAAAGCTATCTGTCTACTGGAGTACCATCATTTCATGATCCAAACTACAATGGTCAAACAAGAACGGCGTTTTATGCCAAAATTGTCAAGGATGTCAGCAATAGTGAGTCCTCGGGAAATGATGACAGTTCTGCACATGACGGTAGCTCAGTTGAAGATGTTACAAGCTCAGTTGAAGATGGTACACGTTTAAGTTCATGCGAGGATGGATCAGAATATGAATCAACAAGGGAGGTTGTTGATTCTGAGGCAAATGAGTCAATATCTGAGAGTGAGTCCAGTCAGGTATGTGTCGATAAACCAAAATCTGATAAATGTGATAGTTCTAATAGGTGTAATAGTTGTGATAGTTGTGTTGAATTAAGTGCTAAATTGTCTGATTTGCAAAGCAAATTGTCTGACTTGCAAAGCAACTATGACGATTTTCAAAGCAAATATGACGTGACATTTATCCACAATCAAAGTTTGATCGTGGATCTTTCAAAGTGCACAGAGGCCAACATGTTTCATAAAAATCATGAAAAAGAGTTTAAAAAGATAATTGACGCATTAAAGGAAGATAAGTCCGAGCTAACAAAAATGGTTTCAAGAAAACAAACTGCGATAAACAATTACATCAATAGGCTCGAGGAAACACAAAAGGAATTGGCCTGTGTTAAGTATGAAAATGAGGCGATCCAGCTTAAGCTAGATAGCTATTCAAATTCGAGGTATGATCTGGATCACATCATTGACATACAGAAAAAGAAAGACGATGTCACGTGCATTGGATAAAAGAAGTGTCCTCCACCTGTTAGACACAATTATACCGTGATGCCTGGTGAGGAAGATAAAACTCACTTTGAGCCATCAGTTCCATTGGACCTTGAGGAATTCACAGCTGGGCTTGGATTCAAAAAGGAAGTATCCTCAGATTCGGATGAATCAGCAGATGCGAAAGTGTCAACAACTGAACAAAATCAGGATCCTCCAGTCATTATTGAGGATGCTGATTCGTCTGATGATGAATCTGATGATACTAACTCAGCACAGTCTGATGCAGTGACCAAAGAAGAGGGCATACCTCTTGAGAATCATATTCTATGTGATCCTCCCGCAAAACCTGCTAAGACTGTTCTTGTTGAGTCCATTTCTGCACAAGACTCTGAGAGTGTGAATTTGCTGTATACTCTTGTTGGTGATGATAAAGTTTATTCAAAAAAAAGATTTTCCGATTAAGAATGTAAATCAATCTCTAATCAGTAAAACTTTTGAGGATTCGACAAGTAAGTTTTTGGGAGAGTTGAGTTCATGAGTTGTGGTAACACAATGTCCTCCGATTCCAAAAGCTGAAATTCAAAAACAATATGGCAACCAGAAATTACCGACAGAGAAAAATCAGCAAAACCACACTAAACCAAAAGGAAAAACAACGAATCAAGGTCGAAAGCAGCAAAACAAGAAGAAGTATCAAAAGATAAACTTCGTGAAGTCTCGAGGGACTGATAAAGTTGAAACTTTCAAAAACAAATCCAACACGGATTTTGTTAAACAAGTTCAGATTTTGAAAAGAAACAATCAGAACAACTACACACAACATACAAACGGTTGTGATGTAGGACCAAGTACCTCCAGATCACGAAGTTCATTATCAAGTTATCACCGTCATGATACTCCAAGGTTTGTTGAGTGGAGATCATGCTTTGAATGCGGTGAGTATGGACACATTGTCAAGAACTGTCCATATCTCACCAAGGGAAAAGGAAAGGTTTATGCCCCCTATGAAAACTCTTACCGATCACGAACTGTTTCACCAAAAGAAGACTTTTGATTTCAAAAAGAAAGAAAATTGAAACAGAAAAGAAAACAAAGAAAGGAAGTTGAAAAGGTTTTAAAACCTAAGGTTGTCCAAAAACAGTCTGTTATAGCAAATGTTGTTACACCAAATGTTAAAAATGGCAAACAAAAACAAATTTGGAAACCAAAATCAGTAATTGTTTTAGGGGAAGCTCAGTCAATTCCGAATCATCAGGAAATCGAAGTAACAATTCCCCAAGTCTGTGAAGGCTTGGGCCCCCCTCTCCAACTAATCTCCGAACGAGTGTTCAGGATGTTCCAGGAGGAACTATTGATAGTATTAGGATTGTTGATAGTGGGGCGTCCATGCACAAGATCGGAGACATAAGGCTCTGAAACATTTGTGCTACTAAGAGAATATTGTTGCCTTTGATGGAGAGAGAAAAATAAAAGAAGACAAAAATTTTCCGATGAAGGAATGATGGTGAAAGAATGTGGTTTAATGAAGTTTTTTAAAAAAAAATTGACAAGATGAAAAATGTGCCAAGATTTGATTGTTGAAGGCTTTGATCAGGTCTTCAGGAAAGATTCCAGTGAAAAGTTCACGCCTGCAGCACGTCTGAAGCTTTTCGAAGATTCATGGATTTTTCTTCCACAAGAAGTTCAAAGTCCCCAAGATGAACGTGTAGGGTACTTTTCTCTACGGTGTGTTTGAAGAAAATGTGTTTGTTGAATAAACCAACTGGGTGTGCGGATACCTTGGCATGGATTGAACAACCGCACACTACTTCTAAAGGAGAAAGACAAAGACCTTCGATGGTGCAAAAGCATGTGGAAGACCAGCCGGAACCGGAGGTTTCTGATCTTGTTGCTGTGAAGATATTTCTCGATTAAATGAAGTAGTTACAAAATCGACCTTGAAATCCACACCGGATGGATATCCAGTTTGGGAGAGCACTCAGATTCCTAGCAAAGAACGAAGCAGTTGCAGGATTACGGTTTTGATTTTCTAATCTCTCCTATCTTTGTCGATATTTAAGCTGCTTTATGAATTACTAACATCTCGTATAGTCACCTCACAAGTGATCGTTTCAATATGAAACTCATCAATGTTGTTTTGGTCCACACCGGTTGCCAACGTGCCAACTCATTTTTCCAAAATTCGATAAATCATTTTTGATTAAATTAATTTAGTAAACCGTATCAAGGTAAAACATGAGTTAACCAACATCGGAAAATCATTTTTGTAAATATCTATTTGTGTTTTTAATTTATCGTACTTTTTTGCATTTTAGGGGGAGTAAATTTCAAAAATACAAAACATCGAAAAAATTCAAAAACACAAAACAATAGAGAATCAAAAATGAGTTTCCTAGTGAGCAAAAGTGAAAATTATGTCTGTCGAAACCTCTTTAAACTTAAATGAAAAAAGATAAGAAGCTCTATATAAGATGTATCGGTAGGCTCACAATCATTTTAAAGTGTGCAGTGTTATATAAGCCTAAATCGACTGAAGACCGTGTGGGAACCGCTCATTGGCATATGGTCTTGGTACCGAAATTTCATTTGATAGATTGTCGAGGTTCTGAGATACGAGGTCTTTATGTTGTTTATCATCTGGGTATCATGGTTGTTTCTTTTACCGAAAACAACGGGGACGTAAGTCTAGAACTTCCATGATACCATACATACGTGTAAATGTCATTCAAACATGTATATAATACATGCTGCATACGACCTCAATAAGTGATAGAATATCACATTCACCCCCGAATAAGTGATTTTAAATCAAATTTATATCCGAGCGTCAAGTTCGTCTCTTTGTTGGTACGATGGTACTAACCTGTTCACGGACTTGCTCTTGTGCCCTGCATGCATCGGATATCAAGTTCCTCATCAATAAGTTATTTAATGACATAGGGCTTGTATTCATCCGAAAATAAGTGAGTATCGCACATCATATACGTTGAAAACAGATGATAAATGGTATACTCACCAGTAAGATGAACTCTCGTGCATACCTTGATACGGGAATGTGTCGTGTGTGGATGAACATCGGTCGGTAAGTATAAATCATACCTTAATCGTATCCCCTAACCACGAGTACATCTGATAAGTTTAGCTTAAGTGGACAACAATACCGATAATCGTTATAGGATGCTTATCTTAGTATTAACTAATTGAACAACAAGAGCGTTTTCGCATGACCGTACACTGATATGATTCTCTTACCCTCGAAACTCGCAAAAAGAATGTCTGTAAATATTTATTTACATTTCTCCGTTTCTACATCTCTGTCTCTATTTATTTACTGCTTTCAGTCTTTACATTTGTAATATGCAAAAATATCAAAAAGATTTTAGGTGTGTTTAAATATAAACATTATAAAAGCCAAAAAGATTTTATTTTTCTTTTATTTTCAATTGCCCGATGTTGGATTTCGATTCTTTTCCACCTGAAACCTAATTGAAACCTAAAAAAATTGCACCTTCATAAACGGTCGAAATTAACAAGTTTTGAAAGTTAAAATCTAAAATTGATCAAATTTAAACTTTCAAACTGTTGTCGGTCGGTAGTTGATTGAGAGTTGGTCACATATGTGTCATTTGTTTTTATTAACTATATTCCAAGCGGTTGTTCTCATTACGCGTTTAGCTCTGTTGTGTGTGCAGATGAAGCATCAGAACCAGCTAAAGGCGAAGAGAACGTGTTAAATGACAAGTTTTGGAATGAAGACACGACATGTATGCAGTCAAAGGATCAAGATGATTGAGATGCAGTTGACCACTCATCAACACCACAAGGATCTGAAGATTTGAAGATCAACGTCTCACGAGCAATGTTCAAGGGGGAGCTTGCTTGTCACACCCCCAAATTACCTCATGCGGAAGCACCGCGGGACGTGTGACGTACCAGGATCCAGTCACCAATCACAATGAACTATAACAAGATATTAAATAAAAGTTTCCAATTATTTCATAATGTAATTTCAAATCATAACTTAAAACCAATACGTTCAGTGGAAGCATAATGTAAATCGCTATTCAAATGTTTCAAAACAAATGTACGAAACCAGTGAACACGTATCCAAGAGACTCGACCCATGACCACTCCAGCACTTCCAGATAGCAAGTTCCATAATCATGAATCTAACGACCTGCAAGCATGCAGACAAGTGTATCAGACAACGCTGGTGAGTTCAAAGTTTGTTAACGCGTTTAGTTACCAGATATAAGTTTAAAGCATTTCAGAAATACAATGTTGTTAATAACTCGAGTACCACAAGATGGCTCCAGATTGTTTGCCCTTCCCCAATCCTCTATCCAACATTGGTTGAGTGATTAAGGTAATTAGTTCACGCCCGTCCTCCCCGGTACGGTGTGAGGGTGCCAAACCTAATAGCGCTATCAACTAATAACCCCGTTGCCTCCCCGGCAGCAAATTCGGTATATGATGGGACTTAAACGATAGATATGAGTGTATTAACCAACATCCCAGGTTTAACATTCCAGTCAAACCCATTTACCCGACATTCCTCCCTGGAATATTTACCAGATATCCCTCCCCGGGACGCATGCTTGGAAAAAGTGTGACAACCCTCAAATTTACATGTATTCCGTACAATTTATTAATGACAATTAAAGTGCTTGACGACTGTGTGGAATTACTTAACTGCTCTCTGATTACTATGTTATGCTTACATGTACTTGTTAACATGCTAGTAGTATACAGAAAAGTTACTAAATAGTCCGGTATGCCTTCCTGAGTGTTGAAAATTAAAAACATTACAAAAATATATATATATATATATATAAGACACTTTACGGATTGATTAAGCACTTTAATGGAACAGTGTCAAACCGAACACCCGGACTTTACCCGGAACATAAAATATTGCCAAACACATTGTTTTTATTTTTCTAAGCTAGTTAGGGACCCCGAGCACCCTAACACACTATGTAACATACTAGAAACTAATCACCTAACTAATACTTGAATTTTTACTAACTTAACTAACTATTTAGTTAACACCTAAGCCTAAGACCCCCCCTCTAAATGGCGGATCATATATGGTCTCCTCATAGAGATTTTAATTGCTTATTTTAATGGATTATGTAAGATCTTGCCTCCCTTTTATTAGACATATTATCCTTTGGAAAATACTAGTAAATGGATATAAGAGTAGCATGGGGAAACATAAGCTAACATTTCTCACACCACACTTCAACTCATCTTCTTTCCTCCCCTCCTTCTTGCTCTCGACTGGACATAGAGCCACCAACACCACCATTTCTCACTTCCATTCCATCCATGCTCTAGTAATATTAAGGTGTATCAAGGTGAATAACGAAGGGTGGAGCTTTCGGATCATCAAGGACCTCCTCTAATTGCTATTAACCACCACTTTTCTCCTCTTGAACATACCTAGCCTTGTGCTAGTAGTAAGTGTTTTAAATCTTCATCTTGTTCTTATTTTTAGTGGTTAATAGTTGAAAGAATGATAAAGTATTAAGAACTCTAAAGAACATCATCAAAGTCTTAAAGTTTAAACTAACTAGAGAAGATGTATGGTTAAATGATGTTGAGATCATGATAAATCTGAAATAAACAAACCATAATCTGCTGTAACAGACTTATGATCTGATTTTAAACGTATTAGAAAGGATGGCGAACGTATGTGTGCGTTTTAGTAACATTTAACCTTTAAACAGCATGCTGATTGCCTTTTTCAGCCGACTTTAACTGGCTGTAACAGGACCATAACTTAACGAGAAATGTATTTTCTGAAGTCTAGGGTTATGTATTATGAAATACGGTTCTAATGGCACCGGAATCATAATTTTTGGACTTCGTTTACTATTTTTAAAGCGTCATTTCGTAACAGCAGCTAGAGCTGCATTTTTCTGCTGAAAATGTGTGTTTTTTTTCTGTCATAACTTGAGTTCTGTGTAGAGTTAGATCATGAAACTTGTACTGTAGATGACCACCGATGTATTTGTAATTATCTCACTGGAATTTCGTAAATCGGACTTACGACGATTTTTAAATAAATTATTCCGTGGACTGTGGTCAGAAAAAGATAAATCTGAGTTCAGTCCGGAAAATGAATTTTTTAAAATATTGGTAATGAACTGGACCCCGATATTTTTAAACAATAAAACTTGGAACGTTTAAGACATTCTGTAAAAATTTGGGAATTTTTGGAATAAGTTAACTATTTTATTAAAATGTCCGAAAACAGTCCGGTTTTGAATATTAAAGCTGAAACGACATAAGTAGTGATTTGCGTGTCTAAATGTCGGGTAGGTTATCTGTGAATGATATAACATGTTGTGCGTGTTATGTGCATTATCGTATGTTTGTTTATGAGTGGGGAAAGGATGGGAAACTTATATGGGCATAAACCGTTAAAGTGATGCATGTTATGTGATAGATACGTGTAGGAACTTTGTGCTCTATTTGAAACCACTAAATGACTAACTGGTAATCATACTAGGACGTGATTGACCGACCTTGACTGCTAGCTATATTTGAGAATCTAACCGAGCAAACCGAGGTGAGTTCCCACTTTCTACAAGGCATGGGATTCCCGGTGGTTTGGGAATGGGTTAAGAAACTAAAATGAAATCTACATATCCTCCTTGGGTAGGATATGTGCGGCCATCCTCCATAGGAGGATGCCATTATTAATCCTACGAATTCTCCTTGTGCAGAATACGTACGTTCGTCCTCCTTGGGTAGGACAACAACCTTTAAAACTAGCTAGACAAAACTCTATCAATAGGTCCCTCTTCATTATATCGACTTAATCGCCGAGGCCAATGGCGAGCGGGTCATTAGTTAATAGCGCTATTAGGTTTAACAAACCTCACACCGTTCCGGTAGGACTGGCGTGTACTAATGGACTATGGCAGATTATCAGTGATGATAGACACTGATATAGGGCACAACTTATTTGCGTAGTAGTCGATATCATACCGTCTAGTAGTTCAAACGGGGAAAGCCCCCACTGATTATGGTTATGGTTTAGGTAATGAAAAAGGAACTGGTTAAACATACTTTCAACTACGGGGTAACCCCCACGGCAATTAAGCCAACGAAAGTCAAACCACGTTTTTCAGAAACAACTTAAAACTAAACAACCAAACGTGAACTCACTCAACTTTGTTGTTGACTCGTTGTTACATGCCTTACAGGTCGTTAAACGCTTGGAGCTTGCACGAGGAAGGAGTCGTTGTGGTGTACGGACTGTTATGTTCCGTGCTTATTATTTAAATCCTTATGAACTTATTAAACTTGCGTTTTGAACTTTAACTTATAAACTATGGACTTATGCTTTTGGATTTACTTTTATGCTTCCGCTGTTTAAACTAAACATGGTTAACTAGCTTTGGTCACCAATCGTATTGTGGTTGGTCTTATTTACTTAATTACGATGTTCAATATGATTGGTGGCTCGATCCAGGTCACGTCACGCCTCCAAGCGGTGGTACTCCGCATGGTGGATTTTGGGGGTGTGACAAAAAGAGCAGTGAACTCACCTTTGATTTGCTCGGTATATTAAGTTACCCGCTCCAGTTAGTCAACCAAACCCTACCGTGGTTATCAATAATATCAGTTTCATAATCAACCAAGTCATGTATTTCACACAGATTGTATTCATCACAAAGATCACTGTATAACATGTAGCAAGTACTCAGTTTTCATACAAGTCCACATCCCATATGATAGTCACACAAGTCAAATCAGGTTTCTCATTCTTGACCAGCATTCTTATCATGTATCAGATAGTATTTATAAACACAAGTATCCCTTGATGTATACAACATACACAGTTTCTGTTTGTTTACACACATGCAGCATCTCCACGAAGAATCCATTCTTCGTGGGATGCTCCATTGGCGAAGGATTAACCTTCGTCGGGGTTGAGTATGGCGAAGAGTCCCTCGACGAAGAATCATTCTTCGTTGGGAGTAGGTGTGACGAAGGGTCCTAGGGTTCATCAAGGAACACTCGACGAAGAACCCAATCCATCGTCGCTACATTTCAGCAGTTTCATAACTTACTTAATTTCAGTAAACAATTTCTCAATTCCCAAAACGGATCAACTCATCTAATTCAATCAATTATCCTTCATGTTCATACTATCCCTAATTATCTCGTAACATAACCGACATTAACAGTATTCAATCACATCGATTAACCAAATCAATTACTCTAATCATTTACAACAATAAATCATCTTTTCAAACTTAATCAAACTGGACACTAGCATGATAATCATCATATCACATAATCATCAACCTATTTCATGCAAGAACCCAATCAACTCATGATGATCATAACAATCACAACATCAAGTATTACATAGTACGCAAGCTAACAACGGTGAGACACTAACCGAGATATCGAATGGGCCGATTCGATCAAGATTCAAGACTTCGAATGACGGGGAAACTGCCGTCGAGTGAGAGAGAGAAAGAGAGTTAGGGTTTGATTATGTTTCACAGGTTACGCAAGTTTTAAACAAACACAAATACAGTTGGGCCCATACTGGGCTACGGGCCGAAAGCCCCTTTTTGGCGAAGAATCACTTGACGAAGAATCTCCTTCGTCGAAGTTAATGGTGACGAAGAATCACCTATTTGACGAAGACTATTCTTCGTCGAGGTCGTTGGTGGCGAAGAATCATTCTTCGTCACCTTGGGTTTCCATTACTCATTAACCATTAAACAATACACATTTAATCAACCAAACATTAGAATACTTTAATCATTCCCAATAAACTACACATGACATCACGTAAAACAAATTGTAAAAACTGGATTGTGAAACAAGTGATGCGTACATGAAAGACCTTGAAATCTCAGGTTGTCACATCATCCCCAACTTGAAAGAAATTTCGTCCCGAAATTTGATAAGTAATCCAGAGCAGCACGGTGTTAGATCAGGATGACTGTGGATTTTCCCCAGGTGCCACATTGCTGATACACTCCCTGTTTGTTACACATGAACACTTTGAAGATCCTACAACGTGAAGAACGAACCATCAAAAGCAACATCCAAGGGGGAGTTTGTTGATGCAGTTTTGTGTGGATGTGGCTCGGTTTGGTTCGGTTCGGTTTAAGACCGACGTCGCGACATTCCTCCGTCGGTTCGACTCGGCGTATGAGATGCATGTGACAAAGATGACGATCGATACGTGCGAAAATGACATCATCATCATGATGTCATGATGATGTCATGATGACATCATAATGATGATGTCATCATTGCTATATTGGAAACAGAATGTCCTGCGATATATTCTACACAAAACACATGCATGCATAACTTATATATATATACTCACGAAGAATACAATTCCTTGCATGCATGTCCACGAATAACATAATTCATCCATTTGAAAACACCTTACGAAGAACCAACATGGCACCCGTTGGGTTTTCAAATTCAAGAAAGATGACCGTGGAGTAGTTGTCCGAAACAAGGCAAGATTAGTTGTTCAAGGTTTTCGTCAGGTTGAAGGATAGACTACAACGAAGTTTATGCACCGGTTGCATGTCTTGAAGCTATTCTGATTTTTTTAGCCTATGCTTCCTTCAAGGGATTCAAGGTTTACCAAATGGACGTGAAAAGTGCATTCTTACATGGTGTTGTTGAAGAAGAGGTGTATGTCGAACAGCCTTCGGGTTTTGAATATCCTATTCATCCTAATCGGGTTTGGTTGCTCAACAAAGCTCTCTACTGATTACATCAAACACCGAGAGCTTGGTAGGCAACCTTATCTAACTATCTGCTGGAGAGCGGTTTTCGCCGGGGTCTTATCGATTGCACGCTTTTCATCAAAGAAAAAGATGGAGATCTTCTGTTGGTTCAGGTATACGTAGATGATATTATTTTTGGTTCAACTAACGATGTTTTGTGTAGGGACTTCGAGCGTGTTATGCAGGAGAAATTCGAGATGAGCGCCATGGGGGAAATGAATTTATTTTTGGGCCTACAAGTTCAACAAACGAAGTCTGAGATATTCATCCATCAGACTACATATGTCAGATACATCTGGAGCCGGTTCCAGATGTTCAAAGCGACGCCCATTGATACCCCACTTTCGCAGAATCACGGGATTACCCCGGACTTGAAGGGTGAAAGCGTTAACTCTTTGTTTTATCGCGCAATGATCGGATCTCTTATGTATCTCACAGCCTCGAGGCCCGGAATAATGTATCCTACGTGCCTGCTCGCTCGCTATCAAGCCAACCTGAAGGCCTCACATCTAGCAGCTGTAAAAAGGACTTTCTGCTATTTGAAGGGTTGCCAGGACACCGGTCTCTGTTACTCTAGGGATGATAGCTTCGAATTGACCGCGTTCAGTGATTCTGACTTTGATGGTTGCAAAATCGATAGAAAATCTACAACGGCTGGATGTCAGTTTTTTGGAAATTGCCTGGTCACATGGCAGTGCAAGAAGCAGGCATATGTCGCTACATCAACATGTGAAGCTGAATACATTTCTGCCTCAAGTTGTTTGTCACACCCCGACCACGTAAAACAACAAACCGTGGCGGAAACGTCAGGGAGTGTTGTAACATAATTATTGTTTCGAAACCATGGATACAAAAGAGTCTCATTTTATTTATTCATTATCATTGTCTTAAAGTTAAACAAGCAAGTCAAACATAGTCTATCATCGTTATTAAATCACTAAGGCCTCGTCCAGTCCTAAGTGACTCAAGCATCCTAGCAATCAACATTAAGCAACATCACCTGAAACATATGTAAAAACAAAGTCAGCAAAGAAATGCTGGCGAGCACATAGTTTTTGTGTGAGTGTCAGATTCATGGCTCGTTGAAATATCTCGTACAACTTTGTTAATTGATATTTGAAACCTTGTTTTGTAAAATGTTTGTATTGTAAAATGTATAACCAAGTCAAAACAGATTGGTCATAATTTATAAACCTCGATGCCATGAATCTTAACCCAAAGCATTTGTTTATGTAAACCAAATCATAAATCGTTCTCGTAATAACACTCGTATGGTTTATATAGTTTCGTAAACATCGTTGTGTGACATCGTTTAACTCGTTCTCGTTATAGATCATTATTCATTTGTTTAAATCGTTCATAATCGTTCAATCGTTCAAAATCGTTCTCGTACAAATCGTTCTCGTTTTAATTGTGAAAACTACTTTTGGTCGTCTCGCTAATAACATTCAAACCTTTGTGACTCGTTCATCGTTCAACTCGTATTAACAAACCACCAAAGGGTAAGTTAACAATCATCGGGTTTAGTCGTTACCCACATAACCCACACATAACCATGGGTGCAGTCTGATAACGGGATTTGTCAGATCCTATGGTACCATAACCTAATACTGGTCGGTTCGGCCAAAATTAATGAATGTCATTCCTTGTGTAACTACAACCAACAAGCTCGTTCACATTATCGAAATCGTTATTAGTTTAGTATAAACCATCTTACTTGTTTTGAAACCGTCGTTAAAACATCGAAATCGTTTTGATACATATGAATCACCCCAAAACAATCGAAAACAGTAAAAGAGGGGATCTATGTACTCACCTTTGGGTGCGTTTTTATATGTTAACACAATCCCTCAAATTGTTTATTCGTCCTAAATTAGATAAGAATGATTTAATAATCAAAACCCACAAAATACATAGGTTTCTCCGATACTTAGAATTTTCACATAACTTGGATATTTCTCGAAAAGTTATTATTTTTTTATTATATTAGTGTATTTGTATATATATACTCAAGCATAATACACATAATCTTTTCCACACTAGCACATCATCATACACATATTGCAAAACACATAGCACATTGTAACACATAAAATTTACCCATGAACAAACCATTATAGTGTATGTCGAAAAGCACTATTTTAGCGATTCGGTAACGTTTTTGGGCGTCGGAAGTCACGTATGACTAACCAAACACCAAGTACACTTAATATAAGTTAAAATACTTATTTTTATATCAAAAATATCAGTTTACTTACTGATCTAAAACAGTTTATAAAAATCCTCCGAAAAGGCTATTTTTAACCGTTTTACCGCATAGTTTTGCATCAAACATTACCCGAACCATACCAAATCGAAACGACTTGAAATTTTAACATAACCCATGTTATTTACTGAATAAAACAATGGTTATACTCATGATAGTGCAGGTCTTACATAAAGCATATAAATCATGCAAATTTCTCATATTTTACCACTTTTTAAGCTATATGTACAACATGCAAAGATATCAAACCTATGTCAAAGTTTCATGCCATTAAAATACACCAAATAATATTATTTTTAGTGTTTATAATCTGTTCAAAATCACTTTTGTCATACAACCATTTTTTTTATCACTTCTTGAGCTTTAAATCAACATGTATCCTCATGTACAAGTGCCTAAAGCATACTATCATATCATCATCTTTTTCTATGAGTTTAGATGCATCAAATATGTGATATATTCATCTTTATTTGCTGATGTACTTGAATATTTAACATATCATACATAGATCATCAACTACTTGCATTTTAACTATTATTCAAGAACAAGCAACAACATAAACAAGTACTTATCAAAAATAAAGCTCAAAACTCATACACACATGTATATATATGTACGGTTATATACATACATATACACCACCATTTTTTTACTTGTATCAAGACCCATTTCATTTTAGATTTCAAGTTTGTGAAAATTCCAAGATTCAAGAGAAACTTCAATCATCAAGAACAACCAAGAATCAAAAGTATGATTTAAACATAATGTTATACCTTCAAGATTCAAGTAGGTTGTGGGATGAGGTTTTGATAATAGGAAGCTTGAATCACTTGAATGCTCCTTGGAAACCCCTATAGATCTTCACACTAACTTGAATTTAGCTTGAAATGGTGTTGAATATGAAGAACAAAGTTTGAAGATATGAAGATGGAGAGAGAGAGAGAGAGAGAGTGGACGGTTTGGGGAGAGAGAAGAGAGAAGGATTTTGAGTGATCTTGTAGGATTGCTTATGATCTTGGAAGATATAAAGTGATATGGAAGGATTATATGGAAGATATGGGATTGTCATGCGACAACAAGTGTCCACCAAAGATCTAATAGAATATTTGCAAGATCTAGCAAAATATATTGGTGGGGCCACACATATTGTAGCCGTAAATTTCATATTGGGGGGGGGGTTAAATGTAAATTTGTTGGTAAATAAGATAAAAACAGGTATTTAACTGGATACCAGGTATTTTATCTAGCGTTTAAATCCCGGTTTATGGCGTTCTAAATTATTTTTATTTTTCTATAAAAATAAACTCGCCAAAATATTACTAAAATAAATTTCAGTTGCCAAGACTGGCTGCGTTGTCTGCGTTTTGCAGTAGAAGCACTGTGTCGCGCAGAAACACGCGGTACGCGCTTAAACTTGAAAAATAACGTTTTTAAGCGTTTTAATTTATTTTTCAACACGGACCTGATTAAAAATAAAATTTTAATCATAACAGAATATTTTTGGGATTTAAATATTATCCGGGCGGTCACCGACGTTCTTTTCGCAGTTTTGTCGTAATCAGTCCTTTAGTTCAAATAAACATGTTTTTGCCATACCGAATCCTTCGAAACTTATTTCTAAGTTATGTAAAGAATATTTAGGGTATGTTTGGCTTACATCACAGTTCCGGAGTGTACGTCGCGTTAAACTGATTGCGTTTATGCACCGGTTTGCGTATAACCTTCCAGAAAGTGATTTAAAGCTTGAAATCGGAATCGAATCAAATTGTAAAATCATTAAACACAAATACACATATAATAACACCAAAGCACATTGTTTTATTGATAATCAACATTATTTTACATTATACATCGATTACAGAATACAGTTGTCACAGTCTCCCGTACTTTAGGAAATTTCGTCCCGAAATTTTTACTTAGAGGAAACTTGTGAAAACAAATATGGATATTTCGTCTTCATCTGGTCCTCACATTCCCAAGTAAACTCGGTGCCACGTTTGGATTCCCAGCGAACTTTGACCAATCGAATCCGTTTGTTCTTCAACTGTTTGAATGTACGGTCCACTATCTCCACAGGTTTCTCGAAAAAGTGCATTGTTTCATCGATTTGAATTTCGTCGAGAGGAATGTGAAGATCAGCATCAGCTAAAGACTTTTGCAAATTGGACACGTGAAAGGTCGGATGAATATTTCCAAGCTCTGGAGGTAGCTCTAGTCGATAGGCAACCTTTCCAATTCTTTCAACGATCTTAAATGGTCCAACATATCGTGGTGCAAGTTTTCCTTTCTTTCCAAATCTCACCGCTCCCTTCCTAGGTGACACCTTGAGTAGGACACGGTCTCCGATTTGAAATTCTAAGGGCTTGCGTCGCATATCCGCATAACTCTTTTGACGGCTTCTAGCTGTCACAAGATTATCACGGATTTTCTTGATTTTGTCTGTTGTTTCCAGAATGAGCTCAGGTCCAGTAAGCTGAGCTTCACCGATCTCATTCCAACAGATAGGTGAACGACATTTTCTACCGTAGAGAGCTTCGAATGGTGCCATATTAATACTAGCATGATAACTGTTGTTGTAAGAGAACTCGATCAGTGGAAGATGAGAATCCCAATTACCACCAAAGTCTATCATGCATGCTCTAAGCATATCCTCCAAAGTTTGAATCGTTCTCTCAGATTGTCCATCTATTTGGGGATGATAAGCAGTGCTTAGATTCAGTTGTGTTCACAAAGCAGATTGAATGGTCTTCCAGAAATGAGATGAAAATCGAGCATCACGATCGGAAATGATATCCAAAGGAACACCATGTCGTGATACAATCTCATCAACATAAATCTTTGCAAGTTTATCAGCAGATAGATCCTCGCGAATTGGTATAAAATGAACTGATTTCGTTAATCGATCGATAACAACCCAAATAGCATCGTGACCTTTAGACGTACGCGGTAACTTAGTGATGAGATCCATTGCAATGTTCTCCCACTTCCAAACCGGTATCTCTGGTTATACAAGCAAACCAGAAGGTCGTTGATGTTCAGCCTTGACTTTGAGACAAGTTAGGCATTTCGCTACATACAAGGAAACATCCTTCTTCATACCAGGCCACCAGAACTGTGTACGAAGATCCTTGTACATTTTATCAGCACCAGGATGGATAGAATATCGAGACTTGTGAGATTCGTCAATTACCAAGGTGCGAAGATCGTCTTGTTTCGGAATCCACAAACGCTCCTTGAAATAGAGTAAACCATCGTCTTTCCTTTCGAGTTTAAGCTCAAGTTGAAGCGGTAGCTCATTTTTCAATAAGCCTTTGATCATACAAGTTCGTTGAGTTTGAAGGACACGAGATTGAATATCAGATAGAGTTCGAACAGAATGAAGCTTGACTCGTTCCTTTCGACTAAGCGCATCAGCTACGACATTCACCTTACCAGGATGGTAGCGGATCTCGCAATCATAATCGTTTAAGAGTTCAACCCAACGTCATTGCCTCATGTTCAGTTCCTTCTGATTGAGAATATGCTGGAGACTTTTGTGGTCTGTGAAAACCACACACTTCATTCCATAGAGGTAGTGTCTCCAGATTTTAAGTGCGAAAACCACAGCTCCTAATTCAAGATCATGAGTCGTATAGTTCTTCTCGTGAATTTTCAGCTGTCTAGACGCATAAGCTATGACTTTACCTCATTGCATAAGGACGCAACCAAGTCCTAGATTCGACGCATCACAATAGACAACAAAATCATCGTTTCCCTCAGGTAGAGATAAAACAGGAGCATCACAGAGCTTCCGTTTCAGCGTTTGGAACGCTTCTTCTTGCTTAGGTCCCCACTCAAAAGGCTTATTCTTCTGAGTCAAAGAAGTGAGTGGAACTGCGATCTTTGAGAATTTAGAAATGAATCGACGATAATAACCAGCAAGACCAAGAAATGATCGAATCTCTGTAGGTGTCGTCGGTGTATTCCAATCCTTAATAGCAGCTATTTTGCAAGGATCCACATGGATACCCTGCTCGTTGACTATATGTCCCAAAAACTGAACTTCTCTAAGCCAAAATTCACACTTGGAGAATTTAGCAAAAAGTTGTTCCTTCTTTAGGAGTTCCAATGTCAAACGAAGGTGTTGCTCGTGATCGGCTCAAGACTTCGAATAAATGAGAATATCGTCGATGAACACAATGATGAACTTATCTAGATAAGGTTTACAAACCCTGTTCATTAAGTCCATGAAGATAGCTGGGGCATTTGTCAAACCAAAAGGCATGACAGTGAACTCGTAGTGCCCATATCTCGTACGGAATGCAGTTTTGGGAATATCTTCTTCGAGTACACGAAGTTGATGATACCCAGATCGCAGATCGAGCTTGGAAAAGCATGAAGTACCTTGCAGCTGGTCAAAGAGATCATCAATTCTAGGTAGGGGATATCGATTCTTTATGGTAAGTTTATTAAGCTCACGATAATCGATACACATTCGAAAAGATCCATCTTTCTTTTCACAAAGAGGACAGGAGCTCCCCAAGGCGAAAAGCTCGGACGGATGAATCGTTTATCAGACAACTCTTGAAGCTATTTCGATAACTCTTGCATCTCTGACGGTGCAAGATGATAAGGTGCTTTCGCAATCGGGTTGGCATTGGGTACAAGGTCAATATGAAACTCGACTTGACGAACTGGAGGCAAACCAGGCAGTTCATCGGGAAACACCTTTGGATAATCCCGAACAATCGGAATATCCTGAATACTCTTGCTCTTGCCTTTCTCCTCGGTGACATGTGCCAGGAAAGCAACATATCCTTTTCGCAAATAACTTTGGGCCTTTGTACACGACATATGCTTCAAATCACCAGATGGCTTCTTTCCACGAACTTCCAGAATATTGCCAGACGGAAGAGGAATACGAACAATCTTATCGAAACAAACCACCTCAACATGATGTTTGGTTAACCAATCCATTCCCACGATAATATCGAAACTCCCATGTTGCATTGACGTGAGGTCAATGGGAAAAAGATGGTTATCAAGGTTTAACTGACAATCACGAATAACAGAATCGAGAAAAGACGTTTACCAGTAGCAACTTCGACAGATAAGGGTTTCCTCAGTTTAGTTCTAGGTATCGCAAGCAAAGGTTCAAAAGATAATGAAACGAAACTTCTATCGGCACCAGAATAAAAAAGAATAGATGCAGGTCGATTGTTAACGAGAAACGTACCATTAACCACCAAGGTACCATTGACAACGAGGTGGTCAGCTCGAGCCTCATTTGCATTCAGATTGAATGCCCCTCCACGAGCAGGATCGACAATTGGAAAACATAAGAGGCATTGAAAATATCGACAAAACACACGGGAGGCGATCATTCGTTTGTTACCTCGAACAAACAAACGACATGCAGTGACTAATCAAAGTAATGAATCAAAATAATGTATCGCGAAGACATGCTCGCCTATAAGTGAACACTCACCCCAAGAGTTCCCAGGTAAGAGTGACTGGTCCTATTATGTGGATTTGTACGAACACTCTAGCCATAGACAGAAAACTCAGGGTACAGGCATTCACTCTTCCAGTTTGCACGTGTTCACATTATTTAGACCCAAACTTTGACGAGATTTTTGAAAACTCAGAAGGCACTAAGCCAAAAATGAGTCAAACTGGAAGGGTTCAAAACCTAACAACAGAGGGTTCAAAACCTAGTAGTCAATCATCCTAGAACGGATGATTAATTTTCGAAGCAGATTCGGATTTTGTTTTTAAAATCTAAACGCAAATCAACTTGCGTTGGGGTCCTAGAAAGTTATAGTCTAGGTCAAATTATTACTAATAACCTAATTCCCTATAACCATTGGCTCTGATACCAACTTCTTCTGTCACACCCCGACCACGTAAAACAACAAATCGTGGCGGAAACGTCGGGGAGTGTTGTAACAGAATTATTGTTTCGAAACCATGGATACAAAAGAGTCTCGTTTTATTTATTCATTAACATTGTCTTAAAATGACTAAGGCCTCGTCCAGTCCTAAGGCCTCGTCCAGTCCTAAGTGACTCAAGCATCCTAGCAATCAACATTAAGCAACATCACCTGAAACATATGTAAAAACAAAGTCATCAAAGAAATGCTGGCGAGCACATAGTTTTTGTGTGAGTGTCAGATTCATGGCTCGTTGAAATATCTCGTACAACTTTGTTAATTGATATTTGAAACCTTGTTTTGTAAAATGTTTGTATTGTAAAATGTATAACCAAGTCAAAACAGATTGGTCCTAATTTATAAACCTCGATGCCATGAATCTTAACCCAAAACATTGTTTATGTAAACCAAATCATAAATCGTTCTCGTAATAACACTCGTATGGTTTATATAGTTTCGTAAACATCATTGTGTGTCATCGTTTAACTCGTTCTCGTTATAGATCATTGTTCATTTTTGTAAATCGTTCATAATCGTTCAATCGTTCAAAATCGTTCTCGTACAAATCGTTCTCGTTTTAATTGTGAAAACTACTTTTGGTCGTCTCGCTAATAACATTCAAACCTTTGTGACTCGTTCATTGTTCAACTCGTATTAACAAACCACCAAAGGGTAAGTTAACAATCATCAGGTTCAGTCATTACCCACATAACCCACACATAACCATGGGTGCATTCTGATAACGGGATTTGTCGGATCCTATGGTACCATAACCTAATACTGGTCGGTTCGGCCAAAATTAATGAATGTCATTAGTTATGTAACTACAACCAAAAAGCTCGTTCACATTACTAAAATCGTTATTAGTTTAGTATAAACCATCTTACTTGTTTTGAAACCGTCGTTAAAACATCAAAATCGTTTTGATACATATGAATCACCCCAAAACAATCGAAAACAGTAAAAGAGGGGATCTATGTACTCACCTTTGGGTGCGTTTTTATATGTTAACACAATCCCTCAAATTGTTTATTCGTCCTAAATTAGATAAGAATGATTTAATAATCAAAACTCACAAAATACATAGGTTTCTTCGATACTTAGAATTTCGCATAACTTGGAGATTTCTCGAAAAGTTATTATTTTTTATTATATTAGTGTATTTGTATATATATACTCAAGCGTAATACGCATAATCTTGTCAACACTAGCACATCATCATACACATATTGAAAAACACATAGCACATTGTAACACATAAAATTTACCCATGAACAAACCATTATAGTGTATGTCGAAAAGCACTATTTTAGCGATTCGGTAACGTTTTTGGGCGTCGGAAGTCACGTATGACTAACGAAACACCAAGTAAACTTAATATATGTTAAAATACTTATTTTTATATAAAAAAATATCAGTTTACTTACTGATCTAAAACAGTTTTATAAAAATCCTCTGAAAAGGCGATTTTTAACCTTTTTACCGCATAGTTTTGCATCAAACATTACCCGAACCATCCCAAATCAAAACGACTTGAAATTTTAACATAACCCATGTTATTTACTGAATAAAACAATGGTTATACTCATGATAGTGCAGGTCTTATATAAAGCATATAAATCATGCAAATTTCTCATATTTTACCACTTTTTAAGCTATATGTACAACATGCAAAGCTATCAAACCTATGTGAAAGTTTCATGCCATTAAAATACACCAAATAATATTATTTTTAGTGTTTATAATCTGTTCAAAATCACTTTTGTCATACAACCATTTTTTATCACTTCTTGAGCTTTAAATCAACATGTATCCTCATGTACAAGTGCCTAAAGCATACTATCTTATCATCATCTTTTTCTATGAGTTTAGATGCATCAAATATGTGATATATTCATGTTTATTTGCTGATGTATTTGAATATTTAACATATCATACATAGATCATCAACCACTTGCATTTTAACTATTATTCAAGAACAAGCAACAACATAAACAAGTACTTATCAAAAATAAAGCTCAAAACTCATACACACATGTATATATATGTACGGTTATATACATACATATACACCACCATTTTTTTACTTGTATCAAGACCCATTTCATTTTAGATTTCAAGTTTGTGAAAATTCCAAGATTCAAGAGAAACTTCAATCATCAAGAACAACCAAGAATCAAAAGTATGATTTAAACATAATGTTATACCTTCAAGATTCAAGTAGGTTGTGGGATGAGGTTTTGATGATAGGAAGCTTGAATCACTTGAATGCTCCTTGGAAACCCCTATAGATCTTCACACTAACTTGAATTTAGCTTGAAATGGTGTTGAATATGAAGAACAAAGTTTGAAGATATGAAGATGGAGAGAGAGAGAGAGAGAGAGTGGACGGTTTGAGGAGAGAGAAGAGAGAAGGATTTTGAGTGATCTTGTAGGATTGCTTATGATCTTGGAAGATATAAAGTGATATGGAAGGATTATATGGAAGATATGGGATTGTCATGCGACAATAAGTGTCCACTAAAGATCTAATAGAATATTTGCAAGATCTAGCAAAATATATTGCTAGGGCCACACATATTGTAGCCGTAAATTTCATATGGGTGGGGGGGTTAAATGTAAATTTGTTGGTAAATAAGATAAAAACATGTATTTAACTGGATACCGGGTATTTTATCTAGCGTTTAAATCCCGGTTTATGGCGTTCTAAATTATTTTTATTTTTCTATAAAAATAAACTCGCCAAAATATAACTGAAATAAATTTCAGTTGCCAAGACTCGCTGCGTTGTCTGCGTTTTGCAGTAGAAGCACTGTGTCGCGCAGAAACACGCGGTACGCGCTTAAACTTGAAAAATAACGTTTTTAAGCGTTTTAATTTATTTTTCAACACGGACCTGATTAAAAATAAAATTTTAATCATAACAGAATATTTTTGGAATTTAAATATTATCCGGGCGGTCACCGACGTTCGTTTCGCAGTTTTGTCGTAATCAGTCCTTTAGTTCAAATAAACATGTGTTTGCCATACCGAATCCTTCGAAACTTATTTCTAAGTTATGTAAAGGATATTTAGGGTATGTTTGGCTTACACCACAGTTTCGGAGTGTACGTCGCGTTAAACTGATTGCGTTTATGCACCGGTTTGCGTATAACCTTCCAGAAAGTGATTTAAAGCTTGAAATCGGAATCGAATCAAATTGTAAAATCATTAAACATAAATACACATATAATAACACCAAAGCACATTGTTTTATTGATAATCAACATTGTTTTACATTATACATCGATTACAGAACACAGTTGTCACATTGTTGCTCCCAAGTCTTGTGGATCCAACAACAAATGTGTGACTACGGTTTTGAATTCCTATCTACTCCTATTTTCGTTGATAATTCTGCTGCCTTACAGATCAGTAGAAATCTTGTGCAGCATTCAAAGACCAAACACATCGAAATCAAATATCAATTTATACGTGATTGTTTTGATAAAATACTTATCGATGTTGTTAAGGTCCAAACCGATGACCAACGTGCCGACCTTTTTACCAAAGCTTTTGACAAATCACGATTTTGACAAATCAAGCCAGAGTAAAACCAAAACCGGAAAATCATTTTTTTAAATATTTATTTGTGTTTTCTTAATTTCTCGTACTTTTTGCATTTTAGGGGGAATAAATTCAAAAAATAAAAAAACATTGAAAAAATTTTAAAAATACAAAAACATCGAAAAATTTCAAAAACACAAAAACAATAGAAAATAAAAAATGAGTTTTCTGGTGAGCAAAGGAGAATATGATAGTACATCAGTGGTCTGTCGAAACCTCTTTAAACCTAAAATGAAAAATGATAACTAGCTCTATATTCAATGTATCGGTAGGCTCATAATCATTTTAAAGTGTGCAGGGTGATATAAACCTAAATTGACTGAAGACTGTGTGGGAACCGCTAATTGGCATATGGTCTTCGTACCGAAATTTTGTTTGATAGATTGCCGAGGTTCTGAGATATGTGGTCTTTATGTTGTTTATCATCTGGGTATCATGGTTGTTTCTTTTACCGAAAATAACGGGACGCAAGTCTAGAACTTCCATGATACCATACATACATGTAAATATCATTCAAACATGTATATAATACATGATGCATACGACCTCAATAAGTGATAAACAATCACATGTCCCAAATCAATAAGTGATAAAATATCACAGTTTATCTGGGAGTCAAGTTCGTCTCTTTGTCGGTACAATGGTACTAACCTGTTCACGGACTTGCTCTTGTAACCTGCATGCATCGAATATCAAGTTCCTCATCATTAAGTGATTTAATCACATAGGACTTGTATTCATTCAAAAATAAGTGAGTATCTCACATCGTATACGTTGAAAACATATGATAAATGGTATACTCACCAGTAAGATAAACTCTCGTGCATACCTTGATACAAGAATGTGTCGTGTGTGGATGAACACCGGTCAGTAAGTATAAATCATACCTTAACGTATCCCCTAATCGCGAGTACATATGATAAGTTGAGCTTATGTGGACAACAATACCGATAATGGTTATAGGATGCTTATCTAAATGTTAACTAATAGAACAACAAGAGCGTTTTGACATGACCGTACACTGATATGATTCTCTTACCCTCGAAACTCGCAAAAAGAATGCCTCTAAATATTTATTTAGTGCTTTCAGTTTCTGCATCTCTGTATATATTTATTTACAGCTTTCCGTCTTTACATTTGAAATATTCAAAAATATCAAAAAGATTTTAGGTGTGTTTTAATATAAATTTTATAAAAACCAAAAATATTTTATTTCTATCTTATTTTTGATTGTACGATGTTGGATCTCGAGTCTTTACCTCCTGAAACCTGATTGAAACCTAAAACAATTGCATCATCATAAACGGTCGAAGTTAACAAGTTTTGAAAGATAAAATCTAAAATTGTTCAAATTTTTAAACTTTCAAACTGTCTCGGTCGGTAGTTGATTGAGAGTTGGTCACACGTGTGTCGTTTGTTATATTGTCTATTTCAAGCAGTTGTTCTCATTACGTGTTTAGCCTTCTTGTGTGTGTAGATGCGACATTCGAACCAGCTAAAGGCGAAGAAAACGTGTCAGATGACAAGCTTTGGACTGAAGAAACGACATTGGTGCAATCAAAGGATCAAGATGATTGAGTTGCAGCTGACCACTCATCAACACCAAAAGAATCTGAAGTATTGAAGATCAAGAGATTCACGAGCATCATTCAAGGGGGAGTTTGTTGATACACTCCCTGTTTGTGAAATGTGAAGACTTTGAAGATCCTACAACATGTGAAGATCGAACCATCACGAGCAGCATCCAAGGGGGAGTTTGTTGATGCACTTTGTGGATGCGGCTTGATTCGGTTCGACTCGGTTAGGTTCGTCTCAAGACCGTCGTCGCGACATTCCTCCGTCGTGCGCCCCAGAGATTGACTCACGAAGCACGAAGCGCCGCGAGCTAACATCACCATGACATCATCATGGTTATGTCATGATGATGTCACTTAGAATGCATATAAATTGAATGGATTCCATGTTTCCTCACGAAGAATGATGAAGTTTGATCCATAATTAGCACATCACGAACAATGTTCCATGTGACGAAAGGTTTGCTTTGGACGAAGAATACATCACATGAAGAATCAAAGTGTTCGTCCATGATTGTTCCTCCACGAAGAATCCCATTGTTCGTGATGATGCAGCGTTCGTCGCAAAGGTCCACGAAGATTCCATTATTCGTGGGCTTGCTGAATGTTCATGAGCCCAGTAATCAATCTTCGTAGGGTTACTGGGTGTTGGGTCTATAAATACAGACACTTGTAGCAACAGATATGAGGGACACATAGAGAGTACACACCAGAGAGTTGAGAGTTTATTGTATAATGTTGTACTGATACTTATCTGGTTGTTATATATTGAAGCTTTTAAACGTTGAATCTTTATGTATTGTGTGTTCTTGATCTCGGTTTGCATACTCGTTTGGTTTCCGCACAACCGGGTTTGTCGTTAACAAGGATAAGGTTACTAAATCCTCCGCTAGTGGACCTACACTATGGATTTTGCTACCACTATTATTACTTAATTTTGAGTAAACAGCCATTTTGGTCCTTGTGGTTTGAGCACTTTTGTCATTTTAGTCCAAATCTCAAACTTTTTAAATCTGGGTCCCTGTGGTTTCACTTTTATTGCCATTTTAGTCCAAATTTCAAAAAACCCCTTATTTGACTGTTGCAAGCTGCCTATTTTGTCTTTTTGTTTAGGGGCAATTTTGTCCTTCTTAATTTATTATAATATATTAATAAACTAAATGAATTATACATACCCTAACCTCAAAATCGCCACACATCATCTTCCACAAAAATTAATCCACACTTAAACTAAGTTATGCATATTTATTTATTAATTTTTTATGTTTTTTTTACAGAACTATGATCCATGGTTCGATGTCATGGGGCAGGCCTATATTCAGTCATCCTTATTGACCTGAAGAATACCAAAGAGGATTATTCATGAAACAAATGGACCTACCAGGTTACGTTTAACAGCGGTTATTATTTTCCACCTTTTATTATCATATTATCTCAAGCATCATCAATCTTTATATACACCATTCATTTGCCTTCAGGAGGGAACTGAAGGTGAAAGCCTTGGACTTGATAATACTGATCTTGCTAATAGCTCCCTATGGACCGGTGGCGCTTCCGTACCTACTAATCAGAGCCTGATTTGGTATACGTATGTAACATAGTTGATGCATATATGTGTGGCGATTTTGAGGTTAGGGTTTTTTTGGGAAAGATGGTGATTAAATGGGGGAAGAGTATGCTGTTTATATAAGGGTATAAATGAATTATGTATAATTCATTTAGTTTATTAATATGTTATAATAAACTGAGAAGGACAAAATTGCCCCTGAACAAAAAGACAAAATAGTCAGCTAGCAACACTCAAATAAGGGTTTTTTGAATTTTTGACCAAAATGACAATAAAAGTGAAATCACAGAGACCCATATTTAAAAGGTTTGAGATTTGGACTAAAATGACAAAAGTGCCCAAACCACAGGGACCAAAATGGCAGTTTACTCATTAATTTTAAGTTTTTTTTTTTTTTTTTTTTGTTTTCGCAACGTATTTTGCTATGGATGTTGCGATGGATATTAGTAAATTATATTTTAAATACTTTCTTTTTCTTATTTTGCAATGGATTTTTCTATGGATTTGCTACAGATTTTGCTACGTTAGTTTTTATGAATTTTTCTAGATTTTGCTACCAATTTCTCTACGAATTCTATTTACTTATTGATTTTGCTACCGTTTTTTTAAACCTCAGTTAGTTAGTTTTCAAATATTTATTTTTATCATTTAGCTAAGGACTTTGCTACCAATTTTACTAAGTTTTTTTATTATATTTATTTTCCCAATTTTGCAATCGATTTTGCTACAGATTTTATTTTACTTTTTATAGTTTATTTCTAAATGTTTATTTTGATGGTTTTGCTACCGGTTTTGCTACATTATATGTTTTAAATTAATTTCTTCAATTTTGCTACGGATTTGCTATGAGTTTTGCTACGAAATTCATTTGCGACGGAAGTTCGTAGCTAATCCGTAGCTAGTTCATAGCAAAATGTGTTCGTAGCTAATCCGTAGCTAACTCGTAGCAAAATTTACCACCATTTTTTTCATAAGAAAATTTCATAGCAAATGCCTCTTTTTGTAGTAGTGTTTCTTAAAAATTAAATAAAACGGTATTTTTTTACCCCGTGCATTGCGGTTAGAATTTTGTTGGTACTAGTTCGCTTTATTACAAATCAATATGCTACCGGCACAAAGACTTAATGTAATAAAAGAAACTAACATATAGGAAAAAATGATTAAAGTGGGGCGTGTATTTCACTTTATTAAATTTCAGTGACTACAGTTAAAATTAATAAAAAAAAGTAAAAACAAATTTACTAAAATTAAGGGCCATACGATAAATTTATTAAAAATTTACTGCTATAAAAAATATAGAATTATAAACAAAAAAGGTTATTGTAGCAATAATTAGTGTTTTAAATAATAATAATAATAATAGTAATAAAAATAATAATAGTAATAATAATAATAATAATAATAATAATAATAATAATAATAATAGTTTGTTTTCTCATGTTTGAGTTCTCATGGATTTACAAACACCCCACTTTCATTCACTTGTATAACTCTATCTATTTTTCTCCAAGTTAAACTATATATAGGAATTCTATATAAACACTATAAATAATTAGAAATTAAAAAAAAATCAATCATGATGATACAAGTAGCAGGTGATACTATTCACAAGGTTCTATCTATAATATATCTATAACTAGTATTTAACCCCGCGTTGCGGGTTGGTAAAATCAGGCTACGTAGTAAACAAACAACGATCCAAACTAGTAAAATTATATTAAAAAAACGTGAATTTATATCGTCGCGTGACGTAAAATGCAGGCAAAGATAAACGTGAACTTATACCACAACCCGACATCAAGCGTAGGCAGACTCGAACTTATACTAACACGTATTATAAATTCGAGTGGGTCAAAGTGATATTTTCAAGTTTTACAGTTTTTAGAAAGTAGGGGCATAACCTGTGTTGCGGACGTGGGTGGTAAGCAAACAACGACCAAAACCGAGAAAATCGTAAAACTACAATGTATCTTAAACGACTTGGGTTGGCAAAGAAAACCTAGCTGAAAACATCTGAGATTGCAAAAAAAAAATAAAAAAAAATTGAAACCGCAGATCATTAAGATTGTGATACGCACTATCCCTAAAATCTTACCACATTTGTTATTATACTAGGAAGTCACCACGCGCATTGCGGCATGCACGATTGGTTTGCCATGCACCAGGTAAACGTGGAACAATGGTAGAACAATGATAGCTTTTCGTAATAAATATTTTGACTTTAACACGATACCTCTCGATTAGCCTTTGCTTTGTAACGTATCAAGAGTTGAGCATTTATAATCAGCTCTAACAAAAAAAAAAAAAAACAATGAAAACTACAATGTTCAGATTTGTTTCTGCTCTAACAAAATAGAAAAATAAGAAAATTTGTTGTTTAGAGAATTTGGAAATCTACTTATACGCCACAATCATATCATGTTGTAGAAGCAGCTAGAGATAAGAACCACGTAACTTCCAAAAATTAACTCGAACCGAATGAAAATCAGATCATATCAAGTTTGAAGGTAATGGAGTAAAAAATGCAAATTTCACTAACAATTTAACAAAGTAAACCAAAACATGCTTGGTCAATTTCATTTATTGACGTAAACAAATCCGTTAACAGTAATGTAATAAGACCATATTCTATTATTAACAATCACAAACCATCTAAAAGCAATCTACTTTACTCAAGTAATCACATAAGCAATTAGATGAAAAACTCTCATATTAACCAACCTATATAAAGTGGCTAAAAAACTCTAATATCAGCAACCTATTGAGCTGAAGAAACACTAGATAATTGACCGGAATCGAATTATCTAGGGGGTTTGAATCCGCATAAAAGGTGAGTTCTCTCTCGTTCGATCTGATGGAACAGCTCTTCTTCTCCGACAAACTCTGCAAAACAAAGCACCGTTAGCCTCGTCAAGGGGAGAAAGGGGTTCTCTCCTTGACCCGACTCCGGCGTGAGAATAAGTATGTGTTTATGAAGAAGAAGAAGAAGTATTAAAGAAGTGTGTGTAACTTGAATTTTATACCTGAATTGATCTCATATTTATAGCCGGGAGTTTTTTGGGAGGGAAAACCCGTTATTGAAAAGCTGACGGAAGATGCTAACGCCGTAGCGGTTACTTCTTCCTACCGTTAATCCCTTTGATCCGACGTGAGAGCACACGGATCGTGGTTTAGATCAAAGGCTGGGATATTGCCACGTGGAAAGTGGAGAAGTGATGATTTCTTTCTATTTCCATGCCATCACCGTGACTCTAAGGGACGTTGAGGAGATGACACGTGGCCCAGACGGTTGTAACCGTCTGGGTGGTGCACGATTAAGTCTTCTAGAAGATTACTGCTGTAATCTGGTGTGACTTTTTATCATGTGGTATCAGTTAAGTAAATAATATCCAAGTCTGGATATTATTTAGGATTTTAATCCTCTATGAAAGCGCAAGGGTTTATGACTTCCTTTTGGCGCGCGAGTATTGTTTGCTATCTGCTTTAAGCCTTTCTTTTATAAAACCAGTACGCGGCCGCGCAAGGTTAAAAAGAGCTTGAAAGACGGGGTCGTGGAGTGATTCAAAGTACTTATTACAAGGTTTTTTGGGACCTTACCCCTTCAAGTCCCCCCCAGTCTAGTGTTGCTCTTATGCAAGTAAGTGGAGCACTGGACTTATGAGAGGGAAATGTTTTTGGGCGCGAAAATAGGGAATCTTCTAGGAGAAGATTTCTTAGGTTGTAAAGATTTTGAAAATCTTTGACTTTAGAGAGGACTGGTGTAGTAAAGACTGAGTGACAGGCTGTCACTGTCAGTTGTCCCTTACTGTCCGTGTTTTACACGCGCGCGTGTACTCGCGTTTGTGTTGATTTTCACTCGCTCTGTCGCTTGGGTAACTGTGACGTCCGGAAAAGGTGTTATGGCGGTTACCGATGCTATTTATTGCGGGGAGTATATAAGTGTGTTTGAGTTGCCTCTTTCTGTTAATCATTACTCTGTTGAAATCTTTTCTTTTTCCTCTCTTCATTAATCGTTTGAGAAAAAGTTTATCATTTCCTCCTCTTATGTCAACCGGAGAACACCAAGAAGACCTTTCCGAAGAGATATCTACTGAACTTCCACCGCTAAAATGGCCCAGAGCGACCCTTGATGGTTTGGTTTGGAACCTGAAGTTTCCGGAGAACTGGGGTGCTCTGTACCCTGAGGAGGGGCAGACAACAGCGGATGCTCCGACTGGATATATCACCTTTTTTTGGGATTTTTTCTATGAAGGCAACTTTCGTTTGGCTATAACCAGATTTTTCCTTGAAATCCTTGAGTATTACAAGTTACATATTTCCCAATTGCACCCTATTGGCATGGTTAGAGTTCGACATTTCGAGTTTGTGTGCCGAACGATGCATATCCAGCCGACAGTTCTTCGATTTAGGGTTTTTTACCAAATGCATTGTATTCAAGGGTTTTATTCTTTTGTTCAGAGAGCATCTGCAAAGAAGATTTTGCAACATCCTCCAAAGTCCTTCCATGACTGGAAGCAAAATTTTTTCTTTATTAGAGCCGGAGTGATTCCAGTGAGGATGGTTTTAAGGGGAAAAGAAGATGTTCCTGTCGAAACAGTTCAGAACCCTGTTGATGAGAACTGGTATCAAGATCTGAAGGATGTTCCTAATATCGCTTTGCCGGAGAAAGCTCTTGTCGGAGCCGGCATGAGCTTGAATTGGAAAATGGACCGTGATGACAAGCCGGTGTATACGGAGGATGGGCATAGTAAGATTGGGATTTTTTTTTTGAACTTGCCTTTCTTCCCTTGTAGTTGTTTCGCTGTATGTTGTCGCGTTCAAGAGAGAAGGTGGAAGAATGGGTACCATTAAGAAGAAACCTGATGAGAAGCTTTGGTACCACCGGATTGTGGGAAATTTTGTTCTTCCGCGGGATGCGGATCTGTCTGTTCAGCCTACTGCTGGCGCTGGTAAGCTATGTGCTTATTGATTTACTTTTTGCTTTTTCTGTTGTGCTTCTGAGTAAATTATCCTTTGCGCTTTCGTAGGTGAGTTGTAAAAATCAATCATGATGATACAAGTAGCAGGTGATACTATTCACAAGGTTCTATCTATAATATATCTATAACTAGTATTTAACCCCGCGTTGCGGGTTGGTAAAATCAGGCTACGTAGTAAACAAACAACGATCCAAACTAGTAAAATTATATTAAAAAAACGTGAATTTATATCGTCGCGTGACGTAAAATGCAGGCAAAGATAAACGTGAACTTATACCACAACCCGACATCAAGCGTAGGCAGACTCGAACTTATACTAACACGTATTATAAATTCGAGTGGGTCAAAGTGATATTTTCAAGTTTTACAGTTTTTAGAAAGTAGGGGCATAACCTGTGTTGCGGACGTGGGTGGTAAGCAAACAACGACCAAAACCGAGAAAATCGTAAAACTACAATGTATCTTAAACGACTTGGGTTGGCAAAGAAAACCTAGCTGAAAACATCTGAGATTGCAAAAAAAAATAAAAAAAAATTGAAACCGCAGATCATTAAGATTGTGATACGCACTATCCCTAAAATCTTACCACATTTGTTATTATACTAGGAAGTCACCACGCGCATTGCGGCATGCACGATTGGTTTGCCATGCACCAGGTAAACGTGGAACAATGGTAGAACAATGATAGCTTTTCGTAATAAATATTTTGACTTTAACACGATACCTCTCGATTAGCCTTTGCTTTGTAACGTATCAAGAGTTGAGCATTTATAATCAGCTCTAACAAAAAAAAAAACAATGAAAACTACAATGTTCAGATTTGTTTCTGCTCTAACAAAATAGAAAAATAAGAAAATTTGTTGTTTAGAGAATTTGGAAATCTACTTATACGCCACAATCATATCATGTTGTAGAAGCAGCTAGAGATAAGAACCACGTAACTTCCAAAAATTAACTCGAACCGAATGAAAATCAGATCATATCAAGTTTGAAGGTAATGGAGTAAAAAATGCAAATTTCACTAACAATTTAACAAAGTAAACCAAAACATGTTTGGTCAATTTCATTTATTGACGTAAACAAATCCGTTAACAGTAATGTAATAAGACCATATTCTATTATTAACAATCACAAACCATCTAAAAGCAATCTACTTTACTCAAGTAATCACATAAGCAATTAGATGAAAAACTCTCATATTAACCAACCTATATAAAGTGGCTAAAAAACTCTAATATCAGCAACCTATTGAGCTGAAGAAACACTAGATAATTGACCGGAATCGAATTATCTAGGGGGTTTGAATCCGCATAAAAGGTGAGTTCTCTCTCGTTCGATCTGATGGAACAGCTCTTCTTCTCCGACAAACTCTGCAAAACAAAGCACCGTTAGCCTCGTCAAGGGGAGAAAGGGGTTCTCTCCTTGACCCGACTCCGGCGTGAGAATAAGTATGTGTTTATGAAGAAGAAGAAGAAGAAGTATTAAAGAAGTGTGTGTAACTTGAATTTTATACCTGAATTGATCTCATATTTATAGCCGGGAGTTTTTTGGGAGGGAAAACCCGTTATTGAAAAGCTGACGGAAGATGCTAACGCCGTAGCGGTTACTTCTTCCTACCGTTAATCCCTTTGATCCGACGTGAGAGCACACGGATCGTGGTTTAGATCAAAGGCTGGGATATTGCCACGTGGAAAGTGGAGAAGTGATGATTTCTTTCTATTTCCATGCCATCACCGTGACTCTAAGGGACGTTGAGGAGATGACACGTGGCCCAGACGGTTGTAACCGTCTGGGTGGTGCACGATTAAGTCTTCTAGAAGATTACTGCTGTAATCTGGTGTGACTTTTTATCATGTGGTATCAGTTAAGTAAATAATATCCAAGTCTGGATATTATTTAGGATTTTAATCCTCTATGAAAGCGCAAGGGTTTATGACTTCCTTTTGGCGCGCGAGTATTGTTTGCTATCTGCTTTAAGCCTTTCTTTTATAAAACCAGTACGCGGCCGCGCAAGGTTAAAAAGAGCTTGAAAGACGGGGTCGTGGAGTGATTCAAAGTACTTATTACAAGGTTTTTTGGGACCTTACCCCTTCAAGTCCCCCCCAGTCTAGTGTTGCTCTTATGCAAGTAAGTGGAGCACTGGACTTATGAGAGGGAAATGTTTTTGGGCGCGAAAATAGGGAATCTTCTAGGAGAAGATTTCTTAGGTTGTAAAGATTTTGAAAATCTTTGACTTTAGAGAGGACTGGTGTAGTAAAGACTGAGTGACAGGCTGTCACTGTCAGTTGTCCCTTACTGTTCGTGTTTTACACGCGCGCGTGTGCTCGCGTTTGTGTTGATTTTCACTCGCTCTGTCGCTTGGGTAACTGTGACGTCCGGAAAAGGTGTTATGGCGGTTACCGATGCTATTTATTGCGGGGAGTATATAAGTGTGTTTGAGTTGCCTCTTTCTGTTAATCATTACTCTGTTGAAATCTTTTCTTTTTCCTCTCTTCATTAATCGTTTGAGAAAAAGTTTATCATTTCCTCCTCTTATGTCAACCGGAGAACACCAAGAAGACCTTTCCGAAGAGATATCTACTGAACTTCCACCGCTAAAATGGCCCAGAGCGACCCTTGATGGTTTGGTTTGGAACCTGAAGTTTCCGGAGAACTAGGGTGCTCTGTACCCTGAGGAGGGGCAGACAACAGCGGATGCTCCGACTGGATATATCCCCTTTTTTTGGGATTTTTTCTGTGAAGGCAACTTTCGTTTGGCTATAACCAGATTTTTCCTTGAAATCCTTGAGTATTACAAGTTACATATTTCCCAATTGCACCCTATTGGCATGGTTAGAGTTCGACATTTCGAGTTTGTGTGCCGAACGATGCATATCCAGCCGACAGTTCTTCGATTTAGGGTTTTTTACCAAATGCATTGTATTCAAGGGTTTTATTCTTTTGTTCAGAGAGCATCTGCAAAGAAGATTTTGCAACATCCTCCAAAGTCCTTCCATGACTGGAAGCAAATTTTTTTCTTTATTAGAGCCGAAGTGATTCCAGTGAGGATGGTTTTAAGGGGAAAAGAAGATGTTCCTGTCGAAACAGTTCAGAACCCTGTTGATGAGAACTGGTATCAAGATCTGAAGGATGTTCCTAATATCGCTTTGCCGGAGAAAGCTCTTGTCGGAGCCGGCATGAGCTTGAATTGGAAAATGGATCGTGATGACAAGCCGGTGTATACGGAGGATGGGCATAGTAAGATTGGGATTTTTTTTTTGAACTTGCCTTTCTTCCCTTGTAGTTGTTTCGCTGTATGTTGTTGCGTTCAAGAGAGAAGGTGGAAGAATGGGTACTGATGACGGGGGTAGCCAAAGATTGAATAAAATGGCTAATTACGTAAATGCTTAAATGGTTAAATGGTTCAAAGCTTAAAAAGCTGTGAGAAAGGAAAAAGCAACACGGAAACAGTAGCCAGTCACATCTGGAGATCGCTTCACCAACCCACAGCCGCAAAGGCAATGCAGGTCTGCACAATGCACGCTATTATCCGGGGAACAAAAGCCTTCAACCCCCAAAAGGGGAAACCCTCCACTGCAAGCGAGGTTGCTAGTCTAATCCATTCCACTTCGGGAGATGCCTTCCCTTATAAAATGACACTTCATTTACTTCAGGGGACATCTGGACCAGCTCTGATTCTTCAATCTCTGGTCATTCACATCGAATGCTTGTCTCGCACAAGTCATTCCCTTTCACATCCAACACACACATTCCCTTTGCTTCCACTTCCGAATCTGAGCACAATTCAGAGGAGGATCCATAGCAAAGAATAACAATAAACTAGTAAACCTCCTTCCACGTCTCGCAAACGTGGGGGGACCCCACGACCTGCGTTAGGCAAGGTTGAACCCTTCAACCATTCTGCCTAGCCAGTCCAGCTACCACCGTTGGTCTTGTATTTGTTGTATCAACAAGTTGGCGCCCACCGTGGGGCTACGCCACTATTTCTTCCAAAAAAGACCTAGTAGTGTAGCTCTATTCACTTAAAATCACCATGTCTGAAAGTGGATCCCCGGAAGAAGTGAATCGGATTCCAAACACTTCTACTCCGGGTAGTAGCCAAGCTCACGTGGCTATACCAACTTCTTTCTCAACTCCGGGGAGCACACCCGAGTTCCTCAACTTCAACACACCAACTCCATCCCGATCCGGAGTTCCATCCCCTAATATCGGTGTCTCTGATGCCCCATCATGTGTTGAACTCACCCCTGAAGGGGTTGCAAACAATTTCCTTGTGCTAAGGACTCTTCTCAACCAGCACGTGAGTAAAGAAAGAGAAAAGGGAGTGAGGATTCGTTTAGACTATGACGAACCTGAGCCAACATTGTTTCCTGGACCACCTCCTCCTCTTTTTGCAACAAGAAGTGAGGCTGGTCCCAGTAACCTTTCAAACCCTCACCCCTATCTGTCTTCTATGACAAATCCTACGGTGCATCCTATCTTCTCTTCCCAACCAATTACTAGTGGTGCTCCTCTGGGACATGAGTTAACTCTTGACCAGCTCCTACAATCCCCGGTGACAAGCTATCCAGCATCTACTACAACTACATGGGAGCAAGCTCTGTCCGTGCTCCCTTTAGCACGAAGTGCTGTTATGAGTGCTCCCCTCGGGATGAACTGCTCCACTGGCCCAGGAAGCCTTCAAGGCTTCAACCCTATGCCCAACATGATGACCCAGATGATGGCCAATTTCCCATGGCAACACTTCATCAATCAAGTGCTTGCCACTCAGGGAAACAACGGCAATAGCAGTACTATGGATGCAAGGACTGAAGAGGACTTGGCTAAACCATACAAGCCAAGTAACCTTTCATGCTTTTCAAGACAGATAGCCGATTATGATTTCCAGTCAAAGATCAAAATGCCGGCACACATCAGGACATATGATGGGACTGAAGATCCTGAGGACCATCTTCAGATCTTCACCGGTGCAGCTCGGATAGAAAAATGGTCCAACGCTGAGTGTTGCCTAATGTTCATGCAAACTCTTGTTGGATCCGCCAGGATTTGGTTCAACGATTTACCTGCTCAAAGAGTTCGAAGCTTTGATGATCTCAGCAAAGGTTTCCTGGCCAATTTCTCTCAACAAAGGCGGTATGTCAAAGACGCAACAGTGATCTTTCAGATAAAGCAACGTGATGATGAAAGTCTCCGTGCTTTCATTGAACGATACAAGAAGGAAGGTCTGACTTATGTAGGGGCCGACGAGAAAATGAGGGTGGCTGGTTTCATGAATGCCATCACCTCTAAGTACCTCACAAGGGATTTCAACAAATCTCTACCCAAGACCTTAGAAGAAGCTCTTGAAAGGGCTGAAGCCCACATCCGGGGAGAGGAGGCAGTAGACATTAAGGAACAAAGAAAAAGAGGGTCCGGCTGGAGAAGCAACAGTCCAGCCAGAAAAAGAGGGAACTTCAACCCCTATGACAGGCGGCCAAAGGGTTCAGATCCTCGAAGGACTGAAGGTCGGAACCTTTCAAGCAGGGAGAAAGGCATAAGCTTCACGCCCCTCACAAAGACCCCTCAGGAAATCCTTGCAACAGAAGAAGTTAAACAAAACTTTCGGCCTCCTAGACCTCTCCCCAAAAGCAGGAAAAATGAGAACTCCACCCAATACTGCGAGTTTCACGAAGAAAAGGGTCACCACACCAATGATTGCTTCCAACTCAAGAAAAGAATAGAAGAGGCTGTTAAATCCGGAGAACTAGCTCATTTGGTAAAGGGAGTCCGGGACAAAATGGCTGAAGGAAAGGGTAAGGAAGTCAATATGGTAGATTTCGACGGAAAGGTTGCTCACAAAAGACAAAGGTTGGAAGCTTGGGAGCTTCAATGTGTCTGCTTCCCCCCTACGGAGAATGTCCCTCTCTCTAGCCCTCTCGTGGTAGAGGCTACCGTGGGAACGTTGCAAACATGCAAGGCATACATAGACACGGGTGCAGCCACCGAAATCATGTTCGAAAAATTCTTCAACCAATTGAGCAATGAAGAACGTTCAAGGCTTCAACCTTCTGGAACCTCTATAAAAGGTATCGCTGACATACCCCTCAAGCCTTTAGGGCAACTAACACTTAATGTTCGTTTTAGTGAAGGTTCAAAAGAAAGAACCCAACCACTCACCTTTGTGGTTATCAACATCCCCTCAAACTATGATGTGATCATCGGAAGACCAGGACAGTGTGCGTTTTACATGGCCGTGTCTGTTGGCCATGGCACAGTCAAATTCCCCACCGAAAGGGGCATAGCAACCCTTCAACCCTCTCAGGAGGCCTACATGGTTGAAGGTGAAAGTTCAAACAGTGAAGAAGACAGGCAAAGGTTGGTCATAAACCATAAATACCCGGAACAAAGGATAAGGGTCAACCCTGACCTTTCTCAAGAGACCCTTTCATACCTTGAAAAGTTGCTAACACACTACAGTGATGTATTCGCTTGGTGTCCTGAAGATATGACCGGGATCCCCCGGGATATTGCCGAGCATGAATTGAGAATACCACCAGAGGTCAAGCCTGTGGTCCAGAAGAAAAGAAGCTTGGCACCTGAAAGAAGTCTGGCAGCCTGTCAAGAGGTTGAAAAGCTTGTGTCAGCCGGCATCCTCCGAGAAGTCAAGTACCAATCATGGGTTGCAAACCCAGTTATGGTCAAAAAGCCAGACAACTCTTGGAGGATGTGCATAGACTTCAAGGATCTTAACAAAGCTTGTCCTAAGGATTGCTATCCACTACCCGAGATTGACCTCAAAGTTGACTCCCTCACTGGGTACTCGTTCAAATGTTTTCTTGATGCATACAAAGGTTATCACCAAATCCTCATGAAGGAAGAAGATGAGGAAAAAACAGCTTTTCACACGGACAAAGGAATCTTTTGCTATCAAAAAATGCCTTTCGGCCTCAAAAATGCAGGAGCAACCTATCAACGGCTCGTTGACAAAGCCTTCGAGAGCCAAATTGGCAAAAACATGGAGGCATATGTCGATGACTTGGTTATCAAAAGCAAGACGGAATACCAAATGCTCGATGATATTCAAGAAACTTTCAAGAACCTCAGAAAGGTTAACATGAAGCTTAATCCAGAAAAGTGTTCATTTGGATTCGAGGAAGGAAATTTTTTGGGCCACATTGTTGGAAAACAAAGCATCAAAGCCAACCCTAACAAAGTAAAAGCCGTCCTTGAAACCAAGCCACTAAAGACCAAGAAGGAAGTCGAAAGCTTGAATGGGAAGCTTGCAGCCTTGAAGCGTTTTACCTCCAAGTTAGCCGAAAGATCTCTGCCCTTCTACAAAACGCTCAAGAACTGCTCAGATAAAAGGGATTTCAAATGGACTGAAGAAGCTGATGAAGCTTTCAACCAGATGAAGCAACATCTAGCTTCCCTACCAGACATTGCGGCACCAAAAACCGGGGAGTTAATATCGGTGTACCTCTCAATTACGGATGAGGCCATCAGTGCAGTCCTCACCATTGAGCGAGACAAGGCCCAGGTACCCGTTTACTTTTTCAGTAAAACTTTAAAATTAGCTGAAACGAAATACCCTCCCCTTGAAAACTTGCCCTAGCTTTAGTTCAAACAGCTAGAAGGCTTCGAAGGTATTTCCAAGCACACCCCATACAAGTGGTCACCGACCAACCAATTAAGAGTGTGCTTGAAAAACCTGAAAACTCGGGGCGATTAGCCAAATGGGCCATAGAACTGGGTGAACATAACATCACCTATGTCCCAAGGAAAGCTATCAAGGCTCAAGTCTTGGCCGATTTCATTGCGGAAGTCCCAAACCAAACACTTACTGAAGTAAACACTGCCACCACTGAACCTTCCAACCCTGAAGCCTGGAAGCTTTTTACCGATGGGGCTTCAAGCGTTGAAGGGTCAGGGGCTGGATTAATTTTGATTAACCCAAAAGGTTTGGAGTTCACATATGCTCTTCGATTTGATTTTCAGACCACCAATAACGAGGCTGAATACGAAGCACTAATAGCCGGCCTAAGGCTGGCCAAAGAAATGAAAGTTGAAAAGCTTGAAGTGTTCACAGATTCGTTGCTGGTCTCAAGCCAAGTGAATGATAGCTACATAGCTAAAGAGCCCAACATGAAAAAATACAGAGAAAAATCAAAGGAACTAATGAATACCTTCCAAGCATGCAACATCAAACAGATCCCCAGATCTCAAAACAAAAAGGCCGATGCCCTAAGTAAGCTTGCATCTCTCACCTTTGCCCACCTCACCAAGAAGGTACTGGTAGAAGTGTTGAAGGCCCCATCCATTAACGAATTAGAGGTTCAAGATGTGGTTACCGAAGAAGAACCAAACTGGATGACTCCCATAAGAAAGTTCCTCAAAAATGGTGAATTACCCAATGATCAAGTGGAAGCCAAAAGGGTTGAAATCAAGGCAAGACAATACATACTGCAAGGAGAAACCCTTTACAAAAAGGGTTACCTTGCTCCCTTGCTAAGGTGTGTCGGCCCCGAGCAAAGTAAATATTTGATCAAGGAAATTCACGAAGGAGTGTGTGGAGCTCACTTTGGAGCTAGGTCGGTAGTTGCAAAGCTCATGAACCTCGGATATTTCTGGCCTTCAATGCATCGTGACACAGCCGAAGAATTGAAGAAATGTGATGCCTGCCAGATCCATGCACCAATCCCAAAAAGTCCCAAGCACGATTTAGTCCCAATAACCCCCGCTTGGCCATTCCATAAGTGGGGAATGGACATTGTTGGTCCATTTCCCCCAAGCAAAGGGGGAGTAAAATTCCTATTGGTGGCAGTAGACTATTTCACCAAGTGGCCCGAGGTCAAACCACTTGCCAAGATCACAGGAAAGCAAGTCATTGACTTTGTCTGGGAAAACATCATTTGCCGTTATGGATTGCCAGGAGTACTTGTCACCGACAACGGAAGGCAATTTGCTGAGAAGCCTTTTAGCGTTTGGTGCAAAGAATACAAAATCGATCAGGTTTTCAGCTCAGTGGCTTATCCACAATCAAATGGGCAGGTTGAGAGAACAAATAGAAGCATAGTGGAAGGAATCAAGACAAGATTGGGAAGATACGAAAGCAACTGGCTTGAAGAATTGCCTAGTGTTCTATGGGCAATTAGAACAACGGAAAAAACAAGCCATAAGAAAACACCTTACAGCTTGGTATTTGGATCCGAAGCTGTGATCCCTGCCGAAATAGGAGTTGTAACCCAAAGAATTGTCAACATGGATCCCGAAGCAAACCAAAAAGAGACCATGTTGAATTTACAACTCCTAGAAGAAGCAAGAGATCAAGCCGCAATTCAAGAAGCCAAATACAAGCAACAGATGGAAGCTTACTACAACAAAAAAGTCAAAAACGAACGTTTCAAGCCAGGGGACTTAGTCCTCAGAAACAACGAAGCCAGCAAGAAAGAAAATCAAGGAAAGCTTGCCCAAAGTGGGAAGGTCCATACACCATCCTTGAAGCACACAAAGGTGGATCCTACAAGCTGGCTGATTCAGAAGGCAAAAAGCTTCCAAGGCATTGGAACGGCAAAACATTGAAAAGGTTCCATGTTTAAACGAAAAGTTTGGTTTGTATCAAAATGTATTTCAAACAGGACTATGAATACCTTTTGTAAAAAGCAAGTATTGCTTTAATGAATGTTTTTATCAAACTTGTCTTTCTATCCTAAAATCAGGTTGAGAACCTAGCAAAAAACTCCATGGCAAGTGCCATGTAAGGGGATGAGCTCCAAGGCCATATCGCTCAATAGGTTCAAGGGTTGAATGAGCTTATATAAGGGGTGAGTTCCTAAATCAATACAACTCCATGAGACTTGTCAAGGAAAAATAAAATTGTCTCATAGACGGGTATAAGCAGCCTACACCAAATGTTCACGAAGTTTTAGAAATATAGTCTACAAAGAGGCTAGAAAAACCAAAAGAAATAATGAAAAGGATAGGTGTTATCTCTTCTTGTTAAAAATGCCAAGGCTAAGTGTCTGCAGCACTGAACCCTTTTAGGTATAAAAAACATAAGGGCAACACAAACCCGACAAAGACAAAGTTACAAAAGAGAACAAAACAAGTCTAAAAAAGAACAAAGTCAATTGGAAAAAAAACACAAAGGCACAAATCAAGCCTGGACGCAAAACCAAAAAGCCTTCAAGGCTTCAAGCCACCCGGGCAATATCTCGAAACCTTAAAGGCTTCAACCTATTAACAGACAGCCAAAGGCTTGAACGGTTAAAAACCAAACGAACTGCCCTGACTAAAGAGGCACAAACATAAAACCATAATAAAAGAAAAATAGGTAACACATCATAAAAAGTCCTAAAAATACTTCCAAACATAAGTTAAGGCAAGTCCTAGTAACTTGCAAATCTAATCATTGTCCAACGGCCATACAGGCCTTCAACATAACCAAAAGGAACCTTAGGGGTTCCTACCAAACCTAACATTGTTCAAGTTAACATTACAAACATAAGTTGTTTTCAGTGCTAAGAAAGCTACGAATCAAGCATCAACAGATTTGGAAACTCCAGAACCTTCGCCCTTGGCCTTCTTTGTTTTCTTCAACTTTTTAGTCTTCACACCTCCATCACCACCAACCGCCGAAGCCTCCAAGCTTGCATCCTTAGGAACATCCGGCTGACCTGAAAGGGTATCATCGCTATCCCCCGAATAGGACCTCTTCCTTGAAAGAGAGCCCAAAACCTCAGCACAAACCTTCTCATTTAGGCCCTCCGGTTTCAATTCCTGCAATACAGAAAGACGTTTACCAAAACAAGTGGAAACCTGATGAATGTAGGGGTAGGTCAGCTTCTCCATTTGCTCAACGGAGACTTTAAAAACATCAGAAGCCTCGGGACGAAACAGAGGTGATTTCTCCAAAGGATGACCGGATTCATGAAGTTTATACCCAGCAATGAGGCCTTGGTGTTTTCCTAGGTTAAGAAGCTTAGTGTAAACATCACCAAGAGCAGAATTAAACTCTTTGGAGTGCAATTGATAAGTAACCACTTGGTGAAAACCTTGCTCTATGAGCCATTGGTTATCCCCAGTAGCCTGAGCAACTGAAGCTTTCAACCCTTCTTTCTCCTTAACAAAAGCCTGCTGCTGAACAAACAAAGCTTCCCGGTCAGCCCTAAGTTTCAGCCTAGATGCCTCAAAGCTCTTTCTCAAATCACTTATCTCAATCTCATGCGTCTTTTTAAGATCACTAACCTTCTTGTCCCACGCCGATTCTTTCTCAGCAAAACTAGCAATCTCCTTCTTCATCACAGCCATGGAGGCTTTCATTTTATCTTTCTTCTTGGAGAACTCTTCATACTCCTGCATCCTCTGACGAAAACGGGCAATGCCTTGAGGAAGCATGGCAGCAAGATTGCAAGTACTTAAAATCATACGGGACAACATCTGATCATCATCCATCCCAGCAATGGTGTTGTGAACTGATGGAGGAGCAATGTGACTTAGAGCATCCTCACAAACAACAACATCTTTGAAGCTGTCATCATTCTTCACTGACCAAGTAGGCACATAAATCCCTTCCGGGTCCAACCCTTCAACGTCCCTGCTCGAAGACTCCTGAACAGGAGTGGCAACAACCTTCTTGCTCGAAACCTTTTTGCCATGAATAACCAATTCCTTATCCTTCTCAGCACCTGCTTCAACACCTTGATCTTCCGAAACTTCAATATCATCACTCAAGTCCACCTTTTCAGTAGAAGTGGATTGAGGACCAGCCTTCAACAACCGACGAGAAGATCGACGGGTTGAAGATTTAGGAGCATTAGACTTAGAAAAACCCTTAGCAGTAGCAGCACTAACATAGCCTGAGCCCTCAAACCTTTGGTCAGCAGTCCTAACCACAACATTCTCACCAGGAACAGACGAAGCATCCTCCAAAACAACATCAGAAGTGTCGTCGCTCTTAATAAAATCCAAAGCAGACATGACTACAAAAAACAACAACACATAAGTCATAAATTAAGAAAACAATAAAAAGAACGAAAAAGGAAAATGCATACCCATGCCACTCCTCATAAGAACCGGATCCCGATCAACATTCCCCCAAATTTTACTAACCCCTAATAGAACAAGTAAGTGTTCGGGAAAGGGACGAACCCTAGAAGGGCAGTCCCGGATGGCATTGAGAAAAACAGCATTCAATTCAGACTCGGAAGGTTCCGGAGCATTGAGAACAGCATCCGGATTCCTCCACACCATTTTGAAGGGGATGATAGTATCGGAAACCCAGAAAAAGCGGTCTTTCCAAGCCCCAAGTGTAGTAACCATCGATGCAATAAGGCAGGTATCAACTTTGGTTGTTTCAAAAGTAAACCAATCGCCATTCTTAGCCAAACGAAAAAACCGGCGAAAGTGTAAAAGGGAAGGATCATAGCCGAGAGCACGACATAAAACCTCAAAATGCAAAACCCTAGCCATCCCCTTTGGATGAACTTGCCCAAAAGAAACACGATAATACTCCAACAAGTTCAAAACAAAAAACGAAAAGGGATATCGAAGATTTGAGAACTCAAAATGGCTACAATAAAGGGCAATCGAACCAGAAGGTGGTTTATCAACGGGAACATCACAAGCAGGGGCAGTGGGATCAAACTTCCTATCAATATCATATTCCATACAAAATAAATCTACTTCCTCTTGTGTTAACCGGGAAAAAGATTTTGCAAAGTCCTTACGAGCACCCATTTTTTGAAAGCGAAAAATGCAGAATGAAAGATGAATAAGAAACAGGGACTTACCTTAGAGAAGAAGAATGGAAGAAACTTGGAATAAATTATGAAACAAAGGGATAAGTATGGAAACATAAAATAAATATAAGTCTACAATAGGGGTAATAATGGCAACACAGTAACTTCTGCGAAAACCGCCACCCTATCAACTGCCATACATCAATCACATCAATTGTCAGTTATTTGAAATTCAAATTCAAAACATTAACTGCCTTCAACCTTTCAAGCCTTCAAGCATGGAACCCTTGAAACTTTTGGGCAGTAAAACACGCGTATAAAGTCAGAAGTCTTTGAGCTCATCTCCCAAAAACCTCTGACTTGGGGGGCTGATGACGGGGGTAGCCCAAGATTGAATAAAATGGCTAATTACGTAAATGCTTAAATGGTTAAATGGTTCAAAGCTTAAAAAGCTGTGAGAAAGGAAAAAGCAACACGGAAACAGTAGCCAGTCACATCTGGAGATCGCTTCACCAACCCACAGCCGCAAAGGCAATGCAGGTCTGCACAATGCACGCTATTATCCGGGGAACAAAAGCCTTCAACCCCCAAAAGGGGAAACCCTCCACTGCAAGCGAGGTTGCTAGTCTAATCCATTCCACTTCGGGAGATGCCTTCCCTTATAAAATGACACTTCATTTACTTCAGGGGACATCTGGACCAGCTCTGATTCTTCAATCTCTGGTCATTCACATCGAATGCTTGTCTCGCACAAGTCATTCCCTTTCACATCCAACACACACATTCCCTTTGCTTCCACTTCCGAATCTGAGCACAATTCAGAGGAGGATCCATAGCAAAGAATAACAATAAACTAGTAAACCTCCTTCCACGTCTCGCAAACGTGGGGGGACCCCACGACATGCGTTAGGCAAGGTTGAACCCTTCAACCATTCTGCCTAGCCAGTCCAGCTACCACCGTTGGTCTTGTATTTGTTGTATCAACAAGTACCATTAAGAAGAAACCTGATGAGAAGCTTTGGTACCACCGAATTGTGAGAAATTTTGTTCTTCCGCGGGATGCGGATCTGTCTGTTCAGCCTACTGCTGGCGCTGGTAAGCTATGTGCTTATTGATTTACTTTTAGCTTTTTCTGTTGTGCTTCTGAGTAAATTATCCTTTGCGCTTTCGTAGGTGAGTTGTAAAATTTGGGCATAGGCCCTGAAAAGAAGAAACGCGTGACGACTTCTACTTCTGCGCCGAAGAAGAATGAAGCTGATAAAGCTCAATTTTTGAAGACAAAAAATGTTGGAGGAGAGAAGAAAGGTATGCGCTGTTCCTCTGACTCCTGGTGTGATTATGTGGTGGTTTCTGACTCTCTGGAGGGTCTTACGCCTGCAGTTACTGTTAGGAGGCCAAAACCAGAACCGAGAGATGCTGCTGATACCCCTTCATCCAACCTGAATGATCCCATTGACTTAGAATCTAGTCCTGAACACTTGGTGCACAGGAAGGCCGGTAAAAGAAAACAAGCTGATATTGATGCTGAGGGTCAGCCCTCCAAGAAGATCCAAAGGAAGAAGATTACCAGGAAGGGCAATCTGGATGCTTTTATTTCAGAATCTGCTCCTAGTAAGTGTTGTCTTTACTTCTTTTCTTTATGCGCATTAAATTTTTACAAACTTTGTTGTTTTTATTTCAGAAGTTCCTGTTTCTCCTGTGTCCACAGAGCCGCAGCCTGTGGTTAATGAAGAACTCCCACCTTCCCCTCCGCGTGCTCCTGTTGTTGATAAGTTGAATACTACGGAGGCTCCTGAAGGTGGTGTGGAGAAGACTGTTGAGGCTGATAAGCCTGTTGATGTTACTGTAGAGGTTGAAAAAGTTATTGACCCAGAGGTTGTGGATGGTGCTGATAATCCACGAACCTCTGAAACTGTTGCTCAAGACCTGGGGAAAGAACAAAATGCTGAAAAAACCCCTACTCCAACTTCTTCTCTTAAACCTTCTGATGCTATGCCTGAGCGTGTTGAGAAGGTTTCTGCTGAGGAGTAAAGCTTATTTGCTGGTGTTGATAAAAATTCTCCAATCCGCCCAGAGGAAACCCTGGGGGATTACTATTACAGGACTTACTCAGAAAAAGATGCTTCTGAGCTTCATGCCCCTGTTTGGAATTTGAAGAAAGGTGACACTTTCTCGGATTGGCATGTGTGCCAAGATTGGTTGCAGGGGATATTTCCGCCTGGAGAGATCAAGTTTCAAGAAAGCTGGTCTTATGAAGAAACTTATCAATCTTATCTTGAAGAGATTGCTTCTCATGCTTCTACCACTCATCGCATAGTGCGTGAGTGGTATAGCATGCATAAAGATTGGGAAACTTTTAGGGTATCCCAGAAGAAGTTTGCTAGTGATGAAAAACGTTTAGCTCAGCTAAAAGCTAAATTGGAAGCTGATCAAGCCAAGTTTGAGGCTGATCGTAAAACTGAGGAATGGTCCGTTGCGGGTTGGAAACGGAAGCGGAAGCTGAAGCTGCCCTTCTCTCTGAAGAACGCAAAAACTGGAAGAGAATTTGCGAAAAAGATAATGCCGAGAAGGTAAATCTTCGCAATATCATCAATAATCTCAAGGCTGAGATTGAAAAACTGAAGAGACAGGATGCGGAGATAGAAAGGTTGAAAAAGGAGAAAGCTTATGCAGAAGCTGCGCTAGAAGAAGCGCGTTCTCATAGGGAGCGTAGTGAGCAACGAGAGGTACAAGCTTGCGCCACTCTTGCTCTTAAAGATAAAGAGTTGGAAGAACTTACTGCTTTGCTTTTTGATCAGGAATAACTTAAAAAGGATCTGGAGCTTGCGCATTCTGAAAAGGCTGAAACCTCTCGCCGTTTGACCGAAACTGAAGAAAAGTTGGAAAATTCTGAAACGGCGCGAGCCACGGTGGAGAGCGAACTTGAACCTTTAAAGAGTGATATGGCGTGGCTAAAAGATCGTGGAATTGCTTGTGTAAGTTGCTTGCTCTTTTCTGTTGTGGAACTGTTTATGCGCCTTCTTGTTATTTACCCTTTCCTTTCTTCACAGGTTGCTGAATCAGTGTTGAACTCTGAGGAGTTGGATAAAACCGTTGCGCGGTTAGTTGTTGCTGCGCGAAAAGACGGGTACGCCCAAGGATATGCTGAGTGTTCTCATCATGTAAATAGTGCTTTGAAGGTTGATTGGGATATCAGCAAATCTGCTACTTACGGTGTAGATACTAATGCTGCGCTTGCTACTTTAAAGGCAGAATTTAACAACTTGCAACTTCCGGTTATGGATCTGATAAATGTTGCGCTGCAATCTGATGATCACGTGGCGCAACTAAAGGAAATCTTTCCGGATGACGGTGAAGATTTAGTGTAGGTTCCTTGAAAGCTGTTTTGAACAATTTTTTATAATGTTTGGGATGTGTATCCTTTTCTTTGTTGGTGCGCTGTTTGCGCAAGTAACTAAAACACTGCCGTGTTTGATAGTTTTTAAGGCGTATTCGTACGCTGGGAATAGTATGACATGTTTTTTAGTTTACAATTTGTTGCATGAGTTCAATTACTTTGATTAAGTAAGGCGAATGAAGTTTGGTATAAAGCTCATGTGTGAACTTATGGTCGTTTGTGACGTGATCACTGACCGTTCATGAGGCTTGTTTTGTAGTTACCATAATGTTTTTGCGCTTACTAAAAGAAATTGCATGCATTTTGTAAAGAAAAAACACAAGAATGATAGAAACTTTGCTGTTTATTTCTGGATAGAGCACAGAGGCCATTACAAAGTTTTTTAATAAATATATGAGACTTAACTTACTCTATTCTCCCGCTTTTTCTTAATAGATCGTGTCTTTTCTGCGTGGAGACCATAGAGTTTCTTCTCAGTTCGACACCCTTTTGCTCGGGCCTTCTTCCCCCCGAGTTATCTGCTTTATCTCTTTGCACACATTTTGTAGCAGATGTGTGAGTTCGCCGCTTTTGAGGGCTTTCTCAATCTCGGTGCGCAAAGAAATGCAGTTGTTAGTGGTATGCCCATTATCTTTGTGATATTCGCAATATTGGGCTGGATCTTGTCCACGCTTGTTTTTCATTGGGATCGGTGGTTTGAACTGATAGTCTTCAGTGCTCAAAACTTCCACGGGGGTTTTAGTTAGGGGGGTCCATTGCCTCTCCCTATTCTCCTGTTTGTTTTCCCTCTGCGCAGTAAGTTTGTTGATCGTTGACCGAGCATCTTCAGACGAATGATTTCCCGAACCAGAGTCGCACCATCCCTTTTTGAATTTCCTTCCGCCATTTAAACTTAAGTCGGAGGGTCTGTTGTGCGGTGGCGGTGGCCTATTGGTGGTAAGGTTCTTCTCTGTTTGTGCATAAACTTTTGCGGCTGCCATCACTTTCTCCCAACTTATTAGGAGTCCTTCCGTCCTAGATAGGACCTTGATCATATCATCGCATCTGACCGCGTATTTGAACTGTGCGCGGATCAGTTGCTCGTGGACTCCCCCGATCTCCAGTACTTCTTTATTGTATCGGGTGATAAAATCCTCCAAACTTTCGTCGTCATGACGCCAAATTTTCATGACATCCGATGTGTCTCGGATGGATCGTCGTTGTTGACTGAAATGAGTCAGAAATTTCTTGCGTAGGTCTTTCCATGATGTGATGCTCCCGATGGGTAGATTATCGAACCAGATTCTGGCAGCGCCAGTAAGGGTCTGCACGAAAAGATGACACCATAATGGTAGAGTCCAGCCGCCTACTAGCCATGCGCTTGTAAAAACCCTCAGGTGGTCATCGGAGTCTGTCAGCCCATTAAATTTACCCACGTTGGATGGTAGTTTAGCTTTCTCAAGCGGAGCCAAAGCTATTTCCATGATGAACTTTGAATTTTCCGCTGCTTCCACGGGGCGGTAAATCAAATCATAGTTGTGTTATGCCTCAGGGTTATAAACCGCACGAGGTCTGCATTTGTTGTACTTTGGCTGCAATCGGTTGAACACACTGGTATTTGCACTTAAACGGTAGGTTGGATCAGATTCATCGGTGTGGGTGTTTCGTTGAGAACACAACCTAGTGTGAACTGATTGTCTTCGGTGAGGGTGTGGTTCATCTCGATATTCTCACTAATGACTCCCTGGTTGGGTGTATTCATATTTTGATGTGGATCTGGAATAAACTTATGTATTTTCATGGGATGGATCTTCCCGTTGAGAAGCATTAGCACGAGATCCTGGCCTTAGAGATTGGGTTAAGGGAGCAGTTTGAGCACACAGCTGTGTGTATACTGCATTTAGGGCCCCTTGAGATCTGACGTACAAGGAGATTGGAGTCTCTCCTGGAGGTAGAATTGAGTGAACAGGGTTTTCTGGTAGCACCCCTGGAGTGACAGGTTCATTTACTCGATTGGATTGAACCTCATTGTCATCTGAGGCATCCTCTGGAATTCCTTCAACCTGAAAATTATTTACGACGTTCGGCCGAGGGCCGGTTTGTCGATGAGACGACGTTTCTTCCATATGCAAATGGAATCAACAAGGTAGATCAAAAAACGAGAGAAAATTGGATGAAACAGAGAAATCGGTGGGCGCCAATGAAGAAACACTAGATAATTGACCGGAATCGAATTATCTAGGGGGTTTGAATCCGCATAAAAGGTGAGTTCTCTCTCGTTCGATCTGACGGAACAGCTCTTCTTCTCCGACAAACTCTGCAAAACAAGGCACCGTTAGCCTCGTCAAGGGGAGAAAGGGGTTCTCTCCTTGACCCGACTCCGGCGTTAGAATAAGTATGTGTTTTTGAAGAAGAAGAAGTATTAAAGAAGTGTGTGTAACTTGAATTTTATACCTGAATTGATCTCATATTTATAGCCGGGAGTTTTTTGGGAGGGAAAACCCGTTATTGAAAAGCTGACGGAAGATGCTAACGCCGTATGTCACACCCCGGTATTTCCACGTATTACCGGGGTGTGACAGGTTGGTATCAGAGCCAACACTGAGTGAATTAAACACTAGTCTTTTGTGTTTAATCTCAGTTACACGGTTGCACATTCTTGAGTCTAGACAAGAACATAGGACAAATCCTAATTCGTTTTATTTTATCCTTATTTGGTTCCTTTGTTATTTTTCTGATTAGCCCTTGCATGGGCGAGTCATTTTCAGTAGAAGTCCCGTTTAGGGCAACCATATACTTGTTTAAATTTTAAAAGGAACGATTATATTTAAAATATCATTCCTATATCATAAGATATACCATTATAATAAAATGGCAATATCTAAAAAGGACAAGACCTAGCTCATGTGTCATTTTAAGACAGGGCCAAGACGGTAGTTCCACAATTAGATTCAGATCCTTGTTAACATTTCAAGTTAGGATTATTCTGCGTTAAATATTGAAAGACTCTTAAAGGTAAAACCTAGCCCAAATGTCATTGTAGACATGGCCAAGACGGTAAAACTTATCTAAGAGATTCCAAACCCTGTTAACATCTGTAAGTACGTTAACATTTTTGGTAAACTGTGAATTGTTAAAGTCACACAGACCATCTTTAAAAAGGGGGTTGATCTAAATTCCCTTATTTGAAATAATCATCCATTAGTGATGAAGTGCCTACGGGCCAAACTTGTTGTCAGATAAGACAACGACCGTGGTGGTCTCTGACCCCCGTCTAAAGATGTTGGACTACGTCCAAGCATAATAGTTTGTATGATCAATGCGATCCTGACTAATATCATCAAATGAAGATGATCATATTATACACATCCATAAGTGATGAAATGCCTACGGGCCATAATTATTATCCTAAGGGACTAAAGACAGTAGTAGTCTTTGACTCTCTGTCCAGAAAAGGTAATGAAATATGTTTAAACCTTAATGCCTCAATTCTCTGAAATCATGGCTTGTAAATTTAAAAAACTGTCCTTGTGACTAGGCCTTTGCGCCACCTTAATATCCTTAATGTTTTATAACTAGGATAAATTATAATGAAAATGCTAAACGTCCTCTGAGACTAAAGACAATAGTAGTCTTTGACTCTCTGTCCAGAAAAGGTAATGAAATATGTTCAAACCTTAATGCCTTGATTCTCTGAAATCATGGCTTGAAAATTTAAAACTGTCCTTGTGACTAGGCCTTTGCGCCACCTTAATATCCTTAATGTTTTATTACTAGGATAAATTATAATGAAAATGCTGATTAAATATAACTAACAAATTAACCAATATGGTTTATATTACCATGGTTGATGAATCGTTAAAAATGATGATTCCATAATAACCTCTGAATTAATCATCGTCGATATTTATGTAGCCATCAAACTACATGGCTGGATCGGATGAGGTCAACAGCCACCAGAGAGAGAATAATGATGCTACCAGAGTTAATATAACTGGTGCGGAACTGCAGGCATTAATAGATGATGCCGTTACACGAGCTCTCGACAGACAGTATGATGAATCTAGTGGTACACACTCTAAGACTCTACCTGTGGCTCGTAGTAAGCCCCCTTCTAAATCACATGAGTCAAGGGAAGACGATGTTCATAACTCGTCAAATCAGAGGAGTGTTCTGTCAAGACAGGTTGTGCTTAATCAAGAGCCACATGTTAAAACCTGTTCGTATAAATACTTTGTCTCCTGCAAGCCCAGAGACTTTACAGGAGAAGAAGGAGCCATCGATTGCATGACATGGATCGAGGAGATGGACACTGTTGTTGACATCAGCGGTTGTGCGGAACAAGATGTTGTGAAATTTGTTTCACAATCTTTTAAAGGAGAAGCTCTAGCTTGGTGGAGGTCACTGATCCAAGCTACGGGGAAGATCCCTTTGTACAACATGACTTGGGATCAGTTCGTCACTCTTATCAAAGAAAATTACTGTCCTCAACATGAAGTTGAGAAAATTGAGACTGAATTCTTGACATTAGTCATGGAGAACTTAGATTGTCAAGCATACCTTACAAGTTTCAATACCATGTCTTGATTGGTTCCTTACTTGATCACACCGGAACCAAAGCGAATAGCTCGCTTTATTGGGGGTCTAGCCTCTGAAATAAAGGCCAGTGTGAAAGCATCGAGACCTACTACATTCAGGTCAGCGGCAGATCTGTAGCTATCTCTCACACTCGATATAGTCAGAAACAAGGCTGCCAAAGCCTCTGAAGATGGAAAGCGTAAAAGGGAGGATGAAAATTCTCATCGCTCCGATAGAAAGAAAAAGAGGAACTCTGAGGATAAGAAGAGCTCCGGATTTGAGAAAGGCAGCCAGCAGTCGGGTGAGAAGACCAGATGCAAAACCTGTCGGAAATACCACCTCGGGAAATGCAGATTTGAATCTCAGCCTCTACCTTGCAGGATTTGCAAGTCTAAGGAACATAACACCTTGGATTGCAAGAAGTTGAAAGACGCAACCTGTTATGGTTGCAACGAGAAGGGGCATATCAGGACCAACTGCCCTAGGAATCAGAAGAAGCCCAAAGAGGCCAAGAAAATAAACGCATGAGTCTTCCAGATGAACACCCAGGAGATGGTGCAGAATGGTAACTATATAGCAGGTACCTTTCCATATCAAGCAGTTTATGCAGAAATTTATTCGATACCGGCACATATGATTCTATAATAAGCGATAAAAGCTGAGAATTGTTGTCTCCGCCTGAATTGGACTCCGGTCATTTAATGCGAGGTAGAAATTGACCGATGATACTTTAGAAAATGCTCCAACAAATCTTAGATTGATATTTTATATCTATTAGGAATCACTCTTTTCTGATGTCCTTATGGCAAGCTTTCAAGCTATCCAAATTCGTCAATATAATAAAGACAGATGTGACGTTTTGATCCCCTGTCAAAAAAGGTGATGGACTAGGTCCAACCCTTAAATGCCATTGATGGTCTATTGTGACCTAGGCTAAGTGATATTGATATATTATAAAAATAACGTTCATTAAGAATGTTAGTGCCATATTGGCATGAATAGTTTAATGAAACCATGGTTAGTGCATGTTAAGGCCATCAGGGTGATGAATAGCAATTGTTGAATTGCAACTAAGTAAATGATTCAATTAGTAATAGGAACCAAATCTTGAGTATGACAAACTCGGATAAGACAACAGTCAATCGTGCCATTGATGATACGACGCATGCTAATGATGCTACGATTGTAAACCTTAGAATTTCCAAAGATGTTCTTCAAACTATGATAGACGCAGCTGTTGGAAAAGCTGTGAAGAAGGCCGGGAAAAAGTTCAAGGAGCCAAACGCTACGTGCCCCAAGTCTGTCAAAGGAAATACGGCTAAGGATAGAAAGCCTAAGAATGATAGCGCTTAAACTCTCCTAAAGAGTGTCAGGAGTAGTCCACATCAATAATAACTTTGGGTACGTTCTTTAAGTATAAATGCTAAGAATTCTGTTTTAATACGGATACCAATAAATCCTTCATAAATTGTAAGTATATTAGACTTTTAAAAATCTATCATAAGAATCCTAGATATTAAGTGTAAGGTAAAGCTTACAGATAGCAAATCATAGAACCATTTCTTCTGTTCCTGTCAGAAATCTTCAAACATAAAATTCTAAAGTACCCTCTCTCCAGATAAATGCATTCATATGTAATTGATATCTCTTTGATCCCTATTGATTACGAATACCAGATGGTACGACAAAAGCGCCATATGAGGATTGGTGTATCATAATCTGTTCCATAGATTGCTTCCATGCCTGATCAGTATGGAGGTTTAATGCATGGAACCACAAAGATATCCCAATGATCATACGGTATTAAAGTCAGCTAATGGTATTCAAAGAAGATATCTAAAAGATAGAATTGTCCAAAATAAGTGTTCCCTAGTAAAGGAATCTGTGGACTCATAGCATAAATGTGTCACTTATTTGACACAAGCAAGGGTGGATGAACTGGAGCCTGAGATTTGGAAAATCTCTGTAACCTCCTTGTATCCTGATTATCTTCTCCTAAGATTACCCTGTTTATCTCCCGAAAGGCAAGTAGAATTAAGATTTATATCCCATTTAGGGCTGTATCATTATGAAATTCCCTAAACGGCTAGTACCATCATTGGAGGAATCGAAACCTCGATCAAGTAAGTTTTTAAAATAGAGGATTCATATAGCCAAACTCAATATTCCGAGAGTTTGATATTGTTAAATAAGAAAGACGGTTCATTTTGCTTATGCATTGATTACCGCAACCCTATTTAGGCAACAATTAAGAATTCACCATCAGCTGCCCAGGATCGTCGATTTGTTCGACTAACGACAAGGATTAGCTATTCCTTAAAAATTAATTAAGCAGTGGTTGGAATAACCATCTCATCTTAAGATAAGCTTTTCTATAATAGTTGATATATAAGCATCAAGGCTGCTCCTTTGGAGACATTGTATTGGTGGAATGTTAAACATCTATTGTTAGGACAATAGACTGGTAAGTCCAATTATCAGGATCTGAAAGTTGCATTGGAAACAACAAATAAGATCATACAAATCCCTAATCATCTATAAGTTGCCAGTATTCGGCAGAAAATCAAGAATTAATGAAAGTAGCAACCCTCCTAAATTCTTGGTAAGGAATAAGGTTCAACAAAAGATATCACCCAGGAAGGGTGTGCCAAATTGTTAAATTATCAGGCTAGTTAAGCTCTGAATATATAGAATCATTCGGAGGAAATCGAATGTATCAAGATCAAGTAGCTCATAAGCTAAAACCTATTTAAGGAGCTTGGCGGAGCTCGCAATACATTGCACACTAGTGACAGAAGGATGTGTTTCACCAATAAGTCAAGGAGCACTATCAAATAATGATATGCAGATTTATGATGTGATGAGCATCCTGTATCGATTAAGGATCGACAGGTTAATAAGCTCCAAAAGGATACATGCACCTAAGATAGGGGTCACTTTGGGAGCTTAGAAGGACTCCATATATGTTATAGAAGTTAAGTCCATTATGCGACAAAAAGTACTTCCAGCATTTTAACAAATCTCGAGGTCGAGATTTCTTTTAAGGGGGTAAGGATGTAACACCTCGAAAATTCACGTCCTATAATGTATTGACACGTGTCATAAGCGTTGAACGTGTGAAAGAATACTCTAGAAGGACTAAAGTTGACAAACATGGAAAATATGTGAATATAAGGGTTCAAAATGTCAACAATGGATAAATATACCCTACAATATCCCTACATGATGTTTATACCCTTAAACCAATGATTCATGGATCATACGAAGCTAATTGTGAAAGAAAGTGAGAGATTACAAACTACAGGGGTTAAATGTGTCAGCATGTTTAAAGTATACCTCTGAGTGACCTTTTAGCAAACCCTAAGCTTTGTAACGATCAATTATGCTCACTAGAATACATGATAAAAATTTCACCAAGTTTCGCTCTCATATGAGAAAGTTATGACAATATTCGTATACGAGGGGTTAAAAGCGTCAACGTTGAAATTTATAACTTTTCGGGTAACCATAAAGTTACCCAAGGACTTAACAAAGTTTGGTTATGTCTTAAGGCCCTTAAAAGTCAAGTTAGAGGGCTCAAAGTGCACGAAATCATGTGAAGATCAAGTGTAGAAGGATCAGGGACTAAAAGCGTCAAAAAGTGCATAAGTTTGCATTTTCGCGCATAACATACGTTCTGAATACATCCGGACATCCAAAAATTTATGTAAGCACTAAAATATTTTATTTTAGTGCTTGGCATAAGAAAAATCCATTCGTCGCGCTATTTGGATCGTTTTTCGCGCTTATGCGCATTCCGTCGTAATTAACCGAACATCGCGATCGTACGACCAAACGAACGTTGGTGACCGACCGGATAATATTTAAATCCCACAAATATTCTGTTATGATTAAAATCTTATTTTAATCAGGTCCGTGTTGAAAAATAAATTAAAACGCCTAAAAACGTTATTTTTCAAAGTTTAAGCGCGTACCGTGTGTTTCTGCGCAACACAGTGCTTCTACTGCAAAACGCAGACAACGCAGCCAGTCCTGGCAACTGAAATTTATTTCAGTAATATCTTGGCGAGTTTATTTTTATAGAGTAATAAAAATAATTTAGAACGCCATAAACCGGGATTTAAACGCTAGATAAAATACCTGGTACCCAGTTAAATACCCGTTTTAGCCATATGCCAGGAATATGCTAAGGTATGTGCTAAGGAATATGCCAGGAATATGCTTGGAATATGCTAGGAATATGCTTGGAATATGCTAGGAATATGCTTGGAATATGTTAAGAATATTCTATATGGAAATCCTATAAATACCCAACCCATTCACTTTCAAAACCCACAAATCTGATCTAAGAATGCTCTAAGTTGAAGCCATTGCTTCATACCTGAGTTACTTGGATCAAGATTAGCTTTCGGGGACCCATTGTAAGTGTTCCTTCGTTCTTTTATTCGTTTTAGCGTTAAAGTCAAACTTTGTTTGACTTTCTGCATTGACCAGTTTATGGTCAATGCGAAGTTCATTTGAACTTCATAACGTGAGCGTAATCACGATGGTTATAATCCCTAGTGACTATACCTACTGATTACCACGTTATCTAGGCTCAGTGACGAGTCGTAGTTTCGGCCAAAATGCGTATTCTTGCGTATTTTGTAACCAAACTACCCTTAGGTATCAAAACCATTTGTTTTGATACCAAACCTGTTTTCTAAACCTAGTTAAGCATGTTTTAACATGCTTAGCTCGTCACTTTTAGTTTAGTGCTTATATAGGGTCGTAAGGTAAGCGATCTAAACAATCGCTTATACTTTCGAACCCGACCCGTTTGGTCGATCATTAGGATCCGACCAAACACATTAGGTGACCATAGTATATAGGGAATAACCTTCCGAGGATATACCTTATGGTCACGACGTTTAGTTAGTTGTATGACAGGTAGTATATATGCCTTAGGTAAATGACCAAAATACCCCTTCGGGGCTTATATTGAGATTAAACTCGTTTTGGGCATATTGGAAGGTATCCTACTGATATCACAACATATTTAAGACATATTAACTTAGGAAACCTGTATATGACTCTTATGGTTACTCGTTACGCGCTTGTCGCGTTCGGATCGGCTTATGTGACTAGCTTGCATAAATTAGCCGAAACGGGTCAAACCATATCTTTTTGGTCTCAAAATCCAGAATGTGTTTAAGTTACCCATATTAAACTAGCATACAAGCTTGTCGGGTAAAAAAAAACCACATTCTAAACCGGTATTCACCTTATCATGCGTTTGAACCATATCTTCCTCTTTAAAACTAACCGGTCTAAGCATAGGCTTAATTAAAGACCCTTTAGAAATCTAATAGGTTATTAAAAACCTTCGTTCCAGATTAAGAGCCCATGTAGAAGTACTTGTGCTTGCTGAATTGATATACGGCTGGGATTGAATTTATATTTAGCTCAGGTAAATACTCTTAACTTATTTTCCCTATACGGGCTTGGGATACGGTATAATAATACCGCTTGGTCGGGTATTGAATGTTTAGTCGGATTGTGATTAAATTATTGAGGTAACCCGCTTTAATCTGTATTGTTTGAAATAAAAGCCTTTAGGGGTTAATGACCATGTCCCGGATATCCTTGACATCATTGTATTATAAAATGGCCACGACTTATGCACGGGGTGTAGGCATACACCTGACAGTGTATAAGGGAAACGGTATCTCACTCTCTTGTGGGCCTATACTGTGGTGTGTCTGTTAATCTTGACTCGGTTTCTACATCGGGCCCTGAACGTACAACGAACATGTAAATCTGTATACAAGATTATAAATATAATTGTCCCAAGTTATAAAAGATTAATTTTGCTTTGTGCATTTTAATCAAAATGTCAAAATATTTTGTGCCTGGTGCATCTAAATCAATTTTCTTAAACTCTTTTCAAATGAGTCGGTTGAGTGTATTTACCAGTGTAGACTGACGTATTTTTCCAAAAAGGTTAAGTGACAGGTACTGAACGTAATTGGCTGGAAGCTCAGGGCGTTAATAAGGAATCTTGCAAGTTCTAGGCGTCTAAAGTCTGTTGAACAATGTTTATGTTTTAAGATCCGCCTGTGGATCCTTTACTTTCCGTTGTACTACTTGATATTACTTTATATTCGGATTGTAGTATATTTATCTTTTGCTTCCGCTGTGCATTTATATATTGTGTTGTTTGACTATGATGATATCAACTACGTCACGATACTCCCCACCGGGCCCACCGGTAATAAGTGGAAATACCGGGGTGTGACACCGTAGCGGTTACTTCTTCCTACCGTTAATCCCTTTGATCCGACGTGAGAGCACACAGATCGTGGTTTAGATCAAAGGCTGGGATATTGCCATGTGGAAAGTGGACAAGTGATGATTTCTTTCTATTTCCATGCCATCACCGTGACTCTAAGGGACGTTGGGGAGATGACACGTGGCCCAGACGGTTGTAACCATCTGGGTGGTGCACGATTAAGTCTTCTAGAAGATTACTGCTGTAATCTGGTGTGACTTTTTATCATGTGGTATCGGTTAAGTAAATAATATCGAAGTCTGGATGTTATATAGAATTTTAATCCTTTATGAAAGCGCAAGGGTTTATGACTTCCTTTTGGCGCGCGAGTGTTGTTTGCTATCTGCCTTAAGCCTTTCTTTTATAAAACCAGTGCGCGGTCGCGCAAGGTTAAAAAGAGCTTGAAAGACGGGGTCGTGGAGTGATTCAAAGTACTTATTACAAGGTTTTTTGTGACCTTACCCCTTCATGAGCTCATCTAAATTTTCACATAAATAGACAACTCACGTTAATTTCAGAAACATAAAACCAAAATTTGAAACTTTTCAAATGTCATGATGTTGTCCCAGACAATTCAAACAATCGTATCAACAAACATGAACACAAGATATTGGGGAGACAAACTCATGACTCTTTCTATTCAATCAAACGAACTTAATGAACTTACAAAGAAAAGGGACAAATAAAAACAATAACCTAGACCCTTATTTATAGTACTACTAAACTTGCTCTCCAAGACAATTAAACCATTCCTACACCAATCACAATATAACAACCTAAAATAAACCAAACTTTAATAAAAACTAATTATATCAATCTTTCAGTTTGCCACTTTAACTTTCAACTCATACGAGTTTTAGGATTAACTTTCAAATTCCCCCTTAATACTAAAACCTGACTCGACCTTTCTTGACTTTGTACCGCCAAGGTCTTGAATCCCAAATAGCACTCTCAACTCTTCAATTTCTATCATTGGCCTGTCTTTAATCTTTCTTTTCATTTGTTTGTAACAAACCGGTTTAACAGGTTCTTCACGCTCATCATTCAAACTTTCCACTTTCATCTCAGATCCAACTTCATTGAACACTTTTTTCATAGAACCCTAGCTCCAGTTTCCGCCGCCACCTCCGGTCGACCTCATACACCACCTGGACCATGCGAATAGAACCACCATCGTGCACCACCGTGAATCCACCGTAAGGATTGGTGGCCGACAACTATCTCTCTCTCTCTCTTTATTGTTTCTCAATCTTTCTTCCTTATTCAAAGAAGATGGCACAACTGTAATTAACGTTCTTTTTTGTCCAATGTGTTCACTGTTCATAAGACCTACGTTAAATGATATACAGGAATAATAAGTGACATTTCTATCAATTTATATATTTAAATGTTCTCCATTATTTTAACCCTTAATTTTTTTAATTCAAACTTGAATTTTTTTACTGGTTATGTAGCAATCTACTACATGCTAAACAAACAACAAATTGCATCGCAATCTAAGACATCAATCGAAATAGAAGGCAAACCCTCATTTACCAACAACAACAACAACAAATTCAAATTATATATATATATATATTGTAGGTCCCTATCCCGTATGGATCGTAACAAAACTGTTAATCTATCAAGGGTGCGGAATCCCCTTGATAAACCTTCGAACTAGAAACAAGAATATTAGACGAATATGAACTCGAACACACAAACTTTCAAACTAATCTTCTGTGATTATCAAACCTTAGAAACGTTTTACAATCACTAAGATCTCCTAGAACCCAACAGCCAATTTCTGTCTGTTCTAAAACTCTCACAATTCGAATGCTCTGAATAATCTCCAAAAGTCTCAAAATGTCTAACCCTAAACATGTAGTAAAAGGTTGTTTATATACTACAACCTACCATACACGAATTGGGCTATGGCCCGAATACAAATTCATAATAAATTCGGACCTACTAAACTTCATACAAACTTGGACTTGATTGGGCTTGATAATCTCGAAATCTTTAAGTCTTCATAGTCCAATCTTCTGTTTAATATCCAAAGACCAATCCACAGCTGTTGTCACATAACATGCACCAACAAACTCCCCCTTGACAATAGCTTGCAAAGGAAACTTTAGTCTTCAGAATCTTACAGTCTTTTGGTCTTTGGATGGCGTCAGCTTCAACATGAACTCTGTCAGCAACAGACTCCCCCTAAGCTGATGTATCCAATCACCAAATCTTCCAAGTTTTATTCAGCATTCTCAATAAGTCTTCACAGCATCCATTCTGCATTGTAGAAGGAGGACTCTACCAAGCAGCAACAAACTCCTCATCTCTTCAAAGCAACTTCTCATCAACAAAGTGCTTCAATCTGTATACTATAAAACAAACATCTCGAGAAACCATAAGAATTTTTCAACATAGTTAAGGAATTATTATTATTCAAGAGATAGTTAAACTGTATAACAGATTAAGCATTTTCAAATTAAGCACCAACACGCAACAATTTTTAATCAAACACCTTATAACCTGCATCATTTCAAAATTTTGAACCCACTTACTAACACCGTCTCCCCCTATCAGTAACAACTCCTCCAAGAATAACAGTTTTCCGTACATTAAGAATTTGAACAGAAAAAGACACTATTTTTGTATTTTTGTATTTTCTGAAAGCAAATAAAAACTAAAAGCAATAAACACTCTATTTTTGCGAGAATCACTGGTAAGAAGATCATATCAGCACAATCAAACTGTTTCACACTATTAGATAATTCTTTATTTAATTTTTCGTGAAAAGCAGTCCAAGATGATTACCAGTATGTTTGTCCACTTAAACAAAATGCATGAACATTTCAAGTACCATTACCGTATGATACGTTAAGGTAATTTTATTTTGATATATGTAGTGTGTCCCACTTCAGGATATACCCCCACGATCAAGGTATGCATAAAGATTCATCGTAGTAGGTGAGTATACTGATGTCATCCTTTAAGATATCATGACAGTGTCTAGGTCTGCATATAATCTGTTTTATCATGTTTTGATTGCTTAACAATGAACACCCAAACAAATACTAATCAAATCCTGGAAATATAAACAACACACTCTATCATGCAAGTATCTTCCCTACCACATATTTCACAAGTCCAATCCAGATTTCTGAAATCTTAACTGGGAATAGGTTGAGAAGAGAACAGAATAGATCTTTAGGAGAGATGGTATAATATACAGATCAAATGAGTTTTTCTCAGTTTGATATAGGTTTATTGGGTTTCATTTGGGCACTAGAGGGCCTCTTTCGGGTGTATTAGATCTATAGTGCGACAACGTACAGCTAGGTCAGCATGTATCTGGATGCAGCAGAAGCTGTCGTTGCCTAGCACCTCCAGGTCAGCATATATCTGGATGCAGCAGAGGAGGTACACGACTTTTTTCAGAGAAGATTTCAGAATCAGATCAAAATTGTGTGTATCGGGACACATACAGACATTCAAATAGAAATGTGCTAATTCCAAGTGACTTTCTTTCCTGGGGTCATGTACAATTTTAGTTCTGAACAGACGGACAGTCAAGATATCCCCAGATGAAATAACAGTATAAAGACCCAAAACTTCAGATTTTGGCAATCTATCAACGCAAGATTTAAGGTCATTAAACCATACACCACTGATGTGTTCCCCACTCATACTCATTGCATTTATGTTTATATCACATTGGTAAGTTGATTATTTCATGCTTTTGCCTACTGGTATATCATATGATGAAGCTACTATCACCCTTGAGCATTTTAAATCAGTTCGAGTGTGACAGTCTAACTTGCTGATGTACTATCATTTCTTCTTTTTCACACAGTGAAAACTCATTTTTGATTTTCTATTTTTTTTTATGTTTTTGATTTTTCAATGTTTTTGTATTTTTGATTTTTTTTGAAAAAGCAGTAAACTATTTACAAAATTCTTATGAAAAACCGGTTATTCAGGATTCCTCATCCCGTTGAGTTCGACTAAGTGTTCAAAGCGAGCTCGATCAAAAGCTTTAGTGTAAAGATCAGCAAGGTTATCTTCTGTGTCGACTCGATGTAATTCAATTAGTCGTTTTTCAGCACAATCCCGTATAAAGTGATGACGTATGTCAATATGTTTAGTTCTACTGTGCTTTACGGGATTGTTTGTGATTGATATAGTGGCATTATTATCTATCATAATAGGAGTACGAGTGAAATCCAAACCGTAATCGCGCATCTGCTGTTGAATCCAGAGAACCTGAGAGCAACAGCTACCCGCAGCAATATATTCAGCTTCACACGTGATGTAGACACACAGGATTGCTTCTTGCATTGCCAAGACACGATCCTGCCTCCTAAGAACTGACAACCACCTGTTGTAGACTTCCTGTTTGATTTGCATCCTCCAAAGTCTGAATCAGTGTAAGCAATGAACCTCAAATCACTATCAGCTGGATACCACAACCCAAGTTTAGGTTTCCCCTTCAAGTAACGAAGAATACGCTTCACTGCTTTCATGTGTGACTCTTTCGGATTCGCCTGATATCTGGCACACAAGCATACGGCAAACATGATGTCAGGTCTTGAAGCAGTCAAGTACATTAGAGAACCAATCATCGCCCTGTATTAAGTAGGATCAACATCTTCAGTACTTTCATGATCTGGGCCGAGATTATGATTTTCGCAAATGGGTGTGTTGAAAGTAGAGCACTCATTCATTTTGAACCGATCCAAAATGTCATACACATACTTCGTTTGATGTATAAACATCCCATCCTCCTTCTGTTCAACTTGTAATCCCAGAAAGTAAGACAGCTCACCCATAGCACTCATTTCAAACTTACTCTTCATCACCTGTTCAAACTCCTTACACATGTTCACATCAGATGACCCAAAGATGATGTCATCCACGTATACCTGTACCAGCAGAAAATCTTCCTTCTTCCTCTTTATGAACAGTGTACTGTCAATCTGACCTCTCTCAAAACCATTCTTGATCAGATGTGTAGACAGTGTCTCGTACCACGCCCTAGGAGCTTGATGTAACCCATATAAAGCCTTATCAAGTTTGTAAACTCGATCTGGATAGTCTGGATCAACGAACCCATCTGGCTGTGAGACATACACCACTTCTTGGACTTTCCCGTAAAGAAATGCACTCTTCACGTCTAGTTGGTAAACTTTGAAGCCCTTGAATGAAGCGAAAGCTAGAAACAAACGAATTGCCTCCAACCTTGCCACTGGTGCAAACACTTCATTATAATCTATCCCTTCTTGCTGATTGAACCCTTTGACCACCAACCGAGCCTTGTTGCGCGTGACAATACCTCTATCATCCTTCTTGCACTTAAACACCCACTTAGTGCCAATCTCTCTTTCACCTTTAGGAAGGTCCACTAACTCCCAAACCTTCAACTTCGCAAACTGGGCCAATTCTTCTTGCATAGCTTCAACCCATGAATTGTCTTTAAGAGCCATGTGAATGTTCTTCGGCTCCTCTTGGGAAATAAAGCAACTATACAAGCATTCATTCACTATCCCAGTCTTCTCAAGCGAAACAAATAACCCAGAATTCGCTGCTATGCTTCTTCTCGTCTGAACACCTGCAGTAGGATCTCCAAGTATCATGTCAACTGGATGATCTCTATTTGCTCGTGTAGAAGCAACTGCATCAACTTCAAGATTATCACCCAGGTTTGATCCAACCTCCCCCTGAATATTCTGATTTGCAAACGGATTAATGAACTCCTCCCCCTGAATAGGTTCAGAGTCACTATCACTTGAATCAGGATCAGCAGCACCTTGGGAAATTTCCGGAGCATCTGAAATATCAACATTCGATCTAGGCATAAAATCGCCTTCATCGTCTTCACCAATCACTGTTTGAATCAGCTGAGAGTCATCTGCATCAGAAACCTCAAGAATATTAAATGATTTAAACACACTTTCATAATCATACAGTATAGCAGGACCACTCGTTGATTGTTGAGGTTTGTAGGAAGTAATTTCCACATTAAAAACAACCTCAATTTTACCAGTTTTGAGATTAAAAACCCTTTTATTCGGTGTGCCAGGCACGTAACCCAGAAAGTAGCCTTCGTCAGCCACCTCACCGAATTTTTGTTTATCTTTGTTTCGCACAATGGTGCAGGGTAATCCAAATGGTTCAAAGCCTGTTAAGTTTGGTTTTTCGTTAAACATCAACTCATGACAAGTTTTGTTAAATCGTTTAACAGTTAAAACTTTGTTTAGGACGTAACAAGCTGTATTCACAGCTTCTCCCCAGAAAAGAACTGGTAGCTTTGAATCTGAAAGCATAGTCCTAGCGGCTTCAATCAACGTCCTGTTTTTCCTCTCAGCAACTCCATTTTGTTGAGGTGTATAAGGAGCAGAATATTGATGTTCAATTCCTTTTCGAAGACAGTAGAGATCCAGAATCCGATTCTTGAACTCCGTGCCATTATCACTCCTTATCCTCTTAATTCTTGCATCATGGACGTTTTCCAATTTCGTAAAAAGATCTATCAACATCTCTGCTGTTTCATCTTTTGTACCTAAAAAGAAAACCCATGAATAACGTGAGTAATCATCAGTGACAACAAGACAGTAGTACTTTCCACCTATGCTCCTCACGTTCACTGGACCGAATAAATCCATGTGAAGTAAATCATAAGGGGCATTAATGGAATTTACTGTTTTAGACTTATGAGGTTTCTTGTGTTGTTTTCCCTTTTGACATGGAAGACATTTATCTTCCACTTGAAACCTCAGCAATGGAACCCCTTTTACTAGCTCATTTTTTATGATATAATTCATTTTGCGATAGTGAATGTGGGCCATGCGTCTGTGCCACAACATAGATTCAGCTTCAGATGCTTTTGACAGTAAACACGCCACCGCAGCAGTTGGATCCTTGGCACCCATGTCCATGACATAAGTATCATTTTTCCTCGGTGCACGCATCACTATCCAATCGTCCGGAATAACCAAACCCGGTTTCAACACCAATGCCTCAGTATTTGTAAAATGGACCGAGTGACCCTTGTCGCAGACTTGTGACACGCTCATCAGATTGTGCTTAAGCTGCTCAACATAGTTCACTTTGTCCAAAGTGATCTTCCCATTCGTCACTTTTCCTCGTCCAGTTATCCTACCACCTTTAGCACCAGCAAAATTTACATGTCCACCATCATATTCTTCAAATTCAGAAAGCAACCTCGCATCCCCCATCATGTGCCTGGAGCAGCCACTATCAACATACCATAAGTTGATAATCCTCCTTAGCAGCTCCTGCACACACCAACCAAAAGATTAGTTAGATTGGGGGACCCAAGCCTTAATGGTCTTGGGTCTTCCAGATTCATCAACTACAGGAACATCCATCCAGTATCCATCACTCCTAGCTGGAGTCTTGGATCTTGGGCCTGTTGATGGAAATGGGGCATGATTTCCATAAGGTCTCTGGTCCTGAGGGTACCTGTTTGTGTTTGGACTATGTGACCTTTGAAAACTTTGATTTAGATTCCAAGAACTTTGATTGTTGTAATTTCGAAAGCCATTGTTATAAAAATTTCGACAACCATTATTTTGGTATCGATTTTGATATTGACCTTGACTTCTGAAATTATTGGAATTTTGATTATTCATTCTTGGCGAGTTACTCCTAGGTCTTTCATATCTGCCTGATGTAGATTCGGGCTGAAATCTTGGTTGATTTCTTTGGAAACGAGGAACTTGTGGAGTTCCCCTTTCAGCCTTATCTACACCACTAGCAACACCCGGTTGTTGCTTTGGAGCAGATTTCTTTGGAGAATTTGAGACTTTCTCCTCATTATCACCTTGCTTCTCAGGTGATTTCCCTCTTTGTTTCTCACTAACTTGTGCTTCACTCTTTTTGTTAGGACAGCAGCTAGCTACATGTCCCTTGGTGTGACATTTGAAGCACGATCTCTTATTCGAAGACTTCTTAGCTGAAGCCTTTGAACTAGATTCTGGTTTAGATGATGATGCCTTAGAAGGATTTGGTTCAGTTTGCTTAGTTTCAAGATTTTCTATGTTTTTGTTTTTAGCAAACTCTACATTTGATTCATTTTCTATAACAGCTGTTTCGTTTTTCATATCACTTCCTTGAACAAAATTAACCTTTTTAACAAAAGTTGGATTTTTATTCGTAGGATTTGAATTTTTCTTTTTCAAAACAGGTTTGTTGTTATTGACCTTCTTGGCATCATTATCTTCAAACACATCACCTTGACTAGATGTGAAACTACTTGGTGATGTTGACAGAAAGTCTGTGAACTCATCTTCATCAGGTAAGAAAGAATAGTCATGACTAAGAGGAGGTGGAACTTCATTGAAGCCCTTGAATCCCACACTTGTCTTGTCATTACTCTTCTTTAACCCACCCATCATGTGTTTCATAACAAAAGTAGAATCCCTGAATTGACCTAATTTCTTTTCGAGTTCAACAATTTTGAGTTGTGCATCTGACAACTCTTTGCATTTTTCAGAAATTTCTTTTGTTTTCTCGGCCATCATGTCATGAGCTAAGTCTATGACTTGAAGTTTTTCGTTTAGTTTACAGGTTAAAACTTCAATTTCAGCTTCATAGCCTTTTATTTTTTTCAAATATGATGACTCATTTCTTTTTGCAAAGAAATTTGATTCTTTTACGTTAGATATTTCGCTCACCAGACTTTTGTTTTGAGTTGACAACCTGTCAACTTCACCCTGTAATTCACGACACTTTAAGCAAACAGAAGTAGCAGAGTTACTTACCTCTCCAGTCGATTTGTCTGAGTTGGCCATAAGAGCAGCAAGTTGAGCTTCCATTCTTTTGATGATTTCATCTTTCTCATCTGCTTCCTTTTCATCATCCATTTCATGCTCAGACTTTGGCTTTCCTTTTTCAGCATCTGTTGTCTGATCATCCTTATCTACCTCAGCTTCACTTTTCTTCTCAACTTTAGCATTCATGTTAGCTTCAGCTTCATCAACGGGAACAATCTCTGCCATAAATGCTTGAGTGACATTCTCATCATTTTCCAAGTGAATACTCCAGTCATATGAACCTTCTCGTGCAGTAGAGATCAATGCCCTTGAGTTAGAGTTGTTGGAAGCATTCCTGTTGTTTGAATTCTGACTCGACGTCTCTTGCTTTTGTTTTTGACATTCTCTAGCGAAATGTCCATAACTTTGACAGTTAAAGCACCTTACTTTGGTCTTGTCAAAACCAACAGTTTTTCCTACAAACTTCCTTCCCGTTCTGTTCATGAACCTCTTCACACGTCTGGTAATCATGGCCATTTGCCATTGCAAATCCATATCTTCAAGATCATCAGGGTCAATCTGATCGTAATCTTCATCTAAAACGGCAGGATCAGATATCTTCCCCTGAATGTAATTTTCATAAGAAGCAACAAACGAAGCAAGTAGAGCAAGATGTTCTTCAGCAGACTTCACACTCATTGGCATCGATTTTGAACTACTACTTTGCTTAGCGGCTGATGTTCTCTTGACTCCTGTTGATCCTCCTGAAGCAGCTACAAAACATACATCACCATCCTCATTTACTGTGACCTGCTCAGTTTCACGCGAGAGAAAAGCAGTGGCAGAGTCGCTAGAAGCATCGTGAGATGAAGAAGATGCAAGCCCATTGTAAACCCCTGGATCTTGAACCTGATCATAACCAGTGTCCTTCTTCTTCATGTTGAGCTCATAAGCTCTAAGCTTTCCAACCACTTCTTCCAGTTCCTTTGTTTCATAATCAGCTTCTCCCTTTATCATGAGAGTGTAAATATCCCATTTTGCAGGCAGAGCATCAAGCAGCTTGTCATTTTTCTCTATGTCAGAATAGCAATCTATATCATAATTGTCCAATTCTGACATCAGATGGTAGTATCGAGTAATGACGTCCTCAAGTGACTCATTTTTCATGTACTTGAACACAGCAAACTGTTTCTTCAGTAGATCAATTTTGTTCTTCTTGACATCAGAATTCCCTTCATATCTCTTCTCTAGCGCATCCCACATTTCTTTTGAAGTAGTGTACTTCTTAAAGGTGTGTTTGATGCTATCAGGTAGGGACATCTTGATAGCTGCCAAGGCTTTCTTTTCAGCCTCATACATCCTTTTATCATTATCTTGCATGTTCACATAGGGTGTGACACGCGGTCTGCCCTCAAAGTCATGTGTTGGGTTTGTGTACCCATCTTCCATACAAATCCACATGCGTGTGTCCTGATATTCAATAAAGGATTGAAACCTATCCTTCCATGTCAAGTAGTTTTCCACCTTCATCATCTTAGGTGGTTTGTTCGTTGTGCCTACCTCATGTTCCATTCTTAAGAGTTCATTTAATTTCGACATGTTCGACATTTTAATTTAATCAGACTGTTAAAACCGTACAATTTTAGTCCGAAACCTGTTTTTACTAAATTATACCCTTAGATTCGTCTCGAGATTACGATTCCAATGATATATAATGTCTAAAACCTATTTCGGGATTTTCCAGAGGTTTTTTTTTTTTTTTTTTTTCCTAAAAATCCAACGAGTCCAACGGTGCAAACGGTTTGTCCAGATGAGTTACGGATAATTCTCTAAACACGAAACTGTGCAATTTTTCCTACGATTGCCTAGAAAAATTCCACCACTTTCAAAACACTTGTTGCGAGTCACTGTTGCGAGTCGCAACCACTGTTGCGAGTCAAACCACGGTTGCGAGTTGAAACCACGGTTGCGAGTCAACCAGCACAAGTCGCAATCACGGTTGCGAGTCAACCAGCACAAGTCGCAATCACGGTTGCGAGTCAACCAGCACAAGTCGCAATCACGGTTGCGAGTCAACCAGCACACGTCGTAACCACGGTTGCGAGTTACGGTTGCGAGTCACGGTTGCGAGTGAACAGTACCAGTCGAGACCTCTGGTTGCGAGTCGAGACCTGCACCCTTGAGTCGAAACCAGCTATTTTTCAACCAAAATCCCACAAAATCAGCACCTTTTACACCACAGAATCCTCTGATTGATAACTTTCCAACTGAAAATCCTAAAAACAAGCAAACAAATCAGATCAATAACCAAAACGAATCAAACACTCACAATTTTTGAATGTTCTTCGATGTTCTTCACTGTTCTTCACCCCGAATTCGAAAATCAACAAACGAACAAAATCCTTGAATCTGTAAAATCAGTTTTGAACCGTACACAAGAGCAAATGCTCTGATACCAATTGTAGGTCCCTATCCCGTATGGATCGTAACAAAACTGTTAATCTATCAAGGGTGCGGAATCCCCTTGATAAACCTTCGAACTAGAAACAAGAATATTAGACGAATATGAACTCGAACACACAAACTTTCAAACTAATCTTCTGTGATTATCAAACCTTAGAAACGTTTTACAATCACTAAGATCTCCTAGAACCCAACAGCCAATTTCTGTCTGTTCTAAAACTCTCACAATTCGAATGCTCTGAATAATCTCCAAAAGTCTCAAAATGTCTAACCCTAAACATGTAGTAAAAGGTTGTTTATATACTACAACCTACCATACACGAATTGGGCTATGGCCCGAATACAAATTCATAATAAATTCGGACCTACTAAACTTCATACAAACTTGGACTTGATTGGGCTTGATAATCTCGAAATCTTTAAGTCTTCATAGTCCAATCTTCTGTTTAATATCCAAAGACCAATCCACAGCTGTTGTCACATAACATGCACCAACATATATATATATATATATATATATATATATATATATATATATATATATATATATATAAGGTAAGGTTCATTTGAGAACCACCCTTATTGCGAGAACCACGAGAACCAATGTGGACACAAAAAAAAAATCTAAAAAAAATCAAAAAGCACTCAAAAAAAGAAATTTTTATATTTTAAAAAAAATCGCTATATTTAGTTAGCAAAAAAAAAACTTTTTTTTCGAGTAAAAGTTATCCATGCACATGTGCATATGTATCATTACTTCGACAAATTCCGTAATACGTTATCAGTAATAGAAAATTGCACTTTAATTTACAATATCATCCGTAATACACTACTTTTTACATTACCAATATGAAAAATGCACATGTGCATCATTATATATAACCATGTTATAACGTGTTTTTGTACAAAAAGTTTGTGATTTTGAATGGAGAAGTAGGTCCAAATACAAATTTTTTTTGTTAGTTATATCTAGTGGTTGATGGTTTGGTTATAGTTGTCAATTTATGATTTAATATGTTGATTGGATGGTATAAATGGTGTTGATATACATGTAATAAAGTGAAAATATTGGTAATGGTATTGTATTATGGATGGTAAGAGGTAATGGTACTGTATTATGGATGGTAGAAGGTAATGGTAGTGTATTATGGATGGTATGATAGATGAAAGATAAAGTGTATTCAAACTAGTGTACCAAAACACCTTATTTCATGTTGATACATATAGATGCACATGTGCATTTCTAATATTGGTAACGTAAAAAGTAGTGTATTACATATGGTAGTGTAAATGATAGTGCAATTGTCTAATATTTGTAATGAATTACGGAATTTGTCAAAGAAATGACAAAAATGCACATGTGCATGTTTGTGTATTATGGATGGAATGATAGATGAAAGAGAAAGTAGTGTACCAACACACCTTATTTCATGTTGATACATATAGATGCACATGTGCATTTCTAATATTGTTAACGTAAAAAGTAGTGTATTAAGTAAATGAAAGTGCAATTGTCTAATATTTGTAGTGAATTACGGAATTTGTCAAAGAAATGATACAAATGCACATGTGCATGGATAACTGCTAATCGATTTTTTTTTAAATTTTTTATTATAAACGAAATATAGCGATTTTTCCAAAAAAATTGTAAAAAAAAAAATTTTTTTTGGGTGTATTTTAGATTTTTTAGGTATTATTGTTTGTGTTCACACTGATTCTCGCGGTTCTCGCAATAAAGGGTGGTTCCTAATGGATCCTTCCCTTTTACATATATATATATATATATATGCGTGTGTGTGTGTGTACATACACACATATAACTTCTAAACTTGGCGAAAGTATGAACTACCTGCATAAGTGATTGTTATTTTAAATAACAATACCAAACCTTATGACAAATAGCCCATACTACTTAATTCCAAATTTTTACCTAACTTAAATCGTTACCAGTGACCAATTTATCTTCTAATTTTTGGTATTTTGCCATATTGATAGTTAATTAATTTTGCGGACTATTATATTTTATGTTGAATATAATTATTTGTTGTAGTTTAAAAAAAATGAAAGTAAAATAATTTATTGTTTAGGGTGAATTTGAATTAAATCGAATTTATTCAAATTCGGTTCGAATTCGAGTTTCAAATACTAATCGAATAGAATCGAATACGAATTCATGTAAACAAATAAAAACCGAATAATTCGAAATCCGTTATTCGATTCGATGAACACCCCTAGCCGTGGCGTGGATGCCTCAAACATGCCGGAACACCATCCCTTATGTGGCGTTGTCGATGGCATGAGGGAAGGGATGGCAAGAACTTGCTCGTGGTGGAGGTTTTGTTGATGGTAACGTGGCGGCGATGGATTAGTGGTTGGATAGAGTCGTTGAACGGCTAGAATAAAAAAAAAAAGTTTTCTTTAATTTAAAAAAATCTATACATTAAATCATTTTAACCTACACTTTTCAAAATTACACAACATATCCAACCCACTTCTCTCTACCCACATATTTTCCACACCCAATTGTAACCTCATTTTAAAAATTAGAAGGATCAAGTTCATCATATTCATCTTCATCGTCTTCGTCTTCACTTGAAAAACTTTCTTTTATTCTCATCATCAGATGATGACGAGGGACCGGAAGGAATAGTTTTTTCAGTTCATAAAATGACTCAAATTATATTTTAAGACGAAGGGTCCTCCTCGAAACCCAAAAGGAGGAAATATATAGTATGTGATCGAATCACCACACATGAGTTATTGGTAAGTGATTATTTTCCACCTAACCCAACATATGATGATAGTACTTTTTGGCGTTGCTTTCGTATGAGTTGCGGTTTATTTCAAGGAATATCAAACGACTTAGAAAGTAAATACAATTTTTTTAACTAAAAATGGATGCACGTGTTATATTTTCTAAACATAAAATAATTACAAAAAGTGTATGCCATTTGTCACACTACGCCATCCCTCCATGCCCCATCTTACCCCGTGCTTTTTGGTACCACGCCAACTTTCTGACAAGTGCTGACGCAGTTTCCATGTGTCACTTCATGCCCTCTTTTCAAGCCTCCCACACTGTATGGTCTTACCTTCTTCTGTCGGTAGTCATTCCCATTCACTTATCAATCATCGCTGCCTGCGAACAAAGCCATCAACATATTCATTAACCATCGCTGTTGGTGCATATTTCGTACGTCTGCCACTGTGCGAATAGCTAGATAGAGCGTGTGTTGAATATTGTATAGAATAGAGAGAGTTGGACAGGTTTTAGTATTATAAAAGTCCATCCGGAAGGATGACCATCCGGTCGGATGGATAACAGAATAGTCCAAACCCCATCCGGTCGAATAGGTGATATAATGTAAAAGTCCATCCAGACGGATGACCATCCGGACAGATGGACAAAGGCTCAATTGGACTGGATAGGTTGTTTCCTATAAATAGGGATGTGGGTTTCCCATTTTCTCACACCCCGATATTTCGACATTTGACCGGTGGGCCCGGTGGGGGAGTAACGTGACGTGGTTGGTAACATTACAGTCAAACAACACAATATTTAAATGCACAGCGGAAGTAAAGATAGATATATTTCAACCGAATATAATTGTAATATCAAGTATCACAAACAGTTGAAAATAATCCACAGGTGGATAAAAAATAAATATGAAACATTGTTCAACATTTTTTGACGTCCGAGCTTGCGAGACTTATTGTGGACGCTAGGAGAAAGCCAGCCTAGTTCGCTTGGTACCTGCACTTAACCTTTTTGGGAAAATACGTCAGTTTACACTGGTAAATACATTCAACCGACTCATTTTGAAAAGTTTAATAAAATTGATTTGAATGCACGTGGCACAAACTTTTTATAACTTGGGATAATGATTTAAACATATAAACTTGTAAAAGAATTACATGTTCCTTATGCGTTCAGTAGCCCGGTTCGTGCCGGGTCAAAGATCAATAGACACACCACATTATTTATTTATGCACTGACGGGTGTACGCCTACACCCCGCGCTTAGGTCGTGGCCATTTCGTAAAATGATGCCAAGGATATCCGGGGCATGGTCATTAACCCCTCAAAGGAGTTAAGCAAACAAAACATATTTAAATGGGTCATCTCGATAAAACTTAACCACCAATCGATTAAGGTCGAATGCCCGACCAAGCGGTATTTTATATACCGTACCCCAAGCCCGTATAAGGGAAAATAAGTTAAAAGTATTTACCTTTGCAAGTATAAATCACAATTAGCAAATGCGGGTAGCTTTTACCGGTTCTCCTATTCTGGAACAAAGGTTTATAATAACCTATTAGAATCCTAACGGTCTTTACTTAACCTTAAGCATAGACCAGTTAGTTTTAAGGAACGATACGGTTCGAACGCGTGATTAAGCGAAGACCGGAATAGAATGTGATTTAGACCCGAAAAGTTTGAAGACTTGTCTTATATGGGTAATCTAGACACATTCTGGATTTTGAGATAAAAATGATAATGTTTGACCCGTTTCGGCCACTTTATGTAAACTAGTTACATAAACCGAACCGAACGCGAATAATGCGTAACGGGTAACCATAAGATCCATATACAGGTTTCCTAAGTTAATATGCCTCAAATATGTTGTGACATCAGTATGATATCTTTTATTATGCCCGAAACGAATTTAAACTCAAACTATGCCCCGTAGGGGTATTTTGGTCATTTATAAGGTTATAAAAGAGTTTGAACAACAATCTGAGTTACAGGTCTGATGCAATCAGTAAAAATACTTAATTTGATAAGTTATAACAGTAGGGTATTGCATATATGTGAAATTTATCAATTATAGCCAAACTATGCACCATAGGGGTATTTTGGTAATTTCACATAAGCTTAAAAGGTCAAAATCGGGAATCTGAGTTTAACAACTTTTGCTTATTGTTAAAACATTATAATTTACCTACGATATCAGTAGGTATCAACCCATATATGTTTAAAATAGTTTTAGTACATACCATGCGTTAAAAACGCTTAAAGAGGCGATTAGAAGCCATTTCCGGGTTCTATAAAGAAAGTTGATATTTTTATTATTCCAGAAGGTCTAACATAATTTGTTTATCATACAAAATTTAGTAGCAAAATGTTTGGGGTCAAAAAGATATGTAAAACCTATTTTATAGCCCAAAAGGGCAAAACCGACAATTACCGAATCAAGCTTATAACTCTAATTTATGCTCAGCCTAAAATTAATTAAAAATCTTCAAAAATCCCAAAATAATATATTACATCAGTGGGTAAAAATTTTGATATCAAAAAGTGGGTTTAAATAGGCTATATGCTAATCATGCCGTTTAATCGCTAAAAAGCTTTCTAATTACACTAATGAGCATAACTCTCAATCTACACCTCAAACTGATGTCAAATTTTGGGTACAAGTTTATAATTCAGTAACTAAGGTTTCTACTCTTTTACATTTTCAAAAGTCACGTTTTATGGAGAAAAAGGGCATAATAGTCAACATATAAGCAATTAACGGAATCATGCATATTAATTGGATAACTAATGAACCAAGGTGTATAATCACAGAGGGTTATACTAGCATGTAACTTGGTCCAATTAAAGCTCTAAGGCATTTCTAAAACATACTAAATTGTGTCAGAACTGAAGTCAAAGCAAAAGTCAAAATTTTGCGACTTTCGGTTCCGAACCGGGTCTAAACAGAAAATTGTCGGATCAAACAAGCTTAGACCAGTTCTTATACTTATTACCAAGTTATATGAGTGATAAAATAGATTACATGCCTTCTACATTGCTAAATATGCATTAATTCGAAGATTAGCATTCTGTTGACTTTTTCTAATCAACTTTGACCCGACAAATGGTCTAGTTAGAGTGGGAATCAGAGGGTGCCCTTTTAAGGGTTTAATTCCCACATAATTACCAACTTATAACTACCTTCAATTCGACTAATCACTGGACCATTACTGATTAATCGCAAAGTCAAACGGTAATTACGACGGTTTGACTTTTTAGCTAAAACTAAGTAGAAACTCAATTAAGGAAAGTCAAGGGTACTTACCAAAGTCCTATGCACGACTAGGGATGTCTTGGATCTGCTTTGGAGCTCCATAAGTCTTCAAGAATGCAGATGGAAGGTGTGATCAAATGGTTGCAACATGAGGGCCTTTTATAGTGTTCTTGATCCATTATGATGGTGAAAACTAAGTCTATGGGGTGATCCAGATCAATAACAAGTGCTCCTAGGGTCTAAAAGTAATGTAGGGGTCGTCCAAGAAGTGAAAAATATCTAACTAAGTCGGTTACAAGCTCATAACAGTCAACTGTCCGATTTTCTGTTGCTGGGCACCCCTTACGGACCGTAAGGGGGTGGCTTACGGTCCGTAAGCCTTTTGCAGAAGGCAAAAACTCTTGACCTTTCGAGCATTCGAACGGGAAACCAGTGTATTTCGAATTTTAGCCTCAATTATCAGTATGGGGCCTCTTGTTTGGGTCTTGAATAGTTATGTACCCTACCATTTTGAAATGTTTTCTTGGACTTTAAAGGAAAACCATAAACGAAGGTTTATTGTGCATATCCTCCTAGGGTCCCACTCTTGCAAATATGCATCAATTATTATTAGAAATTACCGGATTGAATGTAAATCAGATGTTTGTAATATATGTTAGGGTCTTGGGATTCATAACGAGGTCGTTCAGAGGTATATCTTAACATGACGACACTTCTAAATCCTGCCATACATCTTTAACTAGATCTAGGTTTATATCACTTTTGTCTTACATGACACGTGTCGTTATTTTATTGATCACGAATTTTCGAGGTGTTACATCCTCACCCCTTAAAAGAAATCTCGACCTCGAGATTTACTGAAATAAATGAGGGTACTTTTCTTTCATTGTGGACTCAACCTCCCATGTGTACTCGGGACCTCTACTGGCATCCCATTTTACCTTTACAATAGGCACATGCTTCCTTCGAAGCTTCTTAACCTGTCGATCCTCGATCGACACAGGTTTTTCGACAAACTTCAAGCTCTCTTCTATGCGCACATCTGTATGTGGTATGACTAGTGATTCATCAGTGAAACACTTCTTCAGATTGTAGATGTGGAATACATTGTGAATACTACTGAGCTCTTCAGGTAAGTTTAACTTATAGGCAACTGATCCGACACGTTCGATGACCTCGAATGGTCCTATGTATCTCGGGCTTAATTTGCCTTTCTTACCAAATCGCATCACTCCCTTCCAGGGTGATACTTTGAGCAACACTTTGTCACCTACCTCAAATTTCAGAGGTTTACGCTTTAAATCTATGTAGCTTTTCTGCCTATCCCTGGCAGCTTTCAGGCGGTCACGAATCTGGACAATTTTGTCCGTCGTTTCAAAGACTATTTCAGGTCCTGACAGTTGGACATCTCCAACTTCCGCCCAACAAACGGGCGTTTTGCACTTTCTACCGTATAAGGCCTCGAAAGGCGCAGCCTTGATGCTGGTATGGTAGCTATTGTTATACGAGAACTCAATCAATGGCAGGTGGTTATCCCAACTACCACCTAAGTCAATCACACATGCTCGAAGCATGTCTTCCAAGGTTTGGATGGTACGCTCACTCTGTCCGTCCGTCTGAGGATGGTAAGCCGTACAGAAATTTAAGTGCGTGCCCAAAGATTGTTGGAAACTTTTCCAAAAATGTGATGTGTATCTAGTATCTCTGTCAGAGATAATAAACACTGGTACACATGTAAAGCTACAATCTTATCCACGTACAATTGGGCTAACATGTCGGAGCTATAGGTCTCCTTAATGGGTAGGAAATGTGCTGACTTAGTCAGTCTATCCACTATCACCCATATCGTATCATTTCCTTTCCTTGTCTTTGGCAACTTGGTGATGAAATCCATCGTCACCATTTCCCACTTCCATGTGGGAAGTTCAAGCTGTTGTAGCAAACCTGACGGCTTTTGATGTTCAGCTTTGACTTGCGCGCATGTCAAACATTTTGCTACATAAGCGGCTATAGACTTCTTCAAGCCTATCCACCAAAAATTTGCCTTCAGATCTTGGTACATCTTATCAGCTCCAGGATGAACGGAATATTTAGAACTATGGGCTTCCTGGAGGATAACATCTCAAAGTCCTCCATAAACTGGAACCCATATTCGTCCGTTTAGCCTTAAAATTCCGTCTTTGCCATAGGATAACTGTTCTTCAGTTACTCCTAGCTTTTCATTAGGATAGTTAGCTTCCAGCACAGCTTCCTTCTGTGCAGCTAACAACCTTTCATTCAAACTGTTCTTTATCTCAATGCTCTTGGCATTGATTCGGATGGGTTTCACCCTTTCCTTTCGACTCAAGGCATCGACGACTACATTCGCTTTGCCAGGATGGTATCTTATTTCACAATCATAATCATTTAAGGTTTCCATCCAACGTCGTTGCCTCATGTTCAAATCCTTTTGGTTGAACAGGTGTTGGAGGCTCTTGTGATCAGAATAGATCACACACTTGACACCATATAAATAGTGCCTCCATAGCTTCAGTGCAAATACAACGGCACCCAACTCCAAGTCATGGGTGGTGTAATTCTTTTCATGCACTTTTAACTGTCGTGAAGCATAGGCAATAACTTTGCCTTTCTGCATAAGCACACATCCCATGCCAGTGTGTGATGCGTCACAGTAAACCACGAATTCTTCGGTACCTTCAGGCAATGTAAGTACAGGAGCATTGCTCAACTTCTGTTTAAGGATATCAAAGGATTCTTGCTACTTAGGGCCCCAATCAAACTTTATTTTCTTCCGAGTCAAAGAGGTTAGGGGTGCAGCAATCCTTGAAAAATTCTCAATGAAACGCCTATAATATCCTGCTAATCCCAAGAAACTGCGAATTTCTGTGGGCGTCTTCGGCTCTTGCCAGTTCATGAGAGCCTCAACTTTAGCGGGATCCACTTGGATACCATGCTCACTAACCACATGTCCAAGGAATTGGACTTCTCGAAGCCAGAATTCACATTTCGAAAATTTGGCGTAAAGCTTCTCCTGTTGGAGTAGTGAAAGAATACATCGAAGATGCTTCTCATGATCAGCTTTGTTCTTCGAGTAGATGAGGATGTCGTCAATGAAGACGATGACAAATTTGTCCAAGTAGGGCTTGCAGACGCGATTCATGAGATCCATGAATGCGGCAGGTGCATTAGTGAGCCCAAAAGGCATCACTAGGAACTCGTAATGACAATAACGAGTCCTAAATGCAGTCTTGTGTACATCTTCATTTTTAACCTTCAATTGATGAGAGCCTGACCTCAGATCGATCTTGGAGAAGTAACTTTCCCCTTGAAGCTGATCGAACAGATCGTCGATTCTGGGCAATGGGTACCTATTCTTGATAGCGACCTTATTAAGCTCACGGTAATCGATGCACAGGCGCATCGATCCATCCTTCTTCTTGACAAATAAAATTGGTGTTCCCCAAGGGGACGAACTAGGTCTAATGAAACCCTTGGCTAACAATTCATCTAGTTGCGCTCTCAATTCCTTCATCTCTGTTGGTGCCAACCTATAAGGTGCTCTAGCAATAGGTGCTGCTCCAGGGATGATGTCAATTCTGAATTCCACTTGCCTATCTGGTGGTAAACCAGGTAGTTCTTCAGGAAAAACTTCAGGGTATTCAGAAATGACAGGAATATCCTCAATCTTTGGCTTCGGCTCATCGATAGTCACTTGTGCCATGTAGATGACACAACCCTTCTTCAAACACTTAGAGGCCTTGAGCATAGTCACTTGCTCAGGCAGTCCATACTGGGTATCTCCCTGAATGGTAAGTGATTGCCAGACGGAGTCTTGATCACCACTTGCTTCTTATTGCAGACAATCTGGGCCTGGTTATGAGATAACCAGTCCATTCCCAAAACTATGTCGAAACCGGCTAACTTCAAAGGAAGTAGGGACAAAGGAAAAGAGTGGTTCTTAATGGATATAACACATCCATCTAACATAGTTGAGACGGTTTCTATGGTGCCATCTGCTAACTCCACCTCATAATTCATACTTAAGGTTTTTACTGGCAACTTCAACAACTCACAAAACTTATTATCTACAAACGATTTATCAGTGCCTGAATCAAAAGTACTCTTGCATAGATATCATTTATAAGGAAGGTACCTGTGATCACATTGTCGTCCTTCACAGCCTCCTTCGCATCCATCCTGAAGACCCTAGCATTGGTCTTCTTTCCTTCATCAGCTTTCTTTGCGTATTTTGGGTAGTTGGACTTGATATGCCCTTTTTCGTTGCAACTGTAGCACGTTGCGTCCTTCAACTTTTTGCAATCCAAGGTCTTGTGTTCCTTGGACTTGCATATCCCACATGCAAAAGTTCTCGACTGGGTCTGCGAGTTTGATTCATATCTGCACTTCCCGAAGTGTTGTTTCTTGCAGACCTTACACTTGGGCTTATCACCAGTTTGAGGCCCATCCTTCCTAGATCCTAACCCCTTCCTGTGGTCATTGTTTCCCCTGTGCTTCTTATCCGAACGTCGTGAGTTGTCATCCTCACGCTTTCTTTTCTCGGCATCCGTGTTCCTCAGCGATCTTTATCTGGCCACGTCCAGTGTGAGAGACAAAGATATATCAGCTACAGATCTGAAAGTAGCTGGCCGAGAGGCTTTTACACTTGCCTTGATCTCTGGGGCTAAACCCCCAATGAAACGAGCTATTTTTTGGGTTCCGGGGTCACCAGATAAGGAACCAACCTTGACATTGTATTAAAGCTCGTAAGGTAAGCTTGGCAATCCAGATTCTTCATCACCAACGACAGGAAATCAGACTCGATCTTCTCAACCTCATGCTGGGGACAGTAGTTGTCCCTGATGAGGGTAACAAATTGCTCCCATGTCATATTGTACAGTGGAATCTTCCTAGTAGCTTGAATCAACGATCTCCACCAGGCTAAGGCCTCACCTTTGAACGATTGAGACACAAACTTTACCACATCTCTATCAGCGCACCCGCTGATATCAACCACGGTATCCATCTCATCCAGCCATGTCATGCAGTCTATAGCTCCTTTCTCCCCAGTGAAATCCCTGGGTTTGCATGAAACAAAGTATTTGTAGGAGCAACCCTTATCACGGGGTCCTTGATTCAGTATGCTCTTTTGAGATGGGACACTTTGATGGTTTGAAGAGTGACGATCGTCATCGTCTTTCTTGGGTTCTTCCTTCTTGGATGGTGGCTTGCTGTGAGCCTCAGAATGAGTCTTAGGCTTTGAATGGGGTACCGATTGGGTTCTGCTTCGAGTACCACTTGTTTCACTATACTGCCTATCCAAGGCTTTTGTGACGGCATTGTCGATTAATGCCTGGAGTTCAGAACCAGACACATTGAACCTGGTGGTGTCATTATTCTCCTTTGGCTGACTATTGATTTCATCAGAGTCCGCCATGTATCTTGAACTGTTACATAAGATATCGATAATAATTTATTTGGGAGTTTATTATGGAATTGTCTTTTAGGGCAATTCATTAACCATGGTGAACATAGACCATATTTGGTTAATTTGTTACTCACATTTATTTAGGATTTTATTATAGCCTATCATAATTATAAAACAATAACAGTATTATTAGCACAAAAGGCCTAGTCACAGGGACATTTTTAAATCATAAGCCATGATTTCGGAATCAAGGCATTAAGGTTTGAACATAGTTCATTACCTTCCTCTGACATGGAGTCGTAGACTACCACTGTCTTTTGTCTTATATGACAATGAGTATGGCCCGTAGGCACTATATTACCAATGTATGGTCAAAATATGATCATCTTAATTGATGATTTAAACCGATGATTCATAGATCATTAAATTAAGTTAGGAATCTTTTGAAGAATCCTTATATAAGAATGTCGTGTGTGATTTTAACGAATCACGTCTGCCAGGAGCGTTAACATGTTTTCAGATGTTAACAAGGATCCGAATCTTTTAAACAGGTTTTACCATCTTGGCCAAGTCTTATAATGACATGTAAGCTAGGTTATACCTTTGAGATTCTTATTCAATATATAATAGGCAGTTTATTTTAAAAGGAATGATTTTTATTTATTTATTTCATGTAATATATTTATGCATATAATGGCATAAATGAAATTTATAAACTTAACATTCCATTAACATTTAAAAGAGTACACTTTGCCCTAAACGGGACTTTTAATAGACAAATTACCCACGCAGGGGTCAAACTAAATTACAAGTCCACGCAGGGACCAAATACTAGAAAAGATGTCCACACAGGGACTAAAAAGACAAGTCCGCGCAGGGACTAAATACACAGATAAATGTCCACGCAGGGACTTGATTAAAATAGATAATACAACAATACATATGGGGATTTAATGATCCCTTTTCTTCTTCCCCTTTAGCAGGCTTGCTAATCCCTTGAGGAAACCTTGTCGTTCCCTGCGATCTCTGTGAAAATCTCTCTCGACTTGGTCCAATCTTTAAAGAATTTCTTCCCGTTCTGGCGGGGAAAACCGTGGCGGCTACGATTGTTGCCGAATCGGAGGTCGAGCTGGTACTTGATATCCATGAGTTGGATATCCTACTCCCCAAGGAGCTCCATACGGTCCTTCAGGGTGAAGGGCAAGGTAGTTTGATGCCACTTGGTAAGGGTCTTCGGCAAAGTTATAATGGGTGTGAGCCGGCTGCTCAAATGGATTGTACGCCATTGAACCAGCGTACGCAGGAATCGGGTTATCAAAACCCATCGGTGGTGGCTGTGGTGCAGCTGGTGCGGAACTCACCTCAGGAATTGGGTTTGAGGGCCCACCCATTTGTGGGTCCTCATGCAGTGGCGGATAATGACTGCCACTGGAGTGTCGAGGGGTGCTAAAGTGGAAATCCCCTGCTCGCGCAGACATACGTGCGCCCGTTCTCCTACGGCTTGGTGGTTCTGGAGGTGCTTGATGAACTGGCTGTGGTGGAGGCGGTGGCGTGACTGCCACGAATCGTGAATCCCCAGAGGGATCCTGTTGCTGCGGCTGGTGAGGTGATGAATGGTGCGAAGGTGTGAAGTACCATTCATGTTGGTTAAACCTCGCTTGATAACTATCTGGACCACCGTAGGGTGATCCGTGGAAAGAAGATCCATCCGAGATCTCGATGGGATGGTTAGGGGTACCGCTTGTAGGTTCGACGGGATCCGTGTCCTCGTCCATGTCCATAGCATTATCTTCCGAGAAGTGGTCCTCCGGTCCCAATGGGTTAAAACCCACTGGTTCTTGGATATAATTTGCTGGGTTGAACCGGCCCTGAAAAACAGGAGTGGGGTTACCAAAAGAATTGTGCGAAAGGGATCGCTGGAGAGGTATATATGAAGGTTGTGGGTTATCGGGCTCGTTTTCTGACTGTGGCCCATAGGAGTTACGATAGGGAGGCGTTGAACTGTGCGAGGCAGATCGTCTGGCGGGCTAAAAAAGGTTCCTCCTGTTTCCTTGCGGATCGGCACTTGCAGTCGTAGAAGGAGTTCGCCAGTGCGAAGGCCCGGCTTCGTGATCGTTGGGGGCGCTCATCGGCCCCTTTCCTCGTCCTCCTCTTCTCATTCTTGGTGGCATAATTCCTGTCAATATAAACAAAGATAACAACAAGAATATAAAATACAAGGCAAAGTTACAAATTTGGGTTGTTCCTATGTTCTTTGTCTAGACTCGAAAATTTTGGAATGTGCAATTGTGTAACTGAGATTAAACACAAAAGGCTAGTGTTTAATTCACTCAGCGTTGGCTCTGATACCAACCTGTCACACCCCGATTGTCACACCCCGACCACGTAGAACATACAAAACGTGGCGGAAACATCGGGGAGTGTTGTAACAGAATTAATTGTTTCAAATCCATGGCAATTGAAGTTTCGTTTTATTGATTATAAGTGTTACAATGTCTTAACAAACAAAGAAATACAACATAATTAACTAGTCTTGCATCTTTTATTGTCACTAAAGCCCAAATCTGCCTATATGTATCTTGATCATCTTATGCAACAGCTCCTGAAAAACACATGTGAAAATAGGTACGTCAGCATAAGAATGCCTGTGAGATACATAGGTTTTGTGAAAATAGGTTCCATGACTTATGTTTGAGAAAATGTTTAGTCATGAACCTTGTAATTTGCTTTGTTTTGTAAATCATTTGAAAAACAATGAGTTCAGATGATATGTATAAATAAGTGAATAATGTATGGTTAAATGAATAACCATAGCAAAATGGGTTTGTATAAGATAAGTTGTTTGTAAAACAATGTCTTGTGAAAAGTATGTTATTTGTATAAAATGTTATATGTCTCAAACTGAAATGATTCAAATAACGCTACGATATATGTAATACCATACAAACACTTATATATAGGAAGTATCAGCGGCGTATCCACCATGCTTGTATCATATTACATACGCATCGTTACTTAATCACTTACTCAAACCAAACTATCAAGATGAAATGTTTAACAATAGTAGAAGTGTTTATGTATGGTCAAATACGGTTCACAGATACAAACGGTTCACAGATACAAACGGTTCACAGATACAGACGGTTCACGGATACAAACGGTTCACAGGTACAAACGGTTCACAGATACAAATGGTTCACAGGTACAAACGGTTCACAGATACAAACGGTTCACTGAGTCAAATGATTACAACGGTTCACATAGTCAAATAGTTATAAACGGTTCAAAATGTAATATAATGTGTTCATATACTGGATGAGCATATGCAACAAAATGTAATGTAAAACAATGTACTAAGTAATGCACACAATGGGCACACCTAGCATAAGATGTAATGAAATCATGTACTATAATGTACTAACGAACATAGCATGTATATGATGTGAAAACAGGAAAGCTTGAAAGTAACAAGTAGGCACATGTGTTCCACCCCAAAACAGTTTGGAAAAACAGTAAAAGAGGGGTCTATGTACTCACTTGAGATTGCTCAGAAGTCCTAGGATAACCACCAAGCAAAGCTAGAGATCACGGAATCAAACGGCACCTACTATAGGTAACTACATTAATAAACCGGACCTAAATCGGAAGATCGGGTAGCATTAGGGTTTGTAAACCAAATGAGTGTAGAGACTCGTGTCATTTGGTTTAACAAAGCCTACATACTAAATGAAACTTAACCTGAGTGATTTCGACCCATTACGACCCGTTTAGGTAGCTTATGCTACTTTAACGCGTCGTTCGCGTGAAACGCGTTCGGACCGCCTAACTAGCCCTATGACAAGTGTTATATGCCTAAACATATTACATAATCAGTTATGTGACAAAGGTTTAGGTTACATATGCTTAATTACCAATTATACATGAAAAGGGTATTCTGGTAATTTACCTAAGGCATATAAACTACCTATCATACAACTACTTAAACGATGTGACCATAGGGTATAACCTCAGAAGGTTATTCCCTACCTACTATGGTCACCTAATGTGTTTGGTCGGATCCTAATGATCGACCAAACTGGGTCGGGTTCGAGGTATAAGCGATTCATCAGATCGCTTACCCTACGACCCTAGACAACGTGGTAATCAGTGGGCATAGTCCCAAGGGACTATGACCAACGTGATTACACTCACGTTGCGAAGTTCAAAAGAACTTTGCATTGACCATTACTGGTCAACGCTGAAAGTCAAACAAAGTTTGACTTTCGGACTCGAAAAGCAATAAAATAAGGAAAAGAACGAAAGAATACTTACGAAGGGTCCCCGAATGCTAATCCCGATTCAAGAATCTCAGGTATGAAACAATGGTTTCAACTTAGAGGTTCTCAAATCAGAATTCTAGTGATTTTAGCAATGGGGGGTATGGGGTATTTATAGGAATACCTGAACCGTTAAGATCGTTTCATGGAAAACGTGCCTTAATCCCATCCGTACATGTGTTGCAAAGTTATGGTGCTTAAATTTCATCCATACATGTGTTGTAAAGTTATGGTGTTTAGGTGCTTAAATTCCATCCATACATGTGTTGCAAAGTTATGGTGTTTAGGTGCTTAAATTCCATCCATACATGTGTTGCAAAGTTATGGTGCCTAAATTCCATCCTTATCCGCTGACTAAGCATGTTAGAATGTGTGGTTGTGAATTAAACAGCTGTTTATACATCGAATCTGGTCCCGAAAGTGCAAAACTGATATTTCTGTATGTTTTCTGTCCAGAGTAGGCAGTCGCGTAGCGCGACGGGTAAGCCCATAGGGCTCGCGCTACGCTAGCACCCCCCTGAATCAAAAAAGTTTCAGAATTGGCAGAACTGGTCCCTGCACGTGTTTAAGGCCTTTTTCGATGCGTTTGAACCCCGTTAACCTCATTTCAAGGCTCTAAAATGAAGTTAAAGTATAGGGGACTCAAAACATGCTCAAAAATATCTCGGATGTTGGTTCGTTTGGTCGTACGAACGCGATGTTCGCTTAATTACGACGGAATGCGCATAAGCGCGAAAAACGATCCAAATGACGCGACGAATGGATTTTTCTTATGGAGAACACTAAAATATAATATAGTCATGCTTACATAAATTTTTGGATGTCCGGATGTATTCAGAACGTAAGTTATGCGCGAAAATGCAAACTTGTGCACTTTTTGACACTTTTAGTCCCTGAATGACCAAAAAGTTTATTTTAGCATACCGAACACCTCAGAGCCTATTTCTAAGCTATGTAAAGGATATTTATGGTATGTTTAACTTATGGTCATGTTCCGGAATGTCTGTTACAGTTCAAATTGGCATACTTTTGCAGTTTGTCAACTTTAGTCCCTGTAAGCGATTAAACTTTGATTTCACCACACCAAACCTTCCAAAACTTATATCTAAGTTATGTAGGGCTGTTCATAAAGCTCGTGACTCGTAGCTCGGCTCGTAGCTCGCTCGAAAGAAGCTCGAGAAAAACTAGCTAAAAAAACTCAATTTGAGACGACGTGAACCAAGCTAGCTCATTTTGTAACCAAGCCCAGCTCGAGCTAAGCTCGGCTCGGCCCATGGCTCGGCTCGTTGGCTCGTTCTTAGGCTCGTTTAACTCCGACGTAAAGCTCAAGCCAAGTTTAACCGCCTGAATTAATTTCGAGCTTGAGCTCGACCCCACCCTGGCTCGACTCGGCTCGACTCGTTTACAGCCCTAAAGTTATGTAAAGGTTATTTAAGGTATGTTAAGCCTATTTCACTATTCCGGAGTGTTCGTTGCATTAAACTGGTTATATTTACGCATCAGTGCGTGTATAACCTTCCAGAAAGCGATTTAGAGCTTGAAATCGAACATGAGTTGATATGTGCAAAAGATACACATATTTATACAAGTCCAAAGTATGAAATACAATATTTCATTGGTTTGGAATTTGTTTGATGGTTGAAATGACACAGGTGTTACAGTCTCCCCTACTTTAGGAAATTTCGTCCCGAAATTAATTCGTAGGAGTCTATTTGTGTCTTTGTGTCAGATAACCACCAGAGATATGTAAAGCATAATCGTGTCATTTCCTTAACGGACATTCTTCAGAATGAAAATGAACAAACGGTGTCAATTTCCTCAACGAGTATTCTTTAGAAGCGGAAATGAAGGAATAAACAAACGGGGATTCATTTCCTTAACGGAAAATCTTCAGAAACGAAAATGAACAAACGGAGTCATTTTCAACAGATGCTTCCTCAGAAACGGAAATGAAAATGATAGACAAACGGATATTCATTTCCTCAATGGATAATCTTCAGAAACGAAAATGAACTAACGGAGTCATTTTCAACGGTTGCTTCCTCAGAAACGGAAATGAAAATGATGGACAAACGGATATTCATTTCCTCAACGGATAATCTTCAGAAACGAAAATGAACTAACGGAGTCATTTTCAACGGTTGTTTCCTCAGGTTCAGAAATGAAGGATTAAACAACGGATATTCATTTCCTCAACGGATAATCTTCAGAAACGAAAATGAACTAACGGAGTCATTTTCAACGGTTGTTTCCTCAGGTTCGGAAATGAAGGATTAAATAAACGGATATTCATTTCCCTCGACGGATACTCTTCAGAACGAAAATGCACAAACGAAGTCATTTTCCTCAACGGTTATTCTTCAGAATTGGAAATGAAGGATAAACGGATATTCATTTCCTCAACGGATATTCTTCAGAAGTGAAAAATGAATAGCTAGTTCATTTTTCCTCAACGGATACTTCATCAGAATTGGAAATGAATAGGGTTAACTTCTAGGTACATGACAAAGCTCGCTGTGGTTTCTGTGCACTAAATTCCATAATTATGTATGCATTCATAATTACGTAATTCCTTACACAGTCCGCACAGTTTGTCTTGTAATGTTCATAAGCACATAATCACGTAGTTGTTTAATTGTTATTATCTTGTTATTGATTGCAATTAACTTGGCACCTCGTACTTCGTTTCTCTTGGAAGAAACGGGTACTTAGGATTTTCGTGAAAAACGCAGGAGATCATACAATGGAAGAAATTTGGGAGTAGTCTGTTCTTCAAGGAATGCGGTTCCTTGATTGTCGGTATTGTAGGGGATATGTTGTTTATACATACAATCACATAAATACATTGCAATGTAAATAAAAGATTTATTTATAAACAACGATAACAACTGTTTCTTGGATCTTGACAACAAAAGAAAATAATACATAAGACGTGATTATTTCTAAACGATGCTGTCTTCTGGTTGATCATATGCTCATCCCTGTGCTGGATTTGCATTAGCAAGCCTTGGGCAATTCCTACGAAAATGGCCCATCTCGCCACAGTTGTAGCAAGACCCTTGTGGAAAACGAGCTTGAGCGGGATTGTTGCCAGCTTGATTTGGTGCAGCTGCGGTTGGGCAAACCCTAGCCGTATGACCTATAAGTCCGCAAACTTGGCATGTGCGGCACTTCACCCCAGCATGATGATGTAGGCCACATTGGTTGCACAAGGGTGCAGTTCCGTTGTAGGGTTTCCTGGCAGGGGGTTGAGCTGGTTGGTTGAGGACGGCTTGATCATTGTGAGCGACCACAACGTAGTTCTGAGAAGCCTTTCGCTTCTTTGACCTCTTGGGGGATCCAGTCTGTTCATCCATGATCTGTGATTCCTCGATTGGTTTCGATTCTTCGACCGGCTTCTTGTCACCTTTTCGGAAAAGTTTACCTTTCCTGATCTTTGATTCAGTCAAGGTTGCAGATAGCTCAATGGCCTGTCTAACTGTAGTAGGGTTGCTACCAGTCAAAATGTCTTGTATTGAATCAGGGAGGCCATCAATGTACTTTTCGATTGCCTTATCCAAAGGCGTGACCATGTTTGGGCATAACAGACTTAACTCCTCATAACGGTCCGTGTAGGCTCGATGCTCACCGCTGTCTTGCTCCAGATTGTCGAATTCCCTTTCCAAGGCCCTGATCTCGTGACGAGGACAGAATTCCTTCATCATAAGGGCCCTAAGTTCAGCCCATGTCTGTGCTAGAGCAACTTCTGCACCACGATCTCTCATAACCCCATTCCACCACGTAAGGGCTCTCTTCTGGAACACACTCGAAGCAAACTCGACCTTACGATTGTCAGGACACTGCACGTGGCGGAAAGTATTCTCAATGCTCTCGAACCATTGAAGAAGCCCAGTCGCTCCCTCAGAACCACTAAACTTGAGTGGTTTCGCCGAGTTAAAACTCTTGAAATTGCATGGACCATTGTTGTTGTTGTTGGCTTGATTCCATAGAGCAAAGAGGTTTGGGAATTGAGCAGCCATTTGCTGCGCAATGATTTCTGCCAGTTCGGCAGTCGCTATCTGGTTTTCGCGTCGCGGAGGCATTCTAAAAGAGAAGAACATGAAAGGAAACGAGTGAGAGAATTATACGAAAAGAATGAGATGAACAAATCTGATGAAAGCAATGGATAGTGGTCATTTGTTTGTTACTACAAAGCAACAAACGACCTCGGTGAATAATCAAAGTAAATAGGTCAAAAATAATGTATCGCGAAGACATGCTCGCCTATAAGTGAACACTCATCCCAAGAATTCCCAGGTAAGCACAACTGGTCTCGCGTCTGGTTGAGATGTATACGAAGTGCTTGCCTAGACAGAAAACTCATAATACAGGCATTCACCCTTCCAGTTTGCACGTGTTCACATTATTTAAAACCCAAAACCTTGACGAGATTTTTGAAAACTCAAAGGGGTTCAAAACCTTATAACAGAGGCTTCAAAACCTAGTAATTAATCATCCTAGAACAGATGATTAGTTTTCAAAGCGGTTTCGAAAATTATGTTCTTGTTGTGGTTGTCACCTAAGGATAGGTGACAGTATTGTTTTATGACTAAACGCAAGTAAACTCGCGTTAGGGTCCTAAGAAAGTTATAGACTAGGTCAAAGCATTACTAATAACCTAATTCCCTATAACCATTGGCTCTGATACCACTTTTCTGTCACACCCCGACCGCGTAAAACAACAAATTGCGGCGGAAACATCGGGGAGTGTTGTAACAGAATTAATTGTTTCAAATCCATGGCAATTGAAGTTTCGTTTTATTGATTATAAGTGTTACAATGTCTTAACAAACAAAGAAATACAACATAATTAACTAGTCTTGCATCTTTTATTGTCACTAAAGCCCAAATCTGCCTATATGTATCTTGATCATCTTATGCAACAGCTCCTGAAAAACACATGTGAAAATAGGTACGTCAGCATAAGAATGCCTGTGAGATACATAGGTTTTGTGAAAATAGGTTCCATGACTTATGTTTGAGAAAATGTTTAGTCATGAACCTTGTAATTTGCTTTGTTTTGTAAATCATTTGAAAAACAATGAGTTCAGATGATATGTATAAATAAGTGAATAATGTATGGTTAAATGAATAACCATAGCAAAATGGGTTTGTATAAGATAAGTTGTTTGTAAAACAATGTCTTGTGAAAAGTATGTTATTTGTATAAAATGTTATATGTCTCAAACTGAAATGATTCAAATAACGCTACGATATATGTAATACCATACAAACACTTATATATAGGAAGTACCAGCGGCGTATCCACCATGCTTGTATCATATTACATACGCATCGTTACTTAATCACTTACTCAAACCAAACTATCAAGATGAAATGTTTAACAATAGTAGAAGTGTTTATGTATGGTCAAATACGGTTCACAGATACAAACGGTTCACAGATACAAACGGTTCACAGATACAGACGGTTCACGGATTCAAACGGTTCACAGGTACAAACGGTTCACAGATACAAACGGTTCACAGGTACAAACGGTTCACAGATACAAACGGTTCACTGAGTCAAATGATTACAACGGTTCACATAGTCAAATAGTTATAAACGGTTCAAAATGTAATATAATGTGTTCATATACTGGATGAGCATATGCAACAAAATGTAATGTAAAACAATGTACTAAGTAATGCACACAATGGGCACACCTAGCATAAGATGTAATGAAATCATGTACTATAATGTACTAACGAACATAGCATGTATATGATGTGAAAACAGGAAAGCTTGAAAGTAACAAGTAGGCACATGTGTTCCACCCCAAAACAGTTTGGAAAAACAGTAAAAGAGGGGTCTATGTACTCACTTGAGATTGCTCAGAAGTCCTAGGATAACCACCAAGCAAAGCTAGAGATCACGGAATCAAACGGCACCTACTATAGGTAACTACATTAATAAACCGGACCTAAATCGGAAGATCGGGTAGCATTAGGGTTTGTAAACCAAACGAGTGTAGAGACTCGTGTCATTTGGTTTAACAAAGCCTACATACTAAATGAAACTTAACCTGAGTGATTTCGACCCATTACGACCCGTTTAGGTAGCTTATGCTACTTTAACGCGTCGTTCGCGTGAAACGCGTTCGGACCGCCTAACTAGCCCTATGACAAGTGTTATATGCCTAAACATATTACATAATCAGTTATGTGACAAAGGTTTAGGTTACATATGCTTAATTACCAATTATACATGAAAAGGGTATTCTGGTAATTTACCTAAGGCATATAAACTACCTATCATACAACTACTTAAACGATGTGACCATAGGGTATAACCTCAGAAGGTTATTCCCTACCTACTATGGTCACCTAATGTGTTTGGTCGGATCCTAATGATCGACCAAACTGGGTCGGGTTCGAGGTATAAGCGATTCATCAGATCGCTTACCCTACGACCCTAGACAACGTGGTAATCAGTGGGCATAGTCCCAAGGGACTATGACCAACGTGATTACACTCACGTTGCGAAGTTCAAAAGAACTTTGCATTGACCATTACTGGTCAACGCTGAAAGTCAAACAAAGTTTGACTTTCGGACTCGAAAAGCAATAAAATAAGGAAAAGAACGAAAGAATACTTACGAAGGGTCCCCGAATGCTAATCCCGATTCAAGAATCTCAGGTATGAAACAATGGTTTCAACTTAGAGGTTCTCAAATCAGAATTCTAGTGATTTTAGCAATGGGGGGTATGGGGTATTTATAGGAATACCTGAACCGTTAAGATCGTTTCATGGAAAACGTGCCTTAATCCCATCCGTACATGTGTTGCAAAGTTATGGTGCTTAAATTTCATCCATACATGTGTTGTAAAGTTATGGTGTTTAGGTGCTTAAATTCCATCCATACATGTGTTGCAAAGTTATGGTATTTAGGTGCTTAAATTCCATCCATACATGTGTTGCAAAGTTATGGTGCCTAAATTCCATCCTTATCCGCTGACTAAGCATGTTAGAATGTGTGGTTGTGAATTAAACAGCTGTTTATACATCGAATCTGGTCCCGAAAGTGCAAAACTGATATTTCTGTATGTTTTCTGTCCAGAGTAGGCAGTCGCGTAGCGCGACGGGTAAGCCCATAGGGCTCGCGCTACGCTAGCACCCCCCTGAATCAGAAAAGTTTCAGAATTGGCAGAACTGGTCCCTGCACGTGTTTAAGGCCTTTTTCGATGCGTTTGAACCCCGTTAACCTCATTTCAAGGCTCTAAAATGAAGTTAAAGTATAGGGGACTCAAAACATGCTCAAAAATATCTCGGATGTTGGTTCGTTTGGTCGTACGAACGCGATGTTCGCTTAATTACGACGGAATGCGCATAAGCGCGAAAAACGATCCAAATGACGCGACGAATGGATTTTTCTTATGGCGAACACTAAAATATAATATAGTCATGCTTACATAAATTTTTGGATGTCCGGATGTATTCAGAACGTAAGTTATGCGCGAAAATGCAAACTTGTGCACTTTTTGACACTTTTAGTGCCTGAATGACCCAAAAGTTTATTTTAGCATACCGAACACCTCAGAGCCTATTTCTAAGCTATGTAAAGGATATTTATGGTATGTTTAACTTATGGTCATGTTCCGGAATGTCTGTTACAGTTCAAATTGGCATACTTTTGCAGTTTGTCAACTTTAGTCCTTGTAAGCGATTAAACTTTGATTTCACCACACCAAACCTTCCAAAACTTATATCTAAGTTATGAAAAGGTTATTTAAGGTATGTTAAGCCTATGTCACTATTCCGGAGTGTTCGTTGCATTAAACTGGTTATATTTACGCATCAGTGCGTGTATAACCTTCCAGAAAGCGATTTAGAGCTTGAAATCGAACATGAGTTGATATGTGCAAAAGATACACATATTTATACAAGTCCAAAGTATGAAATACAATATTTCATTGGTTTGGCATTTGTTTGATGGTTGAAATGACACAGGTGTTACACCGATATTTCCACATTTGACCGGTGGGCCCGGTGGGGGAGTAATGTGACGTGGTTGGTAACATTACAGTCAAACAACACAATATTTAAATGCACAGCGGAAACAAAGATAGATATATTTCAACCGAATATAATTGTAATATCAAGTATCACAAACAGTTGAAAAAAATCCACAGGTGGATCAAAAATAAATAGGAAACATTGTTCAACATTTTTTGACGTCCGAGCTTGCGAGACTTATTGTGGACGCTAGGAGAAAGCCAGCCTAGTTCGCTTAGTACCTGCACTTAACCTTTTTGGGAAAATACGTCAGTTTACACTGGTAAATACATTCAACCGACTCATTTTGAAAAGTTTAATAAAATTGATTTGAATGCACGTGGCACAAACTTTTTATAACTTGAGATAATTATTTAAACATATAAACTTGTAAAAGAATTACATGTTCCTTATGCGTTCAGTAGCCCGGTTTGTGCCGGGTTAAAGATCAATAGACACACCACATTATTTATTTATGCACTGACGGGTGTACGCCTACACCCCGCTCTTAGGTCGTGGCCATTTCGTAAAATGATGCCAAGGATATCCGGGACATGGTCATTAACCCCCCAAAGGCGTTAAGCAAACAAAACATATTTAAACGGGTCATCTCGATAATACTTAACCACCAATCGATTAAGGTCGAATGCCCGACCAAGCGGTATTTTATATACCGTACCCAGAGCCCGTATAAGGGAAAATAAGTTAAAAGTATTTACCTTTGCAAGTATAAATCACAATTAGCAAATGCGGGTAGCTTTTACCGGTTCTCCTATTCTGGAACAAAGGTTTATAATAACCTATTAGAATCCTAACGGTCTTTAGTTAAGCTTAAGCTTAGACCGGTTAGTTTTAAGGAACGATACGGTTCGAACGCGTGATTAAGCGAAGATCGGAATAGAATGTGATTTAGACCCGACAAGTTTGAAGACTTGTCTTATATGGGTAATCTAGACACATTCTGGATTTTGAGATAAAAATGATAAGGTTTGACCCGTTTCGGCCAATTTATGTAAACTAGTTACATAAACCGAACCGAACGCGAATAATGCGTAACGGGTAACCATAAGAGCCATAGACAGGTTTCCTAACTTAATATGCCTCAAATATGTTGTGACATCAGTAAGATATCTTTTATTATGCCCGAAACGATTGTAAACTCAAACTATGCCCCGTAGGGGTATTTTGGTCATTTATAAGGTTATAAAAGAGTTTGAACAATAATCTAAGTTACAGGTCTGATGCAATCAGTAAAAATACTTAATTTGATAAGTTATAACAGTAGGGTATTGCATATATGTGAAATTTATCAATTATAGCCAAACTATGCACCGTAGGGGCATTTTGGTAATTTCACATAAGCTTAAAAGGTCAAAATCGGGAATCTGAGTTTAACAACTTTTTCTTACTGTTAAAACATTATAATTTACCTACGATATCAGTAGGTATCAACCCTTATATGTTTAAAATAGTTTTAGTACATACCATGCGTTAAAAACGCTTGAAGAGGCGATTAGAAGCCATTTCCGGGTTCTATAAAGAAAGCTGATATTTTTATTATTCCAGAAGGTCTAAAATAATTTATTTATCATACAAAATTTAGTAGCAAAAGGTTTGGGGTCAAAAAGATATGTAAAACTCATTTTATAGCCCAAAAGGGCAAAACCGACAATTACCGAATCAAGCTTATAACTCTAAGTTATGCTCAGCCTAAAATTAATTAAAAATCTTCAAAAATCCCAAAATAATATATTACATCAGTGGGTAAAAATTTTGATATCAAAAAGTGGGTTTAAATAGGCTATATGCTAATCATGCCGTTTAATCGCTAAAAAGCTTTCTAATTACGCTAATGAGCATAACTCTCAATCTACACCTCAAACTGATGTAAATTTTGGGTACAAGTTTATCATTCAGTAACTAAGGTTTCTACACTTTTACATTTTCAAAAATCACGTTTTATGGTGAAAAGGGCATAATAGTCAACATATAAGCAATTAACGGAATCATGCATATTAATTGGATAACTAATGAACCAAGGTGTATAATCACATAGGGTTATACTAGCATGTAACCTGGTGCAATTAAAGCTCTAAGGCATTTCTAAAACATACTAAATCGGGTCAGAACTGAAGTCAAAGCAAAAGTCAAAGTTTTGCGACTTTCGGTTCCGAACAGGGTCTAAACAGAAAATTGTCGGATCAAACAAGCTTAGACCAGTTCTTATACTTATTACCAAGTTATATGAGTGATAAAATAGATTACATGCCATCTACATTGCTAAATATGCGTTAATTCGAAGATTAGCATTCTGTTGACTTTTTCTAATTAACTTTGACCCGACAAATGGTCTAGTTAGAGTGGGAATCAGAGGGTGCCCTTTTAAGGGTTTAATGCCCACATAATTACCAACTTATAACTACCTTCAATTCGACTAATCACTGGACCATTACTGATTAATCGCTAAGTCAAACGGTAATTACGACGGTTTGACTTTTAAGCTAAAACTAAGTAGAAACTCAATTATGGAAAGTCAAGGGTACTTACCAAAGTCCTATGCACGACTTGGGATGTCTTGGATCTACTTTGGAGCTCCAGAAGTCTTCAAGAATGCAGATGGAAGGTGTGATCAAATAGTTGCAATATGAGGGCCTTTTATAGTGTTCTTGATCCATTATGATGGTGACAACTAAGTCTATGGGGTGATCCAGATCAATAACAAGTGCTCCTAGGGTCTAAAAGTAATGTAGGGGTCGTCCAAGAAGTGAAAAATATCTAACTAAGTCGGTTACAAGCTCATAACAGCCAACTGTCCGATTTTCTGTTGATGGGCACCCCTTACGGACCGTAAGGGGGTGGCTTACGGTCCGTAAGCCTTTTGCAGAAGGCAAAAACTCTTGACCTTTCGAGCATTCGAACGGGCAACCAGTGTATTTCGAATTTTAGCCTCAATTATCCGTATGGGGCCTCTTGTTTGGGTCTTGAATAGTTATGTACCCTACCATTTTGAAATGTTTTCTTGCACTTTAAAGGAAAACCATAAACGAAGGTTTATTGTGCATATCCTCCTAGGGTCCCACTGTTGCAAATATGCATCAATTATTATTAGAAATTACCGGATTGAATGTAAATCAGATGTTTGTAATATATGTTAGGGTCTTGGGATTCATAACGAGGTCGTTCAGAGGTATATCTTAACATGACGACACTTCTAAATCCTGCCATACATCTTCAACTAGATCTGGGTTTATATCACTTTTGTCTTACATGACACGTGTCGTTATTTTATTGATCACGAATTTTCGAGGTGTTACATATTTGGACAAGGTTTTGGTTCCCAAATGAGTCAGGTTGTCCAACTGGTCTCGTGGTGCTGTAAAGTTGAATAATCAAAAAAGACCAGATTGAAATTGACTGCTCGGTGTCGTATCTATCTTCTACTCCTTTCTTAGTCGTAATAAACGCGCCGAACACGTCGTATCGGGACCGAGGTTCTGTCAAACTCACCGGTTCCTGGATTAGCAGTGGTATCATAGGTACGGTACCGATTTAATCGATCTAACAATCGGTAAAATCACCCCAAGCTCCTCAATTTTGGGTTAAATGGGAGTTTTGACGTTAAACAGAGAAAATCATCAAAATAAAGGTCAATTCACGGATGGATTTTGGAATTGAAGATATCATTCTGTTTGGAATTGATTCGCGCACAATCATGTGAAGTTTCATCATGAAATTCACACAAATAAAGATTCTAGATCGAAAAAACGTGATTTGGAGTGTTCTTGAGCTGTTAGAACATATTCGATCGGACGACCATTCGATCCATATCACTATCTTGCTTGAAGGCTTATTGAAGGTTTAACTGCTTTCACTCGAATGAGCATTCGATCGGATGACCATCCGATCCACAAAACATAAGTTTATTTTTTTATGTCTTTCGATCGAATGACAATCCGATCGGATGACCCTCCGATCGGATGACCATCCGACAACATGCTATTAGAACAGATGATCAAATGCCTAAAAAAGTAGTTTTTTATCGCAACGACGTGTAGAGTCTCAAGAAAATATTTGGTGATTGAAAATTTTTTCGGGTTTTTAACGACCAAGTTGGGTTGTTCGGGGACACCGTCTAGGGCTTTAGTGAACAAATCTGGTGATGCGATCATGGATTGTGGAAATTAGTAGGGTAGTCATGATAATGGTGCAGAACGTTTATCATCTAGGTTATCTGACTATTTATGTGCCAAAACTAAAAATCCGCAATAGTGAAAAACTGACGTTTTGAGGAAAATTGTCATACTTTCGGCATAGTTGAGTTTTTCACAGATAAAAAAGTACTGAATTGCTCAGTTTGAGGGGGAAATCAGTGAAGAGACGTCCGAATTTGAAAAAATGAGGTGAAATAAAAATTTCAATGTCATATGTTGGAATTCCGGCATTTTTGAAATTCGTGGCATTGCAACAGTATTCGGGTGGTTTCGACTTCAGATTGTCAGGGGGAATGTGAATCTGATCGTGGGTGAAAGCTTCTGAGATCATGATGATCCGAGGTGATGATATCTGATCGTGGACGAAAGCATCGGAGATCTGAGAGTGATCGTGGATGAGAGCTTCTGAGATCTAGATTATCCGAGGAGATGAATCTGATTGTGGACGAATGCTTCAGAGATCGGATTACATTACTAGATGATTTGTTTTCCGATGAAGATTTGCTGATTGTGGAGAATACCGTTTACATGGATCTATCATTCTTATCGGTGCGTTAACGCTGATCACGGTAAACGGGATATCAGATCTTCAGGGGGAATCACGGATTTGAAGTTAACCAGTGGAGTATTTAAAGTTTCTATCAATTGTCGGTTGAGTTTTTGTACATTCTTAGATCGAGCAAGCGGAATGCGAGATCGTGTGCTTACATGTAATATCAAAAACTGAGCTCAGATGCGGTTAAAGCTGAAACAGAGGATGCTGCATTGACTAGTTTCAAATTGGTGATTGTTTGTGAAGGTTGCAGTTTAGCAAATCAGAGGAGAGTCATGAACTGTGCAAAAGACCTGAAGCTTCATTTCAGGGGGAAATAGTGCTGTATTCTGACAGTGCAAACCCGAATGATCAATCAAGGGGGAATCTACTTTCACATTTCAAGACGCCTGATTGAAGTTGCAGAAAAGTTGAAGATTACAGAATATTCAAACACGGCTCCATATTTCTTAAAGTGTAAGAGACGATTCGACAGTGACAGCCGAGGGGGAGTCTGTTGGTGCATATTTCATACGTCTGCCACTGTGCGAATAGCTAGATAGAGCATGTGTTGAATATTGTATAGAATAGAGAAAGTTGGACAGGTTTTAGTATTACAAAAGTCCATCCGGACGGATGACCATCCGGTCGGATGGACAACAGAATAGTCCAAACCCCATCCGGTCGAATAGGTGATATAATGTAAAAGTCCATCCGGACGGATGGACATAGGCTCTTTTGGACTGGATAGGTTGTTGCCTATAAATAGGGATGTGGGGTTACCATTTGGACAAGCTTTTGGTTCCCAGAGGGGACATGCTGTCCAACTTGTCTCGTAGTGCTATAAAGTTGAATAATCAATAAAGATTAGATTGAAATTGACTGGTTGGTGTCGTATCTATCTTCTACTCCTTTCTTACTCGTAATAAACGTGCCGAACACGTCGTATCGGGACCGAGGCTCCGTCAAACTCGCCGGTTCCTGGATTAGCAATCGCCGCCCTCAAATTCATCCTCACCATATCGTTCACGTTCACTGTTTCAATCATTTCAACATTTGTGGATCTAATCCTCAACAGAATTAAACTGTTAATCGAAGGAAACTCAAATGAAATGTTGTTGATTTCGTGGAACACTTCCGTTCACATTTGTCAATAAAGAGGATTAAATTGGATTCTTTTCGTTAGATCTCCATTTTCATGCTCAAATGTTTCATTACCACAATGGTCGAATCTCTCGCTATCCAAAAACACCAACTTTCACCTTCTCTCACTCTAAATCCCATCAACGAATATCTCCGACACACTCCCATCGGTGCTTGGAGAGATTTCAACTCTTCAAAGACTTTACCTATTTGTCAACTCCATATTAAGGGACTGTGGTCGATGGGTGAAGTAAACTTCGAACAAAATATGAGAGCTTGATTCCCATATTAAACATCTATATTACTAGTTTTGATGTTAGAGTTTCGAGAATAATAAAGCTAAATCATGCGAGAAGGAGATGAAATGTGAAATCGAAAAAGATAAATCATACATCAATATTTTAGGTTAAACTTAATCAACTAGGGGTAAACAAGGGGTGGCCATTGCAGTTGATTATGGTGGTTCAATGTTGAAGATGAAGTGCTAGTGGTTCAAGGTTGAAGATGAATAAAAGGATATTAAACTATAAGGACAAAGATGGTGGTTTACTCTTTGTTTATAAACTATAAGTTATTGTATTCTACTTTTGTTTTTAAGAACTGAAAGGGGCTGTTTGTTTAGTTCTTAATTGGGCTCTTAATAGTTCAAACCTTTTACTGGTTCAGCACTTAATGGTTTAGACTGTTTGTTCTGTTAACAGATGTCTTAATGGTTTAGGCATTTGCCTCTGAATGGTTAAGCATTATACTTGAGTCTGAATGGTTAAGACCTCTAATCTGAATATGTCAGACATTTGCCTCTGAACAGTTAAGTATTATACTGGCTCATAATGGTTTAGATGTCTTACTTAATCAACACTCAATGGTTCAGACATCTTACTAGCTCAGCACTTAACCAGTCGAAGTTGCCAAACAACCCCTAAATGATTTGGGGAAAATAACCTTGGGATCTAGAAAACCTAGTTCGGGAACTCTAGTTTGATAGAAGTACAATGATATAGAGTGGTAGAAAGAAACCTACAATAGAAGACCAACGAGGTCTCGTGATACCTCCCATAATCCCACGATTTCAGTGGTCAGCGTGGTCTTCCGCCCTGGCTCAACGCAATCTCTTCCTCTCTATCTCTTTTTCTCCCTCTTTACCAATGTTACACCCAAGAACCCGAATGTTTTACTCACTAGTTTGGCTTCATGTGTCATGGAATGAAAGGTGATAACTAACTTATTTAACTTAGTTAAATACCATACTTCTAATAGTAGAATACAAGGTTTGTGGTAAATGGGTTAAGATGGCAAACATGAGCGACTAAATCTAGCAAGTTGAATTAAAAGTTTATAAAATCAAAACCCTAGTTAGTGTGTGTGTGTGTATGTATGTCATGTTTAGAGAGAGGGGGAACAAGAACTCCCTTGATTCAATCCCTCACAAATTCTCCCAAATCAAGATTAAATTAGGTGATGAAGCTTTGCATGAGTTAGGATTCCTTATCATCTCAACCTCATATACATGTGGTAAGTTGTAATTTTTGATTTGGTGATGATGTATGAAGTGGGTTTATTATAAATTCCTAAATTTTTATGAAATTAAGTTTGAAGGTGTGTTAGAATCACCAAATAAAACTTTAGTTATGAACAATTTCAAGTAATTTGATGTTTTGACGTAAAACCCACTTGGTGATGATGAAGATGGTGACATGGGTGTATCACCATGAGCAATCCTTGTGCAATTCAGATGTATGATATTGTATTGATGAATTCTTGTTAGATAAATTGAGCATGACATGAATTTACTTGATATTTAGTTGTTTTGGATGACTGAAAGTGATAAGTAGGAAGAAGAGCATGAAATACCTGTATATTATGCTTAGAAAGTAGTACGCACACCAAGTGTTTGATAAAATATCTAGGTGACATTACTAGATGAGATTGGATGCAAGTCATGGGTGAAAATGTATAGGATGTGGATATCATGTAATTAGTAATAAACTAAACATGAGAAATATGTTTTTAGAAGGATCACATATGTGAATATAATTAATGGGATGACTTGTTAAGAAGCATGCATTAGGAGCTTGTACTCTATTCTTAAAGGTAAGATGCACCTTATGGGTTTAGTTGTATGTAGTTGAGATCAAGAGGTAATTGGTGACATTGTATTATTTAGCGATATACTAGTAAGGATGATGTTGGGATCATGTTAAATTAATAAATCTTGAATGATGTTGTCGATTGTAGAACCATGAGAATACTAGTATATGTGGAGTTGTATATATGACTAGGTGTGTATAAGTGTATATAACTAGGTAATTATATGGTTGTATGTATTTTACTACATGGGTATGAAATGTTTATGGTGCTATTAGCATGATCGATTACATCGATATGGACATATGTCTAAGTAGATATATTGTATTGTGTATAATTATCTAGTTTCCATATTTATAGGAAAGTTTGTTATGTAATCAACCCTATATAATGAGTCATTATTCTTCAATGAAAAACACACAGAAATATACAAAACCTTTATGGTATGAGAGCTACGATTCTACAAACCATAGCTCAGCCGTTGATGTGCGAAAAATGTATATATTAATTTCAAAACAAGCTTTAAAATGGAATCGCTTTTAAACCACACACAATCAGTAAGTGTACCTGTCGTAGTGTTGTGTAGATGGCAAGACCGGATGTCAATCCATGGACACTATGGGTGAAATTTCGATACTTAACCTCTATAAAAAACCTAGCAAATTTTAATTGGGAATTTTGTGAATCTTTAAAAACCTAATTAATTATGAAAGCAGGAAACAAGAATTTCACACAAACAGCACAAGACAGCAGACGAAATGAAGCAAGCAAGCAAACTTGGAAACTGGATCTAAGATCAAATATGATGAGAAAGAACTACCTAGGTGTCGAATCCCTAGACTTTTCCAAAGCTATTCTGACCACGGTTTCTGACTAAATACCCTAATCCACCTGATAAACCTCCCGCTAGACATGATTAACCGAGTAAGAATGTGAGCAAAATGCGAAGTGCAAAGATGAACCGGCTCGACCTATCGAAACCAAATTCCACGAAAATCAAATCTATGTCCTCTATGGTGTCAAGACCCTAAAATCGTGAAGTAGATAAATTCTTGAAATTTGAAATCCTAGGAAACCCTAGATGTGAAGAAGTAAATGGATCCGAGCTATCGGTCACCCAATGTACCCCCCAATAACTAGCTAATAACCTAGCAAACCTAATTCTTCTCTCGATTCACTAGGCAAGGATGCAAGTTTTAATTAGTTGATTTTAAGTCAAGATTCAATATAAAGACCAATTTCAAGGAAAAATCATGTAAATCGCATAAAATAGTCAAAACCAAGTGAAAATAACATCACAAACATCTAGTTCATCTTAATCTAAGCAGTTTAGAAGTTTAGCTACTCATAATATTCAAGAACATAACTAAATCAAATCTGAAAACAACAGAAATCATGGTTTAAACCGAAATAAATATGATAAACAAAGGTTTAAGGAACCTAATATGCTACAACCATGAACCGAATGCTTCCAAGACCTTTGAACAACTTCTCTAAAATCGTCCTCTAACTGACCTTTGTCGTCTTGTATGCGAGTTATGCAAACCCTAAGGTTGTCAGGTATTAAAAGCTATTTTTTTAGCAAAACCGACCTAGATATGGATCGTATGGCCCTAAGGCTTATGATCCGTAAGCTTAACAAAACTTATGTTCCGTGTCCTTCTTGCGGACGGTATGGCACGAAGGATTACGGTCCGTAAGGCTTCATCAAGACTTCAATTTCCAACAATTTCATACTTCTCACGGACCGTATGGATGTATTTCTTACAGTCCGTAAGACTCCCTGAAAAGTAAATTTCATGTGTGTACATCACTTTCTAACACGATTTTCTGTGCTCTCTCTGCTTCGTCCGTTTTCCTTTGTGTTTACCGCATAATTAATCGGGTTTTCACCAATTCCTACCAATTCATAATTTAACCAAATCAGTATTGAAAACTCGGGAAAACCATACACAAACCACTCAAAATATAGGAAATTTGATACGTAAAATGTGTATAATTCTAAAAACATCAGCCGTTGACATCCTATCTATCTTTTGTTCTCATTTCTTCTCAGCCTATCCACCATAAATGTCACAACCCCCGATCCCTAAATCCCCGGGAATGGGCGGGCGTGATCACAGAGTGTGGTGGTATCAGTTTGTTTAGTCTTGCAGCGGAATTTCATCAGGACCGTAGTTAGGAAATGTTTATCAGAGTAAAACCACTATACTTGATATTAATAAATACATGGGCAAAACCCAAGTTTCTTATTACAATACATTTATAGGGACAAACCCTATTTTATTGAATTTAAAACATCGTTTATTAGGTAACTTTTATAGCCACATTTTCCCAAGCCTTCAGTACTCTCCAGCTGGCTTTTTCACTAATTGGCTGTTCACATTGTGTTACCTGTAACGTGTTTTAAAAACATTTGTCAGTCAGAAATACTGGTGAGTGAATCCCAGTTTAATCAAGAAACATTTTATCAATTAAAACAGTATTGAGAGCGATCACATTGTTTATTTCTACACAATTACTCATTCAGTATTTGCCACTCGACCGGATCTATGGCTATGGTCAAATTACCCATTGGCTAACTCGTCGTCCAATGGTAATGCACTGTCATTCAGACTTACTACTACTCGTAGTAAATTTTGCATACAAAACCCCATAATACCGGCAGTAATTGAAGAACTACAAAGACTCAATCACCGCTTAATTTCATAGTAAAACATTTAAGGTTTGGTAAAACATTACCAAAAACATTAACAAAAAGTGGATAAACTCACATTGCTGTCTTAGGCTTTTCGTAAGGGTTTCCTGGCTATAATCTATAATTTATACAAATGTACATTGATTAGTACCATAACCCTTTGAAATTATTAATGATACCCTCCCCGAGACGGCATTCCAACAACTACGTCGGGCAGAACCACGACAGTTGTTACGGAACCCTAAATCAATCAGGTAGCGTAACTGTTACGAAACTGGGGTTATAATACTTACAATGGAGCAGAACCTCGCTAATTAGGGGTATAATACCCAAATATTATGTCTCTACTACAGAAATTCGAGATTGAGATTGAAATGTGAGCAACGGAAATCGAAAACTGATGCCTGCTATTTATAGTTGTGATATTGAGTCCTGTCGCGGCCCGCGTAAAAGACAAGGGACCCTTACGCGGCCCGCGTCAACATCGGTCAACACACTAGCTTAGCTGGGTCAGCTACTAGACTCGACACGATGTCGACACGTGTCAGCACCGGATGTCTCCGCGTTTCATGATCTGTCGCGGTCCGCGTCAACTTAGACAAGGTCTTACGCGGCCCTCTTGAACTAAGGAAATCAGCGCGGTCAATTCTAGTCTTGATACGGCCCGCGTAAAGTTGAGGTGAGGTCTTTCGCGGCCCGCCTCAACTTACACTTTCAAAATTTTATTTATTTTATATACTATAATGTAATTAAGGCTCGTTTTCACATACGGGGTATAATATAAGACATATTGGGACAATTTATAATATATTAAAGTGTCAAAATATTATGAGGGTGTTGGTTTTACCGAGGGTTGTTACAATAAACCACCATGGCTAAGATGACAGAATCATCTTCTAAAGCACCCAAACCAACTTCCCTATACATAGTCTAGACTGTTACAAATATACATACCAAAATCAGAACCCTAGATGGCACAACCGTAACCTATTCATCCGGGACCAAATTGTTCAATCTTCACGTCGTAGCCTATAAGGTTGCGAACCATATTGATGATACACTAGCCCCCGATAAAACTAATCCTGGTTACCCACTATGGAAAGAGTTGGATGCTCTTGTGCACCAATGGATATATAGTACTGTTTCGGATGATCTTTTGCACTGAATCTTGGAGACTAATTCAATGGCTCGTGATGCATGGGCCAAGTTAGAAAAAATATTTTTAAGCAATAAGAAGGCGAGGGCTGCAACCCTCGAAACCCGTTTCTGCAACCTATCCCTTACAACATGTTCTTCATTGGATGACTATTATCAACAGTTGAAAAGTCTGGCCAATCAACTTGCTGACATAGATCATTCAGTCTCTGATTCCAGACTCGTTCTCCAACTTGTTCGCGGGTTACCCACTTAATACAGTACCACGACCTCCTTCGTCAACACCCGTGATGCAGACTGGGATCTGGCAATTAGCTTGTTACAGGATGAAGCTATTCGGATTGACGCTCAGAAGGGGTCATCAACTTCTGATCTTCTCGCACCAACTATAGCAGTCCCCACCCAACAATCTGCCCAGCCTTTGGGCCATTCAGCACCCACAACAGCCATCGACCAGTCCTAAGACTTAGTTCAGTCTCCACACCAAGGCCAGGGAAAGGGTCGTGGACAAAACAACAGAGGCGGTCAATCCCATGGTGGCCGGTCATACTACGCCATACTACTCTGGGAAAGGGTATTATCCAGCACCAAATTACCCAAATTGGGCCTGGTGGACTCCACCGCCATGTCCTTACCCAACCCAGAATACATGGATGCCCAATACTACTTTCTGACCATAGCAGCCTGCTACTCAGCAACCACAAGCTCACTTTACAGGGTTTCCACAACAGTATCAGTCACCGGGTCTCACTTATGACGCCCTCAGTCCATCCGACTTAAGTGCAGGCTTTGCTTAGATGCAGCTTCATCAACATAATGCTTCTTGGAACCAAGATATCAGGGACACCGGGGCTGGATCACAGGTCACCCGTGATCAAGGTAAAATCATTCTCCCCAATTCATCTATTGTACGCAGTTCAATTTTAGTAGGCAATGGCAATTTTTTACCAATCCAAGGATCTGGTATGTGCTTTCATACATTACCTAACCGTACGTATACCTTACCCAACGTCCTTTACAGCCCTCATATCATTAGAAACCTTATTTATGTTCGTCGTATTGTGCGTGATAATAATGTTTCTATTGAGTTTGACCTGTTTGTTTTTCTTTGAATGACATCATCACTAAACGGACTCTCTCTCGCCATAACATCACCGGAGATCTCTACCCATTCAAACCACCTTAACTGCCTCCTCAAGCTTGTTTTATTGCATCAACTACTCTTCGTTGGCATGATAGGCTTGGTCATCCAGGGGCTCAAACGTTTAAAAGTCGTAGTTTTAATTTTTCTTGTAATAAAGACAATATGTCTAATCTTTGCAATTCTTGTCAATTGGCGAATAGTAAACGTTTACCTTTTCATGCATCTAATTCATTTACTTTTGCTCCATTTTGACATCATACACTGTGATTTATGGACCTCACCTATGCCAAACAAATCCGATTATAAGTATTACATGGTGCTTATTGATAATTTTTCACATTTTGTATGGGTGTACCCGTTGAAATTTAAATCTGAAGCTTTCCCAACCTTTACTAAATTTCACTGACTAATTCTTACTCAATTTAATCAACACATTAATACTTTTCAGTGTGATCTTGGGGGTGAATTTGACAATCAAGCCTTCAAGATTTTTGCCTCTCATCATGGCCTTTTGTTTCGTTACTCTTGCCCACAAACATCTTCCCAAAATGGACGTGCCGAGCGGATGATTCGTCACCTAAATGAAATCATCTGAGCCTTGTTAATCCATGCCAATCTCCCACCAAGCTTTTGGTTCGAAGCCATACATATCGCCACATACCTTCGCAATATTCTCCCAATCAAACGGTTAGACCTTTATACGCCTACCTTTGCTCTTTACCTCCGCCATCTAGACTACGAGAACTTACGTGTGTTCGGGTGTGCGTGCTACCCTAACACCTCCGCCACTCAGCCTCATAAGCTTCACTCATGGGTTATTCGGTGCATTTTCCTCAGTTATCCTCCTGATTTTCGAGGCTACAGGTGCTTTGATCACATGAACGTTATAACTATAACTCTTTTACATTATCCGGAGTTCCGTACAATGAGTCTATGAACCCGATTCCCGGTATATGTTAAACTTATTTATTTCAATTAATTTTACGTAATTGAACTTTATTAGCACAATTTCCTTACACGAAATTGTTCCCATTAGGCCTAACTTAAACCAAGTCTTATGCCCATTAACCCGCGTCCCCGTTTCTTGGTTAGCGCACTTATGAGAAATTCTACCCATTACCCGGATTAAAATACCGTTGTCTATACTTATGTAACCAGTCCATAATGAAATAAATCCTGATTTTGACCCGTTAGTCTACATAGCGAAAACCTTCACTTCTAAATAACCAAATCCTAATAGGCTTCGATTATCATGCTTAAGCGACTAGCACATAACTTTGATTAAATAATCTAAGAATTGATTCGGAAATCACTTACTTAATACTACTTATTTGATATCATCCTCAATAAAGCATTTCAACATAACCTCTAACAATTATCATACAACTAATTTCATTACTACTAAAGAGGGAGTCCGGGAGTTTACTTACCTTTCGCATCCATATTTGCATTCGCTTCCCCATGTCCTCTAGACCCGTTAGCCCTTCATGCTTCCATCCATCTTGATATGATACCTATACTTTCATTTCATTGCATCCACATTCTTGTTAATATATAAAATTATATATATGAACGATCATATCATTTTACATTTCACATTCGACTTTCATTAACGTTTCATCTAACATATGGTATACTCATAATGCTATAATCATTCAACCATATGAACTATATCTAAGTCGCACTTCTCATGTTGATTTACTATCCAATACCTCATTCAAGATTAGCTCATTTACATAACTCTACCATCTCTACTTGCTAGTAAGTTCATACGCTTCATATCTATTACGTGATCATTTACTAATCATGTCCAACGCTTAATTCCACCTATGGCGTGCGTGACCTTCAAGCATATAATACTACCTTCTAATGCATGTTTCTTACTAATTCATTTCATCAACTGATTTCCCAATTGTTCTCCATGTAAAACACATTCTTTATGCTAATCTATTATATATTACATCATTATCACATTCTACATATATTATCCATCATGTGCATACAATTCCTACTATTTTTGTCACTTAGACATTTTATCAAACACTTGGTGTACATACAACATACAAGGCACAATGTATAAGTATTTCATTGCATACTCTTCCCAATCCTTAACATATATCACCAATTTCAACTAGAATCATATATTTTTCATACTATATCCAAATTAACTAAATCTACTCGTTACATACCACATCACACATCAACATTTCACAATTATTGAACATGTATGATCATCTTTATCATCATCTTTACTACTATAAGTGGGTTTCTTCTCAAACCTTCAATCCAATCAATTTCAAGCATAAAAAATCTTCTATATGATGAATCTAACTCACATACAAGTTCAATTTCATATAATTTTACGGATTGATTAAAACCCACTTCATCAACATACATCAAAACATAAAATTTAACTTACCTTATGTTCAAACCACTTAGGTTTTGGAGTAACTAAGCTCATGCATTCGATTTGTGTTTAAAACCATCACCAATTTGCTGAATCTTGAGTTCAATTGATGGAGAAGGGTTTTTCCCTTTTCCCTTGCCCGCTGCTCGCGACATACCCCCACCAAAACACTGGTTTTTTCATTTTTCTTATGTTTAACATCACAATTTACATATTCAACCCCTCGAGGTTGCTTTTGTGGTCATTTATGTTGTCATTCTTATATAAATTTTTCATTCTTTATACACTTATATCATATTTATTAGACTTAACTAATTAAATTAAACTCTTAAATACCAAAATAATCTATTATAAATTTTTGGGTGTTACAAATCTACCCCCCTTAAAGGAGGTTTCGTCCCCGAAACCTTTCTCATACCTACTCTTATCTTTTCATTGTACTCACTCAAAGTGCATATTACGTGCTAGCTACATTCGGGATCTTGGCTAAATATTTCATTCACAAACAACATAATTGTACGCATTGTTCCTACCTTCTTGAATTAAGTAATTTACTTTCACATACACGTAATTGATCGGAAATTTATCTCGGGTCCTTATTAGTTTCATTACACTTTATAGTGTTAGTTCCTAGTACACTTCATTACTAACGGTTCGTTCACCATTCTATCGATTGCACCGCCTATGTTTTATGACTTGTATCTTTCCTTCTAATAAAACATAATACACTCATGTTTCTACTTATTCGTAATATTTCAATTCATTTCATTTTATTCCTATATCATCTGTAGGATCGTTTACGGACCCGAACGAGTCGATCAGAAGAGTTTTTCTCAATACGAAAGGCAGAAACAGACGTATTGAGTTCAATTCAACAAGATGTACTCATTAACTGTCGATAGTATTGATTTGATGACAATTTACAGCGAGATGACACTTCGGCAGCAGTTCGGTACTGAAACCAGAATCATTACAAATGAAATCAAGACACCACTATTTATAGGAGAGTTAATTCCGTTTGAACTGGCTCAAAGGAAATCACTTTCATGCGGAATTAGTTTCAAACGGAATTAACATGGTAATTTCGTTTGAAACTGTCATGACACTTTCAAGCGGAATTATAATATCTAATTCCGTTTGAACTTTCCTCTCATCCTATTTTTGATATTTTCTCGTATAACGTGCCCTGATCTATCTAAATACAAACAAGACTCGATACAAGACGAAGTCGACAGACGCATGCACCAACAGACTCCCCCTCGAATGTTGACGAGTCTTAAGTGTCGAGTCTTCGCATCTTCAGACTCCTCTTTTGAAGTATCTGACACTGTAAGTATCCTCAATTCTCTCTCTTTTCTCTATCAGCACCAAAAGATAACCTCCTCCTCTCTGGCTCTATCTTCTCTTGATCAGATCTCTTGATTCCTTAAGTTCATCAACATCAGCAATCTCAGGATCAGAACCTGGCTCTTTGACATTCAGACTCCCCCTTTCAATAAGCTGGAATTGCAATCTGACTTCCACAGGTTGAAGATCGTGACCTGGCTCACATCCTGCTCTGGATCGAAACCTAGCTTTTTATCTGTTTATCCCAAAATCTGTAGTTGGCTCTACTTTTCCTGTACAAATCTCTACCCAAAAATAAGTTTCACAAATTTAAAATTTGACAAATTTACACTCTGCTAACCACTTGTAAATATAATTCTCAAAATGATTTAACATTATAAACTCTGATGAACCACTTGAAGGAATTATTGAATCAATGAATGATTTTACAATGTTAAACTTTGATGAACCACTTGAAGAAATATCATTTTTCTTTACAAAAACACACTCTCCCAAACCATTTGTTCATCATGTCTAGCACTTGGAATTTTGAAAATCAGCTCTCCATCACCAGTTGTCGAAAATCTTTTTGTATTTTTCAAAATTAATGCTAAAACATAGTGAAAATCTTTTTGAATTTTGATTTGAAATGCAATGCAGAGAAGAAAAATTTACAGACAATAATTTTGTGAGTTTGTGTAAGAGGATCATATCAGTTTATGAGACAAATCACCAACACCATTAAGCTTTAAACATTTTAAGTTCTAAATGATTCACGTAGATTGTCAGTATACTGATCCACTTAAATTTTCACACAAAGTTTAACTGTTTCAAGATACGAGATTAATGTCTTAGAGACTTAAACTTAATCGCGTGTCCCACCTCAGAATATACTCCCGTATCCAGATCCCAATATTCAGTCTTACAGGTGAGTATACCTAGATGATATCTGTAAGGGATTAAATTGCGAAGACCGTGAGAGCTCAGGTCAGAACTTCCGTTCAGCAGAGAGATGACGGCTTCGACTTTTGGTGGGTCCCCTTTAGAGGATCTTTTTTACAACTGCACATGATTTGCATTTTGCAATGTTTTATCATTTTTTATGCTGAGGGTGGGCTATATTTCAAGCAAACGTAAAGTATTCTCCGAGGACTAGGCCATTGCTTCCGCAAAATCAGAAGTCCCGGGATAATACCCCAGATATCACTAAGCATAAAGACCTAGTATCTCAGAAAGAGGGACCTTTCAAACAAGATTTCATGGGTTACCCATATATCCGAGAGATGTTACCCACGATATAAGCAAGTTTGAATTTAGGTTTATATCTCGTCACAATCTACTAAATGTGCAAAAACCTACTGGCACAACATCAGTGAGACCGTTTATTACTTTTTGACTTTCCAATTCTTTAGCATTTTGTGATCGTCCACTGATGTACTATCATTTCCTCTTTTTACAACAAAACTCATTTTTGATTTTATCATGTTTTTGGCATTTTCAATTTTTCTAATGTTTTTGGATTTTCTAAAATACTTACTCCCCCTGAAATTCAAACACATTTAAAGAAATTTGAAAAACAAACTATACAAGTAAAATAACAACTGATATCGAATCACTTCAATTCGCCATCCATTTGGCATAAACAATCAGAACTCCCCCTTTCAACAAACTATTTTCCCATTGTGATTTCAAAACACTTAAGTTTGTTTTAATCAAATGGTTTTTCCGGAAAATAAGTTTTGTTGATTGATTTTACCACTTGTAGGTTAGGGGTTCATCACATTGTTTTTCAAAATACCACTTGTAAGAATGGTCCAATCAAGTTCAACCTAATGACCTTGATTAACCTATTTATAAAATCACAACCTCTTTTTCAACCACATGGCTTACCAACCAATACCACTTGTAGGTTGAATTCTCAAGATGCCGATTCCTACTCCTCACTTACCAACCTGGGAGTTCCGGCAAGTCATACTAGTGAACAATTTTCAATTTTTCAAAAACAATATAAAATGATGCCGATTCATGCTCCACGATTACCAACTTGGGAGCTCCAGCAAGTCCAGATTTTTACTGATCATAATAGGTTCCATCCCAGTCACAAACCTGAGATGAAACACCCTTACCTGGTTTCTTCAATTTTTTCTCATAAATTCTTTCACCCCTTTGACCTTCCCATCAACCATTTTACCAAAAATATGTTGCACTTTAGAATTAAACACCTTTTCAACATCAAATTCTTTCTTTTCAGAATATAATTGATTTGAAATTTCAACCTTACCAACCTTTTGTTTAAAGTTTTCAGCCTTCAATGCTGGAAAGTTGACATTATCCATTGGAGGAACCGAATTCTCACTTTTAACCCCAATTTGTGGCTCTTCTGACTTTGTGGAATCAGATTCATCGCCAGACAATAGCTCCTCTGATTTTGACGAATCAGAATCATTGCTAGAACTATCATCAGATTTCTTAACAACCCATTTTTGGTTGTCACGATTTGCCCTTCTCTTGTAAAACCTGTTCGAACATTCACCAATTTCAAATTTCAAATTTTTGAAAAGTTTAGTTCTCTCAATTGGTGGTTCAAACACAACCTCTTTATCTTTCAGTTTAGAAACTCCCTGTTTAGTTTGATTTTCCTGTGAACATTTCATGCCAATATGACCACTTTTTCCACATTTGAAACAGGTTCTAGTTTCCTTCTTCTGATCAACAGTCTGCATCTCTTCTTGCTTTTTCGCAAGGAAATCTCTGTTCGACTGTTTTCTGAATAATTTTTCTTTTTCTTCTTCAGAAGATGTACCTGAAACAAATATCATTTTTGATTTAAAATCTCGAACATATTTTTCATTTTTATGATTTTCTGGTGGAATAAAACCTAATCCTTTCTTTTCGTAATTACCGTTATGATTTGGTTTCTTTTGAAAACCATAACCAGAACTATAACCCTTTTTCTTGTTTAAACGTTGTTGAACTCTTGAGGTGTAAGTTTTAGGTTTATCATTAAGATTTACATCTTTTATTTCTGAAATATTAATTTCTGTTAGTTTGAAAACCTTTTTGATTAGTTCAGTTTTGACACCTCTTATTGGAAATTCCTCATCAGAATATAATTTGTCAGAATCATTCAAAGTATAAGCCACTTTAAATGTTTCATCATTCAAATTAGATTTTGATAACAGGAATTCTTTATTGTAAACTCTTTTGCCCTGTTTGACGGTTTGACTTGGAATGTTGGACTCAGACTTTGACTATGACATAAACTCCGACTTTGACTCCGCAGTTTCATCGTTATCTAACACATGATCCACGAATTTCTTCATCAATTGAGATTGTTGATCAGTGTCAGACGATGTAAACGTAACATCAATATTTTCTGGCAGGTTAACTGAAGACTCCGACTCCCACTGTAAATTTGTTGCCTTTTTTACTCTTTCTGAATTTGGATTTCGTGGAGAATATCCATTTTCAAGTGGGGGTGGACACTTGTTGTAACTGACACCTTGTTTCTTACCAGATGTCTTTACGTTAGTATCCTTCTTCTTTTCTTTCTTCTTTTTAGAAATCTTTTCTTTAGATACCTTCTGTTCTTCAGTTACTTCATCATCCTCAAATGCCTTCATCCCTTCAACAGTTGGACAAATCCTGTCAATGACATAAGAAGTACATGAGTAACTTTTTAACAATCGATAAACTCTTTATGTTTCAATTCTTTGAGTTTCTAGTTTTTGTTCCAAAACAACACACTTCTCAATATAGTTGTTCACAACTTTCTGCTTTGTCATGAAAGCTCCCTGAAGTGTCTTCATTGTTGTTGCCTGTTCATCACTGGATTCATTGTATTGATTCATAGCTTTGTTCAGTACATCATAGGACTCCTTCAATCTGTTCAAGTTGTGAATCAAAGTACTGTTTTGTTTCTTTACAACTTCACAATTTTCACAAATCACCGGAACATTTTTAGCTTTAGCTTCTGCATCAACTTTGAAAACTGGAATTTCTTTCACTTTCCTTTTGATCACTGGAGTTTCTTCATCATCACTGCTGACTGGTGTTTTGACCTTTTTCTTTTTCTTTTTAGCTTTTTCATCTTCACTATCACTTTCTGCCATCATTTTTAAATGAGCTGCCATTCTTTTTGCATAATAATCATTATCATCATCACTATCTTCTTCAACTCGAGCAACAAACGCTTTATGATTTGAAGTTTTATTTGGATCATAATCATCCCAATTGCAATTTGCCCAGCTAAAACCTTCTGGCAACTTTTCATCATCATGATTGATTAGGCATGCTTTATTGTCGGCTGAAATATATTTGTCCCGGCTGAAATTTTCTTGATTCCCCAAACATGCTCTCTTAGATGATTCTTCAATCTCCTTCCTGCCATGAGCAGTTTGCATCTGTTGTTGATGTGGCTGTTGAGCAACTTGATGATAAATCGATTTCCGATAGTAATCATTGTTGTTGAACGGATTTTGAGCTCCACTTGCTTCGCGATTAGTGCACTCCCTCTTGAAGTGTCCTTTTTCCCTGCAACGAAAACAAGTAACTTTAGATTTATCAAAACCTAAATTAGAAACACATGCATCACGGAAATCATATCTTCCCGTAATTTGTTTAAACTTTTTGGCTCTCCTCAACACACTTGCCAAACACCATTTTATATCCATTAATTCCATCTCTTCAGCATCTATTTGATCGTAATCCTCTTTTCTCAACATTGGATTCCCGATCTGACCTGCCACTAAACTTCCATAGGACTCCAAAACAATTCCCAACAAAGACATGTGACTTTTTGCAACCTCTTCCGAGTAATTTTCATCATTCTCAAGATTTAACACGATGTTGCATTGTAATCTCTTGCCATTCTTGGTTGTGGAAAAATTTGGATCAAATGATGAATATGAAGAAAAACTTGTGTTGTTGTTTGATCCTTTGGATGAACTTCCTGATGAACTCTTTGCATTGAATGCAGTCTCAACCTTTGGTGACATGTTGGTAGTTTTGTCATTCAATCCTGCTTTGTAATAAAGCCCAATGTCTTGTTCACCATCAAAATCTTTCATTCTTAAGACCTTTCTCTGTTCCATCTCCTGAGCCTCAATCTTTTCAATAAACTTGCTCAGTGTTAGATTGCTAAACCCTTTCTTGTTCCTTAGCATCATGAGATATGTGCCCCAAGTCTAGTGTGGCAATGCATCAGCTAGCTTTTCAATCAATTCCTCATTATCTTTATTGATGCTCAACCTCTTCATGTTTGCTAATAGATTGCAATATCTTTCTATGATCTGCTTTGTGTTTTCATTCTTTAAACCACGAAATAAGTCGAATTCTTTTTTCAAAAACGATTTTTTGTTCTTGACCATCTCTTGGCTTCCAACAAACTTCGATCTTAAAGATTTCCAGATTGAATAAGCACTTCCATTATGTTGCAATAAAACCAAAATATCTTCTTTCACAGCTTGTTGTAAAAGACTTAACATCATCTTTTCATTTTTGTATTTCTTTTTATCATCAGCACTCATATCTTTAATTGCAATCTCCTCTTCATCATCATTCATTGGTCTAACATATTTCGTTTCAACACATTCCCAAGCATCCAAATAATTTGCTTGAACCCAGTTTTCAAAACGTCCTTCCCAACCTTTATACTCCTCCATGTTCATTGTCACACCCCTATTTTCCACGTGTCACCGGTGGACCCGGTGGGGAGTATAGTGACGTAGTTGGTATCATCATAGACAAACAACACAATATATAAATGCACAGCGGAAGCAAAGATAGATTCATTTCAACTTTAATAAAATGTAATATTAAATATCACGAGTAGTTGAAACGGATCCACAGGCGGATCAAAATAAAAGAAGATATTGTTCAACAGCTTTATTAACATCCAAGCTTGCGAGACTCATTGTGGACGCTTAGAAGACAGCCAGCCTAGTACGAATAGTACCTGCACTTATCCTTCTTGGAAAAATACGTTAGTTTACACTGGTAAATACAATTTAACTGACTCATTTTGAAAAGAGTTAAAAATTGATTTGAATGCACGTGGCCCAAAACATTTTATAACTTGGGATAATTATACAATATAATCTTGTAAGGGATTTACATGTTACTTATGCGTTCAGTAGCCCGATCTGTAGACCGGGTTAAACATTAATAGACACACCACAGTATTGAGTCATGCACTGAAAGGTGTACGCCTACACCCCGTGCTCAGGTCGTGGCCATCTCGTAAGATGATGCCAAGGATATCCGGGACATGGTCATTAACCCCCCAAAGGCTTTAAGCAAACAAAACACATTCAAAACATAGCATATCAATAAATCTAACCTCTATTCGATTAAAGAATTCAATGCCGGACCAAGCGGTATTTTATATACCGTACCCCAAGCCCGTATAGGGAAAGTATTTACCTTGGTAAGTATCAATCACAATAAGCAAATTGCAAGTAGCTTTTACTGGTGCTCCAAATCTGGAACAAAGGTTTATAATAACCTATTAGATTTCTAACGGGTCTTTATTTAAGCTTAAGCTTAGACCGACTAGTTTTAAGGACGAAACGGTTCAAACGCACGATTAAGCGAAGACCGGATAGAATGTGATTTAGACCCGACAAGTTTGAATACTTGTATAATATGGGTATACTAAATACATTCTGGATTTTGAGACAAAGATGATAAGGTTTGACCCGTTTCGGTCAATTTATGCAAACTAGTTACATAAACCGAACCGAGCGCGAAAAGGGCGTCACGGGTAACCATAAGAGTCATATGCAAGTTCCCTGAGTTAATATACTTTAAATATGTTGTGACATCAGTAAGATGTCTTCTATTATGCCCCAAATGAATTTAAACTCAACTTATGCCTTGTAAGGGCATTTTAGTCATTTAAAGATTATAAAAGAGTTAAATTTGTAATCTGAGTTACAGGTCTGATTTATACAGTAAATACACTTAATTTAACATGTTATAACAGTAGGGTATGACCTATATGTGAAACTTATCATTTTAAAACCAAACTATGCACCTTAGGGGTATTTTGGTAATTTCACAAGGGCTAAAAAGGTCAAAACTGGAAACCTGAGTTTATAAACTTTTACTTACTGTTATTATATAAAAATATGCTAAAAATATCACTAGGTATCAACCTTATATGTTAAATATGGTTTTAGCACATACTATGCGTTAAAAACGCTTAAAAAGGCGATTTGGAGCCATTTCCGGGTTTTTAAAGGAAAGCTGATATTTTTATAATTCTAGATGGCTCAAAATATTTTATTTAACAAATAAAATCAGTAGAAAAAGGTTTGGGGTCAAAAGGATTTGTAAAACTCATTTTATGGCTTAAAAGGGCAAAATCGGTATTTACCGAATTAAACTTAGAGACCTATGTTATGCTCAGCCAAAAATTAAATAAAAATCTTCAAAAATCCCAAAATATTATATTACATCAGTGGGTAAAAAGTTTGATATCAAAAAGTGGGTTTAAATAGGTTATATGCTAATTACGCCGTTTAAGTAACATAAAGCTTTCAAATTACGCTAATGAGCATATCTCTTAATCTAGACCTCAAACTGATGTCAAATTTTAGGTGCAAGTTTATAAATCAGTAATTAAGGTTTCTACTCTTTTACTTTTTCAAAAACCACGTTTTATAGTCAAAAGGGCATAATAGTCAACATTTAAGCATTAATCGGAAACATGCATGTGAATCGGATAAGTATTGAACCAAGTTGTATAATCTCAGAGAGTTATACTTATATGAAACCTGGTCCAAAATAAGCTCTAAGGCAGATCTTAAACATGCACAAACGGATCAGAACTGATAGTTAAAGCAAAAGTCAAATTATGCGACTTTCGGGTCCGATCCGGGTTTAAACTGAAAATTGTCGAGTTGAACATGTTGAGACATGTTCTTACATTATTTACCAAGTTATTTTAATGATCAAACAGGTTGCATGCACCCTACATTGCTAATTATGCTTAAATTTGCAAATAATCATTCTGTTGACTTTTTAAAGCAAGCTTTGACTCGACAATTAACATAGTTAGAGTGGGAATCTGAAAATACCCTTTTAAGGGTTTCTTACCCACATAAATACCTACTTGTAGGTACTTTTAATTCGAGAAATGATAGAGCCAATTTCATTTAATTACGAAGTCAAACTTAATTTACGACGGTTTGACTTTTGATTAATTAACTAAGCTAGAACGAATTAGAAAGGGTTAGGAATACTTACAAGAGTCCTAATTGAGAATAGAGAGCACTAGAAGGCCTGAGGTTGATCAGAGAAGCTCCAGAAGTGGGTCTTGTGAGTTTTGAAGATGTAAGAACAATGTTGCTACACTTCAAGTTCCTTTTATAACAATTTTGATCTCATTTGATGCTGCCACAAGGGTCTAGGGATGTTGTAAGATGTGTCCAAGTGCCCCCCTATGCATGTAAATCCATTGGAGAGCCCCAGGTATCGAACAACAGCTGTTAAGCATCGAAATCAGATTTGTAACTGACATCTGTTCGCTGTTTGTCGCTGGCAGCTGGTAGGCGGGCCGCGAGACCCCTTACGCGGGCCGCGTACAAGTTGGCAACCAGCCAAACAAGTTTCTAACATTTACAATTCAGTCCTTGGTCCTTTGTAACGTGGTTTTGGCTATTTATTTTGCACTCTTGACCCTCAAACCTAATTTTTAAGGGCCTTAGGACATTTACAAACTTGGGTAGGTCCTTGGTTAACCTTGTGCTTACCCGAAAAGTCACGAAATTCAACGTTAACATATGTAACCCTTCGTGCACGGTTTTGATCATAACTTTCTCATACAATAACGAAACCTTATGAAATTTTTATCACATATTCTAGTGAGTATATTTTATCATTACAAAGCTTTGGGTTTTCCAAAAGGTCACTCAGAGGTATACTTTCAACATGTTGACACATTTAGCCCCTGTAGTTTGTAATTCCTCACTCTCTTTCATTTTCCGCTTCGTATGATCCATGATTTATCTGTTTAAGATTATAAACACCATGTAGGGTTATTGTAGGGCCTATTTATCCATTGTTGACACTTTGGACCCTTATATTCACATAGTTTCACTGTTTGTCCATTTTAGTCCCTCCAAAGTACTTTTTCACATATTCAAGCCTATAACACGTGTCAATACATTATTGGACGTAAATTTTCGAGGTGTTACATCCTCACCCCCTTAAAAGAAATCTCGACCTCGAGATTTACTGAAACAAATGAGGGTATTTTTCTTTCATCGTGGATTCTACCTCCCATGTGTATTCGGGACCTCTACGGGCATCCCATTTGACCTTTACAATAGGCACATGCTTTCTTCGAAGCTTCTTTACCTGTCGATCCTCAATCAACAATGGTTTTTCCACAAATTTCAAGCTTTCATCTATATGCACATCCGTATGTGGTATGACCAGTGATTCATCAGCGAAACACTTCTTTAGATTACAGATGTGAAAAACATTGTGGATAGCACTGAGTTCTTCAGGAAAGTTTAACTTATAAGCAACTGATTCGATACGTTCGATAACCTCGAAAGGTCCTATGTATCTCGGGCTTAGCTTGCGTTTCTTACCAAATCGCATCACCCCTTTCCAAGGTGATACTTTAAGCAATACTTTGTCACCTACTTCGAAGTGAAAAGACTTACGCTTTAGATCCGCATAACTTTTCTGCCTATCCCTGGCAGCTTTCAAACGATCGCGAATCTGGACAATCTTGTCCGTCGTTTCAAAGACCAAATCAGGTCCTGATAATTGAACGTCTCCTACTTCCGCCCAACAAATAGGTGTTCTGCATTTTCTACCATTTAATGCCTCAAAGGGCGCAACCTTAATACTAGTATGGTAGCTATTGTTATAGGAGAACTCGACCAATGGCAGATGCTTATCCCAACTGCCACCTAAATCAATCACACATGCACGAAGCATGTCTTCCAATGTTTGGATGGTACGCTCACTCTGTCCGTCTGTCTGTGGGTGGTAAGCCGTACTAAAATTCAAGCGCGTGCCCAGCGACTGTTGAAAACTCTTCCAAAAATGAGAGGTGTATCTCGTATCTCTATCCGAGATAATTGACAATGGCACGCCATGCAACGCTACAATTTTATCTACGTACAATTGAGCTAACATGTCTGAGCTGTAGGTTTCCTTGATGGGTAGGAAATGTGCTGACTTTGTCAGTCTATCCACTATGACCCATATAGTATCGTTTCCCTTTCTTGTCTTTGGCAACTTGGTGATGAAATCCATTGTCACCATTTCCCACTTCCACGTGGGAATTCCAGGTTGTTGTAACAAACCTGATGGCTTTTGATGCTCAGCTTTGACTTGCGCACAAGTCAAACATTTAGCTACATAGGCAGCTACAGACTTTTTCAAACCAATCCACCAGTAGTTTGCTTTTAGATCCTGGTACATCTTATCAGCTCCAGGATGAACGAAATATTTGGAACTGTGGGCTTCCTGGAGGATAACATCCCGAAGTCCTCCATAAACTGGAACCCATATTCGTCCATTCAATCTAAGCATTCCGTCTTTGTCATAGGATAACTGTTCCTCAGTTACTCCTAGCTTTTCTTCAGGATAGTTAGCTTCCAACACAGCTTCCTTCTGTGCTGCTAACACCCTTTCATTCAAACTATTCCTTATTTCAATGCGCTTGGCATTGATTCTTATTGGCTTCACTCTTTCTTTTCTGCTTAAGGCATCAGCAACTACATTTGCCTTGCCTGGATGGTATTTTATCTCACAATCATAATCATTTAGAGTTTCCATCCAGCGTCGCTGCCTCATGTTCAAGTCCTTCTGATTGAACAAATGTTGAAGGCTCTTGTGATCTGAATAGATCACACATTTGGTACCATACAAGTAGTGTCTCCAAAGTTTTAATGCAAATACAACGGCACCCAGTTCCAAGTCATGGGTGGTGCAGTTCTTCTCATGCACCTTTAGCTGTCGTGAAGCGTAGGCAATAACCTTGCCTTTCTGCATGAGTACACAGCCCATGCCAGTGTGTGATGCATCACAATACACTACGAATTCTTCTATACCATCGGGCAATGTTAACACTGGTGCATTGCTCAACTTTTTCTTCAGAGTGTCAAAGGATTCCTGCTGCTTAGGGCCCCAATCAAACTTAACCTTCTTACGTGTCAACGAAGTTAGGGGCGCAGCAATCCTTGAAAAGTTTTCGATAAAGCGCCTATAATATCCTGCTAAACCCAGAAAACAGTGAATCTCAGTAGGCGTTTTGGCTCTTGCCAATTCATAACTGCTTCCACCTTAGCGGGATCCACTTGGATACCACGTTCACTTACCACATGTCCAAGAAATTGGACTTCTCGGAGCCAAAATTCACACTTCAAAAATTTGGCGTAGAGTTTCTCATGATGTAGAAGTTTGAGAATACAACGAAGGTGTTTCTCGTGATCAGCTTGGCTCTTCGAATAGATGAGAATGTCGTCAATGAAGATGATGACAAATTTATCTAAGTAAGGCTTGCAGACGCGATTCATGAGATCCATGAATGCGGCCGGTGCATTAGTGAGCCCAAAAGGCATCACTAGAAACTCGTAATGTCCATAACGAGTCCTAAATGCAGTTTTGTGTACATCTTCATCTTTGACCTTCAACTGATGATAGCCTGATCTCAAATCGATCTTAGAGAAGTAACTTGCCCCTTGCAATTGATCGAACAGATCGTCGATCCTGGGCAAAGGATACCTATTCTTGATAGTGACTTTATTAAGCTCACGGTAATCGATGCACAGACGCATCGATCCATCCTTCTTCTTGACAAACAAAATCGGCGCTCCCCAATGAGACGAACTAGGTCTAATAAAACCTTTGGCTAGCAGATCATCTAATTGCGTTCTTAACTCCTTCATCTCCGTTGGTGTCAATTCGGAATTCCACTTGCCTATCTGGTGGTAAACCAGGTAGTTCTTCGGGAAAAACTTCAGGATATTCCGAAATGATAGGGATGTCTTCGATCTTGGGCTTTGGCTCATCAATAGTAACTTGTGCCATATAAATGACACAACCCTTCTTCAAGCATTTAGACGCCTTGAGCATGGACACTTGCTCAGGTAATCCATGCTGGGTATCCCCTTCAATGGTAAGTGACTCACCAGACGGAGTTTTGACTACTACTTGCTTTCTGCTGCACATAATCTGGGCTTGGTTATGCGATAACCAATCCATACCTATAACTATATCAAAGCCGGCTTGCTTAAAGGGAAGTAAGGACAAAGGAAAAAAGTAATTCCTAATGGATATAACACATCCATCTAACACAGTTGAGGCGGTTTCTATGGTTCCATCAGCTAATTCCACCTCATATTTCACACTTAAGGGTTTTACAGGCAATTTTAACAACTCACAAAACTTATTATCCACAAAAGACTTATCTGCTCCAGAATCAAACAATACTCTAGCAAAAACATCATTTACGAGAAAAGTACCTGTGATCACGTTGTCATCCTGAACAGCTTCCTTAGCGTCCATCTTGAAGACCCTCGCATTGGTCTTCTTCCCATCCTCGGCTTTCTTGGCGTTCTTTGGACAATTGGACTTAATGTGCCCTTTCTCATTGCAACCGTAACATGTTGCATCTTTCAGCTTCTTACACTCCAAAGTCTTATGATCCGTAGATTTGCAAATTCCACAGGGTCTCGTGTGAGACTGGGATTTTGACTCAAGTCGACACCTCCCAAAATGGTTCTTCTTACAAGTTTTACATTTGGGCTTATCCCCCGATTGTTGCCCATGTTCTTAAATCCCGACCCTTTCTTGTGGTCGTTACTTCCTCGGTGTCTCTTATCTGATCTTCGTGAGGTATCGTCCTCACGCTTCCTCTTACCTTCTTCTGAGTTCCAGAGTGCTCTCAACCTGACTACGTCCAAGGTAAGAGATAGAGATAGATCAGCTGCTGATCTGAAGGTTGCAGGCCTTGATGCCTTAACACTTGCTTTAATTTCAGGGGCTAAACCCCCGATGAAGCGAGCAATCCTTTTAGGTTCTGGGGTTACCAAGTACGGAACCAACCTAGATATGGTATTGAAAGTGGTGAGGTATGCTTGGCAATCTAAATTCTTCATCACCAATGATAAGAAATCTGATTCGATCCTTTCAACTTCGTGTTGTGGGCAATAATTCTCTTTAATAAGAGCAACGAACTGATCCCATGATAAGTTGTAGAGTGTGATCTTTCCAGCGGCTTGGTTGAGTGACTTCCACCACGCCAGTGCTTCTCCCTTGAACGACTGGGATACATATTTCACTACATCTCTTTCAGCACAACCGCTGATGTCCACTACCGTATCCATTTTGTCCAACCAGGTCATGCAATCGACCGATCCTTTCTCCCTAGTAAAGTCTCTGGGTTTACAAGAAACGAAGTACTTGTAAGTACATGACTTGGTATGAGGTTTAGCATCAAACTCTATCTTCTTTGAGGGAACACTGTTTTGATTTGATAAGTGTCGATCATTATCCTTCTTGGGTCCATCCTTTTTAGAAGGTGGTTTGCTATGACCTTCAGAGTGAACCTTTGGCTTGGAATGTGGTGCAGATCGGGTCCTACTCTGGGTCCCGCTTTCTTCACTATACTGCCTATTTATTGCCTTGGTAACAGCATTATCAACTAATGCTTGTAGTTCCGCACTAGTTACCAGTACTTTAACATTTTCAGGGTTTTCCTCTGGACGACTGTTTATTTCTTCAGACTTGGCCATGTAGTTTTAATTTCTACATAAAGAAATAAGGACAAGGTCTATTTAGAATCCTAAACAGTATTATCGTTCTTGACGATTTATTAACCATGGTTTTAATAGCCATACTAGTTAATTTATTCAATAATTCCATTCGGGGTTTTTACTAGTAATCTTTTTAGAATGAAATATAATATTGGCATAATAGGCCTATTCACGTAGACAAATTTCTAAATTACAAATTTTGATCTTATAGGATTAAAGTTTGAATAAATAAGACAAATCAATCCCTTTCTTGGCAGGGAGTCTATAAACTACAGCTGCCTTTTGTTTTATATGACATTAATTATAACCCGTAGGCATTTTGTCACAAACCAATATATATAAAAACATAAATTTGGATAACTTATTAAAAAGGGTGACATGTGTGATTTTGCGGATCACACTAGCCAAGAATGTTAACATGTTTGCAGATGTTAACAGAGATTTGAATCTTTTTAAACAGGTTCTACCATATTGGCCAGGTCTTTAATATGACATTCAAGCTATGTTTTACCTTTTTAAGATTCTTATTATTAAAATGGTAAATTAAAATAATAAATGTTATTTTTCATTTATTCATATATTATATTCATGCATATGATTTAAAAATGAAAAACTTAAATTAACCATTCCAAACAGAATTAAACTAGTACGAGTTTGCCCTAAACGGGACTTTTACATAAATAACACGCCCACGCAGGGGCCAAATTAACAACAAACCCACGCAGGGGTCAAAAAGCAAAAACATGCCCACGCAGGGGCAGAACAGAAAAGATAATATGCCCACGCAGGGGCAGGGTACAGAAATAAATGTCCTCGCAAGGACATGATTACAACTAAAATAAATAAACAAACAAAGGATTTAGTGATCCTTCTTGCTTTTTCCCTTGATCAAATCCACCATCTTCTTAAACATCCCCCGGTTATGCCTACGTTCCTCCCGCATTTCATGTCGCACCTCTTGTCGTACCTCATGTATCTCATGAAGGATTTCTTGAAATTGTGGCGGTGACATCATTGGTGTCTGCGGTGGTTGCTGATAATGCGGAGGTTGAGGAGGCTGTGGTTGCTGATAATGCGGAGGTTGAGGAGGCTGTGACTGCTGATACCCATATGATGGGTATCCATAGGTCGAGTGTCCCGTAGTCCAGGGACCTCCATAGTGAACTCCCGGTTGGAGAGAGTTTGCAGCTACCCAGTAGGGATCTTCTGTAAAGTTGTAATTTGTGTGGATCGGCTGCTCGAAGGGATTGTATGCTGCCGCACCAGTGTAAGTGGGAATTGGGTCTCCGAAACCCAATGGCGGCTGTGGCGCGACTGGCGCAGAGACTTCTTCAGAGACGGGGTGTGAGGATTCTCCCATCTCTGGTTCTTCGTGGACAGGCGAGTACCGGCTGCCACTTGAATGTGGAGGGGTGCTGATGCGCACTCCCCCTCGTGCAGATATTCGCAAGGTCGTTCACCTTCGCCTCGGGGGCGAGGGAGGCTGAAGCTGAGGTGGTGGTTGTCACACCCGCTCGTAGCGGAAGCGCGAGGTGTGATCTGATCAGTTCTCATTGCATAACAATATAAGTGAACAATACTAAATGAATAAAAACAAGCTCCAATGCCATTGTCATAATTGTTTCGAAAGAACGCAACATAAGTTAAATGTATTTGTTACAAATCATCAAATGAAAATGCGTTTTCATCGTTCTATACATCAAAATGTAAGTCTTAAAATGTCAAGGCTTTGACCACTATATCACCGCAAAGAGGCGGTATATAACGGGCAAACCCTTCAAATGGTGGCATGGAGTCTTGATACTTGCTTTCCTTGACTGAAATGTCTGTCAGGTCCACTAATTTCCTGAAATACATGTTAAGTTTGAAAACATCAACAAAAGTTGAGCGAGTTCATGCAGTTTAGCTGTATGAGATGTATCTGTAAAATGTGAGTTGTATAAACTGTATCTGTAAAATGTGAGTTGTATAAACTGTATCTGTATGAATGATGTATAAACTGTATCCACAACATGTGAATTGTATAAAATGTATTTGTATGTATGATGTATAAACTGTATCCACAACATGTGAATTGTATAAAATGTGTCTGTATGTATGATGTATAAACTGTATCCACAACATGTGAATTGTATAAAATGTATCTGTATGTATGATGTAGTATGTAAAGCGTCAATGAAATCGTTGATCATTAATGTTTCGCGAGGACATTAATATGTGTGACGAATTAGGAAGCAATCCAACCCTAGACGATTTTATGTCGATTCCTATCGACTGGGACACAAACGCACTCTTCTGTATGGGTCCACGACCAAGAGTGGGGCTCGCCAAAACCCATTAGATCTAACCCCTTGTACCTAGGTCCAAACTGGATTAATGGTGCTTATAGTATGGCCCTAATTCGCACCTGATCTATGGTGTTTCATTACCTAACTTTAACATACGATGAACATGTATTTTCCCCGATAGTTGTAAAGTTGTAAAACATTTAAATGAATAGGGGACATGAACTCACTGAATTGCGTCCGTGAATAGAAGTAAATAAGATCTCACGTGCGGTCGTCCTGAATAGCGTTGCGACCTACAAATGTTCTTATTTTTGTTAGACACTTCGGTCTTTGTAAAGAACTTGAGTACAAGTCTTGTGTCTTCAATATGTGTAAGACTTGTATGTCTTTACTGTTCGTTAACTGTGTATTCGATGAATGAGTTGTTTAGTCGGATCTAGTCCGCTGAATTTCGTGTCTTATATGTATCAATTGTATAGTTGTGTTTCCAATAATGGTAACATTGGGCCAAGCCCATGTTTTCAAGTTATTGGGCTTAAATAGTGCTGGGCCTCAATAGTGTTGGGCCTCAATAGTGTTGGGCCTCAAATAGTGTTGGGCCTCCAATAGTGTTGGGCCTCAAATAGTGTTGGGCCTCAAATAGTGTTGGGCCTCAAATAGTGTTGGGCCTCAAATAGTGTTGGGCCTCAAATAGTGTTGGGCTTGAATTAGTGTTGGGCTTGAATTGGGCTTGAATAGTGTTGGGCTTGAATAGTGTTGGGCTTTGGCCCATATGTTTAGTATTTGGGCTTAGCCCATGAATTTATGTTAAGCCCATTATGAAGATAAGCCCATTAAGAAAAATAGCCCATTAAGTAAAATAGCCCTTTAAGTATTATAAGCCCATTTGTTATAAAAATAGCCCACTAGTATAATAAGCCCATTTATTTTTATAAAAACCTTTTTATAAAAATTTACTAAGTATACTTGTTAGTAAATAAAAACATACTAGTTTTTATAAGTTTATAAACATCCGAAATTTGTTATTGATAGGATACTTATATTTCGTGTCGATAAATCGTCTAAACGTCGTAGTAACTCCCCGGATTGGCAATTCACTTATGTAGTCGTCCGTCGTTCATTTTGACCATAATTGGTGTCCGATTATTCGAATCGTCCGTAACTCGTTTTAAGGCGTAATTATGTGAAGTCTTATAAGACTTTGATTATTATGTATCATGTGTTCATTATTACCATTGTAATAAAGTTCCTATCTTTGATATATATAACTAATACCATCAAATAATCACATAGCACATAAGTTGTTAAATCACCAAATATATATTTTTCTAAAAAAAATATATATATTCCTCTTGTCTAAATACAACAAAAAATGTTGTTACTTTATAAAATAAAGTTTTTATGAAAAATGGCTATATAACCTTTGTATTTTATTCTAACCATGTTTTATAAACATATCATTTTCTTTATCAAATCACCACCAATTTACTCTACAACTTAACTAAACATATGAGACTTTTATAACATGAAATTATCAAGATGATATCCAAATCATGTAGGGTTTTAACCATGATTATTTCATATGCTAACAAGTTCAAAAACCAAGTTTAATTTTAGTTTTAACAACTTTTATAAAAATCTCTAGTTGTATGTTACTTTTTATAATCTTGTGAGAGTATTGTTTTTAACCAAAAACCTTATATATTTCCACAAGATCAATAGTTATGATCATCCATTAATCCTTTATGTTAAAAACCCTTTAACATAAACATGCATAATTTTTAGATCATAACTTAAAACATCTTCTAATAATTTATTTGCATCATAAACATCATAACAAGACTAAATAAGCATATATCAAGTCTTAGATCATAATATAAACAATCATAATTATATCATGATTTTTCTCTTTGCTTCTTTGTATTTTCTTCATGTTTATTATGTATGATTTCTTGGTTATTATTAGTAATAATAACAATCATAATCATAATATATTTGCATAAAAAAAAATATAGAAGCTTACTTCTAGCACTAGGCTAGGGATGATCTTAGAAGATTATTAAGAACTAATAAGATGATGATCTTGATGATTTAAGGTTCTTGAATGGATGAAAAAGCTTCCTTTAACTTGTAAATGCTTTAGATCACCTTATGTTACTTGGAAATCCATCTTGATCATGAAGGAGATGATAAAAATAATTGGGTTTTTGAAGATGTTCTTGGTAATATGGATGAAGATTGAAAGAGTTCTTATGTGTGTGAAAGATAAGGTGTAAAAGTATGATAATGTGGTTAGTAACTAAAGTACTAAGTGTTATAATCTTTCACCAACATCATCCACTTGCAACTAATAAAAAAAAATATCTAGATATTAATCAAAAGAATAAGGGGTAAAGTGTAACATTTTTTTATAAAAAATGTCTTAAACATGTAGATATTTTGGTAATTAGGCTAAGTATGGTGATTAGGGTAATCTTTCACCATTAGAGGGTAATTAGTGATTCGAAACATAAATTAACATTAACTAGTTCACTAAACTAGTAGAAATCATGTTTTGATACTTTGAATGCTTTTCGTTTCGTCGTTGGCTAGTTTACGGCACTTTTGTGGCGTACCGACGGAAGTTTGCCGTAAGTTGACATTCCGCATTAAAAAGATGTATGAAGTTATTTTGAATCCCAAAATAAGCTTAACTAGTTTACCAAAGCTTTCATTTGGTTGTTTTCGGTGTCGGAAATGTCGTTTATTAGCTTGTCGGTGTAGAAACGGACAAGTTGTGGGGGTTGCAACGCAGTGTCGAGAGCTTATGTTTCGAATACCCCATTAATATCCTCATATTGTTTCCATATCTTTGTCATCATTTGTCATATTTTCGGAGTCCCGGAAATGCTAAATTATTATTTTGGACAAGTTAAAATTGTCTTATTTTTAGTGAAACGGACAATTTAGCGATTAGGGCGTTGTACCGGAAAGTCTTATATCTTTGTAAGATATGTTTTCGTATTGGTGTTTTCTTATATAAACGGACTCAGTTATGTCATCCGTGTGTCGTTTTTCCTTGTTTCGTTCTGTTTTCACGGTTTTGCTGGCATGAATAGTGTAGCCGTGAATAGTGCGCGCAACACTTTTTACCAACACTTTTAGGAAATTGTTTAATTGGTTTCGCAATACGACGAAAACCAATATATGTTATATCATTGTTTTCTTGTCCTAACCTTGTCGTCTAATATACGACACCGTTACGTAATTAAATTACGCTAATTGCACGAGATTATATACTAAGAATAGTGATTAGACTGTACGGAATTTCCGGTTATTTGCCATTTGTCACATTCTCCCCCTGTTATTGAGAATTTCGTCCCGAAATTCAAACTGAGTCATCCTTTGCAGGAGACTACTCAAACAGGTGAGGATATTTTGGTTTTGATTTGATCTGCACGTTCCCAAGTATATTCGGGTCCGTGTCGAGAGTTCCAACGAATTTTTACTAATATGTTACAATTCCTTCATATTTTCTGGACCTTCCGGTCCATGACCTTAACAGGTGCTTTATGAATTGGAGTTTGTCATCAATGTGAATCTCATCCTCCGAGATGATAACCGTTTCTTGTGTTGGACTCTACTTAAGATTCGACACATGAAATGTGTCGTGTACACTGCTTAGTTCGTCTGGTAACTTCAAGTTGTAGGCAATAGTGCCAATCTTTACTAAGATTTCAAATGGTCCAATGTAACGTGGGTTAAGCTTTTCACGTTTACCGAACCTTGATACACCCTTCCAAGGCGCGACTTTCAACAAGACTTTGTCTCCAACCTCGAAAGATAATGGTTTCCGTCTCTTATCTGTGTAGCTCTTGTGTCGATCGCGAGCCGCCTTGATACGGTCTCTGATCTGAAAAATTTTATCCGTAGTCTCTTGGACTAATTCCGGACCAATTAATTGTCTATCGCCTGTTTCCGCCCAACTTAGCGAAGAGCGACACTTTCGACCATAAAGAGCTTCAAACGGTGTAGCTTGTATACTAGTATGGTAGCTGTTATTGTAGGAAACTCAACCAAAGGTAAATGAGTATCCCAATTGCCACCTAAATCCATAACACACGCACGAAGCATATCTTCGAGTGTTTGGATTGTCCGTTTGCTCTGGCCGTCGGTTTGTGGATGAAAGGCCGTACTTAACTTCAAATGAGATCTAAAGGCCTGTTGAAATAATTTCCAAATTCTAGAAATAAAACGATCGTCTCGGTCTGAAATGATTGAAATAGGCACTCCATGACGAGCCACTATTTCTTTGAGATAGAGTTCTGCTAGTTTCTCAGTATTATCCTTCTCCCAAATCGGTAAGATGTGTGCGGACTTTGTTAGTCTATCGATGATTACACATATCATGTAGTGACCTCTTGAGGTCCTGAGTAACTTCGTAATGAAGTACATCGATATTTGTTCCCATTACCAAACGGGAATCTCGGGTTGTTGTAACAAGTCCGAGGGATTTTGCTACTCGACTTTGACTTTCGCGCAAGTCAAGCATTCTCTGATATAAGTCGCGATATCACTTTTGAGGTTAGGCCACCAGTAGTATTCTTTCACTACTTAGGCCTATGTGCTTCCTCAAAATATCATCTCGAAGGCCGCTAAAGAATAGAACCCAATTTCGACTCATAAGGTATAAAGTTCCATCTTCTTTACCCTATTGTTTCTTCATGCCTCGAAGTGTTTTCTGCTTGAATATGCTCTTCCTTGAGCGCTTGTGAATCATCTTCTCTAATGCTTGAACTCTCAGTGTTCTAACTCGCTCCTTGCGGCTCAAGGCATCTGCTACAACATTTGCCTTGCCCAGATGGTACTTTATTTCACAATCATAGTCGTTCAACAATTCAACAAACATCGTTGACGTATATTTAATTCTTTTTGGTTGAATATGTGTTGAAGACTTTTATGATCCGTGAAAATAATGCATTGAGTACCATATAAATAATGTCGTCATAATTTTTTTAAAGCGAATACCACCACGCCTAACTCAAGGTCGAGAGTGGTATAGTTCTTCTCGTGAACTTTTTAAATGGGCGCGACGTGTACAAAATAACTTTTTCACGTTGCACGAGTACGCAACCCAATCCTTGATGCGAAGCATCATAGTCTACAACAGAGTCATCGGTATCATCGGATAATGATAAGATTGTAAAATGCTATGCACCAATCTTAAGAATAAGTTGTAAGGCTATATCTTGTTTTTCGATTTGGGGCGAATTTATTGTCTTTAACAACTCTAAAATGGTTCTCAAATGTTGCTCATGTTCATCAGTCGATCGAGAGTATATCAAAATGTCGTCAATAAACACTATGACGAATTTGTCGAGATACGGCTTGCAGACACGATTCATTAAATCCATGAAGACCGCTAGTGCATTTGTTAAACCAAAAGGCATAACGAGAAACTTGTAATGACCGCAACGAGTCTTAAAAGCCGTTTTCGGTATGCTTTCCTCTTGAATTCGTAACTGATGATACTCCGATCGTAAGTCTATCTTAGAGTAGAGGCTAGAATCTTTCATAAACCATTTGAGTTAGTTAGAAATTCATTTGTAACATGGTTTAGAAATATGAATTTTCATTCATCGAAATGTTGTGCACTTTTGCAAAACTTGTATGTCTTTCCACCCCCAAAACCTTTATAAAGTTGTATAATGGTAAAGAGTGGGGGTTATGGACTCACAACCTCCTTATTCGGTCTACTACAAGGTTCAGAAGGTGCTAATCGATATGAAGACCTGGCTATGGGTGTGGCTCCCGTTACCAAGTCGATGTGAAACTCGACTTGTCGATATGGTGGTAGTCCTGGCAAGTCTTCAGGAAAGACTTCAGGGAATTCTTTTACCACAGGTATATCTGTCATCTGAGGCCCATCGGCCTTCTTGTCGACAACAAGTGCTAGAAAGGCAATACAACCTTTCCGTAAGCACTTCTAAGCCTTCATGCAATTGATGTTCCGCAATGATGTGTTGCGCTTCTCTCCATGTATCACAAGTGTCTCTTCGCTCAGTAGTGGTAGGCGAATGATCTTCTCGTGACATAAGACTTTGGCTAGGTTATCGGATAACCAATCCATGTCAACCACTACTTTGAAAATACTCAACTAAACAGGGAAGAGATCGATATTGAATTTCAGCTCTAGACTCGACTAGTTTACTTTTTGCCAATTCTATAGAATGAGGAGACGTCTAGCTTACTTGACTCTAGGCCAAGTACATTTTAAATTCTGTGTGGCGAGGACTTCACTGTATAGTTTTAGGAACCCTATGTTTAAATGTAGGATAACCCAATCCATATGTTTAGATGTAGGGTAACCCGATCCATATGTTTAGTTGTTGGATAACCCAACCATATGTTTAGATGTAGGATAACCCAATCCCTAATTGTAGCTAGGACAATCCCGTTCCTAGCCATGAAACTCATGTATGTGAAATGTTGAGATGAAGCTAAAATTGCCAATTGTATAAAATAACATGGATGTGAAATGTTGACGAATAGGATACGTAACGGTGACCCTTAATGATTTGATATGTCTCAGCTAATTACCCATTAGCTAACTTGATATAGTAATGTGTGTCCAACATGACTCTAATTCTAGTATATGCTTAACATTTAAAAGCAATGGCTAAGCTCGGTGTTGGTATTAAAAGAATTGATACATGATGATCGTAGAGTGTTACGTACTCATGACTTCATTGGGATTTTGTCGAGTATTCATAGTTCTAACCACACACACACTTATTCACATTTAGGATTTCGACAAGTTACCAGCATACATCCTGGTACCAAAATCGTTTATGGCAGCAGTTGCCCTCATTTCTCTCATGGCGAGAGTTATTGTTTGAGTGATTGCGGTAGGGAGGGATGATGCTGTCATGCTTCGGATCTCCGAGGCTAAACCTAAAATGTAACACTCAGTGTGTTTGAATTCGGGTGTTACCCATTATGGAACAACCCTTGAGATATCGTGAAAGCATCAAGTGTAACCAACAATATTGGCTCTAGTTATGATCGAGTTCTTTTATAAAATCATATGAAGATAGATATGAAAATCAGATGATATAAAAGAATAATGTATGGTTAAATAAATAACCAATGAAAATGTAGTGTATAAATATATCATGTCTCGAAATAGAATATTATGTCTTGTGTAGAGGATGTCGTGTCTTGTGCGAAAATGTCGTGTCTTGTCTTTGTCGAAGAGATTTGAATAACACCACGATATGCAATATAATATAAGCACTTATATATAGGAAGTACCAGCGGCGTATCCACCATGCTTTTATCATATTACACACGTCTCATCACTTACAAATAACCACCAAAAATGTCTTGTGTATACCAACGTCAATGACATGTATAACAATGTCTTGCGTAACAATGTCATGTATAAAACATGTCTTGATTAAAAGCAATGGTTTTCAACACATAACTTTTAACTTAAACAATTGATTCTTTTGGCGCCATGATCTTTTTAATACACACTATTAAAAGAATCTAGACATGTATTTGGATAAATAGAGTCTATCATGTGCCCAAGAATGAAGGATGCAATCAATCGGTCATGGAAACCTCAAGACTATATTGTTCATACATGTTTGAATAAATGATAATGTGGATAACCAAAACCAAAAGGTGTAATGCCTCTTGCGTGTATTGGTCATATGTTTAAATGGAAAAAGAAAAAAAAAATAATTCGTTGAGGAGGGGAAACTAACCAGTGGTCTTCGTCTATATAATATGTATTCCCTACTCTATGGACCTCGATCATCCTAAGTAGAGAAAATCCTTTGTCTTACTTGTCCATGTGACAATTATGGTAATAGTGCTTGAGTTTCACGAGCTCTAGCAAAATTATTAGAATTTCCAAAGATGTCGAATAGAATGTAATGAGGGAGTTGCAGCATGGTTCATGCCATACCATCCCTTGGAAAAAGACAAATGTCAAACGACGGAATTTATTGTATCATTTCCAATAAATATGATAAGGTAAGGTAAGGTAAAGTAGGGTAAAGTGTCATAGACACCATGGAACCAACCCATGTTCAAGAATTTCAAGAATGTTGAGGAAAATCCTCCATGAGTAGCTAACACGTTTTGTTTGTTTAAATGACTAGTCTCAACTGAAACGTGATATAGATCGAATGTTAGGTGTGAACAAATACTTGTCGTCTTCCTGTATTGTATTGTATTGTATGGTGTTATACTAACCACCACAGTTCGTGTTCTAATAGATAAGAAACATTGAATCTCGAATAATAATTTAAGAATTTGAACGAATAGTGATCATTAGCTTGGCCCGCAGAGTCCACCAGAATTCCCATGCACTACAAGTTGTTATTACGTAGGCCTCCGTAATAATAAATTGCCTTGCATGGTCACCCTAGCGTTCTCACGTACAAAACAACCGATCAGTCAGAGGGGGGACACTATTGTCTATATACCTTCAACATAGGAGGGACCTTCGTGATAACTCACGTGTCAACGTCCGTTGTTGTTACTCGCAGGACGGTACGACGTTAGATGAAATAGAATTGGAAAGAATCTGTAACAATAACAATTGAAGAGGCACCTTCAAGATGAGTACTTCATCTTCCTTGTAAGGACAAGAGTATATCCACCTTGATTAGTATGAGTCACATGGATCTCGTCCCACTAATGGAGTTGTTGTCCAAGGTTACCACCTTCGCCTCATCGTCATTATCATGGTCAGGCATCTCAGCATTCGTGAGAAAGCAACCATATTTTACGGAATTAAGTTTAAGATTTCACTTAGGAATCATGTTCGCCATAAGCTCCGCAATAGACATGAGGTCGATATTTTCATCGTGTGAGTAAAGAATAATAATAGAGTTTGAAGTCGAAGGTATTTTGTTCTTGGCAAAATATTTCATGCAACATATATATGAACCACCTATATATATAATCATGTAAATCCTATCAATCAAGGATTTCTATCTTGTATAAGCTGAACCAGTAAACTGTTTATAATGCATAAACTGATAATGTATTGTATTGTAGGCACATAGTCTATTAATGTATTGTGTCTGTTTCTCATAGACTTCACCCATGGAAATGTCCTCGCTTGATTTATGTGAAGTGAATATTTGTTTGTAGTGGACCTTGAAAAATGTTTATGCAATGAAAACTCTTGTTCTTGTGTAAATTGTTTCGTGAGAGGTTCCCTAGTGATTGTAGACTAGACTCGAGAAAGAATCCTGGTTCACTACAATCGAAGCTCTGATACCAATCTGTCACACCCGCTCGTAGCGGAAGCGCGAGGTGTGATCTGATCAGTTCTCATTGCATAACAATATAAGTGAACAATACTAAATGAATAAAAACAAGCTCCAATGCCATTGTCATAATTGTTTCGAAAGAACGCAACATAAGTTAAATGTATTTGTTACAAATCATCAAATGAAAATGCGTTTTCATCGTTCTATACATCAAAATGTAAGTCTTAAAATGTCAAGGCTTTGACCACTATATCACCGCAAAGAGGCGGTATATAACGGGCAAACCCTTCAAATGGTGGCATGGAGTCTTGATACTTGCTTTCCTTGACTGAAATGTCTGTCAGGTCCACTAATTTCCTGAAATACATGTTAAGTTTGAAAACATCAACAAAAGTTGAGCGAGTTCATGCAGTTTAGCTGTATGAGATGTATCTGTAAAATGTGAGTTGTATAAACTGTATCTGTAAAATGTGAGTTGTATAAACTATATCTGTATGAATGATGTATAAACTGTATCCACAACATGTGAATTGTATAAAATGTATCTGTATGTATGATGTATAAACTGTATCCACAACATGTGAATTGTATAAAATGTGTCTGTATGTATGATGTATAAACTGTATCCACAACATGTGAATTGTATAAAATGTATCTGTATGTATGATGTAGTATGTAAAGCGTCAATGAAATCGTTGATCATTAATGTTTCGCGAGGACATTAATATGTGTGACGAATTAGGAAGCAATCCAACCCTAGACGATTTTATGTCGATTCCTATCGACTGGGACACAAACGCACTCTTCTGTATGGGTCCACGACCAAGAGTGGGGCTCGCCAAAACCCATTAGATCTAACCCCTTGTACCTAGGTCCAAACTGGATTAATGGTGCTTATAGTATGGCCCTAATTCGCACCTGATCTATGGTGTTTCATTACCTAACTTTAACATACGATGAACATGTATTTTCCCCGATAGTTGTAAAGTTGTAAAACATTTAAATGAATAGGGGACATGAACTCACTGAATTGCGTCCGTGAATAGAAGTAAATAAGATCTCACGTGCGGTCGTCCTGAATAGCGTTGCGACCTACAAATGTTCTTATTTTTGTTAGACACTTCGGTCTTTGTAAAGAACTTGAGTACAAGTCTTGTGTCTTCAATATGTGTAAGACTTGTATGTCTTTACTGTTCGTTAACTGTGTATTCGATGAATGAGTTGTTTATTCGGATCTAGTCCGCTGAATTTCGTGTCTTATATGTATCAATTGTATAGTTGTGTTTCCAATAATGGTAACATTGGGCCAAGCCCATGTTTTCAAGTTATTGGGCTTAAATAGTGCTGGGCCTCAATAGTGTTGGGCCTCAATAGTGTTGGGCCTCAAATAGTGTTGGGCCTCCAATAGTGTTGGGCCTCAAATAGTGTTGGGCCTCAAATAGTGTTGGGCCTCAAATAGTGTTGGGCCTCAAATAGTGTTGGGCTTGAATTAGTGTTGGGCTTGAATTGGGCTTGAATAGTGTTGGGCTTGAATAGTGTTGGGCTTGAATAGTGTTGGGCTTTGGCCCATATGTTTAGTATTTGGGCTTAGCCCATGAATTTATGTTAAGCCCATTATGAAGATAAGCCCATTAAGAAAAATAGCCCATTAAGTAAAATAGCCCTTTAAGTATTATAAGCCCATTTGTTATAAAAATAGCCCACTAGTATAATAAGCCCATTTATTTTTATAAAAACCTTTTTATAAAAATTTACTAAGTATACTTGTTAGTAAATAAAAACATACTAGTTTTTATAAGTTTATAAACATCCGAAATTTGTTATTGATAGGATACTTATATTTCGTGTCGATAAATCGTCTAAACGTCGTAGTAACTCCCCGGATTGGCAATTCACTTATGTAGTCGTCCGTCGTTCATTTTGACCATAATTGGTGTCCGATTATTCAAATCGTCCGTAACTCGTTTTAAGGCGTAATTATGTGAAGTCTTATAAGACTTTGATTATTATGTATCATGTGTTCATTATTACCATTGTAATAAAGTTCCTATCTTTGATATATATAACTAATACCATCAAATAATCACATAGCACATAAGTTGTTAAATCACCAAATATATATTTTTCTAAAAAAAAAATATATATATTCCTCTTGTCTAAATACAACCAAAAATGTTGTTACTTTATAAAATAAAGTTTTTATGAAAAATGGCTATATAACCTTTGTATTTTATTCTAACCATGTTTTATAAACATATCATTTTCTTTATCAAATCACCACCAATTTACTCTACAACTTAACTAAACATATGAGACTTTTATAACATGAAATTATCAAGATGATATCCAAATCATGTAGGGTTTTAACCATGATTATTTCATATGCTAACAAGTTCAAAAACCAAGTTTAATTTTAGTTTTAACAACTTTTATAAAAATCTCTAGTTGTATGTTACTTTTTATAATCTTGTGAGAGTATTGTTTTTAACCAAAAACCTTATATATTTCCACAAGATCAATAGTTATGATCATCCATTAATCCTTTATGTTAAAAACCCTTTAACATAAACATGCATAATTTTTAGATCATAACTTAAAACATCTTCTAATAATTTATTTGCATCATAAACATCATAACAAGACTAAATAAGCATATATCAAGTCTTAGATCATAATATAAACAATCATAATTATATCATGATTTTTCTCTTTGCTTCTTTGTATTTTCTTCATGTTTATTATGTATGATTTCTTGGTTATTATTAGTAATAATAACAATCATAATCATAATATATTTGCATAAAAAAAAATATAGAAGCTTACTTCTAGCACTAGGCTAGGGATGATCTTAGAAGATTATTAAGAACTAATAAGATGATGATCTTGATGATTTAAGGTTCTTGAATGGATGAAAAAGCTTCCTTTAACTTGTAAATGCTTTAGATCACCTTATGTTACTTGGAAATCCATCTTGATCATGAAGGAGATGATAAAAATAATTGGGTTTTTGAAGATGTTCTTGGTAATATGGATGAAGATTGAAAGAGTTCTTATGTGTGTGAAAGATAAGGTGTAAAAGTATGATAATGTGGTTAGTAACTAAAGTACTAAGTGTTATAATCTTTCACCAACATCATCCACTTGCAACTAATAAAAAAAAATATCTAGATATTAATCAAAAGAATAAGGGGTAAAGTGTAACATTTTTTTATAAAAAATGTCTTAAACATGTAGATATTTTGGTAATTAGGCTAAGTATGGTGATTAGGGTAATCTTTCACCATTAGAGGGTAATTAGTGATTCGAAACATAAATTAACATTAACTAGTTCACTAAACTAGTAGAAATCATGTTTTGATACTTTGAATGCTTCGTTGGCTAGTTTACGGCACTTTTGTGGCGTACCGACGGAAGTTTGCCGTAAGTTGACATTCCGCATTAAAAAGATGTATGAAGTTATTTTGAATCCCAAAATAAGCTTAACTAGTTTACCAAAGCTTTCATTTGGTTGTTTTCGGTGTCGGAAATGTCGTTTATTAGCTTGTCGGTGTAGAAACGGACAAGTTGTGGGGGTTGCAACGCAGTGTCGAGAGCTTATGTTTCGAATACCCCATTAATATCCTCATATTGTTTCCATATCTTTGCCATCATTTGTCATATTTTCGGAGTCCCGGAAATGCTAAATTATTATTTTGGACAAGTTAAAATTGTCTTATTTTTAGTGAAACGGACAATTTAGCGATTAGGGCGTTGTACCGGAAAGTCTTATATCTTTGTAAGATATGTTTTCGTATTGGTGTTTTCTTATATAAACGGACTCAGTTATGTCATCCGTGTGTCGTTTTTCCTTGTTTCGTTCTGTTTTCACGGTTTTGCTGGCATGAATAGTGTAGCCGTGAATAGTGCGCGCAGCACTTTTTACCAACACTTTTAGGAAATTGTTTAATTGGTTTCGCAATACGACGAAAACCAATATATGTTATATCATTGTTTTCTTGTCCTAACCTTGTCGTCTAATATACGACACCGTTACGTAATTAAATTACGCTAATTGCACGAGATTATATACTAAGAATAGTGATTAGACTGTACGGAATTTCCGGTTATTTGCCATTTGTCACAGTGGTGGCGGCGGAGTGACCGCGACAAGTCGGGAATCCTCGGAAGGATTCTGCTGCTGATGTGGCTGCTGGTGGTGGTGCAGGGGAGAGTTGTGCTGCAGCTGGTGTAGGGGAGAGTGGTGTGGCTGGTGCAGGGGAAAGTTATGATAACTGGGAGTAAATACCCAGTCATACTGCCTGAATTTCTCTTCAAAGCTGTCGGGACCATTGTAAGGTGATCCCACAAACGGTGACCCATCAGAAATTTCAATGGGATGGTTGGGAGTTCCGGATGGTGGCATTGCAGGATCGGTGTCCTCATCGATATCCATCGGGTTGCCACCGGAAAAGTGGTCTTCAGGTCCAAGTGGGTTAAAACCCACTGGTTCTCCAAGGTAATCTGTAGGGTTGAACTGGCCCTGGAAGACTGGTGATAGATGGTCAAAGGGTGAATTGTGTCCTAGTAGAGGAATGTAGGACTGGTGAGAGTTATGGGGCTCATTCTCAGAATGAGGCCCAAAGGAGTGTGGGATAGACGGGGAGGTACTCAGTGAAACTGAGCGCCTAGCTGGTTCAGTAAAAGACCTCCAAAGATCTTGAGCATCTGAGTTATGGGGATCTAAAGGTGTTCGCCAGTGTGACGGTCCGGCCTCGTGGTCGTTTGGGGCGGTAAGTGGCCCATTTCCCCTGCCTCTTCCTCTCATTCGCGACGGCATTTTGACAACCTGTCAAAAACAAACAAGTGATACAACAAGAAATATATAAGACAAAGTTAGAAATAAAAACCAAAAATTTGGAAAATTCCTAAGTTCTTTGTCTAGACTTGAGAATCGAGGAATGTGCAATTGTGTAACTAAGATTAAACACAAAAGGCTAGTGTTTAATTCACTCAGAGTTGGCTCTGATACCAACCTGTCACACCCCTATTTTCCACGTGTCACCGGTGGGCCCGGTGGGGAGTATAGTGACGTAGTTGGTATCATCATAGACAAACAACAAAATATATAAATGCACAGCGGAAGCAAAGATAGATTCATTTCAACTTTAATAAAATGTAATATTAAATATCACGAGTAGTTAAAACGGATCCACAGGCGGATCAAAATAAAAGAAGATATTGTTCAACAGCTTTATTGACATCCAAGCTTGCGAGACTCATTGTGGACGCTTAGAAGACAGCCAGCCTAGTACGAATACTACCTGCACTTAACCTTTTTGGAAAAATACGTCAGTTTACACTGGTAAATACAATTTAACTGACTCATTTTGAAAAGAGTTAAAAATTGATTTGAATCCACGTGACGCAAAACATTTTATAACTTGGGATAATTATACAATATAATCTTGTAAGGGATTTACATGTTACTTATGCGTTCAGTAGCCCGATCCGTAGACCGGGTTAAAGATTAATAGACACACCACAGTATTGAGTCATGCAATGAAAGGTGTACGCCTACACCCCGTGCTCAGGTCGTGGCCATCTCGTAAGATGATGCCAAGGATATCCGGGACATGGTCATTAACCCCCCAAAGGCTTTAAGCAAACAAAACACATTCAAAACATAGCATATCAATAAATCAAACCTCTATTCGATTAAAGAATTCAATGCCGGACCAAGCGGTATTTTATATACCGTACCCCAAGCCCGTATAGGGAAAATAAGTTAAAAGTATTTACCTTGGTAAGTATCAATCACAATAAGCAAATTGCAAGTAGCTTTTACTGGTGCTCCAAATCTGGAACAAAGGTTTATAATAACCTATTAGATTTCTAACGGGTCTTTATTGAAGATTAAGCTTAGACCGGCTAGTTTTAAGGACGAAACGGTTCAAACGCACGATTAAGCGAAGACCGGATAGAATGTGATTTAGACCCGACAAGTTTGAATACTTGTATAATATGGGTATACTAAATAGATTCTGGATTTTGAGACAAAGATGATAAGGTTTGACCCGTTTTGGTCAATTTATGCAAACTAGTTACATAAACCGAACCGAGCGCGAAAAGGGCGTCACGGGTAACCATAAGAGTCATATGCAAGTTCCATGAGTTAATATACTTTAAATATGTTGTGACATCAGTAAGATGTCTTCTATTATGCCCCAAATGAATTTAAACTCAACTTATGCCTTGTAAGGGCATTTTGGTCATTTAAAGATTATAAAAGAGTTAAATTTGTAATCTGAGTTACAGGTCTGATTTATACAGTAAATACACTTAATTTAACATGTTATAACAGTAGGGTATAACCTATATGTGAAATTTATCATTTTAAAACCAAACTATGCACCTTAGGGGTATTTTGGTAATTTCACAAGGGCTAAAAAGGTCAAAACTGGAAACCCGAGTTTATAAACTTTTACTTACTGTTATTATATAAAAATATGCTAAAAATATCAGTAGGTATCAACCTTATATGTTAAATATGGTTTTAGCACATACTATGCGTTAAAAACGCTTAAAAAGGCGATTTGGAGCCATTTCCGGGTTTTTAAAGGAAAGCTGATATTTTTATAATTCCAGATGGCTCAAAATATTTTATTTAACAAATAAAATCAGTAGAAAAAGGTTTGGGGTCAAAAGGATTTGTAAAACTCATTTTATGTCTTAAAAGGGCAAAATCGGTATTTACCCAATTAAACTTAGAGACCTATGTTATGCTCAGCCAAAAATTAAATAAAAATCTTCAAAAATCCCAAAATATTATATTACATCAGTGGGTAAAAAGTTTGATATCAAAAAGTGGGTTTAAATAGGTTATACGCTAATTACGCCGTTTAAGTAACATAAAGCTTTCAAATTACGCTAATGAGCATATCTCTTAATCTAGACCTCAAACTGATGTCAAATTTTAGGTGCAAGTTTATAAATCAGTAATTAAGGTTTCTACTCTTTTACTTTTTCAAAAATCACATTTTATAGTCAAAAGGGCATAATAGTCAACATTTAAGCATTAATCGGAAACATGCATGTGAATCGGATAAGTATTGAACCAAGTTGTATAATCTCAGAGAGTTATACTTATATGAAACCTGGTCCAAAATAAGCTCTAAGGCAGATCTTAAACATGCACAAACGGACCAGAACTGATAGTCAAAGCAAAAGTCAAATTATGCGACTTTCGGGTCCGATCCGGGTTTAAACTGAAAATTGTCGAGTTGAACATGTTGAGACATGTTCTTACATTAGTTACCAAGTTATTTTAATGATCAAATAGGTTGCATGCACCCTACATTGCTAATTATGCTTAAATTTGCAAATAATCATTCTGTTGACTTTTTAAAGCAAGCTTTGACTCGACAATTAACACAGTTAGAGTGGGAATCTGAAAATACCCTTTTAAGGGTTTGTTACCCACATAAATACCTACTTGTAGGTACTTTTAATTCGAGAAATGACAGAGCCAATTTCATTTAATTACGAAGTCAAACTTAATTTACGACGGTTTGACTATTGATTAATTAACTAAGCTAGAACGAATTAGAAAGGGTTAGGAATACTTACAAAAGTCCTAATTGAGATTAGAGAGCACTAGAAGGCCTGAGGTTGATCAGAGAAGCTCCAGAAGTGGGTCTTGTGAGTTTTGAACATGTATGAACAATGTTGCTACACTTCAAGTTCCTTTTATAACAATTTTGATCTCATTTGATTGTGCCACAAGGGTCTAGGGATGTTGTAAGATGTGTCCAAGTGCCCCCCTATGCATGTAAATCCATTGGAGAGCCCCAGGTATCGAACAACAGCTGTTAAGCATCGAAATCAGACTTGTAACTGACATCTATTCGCTGTTTGTTGCTGGCAGCTGGTAGGCGGGCCGCGAGACCCCTTACGCGGGCCGCGTACAAGTTGGCAACCAGCCAAACAAGTTTCTAACATTTACAATTTAGTCCTTGGTCCTTTGTAACGTGGTTTTGGCTATTTATTTTGCACTCTTGACCCTCAAACCTGATTTTTAAGGGCCTTAGGACATTTAGAAACTTGGGTAGGTCCTTGGTTAACCTTGTGCTTACCCGAAAAGTCACGAAATTCAACGTTAACGTATTTAACCATTCGTGCACGGTTTTGATCATAACTTTCTCATACAATAACGAAACCTTATGAAATTTTTATCACATATTCTAGTGAGTATATTTTATCATTACAAAGCTTCGGGTTTGCCAAAAGGTCACTCAGAGGTATACTTTCAACATGTTGACACATTTAGCCCCTGTAGTTTGTAATTCCTCACTCTCTTTCATTTTCCGCTTCGTATGATCCATGATTTATCCGTTTAAGATTATAAACACCATGTAGGGTTATTGTAGGGCCTATTTATCCATTGTTGACACTTTGGACCATTATATTCACATAGTTTCACTGTTTGTCCATTTTAGTCCCTCCAAAGTACTTTTTCACATATTCAAGCCTATGACACGTGTCAATACATTATTGGACGTAAATTTTCGAGGTGTTACATTCATGAGCTTAGGCGGTTTTTGCATAGTCCCCGTTTCATTTTCCAACATTGTCTACTGAGTAACAGTAATCAGGGTAGCAAAGGCGTTATAAAATTCCTCTTCCATGTTTTGGTTTTTCAAAGTTCCCAAAACAGTCCTGTTCAAACGAAATTACTTCTTCAAACGGAATTTCTTTCAAGCGGAAATAACCAGTTCAAACGGAATACCTAATTTCGTTTGAACTAACACCCTTTCAAACGGAATTACTAATCTCACATGAAATTTCAAACGGAATCAACACTTTGAAGCGGAATAGTGATTTCAAACGGAATCACTCAAAAGGAATACCAGATTCAAACGAAATCAACCAATAATTCAAACGGAATACCGTTTTCAAGCGGAATTAACCGTCTAATCCCGTATGAAATGCTGCTGACATCATCAACTCGAGCTGTTTTTGAAACGGAATTACCAATTTTACCAATTTTAGATCGAATTTAAGTCTGAAACTTTCAATGCTTTGTTAAAACAGTATTGCGCACATTCTGTGAAAAATTTAGCCGATTTTAACCGTGAAAAGTTGTTAATTTTGAAAAAGAAGGTTTAGAAATCAGAAATTGCAGCTGAATTGGTATGAACTCTTCCTCCTGAGCTCTGATACCACTTGTAGGATCGTTTACGGACCCGAACGAGTCGATCAGAAGAGTTTTTCACAATACAAAAGGCGGAAACAGACGTATTGAGTTCAATTCAGCAAGATGTACTCATTAACTGTCGATATTATAGATTTGATGACAATTTACAGTGAGATGACACTTCGGCAGCAGTTCGGTGCTGAAACCGGAATCATTACAAATGAAATCAAGACACCACTATTTATAGGAGAGTTAATTCCGTTTGAACTGGTTGAAACGAAATCAATTTCATGCGGAATTAGTTTCAAACGGAATTAACATGGTAATTTCGTTTGAAACTGTCATGACACTTTCAAGCAGAATTACAATATCTAATTCCGTTTGAACTTGCCTCTCATCCTATTTTTGACATTTTCTCGTATAACGTGCCCTGATCTATCAAAATACAAACAAGACTCGATACAAGACGAAGTCGACACACGCATGCCCCAACATCATCCATGATGTTTCCTTTGATCATCATAAACAAATCCTAACATTCCATTTCTAACATGCTTCCTAATCATTCTTGTACTCATATGAGGAGGGGGTCGTTAATATCTTACTCGTACCATAGACATTCAATAACCAGTTCTTTCTCGTAATCGCAACGAAACTATTACTTCACACTCACACATTCGTGTTTAATTCCAAAGTTAAACATCACTCTACGTTTTCTATAGTTACTTTTACCAGGCATACCTTTACGTTAGGCTCATTCATATCACTTTACTATAGCTCTCTCACTTCATGCATTACTTATTCTACATGAGTACACGTGTTATGAAAGTTTATCATACTAGAGTTTAATCAATATCCAGAACTTTCACTCAAGATTTTGAAATTTCCTTTTTAATGAAAAAATTTTCTTCCTATGTTGACTGTTAAAAATCAACATCCCATACTGTATCATACCTATCCAACATGGGTTAATCATTTTACTAACCTCGATTTCATTGCATTAATCAACTATCCGCAAACCAGATCGATCCGCTTCTTCACGAGTACTCCCTGTACCAGACCAGATTTCATTCGTCCGTGTAATGAGCTTTCGCTCGTGCACATCCTTTCACCAGTTCGATTGGTTTTACCACATTAATTGCTCTACCGTTATCATCTACAAAATTGGCGGTTAGCATATTTCATTCAACATACATACTACTATGTGATTATTCACCTATAATTCTTCCATAATTTCCTACATACATATAATATATCCCACATTTCATTTCTCATATACAATTCTTTCATTTTCTTAGCTATTTCGCCAACTTTTTGCAATTCAAAGTCAAACTACCATTTCTTACTTATCATGGATGTATTTAAGTACACGTTTGTACTTCTTTCCATTCATGCTTAGATACAAAGACTTCATTACATCACTTCAATATTTCTTGTAAAAACTTACCCTTCCCATCCATACTTAAGTTATTGTTCGGGTCGTAGCCCGTCATTCATTCTGACTCCCAAGAGTCGTTTACTAACACTTCTAACATGTGACTTAATCAAAACTTCTTTCCTTCAAATCAAATTTAGGTTTGCGTGCAATTTATGGTCATTCTTTGTTTTTAAATCTGTCTCGCGGATTCATACATATCATTCATACCTTTGATTTCTTTTATGTTTTGAATCCGTGTCGCGGATTCAAACATATCATTCATACTTTCCATTGCTTCTATGTTTTGAATCCGTCTCGCGGGTTCAAACATACCATTCATACTTTCCATTACTTCTATGTTTTGAATCCGTCTCGCGGGTTCAGACATACCATTCATACTTTCCATTACTTCTATGTTTTGAATCCGTCTCGCGGGTTCAAACATACCATTCGTACTTTCCATTACTTCTATGTTTTGAATCTGTCTCGCAGGTTCAGACATGCCATTCATACTTTACATTACTTCTATGTTTTGAGTCCGTCTCACGGGTTCAAACATACCATTCATACTTTCCGTTGCTTCTATGTTTTGAATCCGTCTCATGGATTCAAACATATCATTCATCCTTTTCTTTTGTATTTGGTACTTTCAATTTTTTTGAGAGTCTTACTATTCCCTTTACCCTCACGTCCACCTACTACTTAATTCTACCGGACATACCTGTAACAATTATCACGGTCCCACGAACGTCATATGTTTCTTGTGTACTGTCCAGGTATGCAATCCACATACTAGTTTCGTGTCTTTGTGTTATCATCACCTTATGTTCGAAGAATTAGGTTTCGGCGCGTGTAACATTTTCAAAACTTCATTACTATACCATTATTATCTTTCATTTAAAATTTTCCTTCCCTTGATAGGTTTTACCATTACATGTACCCACATATTGAATTTACGGAACTGGGGCCAAATTGTCTTATTACATGCCTAGGTGTCGGTCCTAGACCACATTCGCGGATCATCCTCTCCAACAATTATGCTTACCTTACACATAACATACTGTTAGTTTTCTTCATATACATACTTAAATACATACTTACATTCACTTCTACCTTGAGATCTTGATCGAGGCTTGGATTGTACGGGTTCCTGGTCACAAGAGCACATAGGTTTGACTTCAAGTATTTACCTCCTCCTACTTGATTTCCCTCAAACCTGGGCTCTGATACCAACTTGTAACGCCCTAATACGTAACAACTTAAAAACGACGCAGCGAAAAAACGAGCCTTAAAATTTCTTTTTTTTATTAATTACAAGTCTTACGTGAAGACTCAATTACAAAAATATCAAACATTCACTAGAAGGAATTTACAACATTCACATTTAATTAACACTTCAAGCATTACATAATTCAACTATGTGATCGTTCTTTCCATACAATCCTTGCATTTCAACTTGATCTACGTTAGTTTATCTTCGTTAGCAATAAAGGAAATCTGTGTGGTACCTCTGGACATCATATACAACTTATCCGTTAGTCATTGACGTCACCATACAACATTAAACTATATAAATTGAAAATATTATAACACTCCACAATATAAACTTGGATTCATTCGATTATCCTTTAAATTCGTTGTCTAAATCCGGCTTCCATTCCTCATGAACCCGACGATCTCATACCTGCATTACATTCCAATCTCAAGGCACATCATTAGTAGTCGTCAATACTCAATCGTATTGAAAACAATTCCTATGTACATTCATGGCAACTTACATTCCTACATGCATACATCCCTACATACGTACATACAATCATATACATCTATATACATACATACATTCATTCACGCATACATACCTACAAGTTCCTGCTTACTACTTTTATTCTTATATACTTATACTAACATGTCATATTCACAGCTTTCCATTATATAAATTTTATACATATTGATATACATACTTACTCGTTCCTAAACATGTTCACCTATAGATTTCCTTCACTAACACGAAGGTAAATCCATACTTATACTATCCGGAGACCCATAACATTTACTTATAATCAAAACCATCTTAATAATTAGTTATGAGGCCTTGAAAACCAATTAGAACAAGTTCCATGACCAAAACAAACAAAATAAAGATTTTTGCTAGTTCTTAAGTCTCTCGCGGGCCGTGACAACTTTGATCTCATCTATCGCGGGCCGCCAGAGCCCGTGGCGGGACGCGACAAACTATCCTTTCTCCGTCGCGGGGTGCGACGACCACTTTTTGACAGAAAGTTTCTTTTGTTGAGCTGCATCCGCCCAGCTCTATATTTTCAACATATCATGCACAAAAACACGCATATCTTTCAAACTGACTACCCGTTTAACCTCCCGTTTCTTCCCATATGACCGTAATTTGATCCTCTATCATAAGGAATCAAAGTCTAACATCCAGAAAGGAAATTATTAACTTATATGCTTTCGGCTTAATTTTCAATTACGAATTATTCGACCCGTTCATGTTTTTAACAAACAATTCATATGTTTATACTCAAAATTCACGTGAACGTTATAACTATAACTCTTTTACATTATCCGGAGTTCCGTACAATGAGTCTATGAACCCGATTCACGGTATACGTTAAACTTATTTATTTCAATTAATTTTACATAATTGAAATTTATTAGCACAATTTCCTTACACGAAATTGTTCCCATTAGTCCTAACTCAAACCAAGTCTTTTTCCCATTAACCCGCGTCCCCGTTTCTCGGTTAGCGCACTTATTACAAATTCTACCCATTATCCGGATTAAAATACCATTGTCTATACTTATGCAACCATTCCATAATGAAATAAATCCTTATTTTGACCCGTTGGTCTACATAGCGAAAACCTTCACTTCTAAATAACCAAATCCTAATAGGCTTCGATTATCATGCTTAAGCGACTAGCACATAACTTTGCTTAAATAATCTAAGAAGTGATTCAGAAATCACTTACTTAATACTACTTATTTGATATCATCCTCAATAACGCATTTCAACATAACCTCTAACAATTATCATACAACTAATTTCATTACTACTAAAGAGGGAGTCTGGGAGTTTACTTACCTCTCGCATCCGTATTTACGTTCGCTTCCCCTTGTCCTCTTGACCCGTTAGCCCTTCATGCTTCCATCCATCTTGATATGATCCATATACTTTCATTTCATTGCATCCACATTCTTGTTAATATATAAAATTATATATATGAACGATCATATCATTTTACATTTCACATTCGACTTTCATTAACGTTTCATCTAACATATGGTATACTCATAATGTTATACTCATTCAACCATATGAACTATATCTAAGTCGCACTTCTCATGTTGATTAACTATCCAATACCTAATTCAAGATTAGCTCATTTACATAACTCTACCATCTCCACTTGCTAGTAAGTTCATACGCTTCATATATATTACGTGATCATTTACTAATCATGTCCAACGCTTAATTCCACCTATGGCGTGCGTCACCTCCAAGCATATAATACTACCTTCTAATGCATGTTTCTTACTAATACATTTCATCAACTAATTTCCCAATTGTTCTCCATGTAAAACACATTCTTTATGCTAATCTATTATATATTACATCATTATCACATTCTACATATATTATCCATCATGTGCATACAATTCCTACTATTTTTGTCACTTAGACATTTTATCAAAAACTTAGTGTGCATACGACATACAAGGCACAATGTACAAGTATTTTATTGCATACTCTTCCCAATCCTTAACATAGATCATCAATTTCAACTAGAATCATAGATTTTTCATACTATATCCAAATTAACTAAATTTACTCGTTACATACAACATCACACATTAACATTTCACAATTATTGAACATGTATGATCATATTTATCATTATCATTACTACTACAAGTGGGTTTCTTCTCAAACCTTCAATCCAATCAATTTCAAGCATAAAACATCTTCTATATGATGAATCTAACTCACATACAAGTTCAATTTCATATAAGTTCACGGATTGATTAAAACCCACTTCATTAACCTACATCAAAACATAAAATTTAACTTACCTTATGTTTAAACCACTTAGGTTATGGAGTAACTAAGCTCATGCATTAGATTTGTGTTTAAAACCATCACCAATTTGCTGAATCATGAGTTCAATTGAAGAAGAAGGGCTTTCCCTTTTCCCTTGCTCTCTGCTCGCGACATACCCCCACCAAAACACTGGGCTTTTCATTTTTCTTATGTTTAACATCACAATTTACATATTCAACCCCTCAAGGTTGGTTTTATGGTCATTTATGTTGTCATTCTTATATAAATATTTCATTCTTTATAAACGTATATCATATTTATTAGACTTAACTAATTAAATTAAACTCTTAAAGACCAAAATAATCTATTATAAATTTTTGGGTGTTACACTCACCCGTGCCAAAGACCTATGCCAAAGCCCTAGCACATCCTAACTGGTTACATGCCATGCAGACTGGATTTTTTGCATTACAGGAAAATGAAACATGTGAGCTTGTTCCCCGAACCACACACCGGCCCATTATCCGTTGTACGTGGCTGTTCAGACATAAGTTTCACTCTGATTGGTCGTTAGAATGATACAAGGCTTGATTCGTAGTTAATGGGAACTATCAAGACAATGTTTTCATTGGCAGTTTCTATGTTATGGCCTCTTTATCAGTTAGTCGTCAAAAACACTTTTTTTTACACGGGACATGAATGAGACTATATTTGTGCATCAGCCTCCAGGGTTTGTTGATCGTCGGTGCTCGGATTTTGTTTGTCGGCTTAAGAAATCTTTATATGGCCTCAAACAAGCTCCTAGAGCATGGTATAAACGGTTTGCTACATTTATTACCTCTTATGGTTTCAAGAGTAGTGCTTGTGATCACTCTCTTTTTATTTATCAGCAGGATCCTTCTAATACTGCTTATCTGTTACTATATGTTGATGATATCGTGTTAACCGCATCTAATGAGAAATTATTGAAGTTCATCATTGGCGCCATCTCATGAGACTTTGCCATGACTGACCTTGGGCGCCTCCATCACTTTCTAGGCATCAAGGTTGATCAGCTGAAGAACAAAATCTTCTTGTCTCAACAATAATATGCAAAGAATATTATCTCCCATGCTTATATGACTTCTTGCAAACCGTGTACTACTCCTATTGATCTATCCTCCAAGTTGAGTGCTTTGGATGGCCCTCGATTCTCTGATCTGACTTTATACAGGCGCCTTGCAGGTGCTTTATAGTACTTTACGTTTACTCGCCCATATATTTCTTATGTTGTGCAACAGATTTGTTTATGCATGCATCACCCTTGGCATGCTCATTATTCGTTTATGAAGCGCATCATTCGGTACATTTAGGGTGCCATTGACTATGGTATACGCATGGTTAAGTCAAGTACCAATGAGTTGGTTGGATACTTTGATGCAGATTGGGGTGGCTGCCCTGATTCAAGAAGGTCAACTAGTGGGTATTGGGTTTCCTTGGGTGATAATCTTATTTCTTGGTCGTCTAAACGACAGCCTACGGTTTCCCATTCAAGTGTAAAGGCAGAATAGCGGGGAGTTGCTAATGACGTGGATGAGGCCGCGTGGATATGGAATTTACTGCTAAAATTACATACTCGGCTTTGTCAGGCATCCATTATCTATTGTGATAATGTCTCCGCTGTTTACTTGTCTGATAATCCGGTGCAACATCAGCGCACGAAGCATATAGAGATCGACATTCATTTTGTATGTGACAAGGTCTGCGTGGATGATATTCAAGTTCTTCATGTTGCTTCTTCATTACAATATGCGGACATATTTACGAAGGGTCTCTCTAAGCAGTTGTTTCAATCATTCTGGTCCAGTTTGAGCGTTTATCTTCCTCCCATTCAAACTGCGGGGGAGTCTTAGCTGATATATTGTATTGTGTATAATTATCTAGTTTCCATATTTATAGAATAGTTTGTTATGTAATCAACCTGATATAATGGGTCATTATTCTTCATTTAAAAACACACAGAAATATACAAAACCTTTAAAATGTTCCTAAGTTGGAAGTTTGCATACTTGATTGTTGACTTTTCAGAAAAGTCAACGAGTATGAGAATAGCATGATTAGAAATCCTAATATGATTGTAAGACAAGAAGGATTGAATGATGCATGATAGATCCTTATATGCAATAATTGATGATATGTAAAATTGCGTGAATTTGGAATGATGCATTGTTAAATATATGCCTTGTGCTTGTTACAAATGATTATTGAAAGTCAAATGCGAGATATGAACTAGAAATGATTGGTGATATGTAAAATCTTGTATGCTAACAAAAATGTGAATGTGGTGACATGTAAGGATAAGCACCATGTTAGATGTTAAGATGACGCCGGCACGGTAGGCAAACGGGTCAAGAGGAGGTGAGGAAGTGATGAGAATTTTGTTTAGATGAAGTTATGTATATTTAAATAACTGAAATCAAGTAAGGATGTGTAAATAATGGAATTGTTAGGATGAGAATTATTGTAATGGTCGTTCGATGTCAACCTGGTGAAATCTCATCGTAAAGGAGAACGGGCCAAAACTTTTAGTAGAAAGATTTAGTAGAAGAATATGGGGATTGGGTTGGGAAAGATATGGAATGAATTGAGAACTTGAATAATGATAATTTCACGTATTAGAACCCCTGGGACACTTGGTGCAGAGTGAGGCACTGGTGGGCATTGATCTCTAGATTAAGTGATGGAAGGCTTGCATTTCTCTTGAGAGATGCAGGTTCAACTCCCACTTGGTGCATAGTGAGGCAGTGGTGCGCAATGATAGGAGACCAACGGAAACCTGGGTTTGATCCTTGAGCCAAACAGTTTTTACCAGTAATTTCACCGGCGTACCTATGGGGAAGTGGGCTATCGGGTTTTCCTCGGAATTGGTGGCGGACTTGGGTTACTCTCGGAGTACTCCGTTTGGTCCAGTAGGTGCCACGAGAGTGCTCGGGATTGATTCTGTTGGCAGTTCAAAAAAAAGAACCTCCCGGACACACAATTAGTGAGTAGAAAGAACAAAATCAGCGTCTGAACTATAAGGGACGTGTCGGCGACACCTGGTTAGGTGTTGGCGATGCCCTGCCCTATTGCAGCTGATGCCTTATCTTGCTTCCTACGCGGGTTCTGACACCAGAAACCAAATTTTTGCGTTTTTTTCTCACTTTTCCTTGTTTCCAAGGCCCCGATAAGTTTCCTAAAGGTACCCCAAACCAACTATGAAGTTTTGTGGGGTACCAGTGAGAATAGAGACCAAGGGGAGTTGTACGATGATGTGGCATGTGTGATGATTTATGTAATATGGTTTCATAATGTACATGGCGAAGTCTTATAAGTGAAATTTTATTGACTACAATAGATATGTGAAATGATGGAACTAGTATATAATTGTAAGCTTATAAATAGAAAATGGGGCCCCTAGTAAAGTATGGTGTTGAAAAGAAATTAAGTGAATATATAAGCACGTGATGTAATGTAATGGAAACCATAGTTAAACAAGATTAGATATGAGTATACTCGTAGACTAGTATGTAAGAGAATTATACACATAGATGTTGTGATTAGCATTTTATTAATGGGTTTGTGAGCATGTAAGCTGTACGTAAGAGTTTGAGTAGGAAGGTATGTATGTTCGTAGTAGGACAAATTATACACGAAAGAGTTGGACTACAAAATGGTTATGCATGTTATTAAATCATACGTTTCCAAATGAATGAGACTTATACGATGATATGTATGGTGTATGTATGTGTGTATGTGTGTGTGTGTGTGTGTGTTTGTGTATATATATATACTATATATAATATACATATCCAAAGGACTTCTTAAGGTCATTGAAATTTCCTTAAAACACCCTTAAAGCATGATATACAAGTGTTTTAAGCATCAGAAAACATCCATTTCCACTTATACCCTTCAACTAAAAAAACACGGATACATCCGGCTTTCACTCTCATTTCAAAATGCCCGCTTCCCTGCTTCTCTCTCTCTCTCTCTCTCTCTCTCTCCGGCGATTCCAGATCTGGATCTAGGGTTTTTCTCCATCACGTTTCTACTACTCCAATTCCTCATGGAAATCATTGGAATCAAACTCAAGTCTAGGTTTTGAACTTCACGAGTAAGTGCTTTTCTAGATTTTGTCCAAATTCATTGGAATTTTATATTGTAGATCTAGGTTTCAAACTTTTGATATGAACCGATTTCGTTGAGGTAATTATTGTTTGGATCTGTAAATATGAAATCCGTACCATTTGTTTTGTTACAGGAGTTGAAGATGATGCAAGTTGTTGTTTTAATTGGTGGTTAGCAACGATAGAGATGGTGGTGGTCTGCGGCTTGTGGTGGTAATGGTTAGCGTCAACATATTCTGGTGACCCAACCTAGGGTTTAGAGTTTCGACCAGATTCTGGTAGCCCTATCTAGGGTTCTGACCATAACCCTAATCCGGTGAAAGTTGTAGATCTGGTCAGTAAGGGAAAACAAATTTCGTGTTGTGTGGTACTGTATCTCTCATTTCACCATTTTAAAAAAAATAAGTTCTAGCAAAAGATGAGGTTTTAATTTTAGCTAAGGTTCATAAAAACTTCATTAGAGATGATGGGGTTTTAGTTTTTGAAATGGGGGGTTTTGGGTTTAATGGGGTTTTAGTTTTTGAAATGGGGGATTTTGGGTTTAATGGGGTTTTGAAGGGATAGCTCAAAGGTAAATATTTGGGTCCTGTCAAAACGGGTTAGGTTGACCTGGAATTTACCTGGAACTTCAAAGAAAATGAAGAGGTTCTGACCATAACCCTATCTGTGTAATTTACCGGTGAAAGCTGTGTAATTTGTCCCGACATTAAAACAAGAAGGCGTATATTCCAGGTACATTGTCACAGGCTCACAGTTATGTCATATATAAGATTCATTTATAAGATCTATACTATATATAATATACATTCAACAAAATCTGAACTTTTTCAACATAACTAACCACATAAATATCTTTTGTCATTTAACCACAATTTTGATTTTTGAGTCTTGGTTTTCAATTTGAAGGAGAGTTGATACCAGCAACTTACATGCTGTTACATCTGCTATTGGGACCAACACAAACCCCGTGTGGTTAGAGTCTCCATCCAATCCGCTAATGCAAATTTTTAATATTCGTGTAAGTTTGTAAATAATGAAATCATATACGCATAATATATGGTTATAGGCTTATAGCCTCCTTTAGTTATTGCATAAATTGTATTTGTTTTATTTTAGAAAATAGCAGAGATTGCTCATAACAAAGATGCTCTTTTAATGGTGGATCATAGCCTTATGTCTCCTGTATTGTGTCAACCGTTGGAACTTGGAGCAGGTGATTATATTTTTGTGTGTCAGTTGGTGGGAAAATGGGCGGGTTGGACGGCTTGACTAATGGGTCAGAATGGGTAACTTTTTGTTTCAGTTCTAGAACACAATAACTGTTAGATTTGACTGGGTCAACAATATTGGGGGGGGGGGGGGGTCAGCTTGGGCGTATGATTATAGAAAAATCTATTGTTTTAATAATAACTTGATGTATTATATGTCACGTTTTCTTTTTTCTTTGCTAAATTTATAAAAGTTAGATGATTTAATCATTCAAATATAGTAGTAGCAATAGTAATTTTCTTGCACTTTCAGACATTGTAATGAACACGGCTACAACATTTGTTGGTGGACACAGTGATGTCATGGCTAGAGTGCTTTCTGTTAGAAAGGATCCGTTAGAACGAACAACCAGTTCTAGCCGCAGACGACGGAGCCGGAGTCAGAGTCATTACTATTAATGCGATGCCAGAATCCAGGAGGCGTTGACAATCCTCTACGGTATCCTTGTGCATGTAGCGGTGTGATAATGGTAAGATTGCTGATTTGGTTGTTTTGGTTTCGTGGATTGTAATATTCTTTAATGGAACTTCCACCAGCCTTGCAGTAGTTTCTTCACATTGATGACCCCTCAGCAGTTCCAATAGAGCCCCAGTAGCTCAGCCATGGCTATAGCACTGCTGGAGAGGTAAGCCGTTGATTTGGGATATAAACCAATTTTTTCTTATGGCTACTAGCTATATATACGTATAGATGTTGTTTGAAGGATTTGATTTGTGTGGCTGATATGCTTTTTGAATTGATGTGCAGATGATAAACTGTTTGATGCTTCGCAATATGCTTTTTTTGGTCGGCATGCGGATAAGGCTGAGTTTGGGTGTTTGGAAGAAGATTGTTTTAGTCTTCCAGCTGGAATTGCTGATGATGAATATCATTTGTTTGATCGAGACGAGGTAAAGTTTTGGATTATGGTTATCATGCTTGTTACTTGTTAGTTATGAGCCGTGATTCGTTTGTCACAGCTGAAATTTTCAATTATTTATGTCCAATTAAGGTGTAATGTGTAAGTGAATTGAGTTGAATCGAACAATGAGGTCTAGAGTTAGGTTGAGTGATTAAAATTATAATTCGGATGCAGCTCAAATTTGAACTAAACATTTAGTTACCGTACTCATTTTAATCTTTAAAAGGGTTATAAATTTGTAATACTTGATTAAGCTAGCATGACTTAATTTGCATTGCATTGTGAGTATAACTTGGAGTTAAATTTCTGCTTAAACTAAGACATAAATTATAGATTCGTGTAATGCATATTACAAGTTATCGATGGATAAATGGTCCCATATCACACTTCACTCTGCTAACAGTCTCACCTAACCAATACTTGAAATTTGATGCATATTAATCTATTGTTATACTATAAAATTGTATTTTTTTAATATATTAGTTAAAAAATAGAGATGCAATTATTTAAAAGACGAAATTTATTTCCTAAGAACAATCATTCGTATGAATTTTCCATACATCATTGATGAGACCAAAACCTATAATGAGGTTAAACTTCCCATCTGAATAACCTCAAAATCACATTTCTACCCTTTAGGCACATGACTTCATAAGTAGTGTCACCATAAATATAAAGAGTATTTCGTAGATGTTTAATTTATAATTTTGGAAAATTGAAGACCTGCACAATTGGTTGGTGTGTGCGCTCTAGCATTACGAGGATGGTATTAGTAGCAATTCTTATGTTATATAGAATAACTGTAACACAAATGATATCAATTATTCACAAATGGTAAAATTTGAATATGATGCATGCTTAGAGAAAATGAATAACAAAATGTTGGGATGAGATAGAGTCCAAAAACAAATTTTAAATGATGTATAGAGAAAAATATACATATAAGTTCAAACAGTAAACAAATCTTGTTTTTTTTTTGTCAATCGGCAAACAATATTCACACCCAATTGGCTCATGTAAATTTAAGGTGAAATTGGATTGGCATTTTGGTTTTAAAGCTATTGCTTGGGATGTCGTAACTCCATCTGCTTTGTCAGGCGCCAAGTCCTTGAGCCAATCGTAACTCCGTCTACTTTTCAGGCGGCAAGTCCTTGAGCTACCCGTAACGGGTCAGACGTTGTTCTTGTTGACACAGCTGGTCGGATGTAGGGCAATGAACCGTTAATGCGTGCACTATATAAGCTTATATACGTCAACAGTCCGGACCTCGTACTTTTTGTCGGTGAGGCGTTCGTCGGTAATGATGACGTTGATCAACTATCAAAGTTCAATCAGGTATCGAGTTTGTCGTCATTTTTAAAACATCACGTTCATAATTCATAGGGTAGATTAAGTTTTTACTTTTTAAATGCATGCGGTTTAACAGCTTGTTAATTCCAATCCTAATAGAAACTAGCTGACCTTTCACCCTCACCGATCCCGAGGTTGATTGATGGAATTTTGCTAACCAAGTTTGATACCATCGATGATAAGGTAACACTCTTAAAACAGATCAGACTTGCTTTCTTGTGTTAAAACATAAAAACTAAAAACACTAATAAACATCTAACATAAACGAACATGTTACCGAACGTTCACAGACATAAATGAACGAACGCGGACTCTGTTCATGTACAGTTCATTTAACTAAACGGACGAAATCGCCTGTTCATGTTCGTTTCTTTATTAAACGAACGAACATACCGCCAAACGGTTCAAGAGCTGTCCGCTTCAGTTCGTTTGCAGCCTTGTAGAACTACAAACTTTAAGTTTTACTGTTGAGTGAACATTAACTGTTTTAATAATAATTTGGTGATTGATTGACGTTTCTCGGATGGTTCCAAGAGGACGTATGTACCGTGGACCAGCTAGGAACATGGCAGATGCAAATATGGCAGCGGGTGTCGGCAGCGGAATGCTTCCCGTACCTTACGACATGGCGGGCGTTGGCGGCATGCTTCCACTCGATGCCGCTGCTCCCATCCCACAACCAATGCCTATTACAGCGTTGGCTTCCGCTCTTGCTAACACATCACCAGATCAACAGAGGACGGTATATATCTCCGCTGCAAATTTGACTTGACTATTTTTACGTTTAATTTAATGTTTTAGATGCTGGGTGAGAATCTGTATCCATTGGTGGACCAGCTTGAGCACGAGCATGCGGCTAAGGTGATAGGGATGCTTTTGGAGATGGACCAAACGGAGGTGTTGCATTTGCTGGAATTACCAGATGCATTGAAGGGGAAAGTTGCAGAGGCAATGGAGGTTTTGAGAAACGTGCAGTAGCAGGCAAACAGTCCGTCGGCTCAGATGGTGCACTTTCTCTTAATGAAAACCTTGTTTCTTAAAGAGTGTTTTGTTTTTGGTTGAAGAGGGATGGGTGTTTGGTTTGCTAGAATGAATTGAGTTCATTCTGGAACTTGCAAACCAAAGAAATGTAACAGGAAATGAAATGTTACGCTTCAACAAGGCAATAGATGTTTAGGGTACTTAGTTTTTGTTAGATTTGTTTTTTGATGACTGAAAACATTATTAGGGTATCTTGATTCTTGTGGATTGTGGTATTGCTTTTGATGTGTGGTTTTGTTTTAATTCAAGTGCTGGACTTTGTGTGCTTGCTTCACTTCACTTTATCGACGGAATGGTTGCAGAACAACCGGCTTGATGACAAAGGCCGGCGTCTTTGTTTTGTCGGATACAGGTGGTATTCCTCTGCAAAATGTTGGCTACATAGATATAAAAACTTAAGTGGCTTTAATCAGGGTAATACAAACAGTGGCGGAACTAGCCTAAAATTTAGGGGTATTACAATTTTTTTTCAGATCAGGGGTATCCTTTGTATAACGAAGATGGAGTTCAAGGGTATTTTTACTCTACGGAGACGGAGTTTAGGGGTATTTTTACACTACGAAGACGGGGTTGAGCCGTAGCCCGTGCTCTCCCTGCTAACACATTAGCTACGCCCCTGAATACCAATATACCCTGTCGTTGCTTCAGTGCTGCTATGCATAAATGGGTGTTCATTTACTCAAATATCAGTCATCATTTTTTTGCCACTTCTATTAACTACTAATCATACTACGTCTAATATATGTATTAGATATCTTCTATGTGTAAACCAAACCAAACACACATCTCTTTATGGATGTGTAAAATTTTAATGTCAATTTAAGAAAGTCATACTGTGTAAACCAAACACACATCTCTTTATGGATGTGTAAAATTTTAATGTCAATTTAAGAAAGTCATACATCAGTTGCTTAAAGGTTGTTACACTTCTATTTTTGCCAATGTTTTCACTTTTCTCCTTATTGGTCATTTCGTCTGCTATCTTCTAACTTTAAACAACCATTTAGTATCTAACCAGAAACAACACTTTGGCTTAATCGACCCACCACATCTACTAGATTGACGTAATCGAGGTAATGTAGCTTTGTGTAGAGTAGATTTGTTGTTGAAACTTGTAGCTTTGTGAAATTTGAGTACAATTTCAACAAGTCTCAGTTCATCGACCGGGTTAAAGTTGAAATTTGAGGTAATGTAGCTTTGTGTAGAGTAGATTTGTTGTTGAAACTTGTGATTTGTACCCTGAATAATTTGGTTAAATTAACCCAAAAAACAAAAGTTCCAAATCCAAACATTCAAAACAACCAAAAAAAAAACAAACATTCAAAACAACAACCTGAAGATTGTTGGCAGTTGTTGAGAATCGATGTTGAGATCCAGTGATTACGTATGTTTGTTGAGATTTTGAAAGGTCTCTTATAAATGAAATACGAATCTTAAAAAAAATAATTACTTACCCCCACGCGCATTAAAACCTCAGAACCCGAAGTGGCGTTTTCCCGACCTGCGCCTTATTTGCGCTTGGGTGCTCGCTTTAATAACTATGGCTTCTGTTGCATCGCGAATTTGGTTTTGGTTATGGCTCAAAACCAAACCGCCCCGTACATAGCCCTAAACTCACCAACCTAAGTGATATGTTTCCCGCCGCATCGCGCGGGTAAACGGCTAGTATATATATATATATATATGGTCAGGATTTAGAGAAAACGGTGAAAAGTGTGAGAACGGTGAGAACGCTTATTGGTCGTCCGATCAAAACAATCCATGGACTAGATTGCAAGGTGGCATTTTCGTAAATAACATCAATTTTATTATTTGGAGCGCGCTTCATTAAGTGTAAAAGGGTCTTTTACCGCTCATATTCAAAACGCCATCAAATGATAAAACGCCATTCAAAATAAATAAAACGCCATTAAAAACAAAACGCCAAAAATTAGCGATAAAACGCGTTGGATATTACAGGAAGATGAAACAAACACAGTAACTGAATTTCAGTTATTAACATTTATTAGAAGAAATCCCCTCCTAAATTACGTGCCAAAAACATCATTATATAAACGAGTTAAAACATAGCTTCCATAATCACTTAAATCTATCCATTTCTGGAAAAAACATCTTTAAACAAAAAACGCCAACTTAACCAAAACAATCAACACAAGTGTAAAATGCTATTTTGGACTCCATTATTATAAATAGCATTAATCAAGCGTTGATCTTCAATGACATGCCACCAAACAAGAATATCACACCAAAAAAAGGATGCCACTAAGCAGCTTCGTCTGAAAAAGACGGGGTTTATGTAGGAAAGTTGAATCTAGCTAAGGTATTCAAAAGGTTCAAAACGCCAAAACAAATCCAAGAAGAAGGAGCTGATGACAGTGGAGATACGGAAGAGAAATTAGATTACCATTTTTAATTTTTTATTTTCATTTTATATTGTTTTGTTATATGTGTGGGCACTTGGGGGGCAAAAGTGAAAGTGCACTATTTTTAACGTTATTTTACTAATTTCGTGGAAATAATGTTCAAAGAGGGGGATGGTTAATCATGCATCATGTGGTGGCGCAGATAGCCGAAAAACAATGGAGTACATGCAATAATTGGCCTTTGTCTTAATTGCCGAGTGTTATGTGCCTTATGTCCAAGGCTTGATGCAAAACTACTATCGAGTCGGGGGTCTCAGTGGAAGCAGCCTCTCTATTCCTACGGGGTAGAGGTTAGGCGGTCTACATCTTACCCTCCTCAGACCCTACCTTAGCTTTGCTATTGGTGAGATTTACTGAGTATGGTGATGATGATGATGATTGTTTGGTTATAAAGTTATCTGTTGTTTTGTTATCTAATTCTCTACAAATAAAATACATTATTATATAAAACGCCAAAAACTACAAACAGCAAAACGCTAGTTGTGTGAAAACTGTGCGAAAGGGTGCTGGCAAAGCAACTTGTCAAATGTATTAAACGCCAAAAATTTCATTAAACGGCAAAAACAACATTTGGTCTTATTGTTAACTTATGAAAATATTAATGACGCGTAGTGAATTATTAAACAAAACGCCAAAAAAATTGAGCAGGAAACGCTATAACGCCAAAAAGTTATCTATGTGACACAAAAACTATTAATTCAACGCCAAAAAGTTTAATAAATACAATTAACGCCAAAAAAAATCTTAGACGCCAGAAAATATTATACATCGTTGGGAAAATAAAAGAAGATTGAAAAGACAAAAATACCCCTCGGACCCTGATCATGTCCCGCGCCACGTGTTGGGCCAGGATGCGTTCTCACCTTTCTCAAACTTTTGGGCGTTTTCTCCTGATCCCGTTCCTATATATATATATATATATATATATATATATAGGAGAAGGATCCGTTAGGAACCACCATTTATTGCGAGAAACTGTGAGAAACAGTGTGAACACAAACAGTAATACCTAAAAAGATCTAAAAAACACCCAAAAAAATATATTTTTTTTACTATTTTTTTTTTTGGAAAAAACGCTATATTTCGTTTATAATAATATAAAAAATTAAAAAAAAATTCGATTAATAGTTATCCATGCACATGTGCATTTGTATCAATTTTCTTTGACAAATTCCGTAATTCAATACAAATATTAGATAATTGCACTTTCATTTACACCACCACGTGTAATACACTACTTTTTACGTTAACAATATTAGAAATGCACATGTGCATCTATATTTATCAACATGAAATAAGGTGTGTTAATACACTACTTTCTCTTTCATCTATCATTCCATCCATAATACACAAACATGCACATGTGCATTTTTGTCATTTTTTTTGACAAATTCCGTAATTCATTACAAATATTAGACAATTGCACTTTCATTTACACTACCATATGTAATACACTACTTTTTACATTACCAATATTAGAAATGCACATGTGAATTTATATGTATCAACATGAAATAAGGTGTTTTGGTACACTACTTTGAATACACTTTCCCTTTCATCTATCATACCATTCATAATACACTACCATTACCTTCTACCATCCATGATACAATACAATTACCTTCTACCATCCATAATACAATATCATTATCAATATTTTCATTTTATTACATGTATATCAACACCATTTATACCATCCAATCAACATATTAAATCATAAATTGACAACTATAACCAAACCATCAACCACTAGATATAACTAACCAAAAAAATATTTATATTGGCCTACTTCTCCATTAAAAATCACAAACGTTTTGTACCAAAACACGTTATATCATGGTTATACATAATGATTCACATGTGCATTTTGAATATTGGTAATGTAAAAAGTAGTGTATTATGGATGGTATTGTAAATTAAAGTGCAATTTTCTATTACTAATAACGTATTACGGAATTTGTCGAATTAATTATACATATGCACATGTGCATGGATAACTGTTACTCGAAAAAAAAAAATTTTTGCTTACTACATATAGCGATTTTTTTTAAAGTATTACAAAAAAAAAAATTTAATGCTTTTGATTTTTTTTAGATTTTATTTTGTGTTCACATTGGTTCTCGCGGTTCTCGCAATAAGGGTGGTTCTCAAATGAACCTTACCCTATATATATATATATATGAGTATTGATGATGCTAAGCGAGTTTGTTTTCGAGAACGAAATAATGTGCTGGTACATAGGTATCGACTCATTGAAATATACTCTGAGATGAAATGCTTGAACTCAGAAGGAGAACGGACTTTATATGAGAATAGAACGTGACCTGATCCATTAGTTATAGATTCTGGATTATAATTATACATTCTGGATTATATATTATGTCACTAAGTACTAAGGATGTGAATGTATGTGGTGACCGCATGTTGCACAGAATCACGGATCATCATCACCAGGTGTGAGCGGTTGAAGATCGAGTCATATCAATGATTGTATAGGAATGTGTGATTATGTAATTTAGTAAACATAAGTTATGTTTTATTTTCTTAATGAGAACGAAGAATATATTTATTGTAAAGTAGTTATTTTAAAATGGACCTTCAAGTGTGTCAAGATGTTTAAAAAGAAAGAAAATTTTAAGGCTCGTATTTCCACAGCGTCTTTATGGTTAAGACGTGTTAGAGTGTTACAACCAAGTTTATAATAAGTATAGAAAAAGGAGTGCACTACAAAATTCTAGGCTTGTAGTGGCTAACCCTATTGCAACAAAATGATGCTGTCGCCATTGAGGTACCAGTTGTGACGAAATGTAGTTTCCAAACGATTTTCAGAATTATTTCTAATATAACCTAAAGTGACGAAGTTTTGTCACCATACCTCTTCGTGGGATGGTGGGAAAGTTTGTCGCTTTGTGAAAAATCGATAAGGATTATATTTGTCCCAATAAGGTTTACTATTATTTTTTTAAGTTTCTTGTATGTGGTATGCAACAACTATTTGTGGAACAAATTTTTGATGCACTTATAGGGACCAAATTTTGACGGTAGAGGGTTCAAAACACACATATACATATATATTAAATATCATTAACTAAATTAGACTCATATCCACAAGGTACATGGGACCCAATGGTGATGAAATTTCATCGCTGCATGGTATGTTCCAAATCTATACTCTTGGTAACGATTCACTTGTTCCTTTAGCTCTATATTCTGAACAACCCCCCATCCACCCCTCTTTCTCTTTATGATTTATGGTCAAAGGTACTTCCCCAACAAATTTATTTTAACCAATCTATAGAACGCATGTGATTTCTTACCTCCAAACTCTTTTCTTTAACATTTGTAAGTTGTTGAAGGTGTGTTTCAATCTAGGTAGGGGGACGGAAATATTGTTTAAATTTTGGAATTTACTATTTTTTGTAGGTATTTAACAGGTTTTTTTTTAGTTTGAAGTGAATGTATGTGTATTGGTCTTGTGGAATACATTTTTAAGAGTTTTATGTGTATATGTGTTTAAATGTATATATATTTAGTTATATGTGTATGTGTAAGTTTAGGAATTTGAGTGTATGTATATGTTTAGTAAATTATAAGTGTTTTAGGTATCTAGTATTTTATTAAGAATTTGTTGTGCATGTATGTGTATGCCTTTACATACATACATACATCCATACATACATACATACATATATATATATATATATATATATATATATATATATATATTGGGGAGGGTTATCTTAAGAACGAATATTTTTGTAAGAACACTAGGAACAATTTCCATCCATAGATCATTTTAAATTAAGGGTTAAGATTAGAGGGGTTTAAATGAGGAGAAAACCTAAATTAAAAAACTAAAGGGGTAATATTGTCAAAACTCAAAAGATAAAACACAAAAACCCCTGTCGATCCCTGTGTAAAAAAAAAAACCTTCAATTTCAATTTCGATCGATCTTTATGTAAACAAATCCTCCAATCAGTCTTGATTTCAACCAATTCCCCTTCAATTTCAGCTGATCTCTATGTAAGAAAACCTCTGATAGTCTAAATTTGAACCAATTTAACTGGTGAGTTCTTCAGTTATATCAATTTGTTGTGTGATTTGAGGTTTCTAGTTCAGATTTTTGCCCTAGTTTAAGTAAATCGGTCAGTTTGCAGTAAATTAGGTTAGATTAGCAACAATGTATCTTAGAGAACCGAGAACTGTATGTGATTGTTGTGTTGTCGATTTGTTGTGTGATTTAAGCTTGCAAGCTTCAGTTTTTTGCCCTAGGTTTAGTAAATCATTCAGTTTGTAGTAAGTTAGGTTACATTATGCAACGATAGATCGTTAGAGAATCATAAATTGTTTGTGATGGTTGTGTATTTTGCATTAGGTTTTATCAACGGTATTGTTGAATTCGTTGTTGTGTGTTAACGGTCTTAACTGACCTCACAAAGTTGGTTGGGATTGAAATATGTCCAATAGTAAGATTTGTTTGATAATGTTGTTGTTAATCATATTAGATGTTTGGGTCAGTTGTGAATCGGTTTAACCAGTGAGTTGTTTCAGTTTAGTTGTTTAATCAGTGAGTTCCTCAGTTCATATTAGATGTTAAATGGTTGTTTTATATTAATTTCGTGAAAGTTTATGACTCTGAAAGTGAATGAAGAATGCTTATTATCAAATCGGTATTTAAATTATGAAACGATTCACTTTTTGTAAGTTCTGCAAAGTCTATCAGTACTACTGAGTCATGATTCATCGTTCTATTACTAGTGTTTCATTGATGCTAATGTTGCTAAGGGTATCTAAACATGATAGATGTAAATATGTTATAGTAAATATAGAGATGGTGATCGTGTTGCTCTCTTACAGAGTTTAGCGTTATATTACTGATGACTTGTCTTGAAATATGGTGTTTTTGGAAGTTTAGAGGGTGTTTATCAAAAAGTTTTTGACGAAGAAAAGGGAAGAATGAAAAGTAAGCAATTTACATATGTGTAAAGAAGCTGCTTACACATGTGTAAATCATCTTAGTTACTATTACCTTTGTGTAATTAAGCAATTTACACATGTGTAAGTAAGTTGTTTATACATGTTGTTTAATTACATTATATTATTTTAACAAAAGCATCAAGGAATGGTGAACAAAAATACAAAAAATAGATGGTGAATATGGTTATGAAAAACAATAAAAGAATCTACAATTAGTTGCCACACGTGAAGGTATGTAATATAACAAAAATATATTAATTAAATAATTATATATATGAAGCTTTACACATGTGTAAATCATCTAAGTCAAGATTGAATACGAGTGATTAAGAAACTTACACATGTGTAGATGTCAATATTGAATTTGAGTAATTAAGCAATTTACACATGTATAAGTAATCTGCTTACACATGTGTAATTTATCTTAGTTAATATTGAATTTGAGTGATTAAGTAATTTACACATGTGTAAATCATCTTAGGTAATATTGACTTTAAGTGATTAAGCAATTTACACAGGTGTAAATAAGTTGTTTACACATGTGTAATTAATCTGCTTGCACATGTGTAAATCATCTTAGTTAATATTGAATTTGAGTGATTAAGCAATTCACACATGTATAAGTAAGCAATTGCAAACTGCTACTAATGCGTATTAAAAATGTTGTTTAAAATTGTTTCGTGTTTATGGAAATGGAAACAGGAGGCAAAAAGAGAAAAAAACAGAAAAAAGGCAACAAAAACAAAAAAGAAAAATAAAGATGAAACAGGTATAGAGTAGGGGAAGAATAAGAAAATTGTTGCTGATTAGGGTTGTGGTAACTAGGAATATGAAGAAGCTCGTGGTTAGTTTGTATATGGTTGATTGGGTTAGGTCGTGTAATGACCAGTATCCGTTTGATCCTGGTGTTCTATTGATGTTTTGTGGCTGAGCAATGAAGGGGCTGCTAGTTTTTGTTATTAATAGGTGGGGTTATGTGGCTAGTTTGGGGATGTGAAAATCTGGTTGGGTTTGGTGTTTGGTGTTTGCTGGTGATATTCTTTGGTGTATGGTTGTTTGGAGTTTGGGCAGGTTGAGGAATGAGGATGATGTTGCTGCTTGGCCGAGTTCAAGATTTTTGGGAAACTCAAGATGGACTCTCGAATGTTTTGCTTTAGATGTTGTTTTGATATTTTGGTCATGTTTGTTTTTGTTTTTTTGGATGGTTTAGGTTGTTTGAAACCTGATTATATAGATTTATTTTATGTTGGAAGTTGGCCGAGTGTGACTTTAATTCTAGTTTAGCTCATGATCGGGGCCTTGTTAGGTTCCAATTGTTAGACCATAGCTAATGGTTTGGGGTTGGTGTCTTTTTTGGGATATATCCTAGGAAGCCCAAGCCCGTAGGCTGTAAATATTTTTTTTTTGTTATCAATGAAATTTACTGGGATGCCATCCACTTTAAAAAAAAGAATCGGGAAATTGTATACTTTTAATGCTATGTTTGTTTAAATTCTACTGGTTTATATAATACTTAATATTTGCATAAGATACTATCTTGTTAATTCACAGTGTAAATGAGCTGCAAATATGTAAAACAAAAACAATTAATTGATAGAAAATAGTTTACACATGTGTAATATGATTCCCATAGGTAAAATAGAAGAAAATAAGTGACACTGAAAAGTTTACACATGTGTAATTCAGCGGCACATGTGTAATCCATAAACAAATAGTGGATACTGAACAATTTACACATGTGTAATATAACTAAACTATGTAAAATAGAAACAAACAAGTGATATTGAACGGTTTACACATATGTAACTCAGATGAAAATGTGTAATAAAGAAACAAATACATGAAAGGGAACAATTTATACATGTGTAATACAATTAAACATATGTAAAATAGAACAAAACAAGTGCCGATGAATAGTTTACACATGTGTAATTTAGATACAAATTTGTAAAACAGGATCATATAAGTAACAATGGACAATTTACACACGTGTAAGACATTTTACATAAGAATACAATACATATGTAAAATAGATACTTTCACATGAGTAAAATAGACACTTCTACATATAGAATTTGATAACAAATAAGCAAATAAACCTAACTACATAATAATATTAGGACACTTAAATAATAATATATATAAAATTGTAAATTTGTAATTTGAATATGGTATGACGGTGAATAGTTTACACGTGTGTAATTCACTTGTGCACATGTAAATTAGACACAAATATGTGATAATGGATAGTTTACACATATGTGACAACTAACAGTTTACACATGTGTTATTCAAATGCACATATGTAAAACAAATAAACATATGTGATGAAGAATAGTTTACACATGTGTAATTCAAATGCACATATGTAAAGCAAACAAACATATGTGATGAAGAATAGTTTACACATGTGTAATTCAAATGCACATTGAAACACATCAACTACATTGCAGCTTGTTTGATACAAGAGTTGCATGAAAATGCCATTGTTTAACATCATAAACTATTTAGAGTCGGCCATAATGATCGGTTTAACATCCTCCTATTACAACTTGAGAAATCTCCTTGTACTCCATGTTTCCTGTTCAATTGACAAGGCACAAATTTAAAGATTAATTTCTAAGTGTAATTATAAACCTAAAACCTAATTTTAATCAAACTTTTCAACTTTAATCCAACTTGTCAATTAATACACATAAAGAGACATTGATTATAGCTTACAAAGATATGAATTAGGAGAAAGCAATGAATTGTCAATTATACCTAATTTATGATAGAGTCGCCCTTGACGTGTCATGTATCTCTATCGACCATCTTCCCTACAACAGTTTCAAAGAACATTTAAGGAACTATTTTGGCATGCCCATATGTTTTAGACCTCATGACCATGATTAAATCTCAAAATTCCAGTTTAAGTTCATTTGCTATCAGATCATCCATAATGACATCAGATAAAAATTTCAAAAAACACACAAAGTCGACTAAATCATATACACCAAAGTTTAGTTAACTTATGAAAACCTACAGTTTATGACAATTTTAATCTCAACAAACAACACAAAGATGCAAATAACAACAAACTTTGGTTGAATTGCCACACCATACGATACGATTTTGGATTAGGGAAAGTAGCATCAAACCCATTATAACCAGTCATTGTTTACGAAACCAAACAATCAGTTATCTACAGCTTCCATGTAACTTAGGCTATAACATTGCTACAATCAAACAAATCTTCTCCACAATTTCCCTAATTTGACTTGCTTACAAACCCTAACAGTAGCATCTTTAGAGTTCGATGGGAAAATAACATAATGAACCGACTTGGATTATGAACATCTAGAATCACTCTGCTTTAGAACCATTGGAATCATCCAGGTTATACTCATGGTTTATCAATCAATCAATCATCAAAATAAAGAAGGAAGAAGGGGTTAAAGATGAATCTGAGTGAGAATGTGAGTATAGAGGGGAAGGCGTTTGTGGTTACAGGTTGATTGAGGTTTGTAGGTTCAGCTCTGAGCTTGGAGCTGGGTTGCAAAAGTGCAGATTTTGTTCTCCCAGAGAAGAACGACTTGAAGATTCTCCATGGATTCAATATGTCCAATGACAAGTTTACCCTTTTCATTTAAATAAAAGGATAAAAAATTGATTGGCTGAGATTTGTTCTCATTATTCTCACAAAAGAATGGTGTTCTCATTTAAACCCTCCCAATATATATATATATATATATATATATATATATATATATATATATATATATAGGGGAAGGTTAAAATGAGAACCACCTCGAGTTGTAAGAACCAGTGAGAACCACCCCCGCGGGGGGCCGTTGACCACGAAATTTTTTTTACACCTAGATCCGTATATTTTAACACGGGGGGTAAATTTTGGGTTCAAACGGCGCGCCCGAGGGGGTAGTTTTTTACGCCCAAAGTTTGGGTTTTTTTAATTTTTTTAATTTTTCTTTTTTTTTTTACCAAACTTTGGGCGTAAAAAACTACCCCCTCGGGCGCGCCGTTTGAACCCAAAATTTACCCCCCGTGTTAAAATATACGGATCTAGGTGTAAAAAAATTTTCGTGGTCAACGGCCCCCCGCGGGGGTGGTTCTCGCTGGTTCTTACAACTCGAGGTGGTTCTCATTTTAACTTATTCCTATATATATATATATATATATGTATGTATATGTATATGTATATTTATATGTATATGTATATGTATATGTATATGTATATGTATATGTATATGTATATGTATATGTATATGTATATGTATATGTATATGTATATGTATATGTATATGTATATGTATGTGTATGCAGAAGTATATACGTTTAAAGTTTATTAGTTTTTTTAGGTATTCAGTATATATATATATATATATGTATATATATATTTATATGTATATGTATATGTATATGTATATGTATATGTATATGTATATGTATATGTATATGTATGTGTATGCAGAAGTATATACGTTTAAAGTTTATTAGTTTTTTTAGGTATTCAGTTGTTTTTTTTTATTTGATGTGTAGTGTGTATCTAGTGTATGTGGAGGGCAAAAATCGGGATCTATTCTGTTAGTGATAACCTGATAACATATCTAAATCCAAAACATCATGAGATTAATGTTTGAATTTGAAAAGTAAATACTAAGAACAATCAACTAACAACACCGACCTTCATTGATTAAACACCCAAAATATTTTCAATAAGTTCCTAGCTTTCTAAACAAAGTTTTAGAAAAAAATACCAAAAATACACACGCATTAGAGAGTGAAATTTTCCACAAGCTAGGTTCAAATGAAGTGGACTCCAACATATAGGTAGCACGTAGTGTTACATATGCCACTAATGAAGTTGATTCCAATATATAGGAAACACAAAGTGTCGCATGTTTCATTGTGACATCCGACACTCTGTACTGTGACACACTGTCACGATGCTATATTCTAATCTTCTGCATCTTCAGATCTTCATGAGTTATTGCGACATCCAGAGTGTCGAGGCTACCAATCACTTCAATCCTCAAGCCATTTAACCCTAAAATTTTACATCGGTATAAAACGGACTTCAAAACCCAACCGTATGTGTAAACTTAGGAATTTGAGGGTATCTATACGTATATGTATATGTATATGTGTATAGGTTAAGAAATTTACTAGTTTTTACATATTTAGTAGAGCTTTTGATATGATATATGTATGTGTTTGAAGATTAATAGTTCTTTATGTATTTAGTAGTTTTTTTATTATTTGATGTTTATTATATGTATATGTTTTTATGATTGTTTGATATTTATTTTATTTTATTTTGTTTCTTTATAACTAAAAACTCGTATCCTGATTCATTAATAAGGCACGTATCATAACTTTTTAACTTTCTTATATAGTTTTTGTATGTGTCATTATGAATGTGTATTTGTATGTATAGAGTAATTATAAAGTGTATAAATAAAACAATTAAATAATATTCCTTTAAGATACGCCCTTCCAAAATTTATCAAATAGTGATAGATTTTGGATTGTTCTCTTTTGGGACTGTTTTTTTTTTTTTTTTTTTTGAATATTTTATCTCATTTAGATGTGTATATACTTTAACTTGTTGAAAATTTAATAAAATGAACCGCAACATTTTCTATTAACACTTCGAGTCTGCAGTTTATTAAACCACCTACTTATGGAGTTAAGGGGTAATGCTGCTGATTTTTTTTCTTAAATAGTTAACTTATTTAAATGTATACATATGAGATAGAATATTTGAAAAGCAGGTTAGGATCCACCGTCTCTTAGAGCACCGATTTACATCGTACATATTCCTTATTTCATTTATTGCTTATAAATGTGCATTTTGGGTATCATTTATACAAACATATATTTTTGTAGGTTAAATAAAAATATATAAATAAAGGGCGCATTCAAGCTTGAGAGCTCGGATTGCAAATCTAATTCTTAATGATGAGTAATTTTTACAATATGGGGCTGGTGTGTATTGACAACGTATAATACACCACTGTGCTTATGTATGAAAGAGTCTTCTTTCATGTTGATATGATAATTCCTGGTTCTAAATCACATGGAAAGGACATTGATGTTTTCCTAAGGCTTTTGGGGGATGAGCAGAAAATGTTGTGGGTCGATGGAGTCTAGACAAGAGATGCATCAACCAAAGCTATATTTGGTATGTGTATGACACTTATATGGACTATAAACAATTACCCTACTCGTAGCAGCTTATTTGGATGGAGAGGTCAAGGTTTTAAAGCATGCCCTACTTGTATCACAGACACACACCCTAGTGTCGTGTAACAAAAAGATAGCTTAGATTTGTTATAGATGATTATTACATCGCAATCATAAAATGAGCGCAAATTTGTCGTTGTGGAATAAGAGACAAGTGGTCCTCCTAAAAGATTGAGTAATGACCAAATATTAGAACAACTAAAAAGTCCCCCAATCGTGTTTTAGGGATATATCATAGGCATGGAGGTGAGAAAAGAAAGCGTCATGAGTTAGAGGTGAACTGGACCAAATAGAGTATCTTCTTCCAGATGGATTATTGGTCTTCTCTCTAACTTAAAGACAATCTTTGTGTTACGTAGGTGGAGAAAAATGTTTGTGAGGGCTTGTTGGTATTTTGTTGAATAAAAATCGATGACACACACACACACAAAAAGACATGACATGCAAAATATGAATTTTTGACCATGTTTATGGCTAACGAAGAAAAACAACAAGGTTTACCAACCACATGCTCCTTAGTCTTTCAAACCCAGTGATCGAGAACTGTTTTTGTTACTTCATTCCTGATGATTTTGGATCAAACTTTAAAAAAAGGTTCTTTCTAATAATTCAAATATAATCGGATTAAAGTCTCATGATTATATTCTCGTGCAACGATTTATTTCATCCAACAGGTGCTCAATACTAATAAACATTATAAAATGACCATTGACTTCTTTAACCTATCTAACATTCCCCAGTAGTCTGTAGTGTGAGCGAATGGAACATGAATGTTAACGTTGTTTGTATTCATTAATCGTTGCCCGTTACGAAGCGTTCGCGTATCTCAACTCTACTTTCACATAAAATATGATTTTATAAAGGGTGTACATATTAGCACACCAATCTGTCTATTTGCACACCAAACCCTAGCTTTATATATGGCGCGTATAGGTCTATACGCGGCGTATAACCGCATTTTTCAATTTCCAAGGAAATCTCTAATTCACATTATGTGGTCACCTTATATACGCCGCGTATAGGCCTATACGCGGCAGAGTGGTTTCTTTTTTTACAAACATTATTATTCAATATTTATTGTTTTAGCAAACTTTTATAATAAGTAATTTTCTTAAAAAAAAACATTGTTAAGTATTCTATGGTATATTATAATATAGGTCTCGTTTAGGCCTATACATGACCTATAGGGAGCCTATACGAGACTTATACTACACTATATGATACGATACGAAACCAAACTATACAATACTATAGGATACTGTACAACACCCCTATAGGCGTATAGGTGTAGTATATGTCCCATATAGGACTATTGGTGTAGTTTAGACCCCGTATAGACCTATAGGAAAATACGAGACTTAAAATACATTATATGATACGATACAATAAAATACGATACGTTACTATAGGATACGATACGATACAACACATGTATAACACTATAGGTGTAGTTTAGGTTCTGTATAGCTCGTATAGGCCTATATGTGTAGTATAGGTCTCATATAGGACTATTGGTGTAGTTTAGGTCCCGTATAGACCTATAGGCCTATACGAGACCTATACTACAAATATATGATACATACAATACAATAAGATACGTTACTACTATAGGATATACTACAACACCCGTATAACACTATAGGTGTAGTTTAGTTCCTGTATAGGCATATAGGCATATACGAGACTTATACTACAATATATGATACAATACAATACAATACAATACAATACCATACGTAAATATATGATACGGTACGATACCAAACTATATGATACGATACGATAAGAGATAAGATATGATATTATACTACACCTATAGGCTTATACGAGACTTATACTACACTATATGATACTACATCCATAGGCCTATACAAAACCTATACGAGACGTATACTGTATGATACGGTACTTAAATTTTTTTTATTTTGTTAAAGTACTGATAAAGGGTAGATTTTTTTTGGAAATAATTTAATACACTATTTACGGTTTTAGCAAAGTTCAATTTAGAAAAACATTTTTAAGTATGGTATATTATAAATCTCCTATAGGCTTATAAGTGTAGTATAATATCATGTCTTATGGTATGGAATAATGTAGTGTAAGTATCATATAGGTCCCCTATAGGTCTTGTATGTGCCTATAGGCCTATACGAGACCTAAACCACACCTATAGGCTTATACGGGTATTGTTTGGTATCGTACTGCACTGTATCATATAGTGTCGTATAGTGTATGGTATAAGTCTTGTGTAGGTTCCCTATAGGTCTTGTATATACCTATAGGCCTACACGGGACCTAAACCACACCTATACGGGACCGATACTACACCAATAGGCTTATACGGATGTTATATCGTATCATATAGTATCATATCGTATAGTGTAGTAAAAGTCTGGTATAGGTCTAGTATATGCCTACTATAGTACACTATACTATACTACACATATACGAGACTTAAGTTATACAACGTTATACGATAGGATACGATACTACATCTATAGTTCTATACAAAACCTATACGGGACCTATATGGGACCTATACTACACTATACGATATCACACTTATAGGCTTATACGAGGTTAATACGAGATCTATACTATACCTGTACTACACATATTCAGGTCAAATGGGACCTATACTACACCAGAACTAACATTAGTCAAATACTAATTTTTATGCAACCCTATACGTTGCGTATAGACATATACGCAGCGTATATAAACCCTAAAGTGTGCCAATAGGCACTTTGGTTGTGCCAATAGTTTCAGCTTTTATAAAACATAGTAGTATTCAAGAAACCAAATTTTTACAAACATAGATAAACTATAATCACAAATGCAAGTAAGTGTATTATTTGCATAACATAAATTATTTAATTATAAATAGCTTTAATCAGCTATCACTAGAAGGCATGGAGCTTTCAAAGACGAACAAAAAAAGGTTAGTAATAAGAAAAAACACGAACAATCATATCACCAACTATTTTTCAAACGGAAACGCAATTGACTCATAGCTCCGACAGCAGCTTCGTCATCTCTAGCCGTGGTTTGAACTTGGCTACCAACGGTATAGCCCTAGGCAAGTTGACCCCATGACCTTCGGTCATATCAACCATCTCTTTACTTGTACGTTCCCAATCAAAGCATTGTATAACCGACCCTAAAGCTATCCCAAGCATTCGAACCGCCAACGCTTCCCCAGGATAACTCCTCCTTCCGGACCCAAATGGCAGTAACTTAAACCCGTCTCGTGTCCCTTCTAACCCTTCAAACCTTTCTGGTTTGAATGTTTCCGGGTCGTCCCACACCTTCGGGTCATGATGTATGGCCCATTGGTTAATAATCAACATCGTCCCACTTGGGATGTTGTAACCACCAACAACACAATCACTTGATGCCTCGTGTGGAGTTAGTAATGGGCCCACAGGATACAATCGTAACGTCTCATTTATGATACAACGAAGGTAATGTAAGTTGGGTATGTCTGACTCGTCAACTAGACGATTGTTGCCAATAATGCTATCGATTTCGTTTTGCGCATTTTTTATAACTTGTGGGTGGTTTAGCAAAAGTGCCATAACCCATTCCATTGTTCCAGCAGATGTGTCACTTCCTGCTCCTAATAAAGCCTGATAACCATAATATATCATTCATTGATCATGATTTGGAAGTTACATGTCTGTTCATAACCGAACTAACACGTTCTTGTTTACCAATATTTTACCCTAGTTATTATTTTGTATTATATTAATTATATAGACAAAAGATCAAATACAAATAACTTTAACGTACAAAATGTACGAACTGAATGTTTTGCTGAAAAACACGGTGGCATTTTTGTAATTATTAGTAATTATCAAAATTACTCTACAAATGATCTGTAAAGTAATTTTGATGTTGGTGAGTAATTTTGTAAAATGTTTTTATAGAGTAATTTTGATCTTGATAGGGTAATTATCAAAATTACTCTACATGAATATTACTCTACAAGTGAATCAAAATTACCCTGCAAGTTTATCTAACAAATACAATTCAATATTACTCTACAAATGATCATCTAGAGTAATTCTGATCTTGCAGAGTAATTTTATAAAATGATCCTGTAGAGTAATTTTGATCTTGTAGAGTAATTTTGTAAAAATTTTTAGCATTTAGTTATAAGGTTTAACTTTATGGTTTAGTTTTAAGCAATTAGTTTGGGTGTGTGTGTGTGGGGGGGGGGGGGGGGGAGGGGGGAGGGTTAGTTTTTTTTTTTTAATATTTTTAGGGGTGGGGCGGGGGCTTTGGTTTCTTTAGTTTTTTTATTTTTTTATTTTTTTTTTTGGGTGGAGGGGGTGGGGGGCGGGTGGTTAGGTTTTTTTAGTGAGGTATAGTTTTTTTATCTAAATTACTGTACAAGAACATTTTACAACATTAATTTACAAGATCAAAATTACTCTATAGGATCATTTGTAGAGTGATTTTGATAATTACCCTACGAGCAAATAATTACGAAAATGCCACCCCGTTTTTTTGCCTTTTTCATGCTATTTATACGTTTAGTACGTTAAAGTTATTTGTACGAGAATTTTATGTTAATTATATAATACAAAACTATATAAAAAACTATGAATGATTAGTATTGTGATTTTTCCATCATAGCTTCTCTCTTTCATTGTATTTTAACTTAAATACATATTTTTTTAAACTTTGTTTATTTTTAAAAACTCTCGCATCATATTCTCCCTCTAACTTTATCCTATTCACAAACACTTTTTTATTGTTTTTCTTGGTTTTGTATATGCAAACAAAATTAACTAGTGTAGGTTCTCTAAATTTTATTTTTATTTTAGAGATATGAGAGAGTGCAAACCAAAGAAAACCTTACAATATCTTCAAAGAGCCTAAATAGAGAACGTGAGGTGAATGGTCAGAAACAATATAATGAGCATTTTCGAATGTAATATTTTAATTAATTTTTGAGAAGAAAAAAAAAAGAAAACATTAATCTTACCAGCACAAAGTTTCGAATCATTGTATCAGTGTAGTACTCCGGTTCCGATTCTTGCAACGATAACAAGAGTTCAATCATCGTCTTTCTCTTATTTACATTGTCAGTCCCTTTGGATTTCCTAAGTTGCTCAATCAACCTTTGAAAGAAAACATCTCTCTTCTCCTGCAGTTTAATCAACTTTTTCTCCAAACCCTTCACTCCCAACCAACTCAACACCGGCAGGTAATCTCCAACGTTAGAAGTTCCGGCTACAAGTACCATCTCATCCAGCAGCTCCCGGAACCGCTTCCCTTCCTCCTCCAACTCCGGATTATCGTTGCCGAAGTACCTGTTGCCGGATATCATCCTCATCATCACATTCAACATCAGTTCGTAAAACGCAACCTTCATTGTCACCTGGGACCGGAGATTGTTAATTGATAAACATGTACACAGAAAAAAACAGCTAAAATATGGGCCTCTAAGTTCATGTTTTTAAATGAAAAATGAGTTTGATGACTCTAAACAAAATAGGCAATTGGGTATTATCTATTATGTTAATTCTACAAAAACGCTTAATTTTTATAATGGTTCTATAATTGAATAACCAAACAAGCTAATTATGTTATAAAGCTAAACGATTAACAAAATACAAAACTAGCCCCTCAAACTCACCTGAGAAGAACCGGAGTTGAAACCTGAAGATACATGTCCGAGGCCGGACATGATTCCTAGGACGAACAAGACTCCACTTGGACGTACATCCGAATAATGTCCGTCCAACATCAAGAACCTCCGAAGATGAACCTCCATTCAAGTGCGTCTGGACGGATGATGTCATCTAAGTTGACTACTATAAATACCCCATCAAGTACAAAGCCAAGTACGATTTTCTGAACCTTCATCCTTACTTTCTCTCTCTACTTTCTCTCTCAACCAATACTTATCCTCACGCCGGAGGGTGGTCGCAGAGAGGCCCTCCCATCTCTGCGGCGAGCCTAACGGTTTTCTGTTTTGCAGGACTGTTTCCCAAGTCTTCTCACAAGATCCAAACCCTCGTTTACAGGCTCCGGCCTAGACACGATTCTTTGGTTCTTCAATTGGCGCCATCCGATCTCAAAGCTCTTAGTCCTTCACTCCGGTGAATTTCTTGAGCAAAGAACTGACAAATGGCGGCCTCAGGTTCTGTGAATCTGGGATCTACAACTGTTAGTACACAAACTACAGCACCAGCAAGTACTGTTTCCATAACCTCAGATGCTTTAAGCTCAGGGCCGGGAACAACCTTGCCATTCGTGCTAATCCCTACTTCGCAAACGTCTGAGTTTGATGCGGAGTTTCTCTCCAGAAATGCGAGTCTTCTGCGACGATTGAAAGCACAACAGGCTAGAGATGAACAAATCCTCGGTTTACGAACCAGGTTATTTCAAGAAGAAACCCCGATAAGGACCATGGGTCCTACGATGTTTACTCCTCCCACTTTTTCCACAGTGGTCACCTCGGAAATTTACACTGGGTATGTCCAGGGTTCGTCCGGACCTTCGCCAGCAATGGCCATACGAAATGAAGCACAGATGGACGTAGTTAATGATCCGGAACTCACCAAACCGTATCACCCAGTTTCTATGACTGCTAAGTCAAAATTTAGCGCTCGCATCACACATGCAAAACTTCCTCCGAAGCTCAAAATGCCAACTACAGTAAAAAAGTATGATGGTACAACTGATCCAGATGATCATATGTTCGATTTCGACGGAGCCGCACGGGTAGAACAGTGGCCGATTCCAGCTTGGTGTTTCATGTTCTCGCAAACACTAACTGGAGCTGCTCGAGTGTGGTTCGATGCGCTGAATGAAGGTGAGATCAACGATTTTGAAGAGTTCCGAAGATTATTTCTCCAAAATTTTAGCCAGCAAAGACACTACTCCAAAGAAATCACCGAAGTTCATAACATTCGGAGAAGGGACGGAGAATCTTTGCATAGCTTCATTGACCGGTTTAACCGGGAAAGTATGCAGATTAGTGGAGTAGTTGATCAGCTGAGGATCTCCGGATTCTGTCACGGAGTCCAGAACAATCAGTTGGTCGAAAAATTACATGAAAATCTCCCAAAGATGATGGAGGTACTCATGGAGCGAGCCAGAGCATTTGCTCGAGGCAAAAACGCATGCAATCCAGCTCCGGAGTCAGATCACAAGATGTCTTCCTGGAAGAAAAACGGTGGGTCCGTATTCGATAAAGCTCCATCCAGTAATAGAGGGCGACCACACCCATACAACAGGAGCGACAGACCTCCACGTGGAAGAAGCTCCGGGTCAAGATTTTACAACTTATCAGACCTTTCCAAAACTCCCAGTGAAATTCTCAGTGCGGAAGGGTCAAACTTCCCTGCTCCACCAAAGCTCCGAAACCCGGGTGATAAGAATTCCAAGAAATACTGTGATTACCATCATGCTCGAGGTCACAACACAGATGATTGCTGGTCCCTGAAACAAGAAATAGAAAAAGCAGTGCGATCCGGAAAGCTGTCGCATCTAGTGAAAGAAGTGAAGGAAGGAAAGTCTTCAGGTAATTCGGTGGATAATCCGAACAACCAACCAGTAATAGGCATGATCAGAAAAGCAGGTAACCAAGGCATCAAGCGATCCAGCCACCATATGGCCGCTTGGATGCAGCAACCCATTGCTTTTCCCCCCATCAATCCTGAAGAAGTCAAGGACGAACCAATCATCGTGTCTGCGATCATAGCAGGTCACAAGGTCCGGAGGATTTATGTTGACAGCGGAAGTGCCACCGAAATCATGTATAAGCAGTGTTTTCAACAGCTAGCTCCACAGACTAAGGCAAAATTGATCCGAGTCTCAATGCCGTTGGTAAGTTTTTCCGGAGAAGTGGTACAGCCTATGGGGCAAATCACTTTACCAACAACATTGGGAGAAGGAAGTTTTGTCCGAACCGTAAACCTGACGTATCTAGTGGTAGAAGCAAGGTCCGTGCATAATGTTATATTAGGAAGGCCCGGCATGTGCGCCTTCGGCATCATCAGCTCTACCATTCACGGATCGTTAAAATTTCCCACCGAGGCAGGAGTAGCAACTTTGCACTCCGAATCCACAATTTGCGTAGCTGAAGTACGACAAAGCAAGGGCACTGACAAACCTCCGAACCTCCTCACAGAAGAATGGGCTATTCATCCGCACTTCCCAGAGCAAAAAATTGAAGTCGGAGCTCAACTTCCAGAGCGCACTAAAAAGAAGTTGTGGAAGCTTTTGTCTAATTCTCTCGATGTGTTTGCCTGGCAAACTTCCGATATGGTTGGAGTTCCTCGATGTTTGGCCGAACATAAGCTGAAGGTCTCGCATTCTGCGAAACCTGTAGCTCAAAGAAAAAGGAACATGGCTCCAGCTCGAAACAAAGCAATATCCGAGGACGTACGAAAGTTGTTGAACGCCGGAATCATTCGGGAAGTACGTTACCAGACCTGGGTTTCCAACCCAGTAATGGTCACCAAGAAAGATAAAACCTGGAGAATGTGCGTAGACTTCTCCGATTTAAACAACGCATGTCCGAAGGATTGTTATCCCTTGCCGGAGATCGATCTCAAGATTGACTCTCTTTCTAGCTTTCGCCTAAAATGCTTCTTAGACGCATACAAAGGCTATCATCAGATACAGATGGCTGTAGAGGACGAGGATAAGACCGCGTTTGTAACCAATGAAGGGCTTTTTTGTTATACCAAAATGCCGTTTGGATTGAAAAACGCCGGAGCCACGTATCAGAGGCTGATGGATAAGGCATTCAAAGACCAGACTGGAAGGAATTTGGAAATTTATGTGGATGACTTGGTTATAAAAAGTCAAGCTGAAGATAACATGATTGACGACATACTCGAAACCTTCACCAGGCTTCGGAGTGTTAATCTTAAGCTTAATCCCAAAAAATGCTCCTTCGGCTTAGAAGAAGGGAAGTTTCTCGATGTATGGATAACCCAGTCCGGAATCAAGGCACATCCGGATAAAATCAAAGCAGTAGTCTCCATGCAACCCCCCAGAACTGTCAAAGAAATTCAGTCATTAAACGGAAAGCTCGTTGCTCTTCATCGTTTTGTCTCAAAAGCGGCTGATCGCTCTATTCCTTTCATGAATGTGTTGAAAAAACGAACAGGAAAAGGCCAAATAGAATGGACACCGGAAGCCGATTCGGCATTTCAGGAGCTGAAAGTTTGTCTTGGATCCCTGCCCACCTTAACCGCTCCAATCACCGGAGAAACTGTCACGGTATATCTCTCCGCTTCTCATTTTGCCACAAGTGCAGTGCTCGTAGTGCATCGGAATCAAGCACAAATCCCGGTTTACTACGTAAGCCGCATCCTGAAAGATTATGAAACCCGGTACCCGATGATCGAAAAGTTGGCACTCGCTTTGGTACACGCCTCCAGACGCCTCCGAAGATACTTCCAAGCTTTCAATATAGAAGTACAGACTGATCTCCAGATCCAACAAATTCTTAGAAAGCCAGAGGTCTCCGGACGTCTCACGAAATGGGCAATTGAACTCAGCGCTTTCGACATCACCTATCGTACCAGAGGACCGGTGAAAGGTCAGGCGGTGGCAGATTTCCTTACGGAGGTTCCGACCAGAGAAAGCACCCAAGAAAAATCTGCCCTACCAAGGGTATGGAACTTATATACGGATGGAGCCTCCAGTAAAGAAGGATCAGGGGCAGGGCTAATCCTTATAGATCCAGAAGGAATAGAGTACACTTATGCCTTACGATTCGAATTTAAAACTTCAAACAATGAAGCGGAATACGAGGCTCTCCTTGCAGGTCTCCAAACCGCAGCCAAAGCCGGAGCAACTTCCGTGTTAGCACATGTTGATTCATTGTTGGTAGCAAACCAAGTCAGTGGAGAGTACGAAGCCCGAGAGGATAACATGGTCCGATACCTCCGGCAAGTTAATAGTTTGATTTCCTCCTTTGACTCTTGCAAGATAGTACATATACCGCGGAGCAAAAACAAAAAGGCCGATGCCTTGAGTAAGCTTGCATCCGTAGCATTTTGTCATCTGTCAAAAGAAGTCTTAGTTGAAACCTTGCAAGCCCCGGCCATCCAGCAGATGGAGCCGGTCATGTCAGTCTCTGTTGTCGAAAGCTCCTGGATTACTCCAATTGTGGATTACTTGAAAGAAGGAAAGCTCCCGGAAGACAAAGCTCAGGCTCGGAAGTTAAAGGTCAAAGCGTTGCAATATCAGATCCATGACGGGCAACTTTACAGAAAAACCTTTTTAGGTCCGCTCTTAAAATGCCTAACGCCAGAAGAAGCCAGCTACGTCATAAGAGAAATCCACTGGGGGATATGCGGCATCCATGCTGGACCAAGATTGGTTATAGCTAAAGTAATGAATGCCGGATATTTCTGGCCGGGCATGCATCAAAGCGCAGTGAACGAACTTCAATCATGTGAAGATTGCCAGCGGCACGCTCCCATTAGCCACCGAGCCAAGAACAACCTCGTTCCGGTAACATCAGCATGGCCTTTCCAGAAATGGGGGATTGATATTGTTGGTCCTTTCCCTGCCTCCACCGGAGGGGTAAGATTCTTGTTGGTAGCCATTGATTATTTCACAAAATGGGTCGAGGCCAAACCCCTCCGGACCATCACAGGGGAGCAAGTGCTGAGGTTTGCCTGGGAGAATATAGTGTGCAGATACGGAATGCCAATGTGCATAGTCAGTGATAACGGAAAACAGTTCGCCGAGAAACCATTCAAGACATGGTGCGAAAGAATGTGTATCGAACAAAGCTTCGCTTCGGTTTCCCATCCCCAAGCCAACGGGCAAGTAGAAAGAGCCAACCGCAGCATTGTGGAGGGCATCAAGAAACGCTTGGGGAGGGAAGGAGTCTCATGGGCGGATGAACTCCCGCACGTTCTATGGGCACATCGAACGATGCCAAAAACGAGCAATAGAGAAACTCCCTTCAGCCTAACATACGATACCGAAGCAGTTATTCCCGCTGAAGTAGGGATACCCACTCTCCGCATGCAGCTGAGTCAAGAAGAAAACGAACAGGAACTCCTTCTGAACCTGGAACTAGCCAAAGAAAGGAGAGAACTCGCGGCGATCCGAGAGGCAAAATATAAAAAAGAGTTGGAAAAACATTACAACTCGAAAGTGAAGGAGGTCCGGTTCAAAGTTGGTGACTACGTCATGCGGAGTAATGAAGCGAGTTTAGCAGAAGGCACCGGAAAAATGGCACCAAAATGGGAAGGTCCGTACCTGATTAACACCGCAGGAAGCGATGGTGCATATACACTTACAAAAGTGGACGGGACCATCATACCACGCACATGGAATGGAGTTCACTTAAAGAAGTGTTTTCTTTAAAAAGTTTCTTATTTTGAAATAAGATTGTAACACGAAAGCTACGGCTTCCGTTGTTTTTCCTACTTTCCTGTAATGCGGATGGTTATGCCCGCACTGAATGAATGATAAATTCCAAAAACCGTGGAGGGTTTTACCCACGGATTTCATAAAATGTTTTTACCATGTCTGTCGGAGATGTATAAACTCCGAATAAGAAAATAGAATAAATTTTTCTATCTTAAACAACATTGCAATACAAGTATAATATTCGGCCGAATTAGGGATGCTAACCCTAAAAGGTAAGGACAAACTGGTCTTGTTCGTGCTTTCCTTCACTTAAAAATTATCCTAAGTAAAATAAATCGGATCCGTGCCTTTAAAATGAACGTTCAGGAAACAAAAGAAATGTAAAACAACAAAACATGGACGCATGTGTAAACTTGTTATTACATCAAAAACTAACCGGACTTGTATAAGCCAGAAGTTACAAAAACTATACGAAGGATAATTGTTCAAACATCAGTAAAAACATCATTACATTCATCTGAAACAAGGTGCATGCCCCAAACTACCGGACATGTCCACCTTCCAAAAAATTAAACCAATTTTAAACTTCCAAGGTGCATACCCCAAAGAGCCGGGCATGTCCACCTTCTTCAAAAAGTCATTCACTTGCGAAACGAAGGGCTTTCTTAATTTCAGAAAGAGGCGCGTTAGCAAGCTTCGGCAGATCTTCTATCACAGGAAATGTGAGAGTATCAAAACAAGCAACCGCTGTTTTTAGGTCCTCCGTAGCATTACGGTTTAGCAATGGCACCTCTTTGTAGGGAGTTTTCTTCTGCAAAGCATGCATGTAACTAGCGTGCAGACCAGAATTGATACCCACAGCACTCATCGCATTATTAACCGCAGCCACGGCAGCAGTCATTTCCTTCCCTTTGTGAATATTCTTCGCCAGAAGCTTCGCCCCCTCCGAGAGCATCCAAACCTTCGTTTCTTGAAGATCTTCTTCTTTAGCTTTCAGGGAAGCTTTCTCTGCCTCGAGTTCCTCAATCCGATCCTTTAAATCAGCCTCCCCTGATTTTAGCGCATCCCGCTCTGGAAAAAGTGTTAGAAAAACAAGAAAAATAAAAAGCAAGTAAGTCAGGAGAAGGACGTACCGGCCATCATGCTCTCATATGTAAGACGAGCCTTATTCAGGGAATCCTCCATCTTCGTCAAAACTATCTTATGCTCTTCGTCCTTCTGCCTCATTGATTCGGAGAAAGCCGTGAACTCCGAAGAAATTTTATCTCTGTCCTCCGCAGCAGCAGCAGCGGCTGCTTGGGACGATTGATTCTGAGCAATCAAAGAGTTAACTTTCTCCTGCTGAGATTGAAGATCTTGGGTCAACTGGGCTATCTTCTTCACCGCCTCCGGACTCCTCTGAACTTTACGCTTCAGAGAGCGAGCTTCCTTCTCCAAATCCTCCCTTACCGACTCCGCTTCCACCCACCGACGATATAACTCCGTTACAAAGATGTTTGATTGGGCTTGATTAGTCAAAACTGCAGCCCCCAGATCCGGGTTCTTCATCTTCCGACTCCTTGCATGGTCTATTGGAGTATTGATATTGAAGAGCATAGTCCTAGCAACCAAAGTATCCATCACCGAATCTTTGTTCCGAAGATCCCAATCAAGAATGAATTTCTCTTCGGCAGTTGCTGGGTCAATCTCCATATCATCCGAGAACAAATCTGCATATCGAAAAAAGGACATCAACTCAGGTCCGAACCAAGATGAGGGAAGCGAAGACACTTGATCTTCCTCATCATCTATAAAACAGTCCGGACCCAAAGATGAGCCCAAATGCGTACCTGAAAAAGTAACCACTTTCGGCTCACCATGAGTTTTTTCCTTATCCGTAACCACCGGATTCTCCATCTCCATGCTCTCCACTTCACTGTCCGGAACAAAACCTGAATATGCAGGAGTTGGTTTAGAACGTGCCAATGCTGCTTCCTCCCTAGAAAACTTACCTCCGGTAATATGTTCGTCCAGCTCTTCTATTACATTACCTTCGGAGTGAGAGTCCTTCTTTGCTTTCTTCGACTTTGGCGATGGAAGAGGGTCGGAAGCACGAATCTGAACCGGCTCATTCTTTCTCTTACGAGAGCGAGCCTTTAGAACAACGCCTGATAGATCTACACTCGACGTGACACCCTTGTTTTTTAAAGAAGAAGGTCGATATTGTAAAGCCTCGTCCAGATTGCGGAACTCCGGATCACTATCCACATCATCAAGTAAAGACTTCTTACCAGTTCATGATCCGGACGAACCCTCAGCATCCTTTAAAGATAATGGAAGGGAAGAAGTAGCCTCAGCAGCAACTTGTTCAGGTACATCCTGAGGAATAGAAGAAGTTGCTTCTGCAACAGAAGGCTCGGTCGCGTTTTGAGTCACCTCCGGGCGGATTGGTTGGGCCGAAGATGCCACTTGTTTCATAAAAGGAACCTCCTCCTCGCCTTGATCTCCGAAATCGAAATAAAAAACATCCATGTTCGGAACCTTTAAGGCATCAAGAAGAGACATCGTGACACCTGCATTCCCAAAGCAAAAAGAAAGTTAGCAAAATAAACAAAGTAATGGTGCCGAAGGGGACGTAAAGGGCCGAAACTTACGATCACGCTTTCGGCGAATAATCGGCCAATCATTATCCCCTTGGGCCCAGGAAAAACTGACGCGACCTAACCAAAGGAAATGCTCAGGAAGGGGACGAATGAGGGATTTATGATCAACCAGGGCACGGATAAGATTTTCATCATAAACAAAGTCTTCATCAAAGGACATCGTCTGATCCTTGAAACGCCACCTCATATCCTCCGGTAGGCAACGGTCATCCAACCAGAAAAAATTGTCTTTCCAATTCTTCAGGCTAGACCGCTCGCCAGAGGATGGGGAAGGGACATTCTTTCGGTGTGCAAATGTATACCAATCTCCGGCCGTTATAAACTCGTAAAAATAACGAAAAACGTTCAGGTCCGGTTTTCGATCTAAGGCTCGGCAAGAAATTTCAAAATGGTTAATACGGCTAAGGCCGAAGGGGTTAACCTGACAAATATGGACCCTAAAATATTGTAAAACCCTAATCAAGAAACGAGAGAAAGGAACCCTATAATTCGCGAAATTACAGACGCGAGTATAAAAGGGAAACTTCCCTTGACGGAACAGATATATTGCCTCCCTTTCGGAGGGAAGGACTGGATAAAGATCCAGGGGAATCCTATAATCCCTAATGAACTTATCCAACTGACGTTGGGTAAGCACACTCACACTCTCCGCGAGATTCTCCTTACCAGGAGCCATTTCATAAAATAAGAAATTTAAGTAAAAGAAATGGACGCACCTTGAGGAAGAAGAAGAGACTCAAAAAGAAGAGGGTAACAGCAGAGAAGGAAAAAAGATGAGAGAAAAGAAGGGTAAAAATGAAATGGTGAAAAGTGATTTTATAAGGGTTTAAGTCGGTCACGGGGTAGTCACATCAAACCGTCACCTCCCACGAATTCCAACACGAGGAATTACTACCGTCACAGGTAGGTGACCGACCGTCAAATCGCAAAAGTCACCCACGCCACGTCATCACCATTCAAATCATACCACGTCATCAACTCAGACCACTCCCGTAGCGACACGTCATCCGAATAAAACAAAAAACTTGAAATAATAGTTTGCTAAGTTTTTACAAAGACTTACCAAACTGGGGGACTTGAAGATACATGTCCGAGGCCGGACATGATTCCTAGGACGAACAAGACTCCACTTGGACGTACATCCGAATAATGTCCGTCCAACATCAAGAACCTCCGAAGATGAACCTCCATTCAAGTGCGTCTGGACGGATGATGTCATCTAAGTTGACTACTATAAATACCCCATCAAGTACAAAGCCAAGTACGATTTTCTGAACCTTCATCCTTACTTTCTCTCTCTACTTTCTCTCTCAACTAATACTTATCCTCACGCCGGAGGGTGGTCGCAGAGAGGCCCTCCCATCTCTGCGGCGAGCCTAACGGTTTTCTGTTTTGCAGGACTGTTTCCCAAGTCTTCTCACAAGATCCAAACCCTCGTTTACAGGCTCCGGCCTAGACACGATTCTTTGGTTCTTCAAAACCGAACAGCAGTTTATGGATAAGAAGCCTGGTTTCCTCAACGCGAATGTTGTGAAACTCGTTAAGACGGTGAGTCGATAAGATCTCGATGGAGGCGATACGGCGAAGGTTGCGCCAGTTGTCGTTGTACGGGGACCACACAAGGCTGGTGTAGTTAACGCCAATGATTTTTCCAAACAACATCTTGGGGCGGTTGGCAAAGACGATGTCATTTGTAGTTAAACACTCTTCAACAGCCGCAGGGGAGGAGACGACGACAACACGGCGGAAACCGAATTGGAGACGGAGGATTGGGCCGTGTTTAGCGGATAGTTTGGCTAGAGTTCGGTAGAGTGGTAGTTTGAGGAGGTAGAGGTGGCCGATTATGGGGAGGGAGGGGAAGACGGTTGGGGGGAGGTTGGAGGAACGGCGGAGGAAGTGGGTGGTGATGAGGTAGGAGGCTAAGAAGAGGAGGGTGGTGAGTAGATATGGAAACTCCATTGTTGAAGAGTGAAGAGATCGGTGTGTGTGTGTTTTAATGTAGCATGTGCATAATATTTTATTTTATAGATCCAAATGTGGACAAAGAACATGGAGTGCATGAATTTTACGTGGTGACTTGTAGGATGGATGAAGACGACGTTCACAATTGACTACTTGACTTGGAGTTTCCACTTGTCATAATCTACTTATTTATTTGTTGATTAATAATAAGTTAGCATAATTTATTTTTATTTTTAAGAACTAAATGATTCAAGGTAAATAACCTCCGGATCTAGAAAATCTACTTCTAGAACTCTATTGCGATCGAACTATTGAATTTCTAATCCATCACATCCTAAGTACAAGGGTTTATTACAAAAATAGTGGATAGATTAGTTTGTTATGAAATAGATTAAGTTATCAAGTTTGAGGACCGAAAGTGACAAAATTGAAGTTTACAACCTACAACTTAACGGATCAACACATCCATTAGGACACACCTCTTCAGAATCCACGACAATATCACAGGATGCAAGAGATATTTAAATTCAAGCAAGGGACACGACCTTTCACTCGCAACTTTTAGTTTCTTATAAATAGGGCATTAGATTTCAAATGTAAACATTCATTCAGATTCATTCATGCACAAACACTCAGTCTACATATTCAAGTTATTCATGATATAGAGATCAAAGATCAATTTTGGGGAACAATTTGTATCAAAGCGTCAGGCTCAAGGCATCGTAGGAGTCATACGCTATTAGGTTTCAATTTTTATTTTATAATTCGCAAGCCAGTTTCAGTTTTTGGTTCAGGAGTCAAACCAGGGTTGTTCGAAATCTAGGGTTTTAATTTCAGGGTTTAGTGTGAATTAGATAGTCACAACATTCAGTATTACACCATCAATTTATTCGTGAGTTAAAGATTTGAAGATTTATTGAATTCAAGAAAATCAAAGTTTACCGGTACAGGAGTTCGTATTGGTGGTTAGGAAAATTTTTTTTAAAAACAAGAAAGTATGGTTGTTTGATTGCAAGTATTTGATAAAGTGATAATCGTTCGGTCAGAAATCATGACAAGAACAACCGGACCATATCAAAAACTGTAATTCAAAAGTAAGGCAGTTCTCTTTCCCAATTTCAATGCCCAATTTTGAAATCTACAAATTACATGGTTTGAGCAATTGGCATCAAAACATTTTTAGAAGCGAGTGAACTATGGGAAATGGTTGAACCATCAGAAAATACACAACCGGATATAAAGAAAGATAAGTCGACAATTGCATATTTGTTCCAAGCAATACCGGAAGATGTTGTATTGCAAGTTGCAAATTGTAAAACTGCAAAGGAAATTTGGAACACGTTGAAAACAAGACACGTTGGTGTTGATCGGGTACAAAAGACTCGTTTGCATACACTCATGTCAAAGTTCGGGTTATTGCAAATGAAGGTGGATGACACTGTGGATTCTTTCTCAGCAAAATAAACAATGTTGTTACACGGGAAAGTGAATTTGTAATGACACTAAGTCAACTGACTCTGGTACGCAAACTCCTAAATGTCGTGCCAGATAGATTCTCTCAGATTGTCGCCTCTATGGAACAATACTCCGTTATGGATACAATGACACTAGAAGAAGCAGTTGGATGATTAAAGACTTACGAAGAGGGACTAAGGATAAAGAAAGGAAGCCCGGGAGATAGCCAAGACAGATTTGTTTTTATACATCAAGACAAAAATTATGCCAGAGGATTGGAAACCGCGGGCATGGCAGGTTCAACCAACCTCGTGGAAATTGGCAAGACATTAAAGACAACCGAAACACCAAGAGTGAGGGATCTTCATACAGGCCTAGAGGTAGAAATTCTAGGTACCAGAGGAGGTTTGCAAGGAGCCAAACACACCCAAGCAAGATCCAATGCTTCAAGTATCAGAAGTTCAGACACTTTAAGAGAGACTGTCCCAAGAAGGAAGTTGTTTAAGAACACTCCAATCTTGTAGAAGAAGAGGAAGAACCAGCGTTGTTGATGGCAATTCAAGAAGATAATATTGTTCAACAAACAGTTCTACTAAACGTAGAGTACATAGAACCAACAAGGTATGCTAGAGAAGATGAAAGTCTATGGTACTTAGACAATGGAGCAAGCAACCACATGACAGGTGTGTGAAGTCAAATTAGTAAATTAGATGAAAAGTGACAGGACAAGTACGTTTTGGTGACGGTTGCAGATAGATATTAAAGGCAGAGGTTCAAGACTGCTGCAATGTCAGAACCAAGAACAGAAAATTATTTCTTGTGTCTATTACATTCCAAGTCTGAAAAGCAATATATTGAGCCTCGGACAACTCACGGAAATCAGTTGCAAAGTTAATATACGCAAAGATATACTAACGCGCTGTGACAGAAATACAAAGTTACTTATGCGAGTTAGGAGAATGAGGAAGAAGCTATACACGATTAAGTTGAGAATTGGGAAGCCAATCTGCCTTCTCCCAAAAATTGAAGATTTAGCATGGTTATGGCATGCAAGGGTAGGCCATTTACAATTTGATGCTATTAAAGAAATGACTCAAAAGAACTTGGTACATGGAATTCTTCAAATAAGTCATGCTAATCAAATCTGTAATGCATACTTATTAGGGAAACATTGTAGGACACCATTTCCAAATCATGCAAAATTCAGATCTTTAAAACCTCTGTAATTTGTCTATGGAGATTTGTGTGGTCCTATATCCCCACCAACACATGCTGGGAAGAAGTACATATTTCTACTTGTAGACGATTACACTCACTTCATGTGGGCATTATCTACGAACTTTCAAGGATCAAGCAAATGAAACTTTTAAGGAGTTCAAGGAAAAGGTGGAAATAGAAACTCGAACTAAGTTAAAGATGCTAAGGACAGACAGAAGAGAAGAATTCACGTCAGATGAATTCAACCAATACTGCAAAGGTAACGACATAGCATGGCAGCTTAAAATGCCATATCTCCCACAGAAAAATGGAGTAGTAGAAAGAAGAAATAGGACAATTTTATCCACTACTCGCAGTATGTTAAAGGCACTAAACATGCCACATAACTTTTGAGGTGAAGCAGTACGACATGTAATTTACATACTAAACAGGGTTCCAAACGAAAGCCTTGGTGAACAAGACACTGTATGAAGAATTGAAGGGAGAAAGCCAAATCTGGAACACCTAACGGTTTTTGGTTGTACTTCATATGATAAGGTATTAATACTTCATCAAAAGAAGTTAGATGATAGAAGCATGACTATGGTATATGTTGGAATAGAAGAAGGATCAAAGGAGTTTAGATTATATGATCCAGTAAAGAATAAGATATGTGTCAGTAGAGATGTAAAACTCATGGAAGGTCAACTATGAAACTGGAATACCTACATGGAATGGGTAGAGGCAGGAAACCCCAAATGGGCAAATTGTGTCATTCAAGAAAATGATGACCCATTAGAATTAGAAGAGGATGCACCAAGTAGTCCTGATAGTAGAGTGCCAAAACATGAAGACGCAGGAGTGTATCAATCAGAAAATAATCCAGACTCCTACATAACCCAGCCATTACACTCATACAATCCAAACTCATCACGAAAATCTAGCACTTTAACAACAAGTAGAGGTCCATCTATATCTGAAAGTGCAACCAGGAGTATTAGTGACACTCTAGTAAGAATAAGAAGTGTTGAGAATTGTATGATGAGACAAAGGAAATTCAAGTAGATCCATATGAATTACTACTTGCTGAAGAAGGACCAAGAAGTTACAAGGAAGCATCCATTGATAGCAAATGGATTAAGGCAATGAAGGTTGAGTTAGACTCAATAAACAAGAATAACAGTTGGAGATTGACAAACATGCCAAGAAATTACAAGGCAATAAGATTAAAGTGGGTATTCAAGACTAAGAACGATGCAAATGAAAAAGTCGTCAGTCAAAAACTGAGACTGTCAGCAAAAGGTTATGTTCAACAACATGGGATAGATTTTGATGAAATATTTGCACCAGTAGCATGCATCAAGACAGTTCATCTAATGTTAGCTTTAGCAGCATATCTATGTTTGGAGGTACATCACTTAGATGTCAAGTTTGCATTCTTACACGGAGATCTCAAGGAGGAGGTCTATGTTTCATAACCAGAAGGTTTTGTAAAGTCAGGAGATGAAGGAAAAGTTTACAAACTATCAAACGCTCTTGTCTGGATTAAGACAAGCACCACGTGCTTGGAATATGAAGTCAAATCAAATCCTAAAGTCACTTAACTTCAAGAAGTGCACTTTAGATCAAGCAATCTATACAAGGACAAGTAAGACTTCTACGCAGATACTCAGAGTCTATGTTGATAATTTGATAGTAACTGGAACTTAAAGGAAGGAAATAGATATTAACAAAGATTAAAGAAGGAGATCTAGTAGATGCAACAAATTACAGAAGTCTGATTGGTTCTCTCATGTACTTATTGCATACAAGGCCAGATATATGTTTCTTAGTCAGTGTGCTTAGTAGATTTATGAAAGAACCAAAGGAGCATCACTTGAAAGTAGTGAACTAAGTACTACGTTACGTCAAAGGAACTAAAGAGCATGGAGTCATCTATAAAAAACAAGGAGGATGTAAGAATACAGGTTATAGTAATAGCAATTGTAACATTTGTGCTCTTGTAAACATTGTACAATGTAGAACAATTTCAAATATCAATGAAACAATGCATTTTGATCCCAATATTTTTTTTATTTGTGTATGACAATTTAACGTTTCAATTCTTGTTCAATTTCGAGCTCTTAATCACTTTCTAGAAAGTTATACGCAAACTGTTACGTAAACGTAATCAGTTTAACGCGACATACACTCCGGAATAGTGACATAAGCTTAACATACCTTAAATAACCTTTATATAACTTAGAAATAAGTTTTGAAGGGTTTGGTATGACAAAAACAAGTTTATTAGATCATAGGGACTATTTGCGACAAACTGCAAAAGTCTGCCAATTCGCACAGCAACGTACACTCCGAACATGACCATAAGCTAAACATACCCTAAATACCCTTTTTATAGCTTAGAAATAAGTTTTGAGGGGTTCGGTATGCGAAAATACGCTTATTTGATCACAGGGACTAAAAGCGTCAAAACTACGAAAGTATGCATATGCGTGCATATCTTGCGTTCTGACCATATCCGGACATCCAAAATTTTTGTAATCACTAAATTATTGTATTTTAGTGATAGGAATGCAAAATACCATTCGTCGCGCAGTTTGGATCGTTTTCACGTCCGTTCGAGTTTCGTCGTAATTAACCGAAAAATGCGATCGTACGACCAAACGAACTGACATCCATGGTGTTTCCAAGCATAATTCAAGTCCCCTATGCTTTAACATCCTTGTAGATGTAGGACCCTTAGTCCATTTATATGATTTACATATAAACTTCGACTATAACTGTGTATTATCGATTACAAATACAGTTGAAAATACGAGTTTGTTAAAACATTTTAACATCTTATATGTAATTTCGCCGCCTCAAACGTGCCGACGAATCATTATGCAGAAGCTTGAATTCTTGATCGTGTTCGGTTCTTTGTTGAGCTTCATCGTCGTCCGGTATCGTACATTATACCTACATTTCATAAAACATGAAATGAGTTAGTCCTTTAGCGTTTAAAATATGTCCAAACAAGTTCGCGGTTGACACGACCCACAATAATGAGTTTTAGCAGCCTTTGCTAACTTTAACACCCGTCGCTTGCCGCGACGGGATTTCATGTTTACTGTCGCGTAGCGCGACGCCTGTTGCGGGCCACGACACCAAATGGGGTTCTCCGTCGCGTGACGCGAGGGCCCTATTTCGACAAAAAGGTTTGTTTTCAGACCTGCATTGTTCTAGCAAATCATATTCTTACGAAAACGGACATAACTCAATCGTTATTGATCCGATTTGCGATCCGTTTATTCCTACGTGATCGTAATTTGATTCTCCATCATATGAAGTTAAAATCCGACATCCGGATTAATAAAATTTGATACTTTTAAGCCTTCGGCTTAATATATATTTACCAAATTTTGACCCGTTCATGTTTTTATCAAACAAACATGTTTGTTTGATCCTAATTTCTCATGAACCTCGTATTTTTTATGTTGGCGATAATACAGGGTTCAAATCACGGGTTTATATGTATATTTAACCCGTTTTTGCTTATATACTTATTTTGACCCGTTAAGGGTATTTAAGTACTTTTAAGCATAATTCACTTTCATTCGCTTCTAGCATTATATTACAACATTTCCTATAAAATAATCTTCCACTACAACTATAATTATGGTGGATTTTAAGGTGGTAACTATTTGTTCCGAGTTTTATCCCTCAGATTACTATTTTACGACAAGACGCATTTTAAGGCATTTGACTCACAAGAATCATACCTTTCGCTTTTATACTTGTCCTAAGTATTTACTTAATCAAATGACTTATTTCTAGACAACCCATAATGGTCGTTTGCTTGATTTATCGATCAAGGGCATTTTGGTCCATTTAAGCCTTTCATTTACGATGAATGATTTTTAAAGGCATATTGACCCAAACTCTAAGATATTAAACTATGATCTTGTTTGAATAATCATTATGTTTTCAAAACACAATGATTATAATTTAAATCATTCGGTTCACCAAAAAAAGTTAACCAAATGTCCATTTTTGACCTTATTTAACTCTCATTGAACCTTAAGTTCTAAATGAGTAGTTTAACTATTACACATACCTGGCTTGGATCAATATATTGACCCATTTTAATACGTTGTCTTAATAACCGCTAAGTAATAGCGATGCAAATATCCATTCGATATTTACTCCTGTAATCATACAACTCGACAAAAATCATTAGTCGATATTGTCAAAGGGTGATATTTTCACCTTTTGACCCATTTGGTCTTAGTGACCGTGTATCTTTGCTTATCTTGTTCCGTACGACTACACGTCAGAACATCATATTTCATGTGTTTATTTATCTTATTCGTAAATGATACGATAAGAGAATATTCTAAATTTTAAGAATAGTGTAAGCTATACTTTCCTTGCATCCTAATTATGCTTTTCTTCATACTTGATTCGTCTGACCCGCTTAATTCCCAAGCTTCCACCTAGCTTGTCAAGCGTCAAACTATCATTGAAATTTGTAAGATGGTTAGATTAGTCATAATCATTTACGACTATTCGATCCTACGATTCTTATGTCGAATTTATCATTCGATCATATCATTGGTCAGTTTTACTTTATAAAGTCAACTGTCTATTAACATAAATAATTGCACGATGTAGCTCAACCACTCGTTTGATTACTTGGCCAATTATCTGGTAAGCATCATTCTTATGCTACCATTTTTAACCACTTTATTAACCAAGTTCATGTAGTCGAATTTCATCAATTTAACACAACTTTAATCATTTTTAACATATAATGATATCATATATCATTCAACATGAATATATCATCGATTTTTTCATCTTATCATACTAAACACACTACTTAGCAAGTATGATATATATACTTGAACTCCTAAATTGTTCAAGTATTGTCTTATTAATATCAGATATGATGATTCTAACCATAATTATATCATCAATTTCATCATATGATTAAAACCCACTTACCCTAGTGTGGTAAATCATATAGTCATTCAATTCATAACATCATATGTATAATTTTCACTTAGGGTTTTGTTCCTAAGCAAGTATGCATCACTAATTTAACCATAGCTTCAATAATTCATTCATAATTCACGATTATGATGATTACTCAAATTTCACAACTTCATAAATCATCAAAATTTTACATACCTTATGATCCCCTAGCTTGGGTGATCATAAATTCACGTTTAATTCTGAATTTGAGCTTCATTTAAGCCTTCAATTTGATGGATTTGTTGAGATTAGGGTTTTGAGCTCCTGAGGAGCTTTCTGGGTTCGAACAGAACACCCAGATCATACACACTATGTGTGTTTTATTTTGTTCATTTCCTTTTATACTACAACTTTCAAGTTATCCGAATTTGGCCCCTCTTGTTTAGTTAGTTATTAAGTAGGCCACAACCTACTTATTTCTAACAATGTTCCCACTTATTAACTAGGTTAAACATTCCTAGTTAACTTAATGGGTTTGAGGAATTTATGACTCAGTTTATTTTAAGTCCCGTTAACTCGGGCCTTCTATAAACTTTATTTCAACAAAAGCCTTTATACAACTTTTATTCAGTATTAGGTCTATTTATTTAAATCCTAATATTTACCGGGTTAATTTTTACCACTAATGGTACTTTACCCGTCTTTTAGTATTAACGTGGTTTGATTACCAAACCCGTTTTCAGGGTGTTACAGTAGAGCCTTGAAATTGGGTTAACAGGGGTTAAACGTGTCGAAAAACAATTTTCGAAGCTGTAGGGACCTGTTTTGACAAGTTTGAAAAGTCTGGACAGACCCTGGCTGGCGGGCCACGACAGGAAACCCTGTCTAGGTCGCGGGCCTCGAGAACTGATGCTGGGCAGAAACCAGATTTCTTCAAAACAGCCTGCTGCACTTGATTTTAATTATTATTTCTGATTATTGTGGGCTAATTGTGTGTTCTCCAAGTCCCCTTATCAGGTCCTAACAAGTGTATGGTGTAGATTATTCCTTGATCACCACACAAAACACTTGACAAGATCTAATGGTTGTAAGATTACTATAAATACCCATGATCTTCAACAATCTAACTTGCTCATTTCCATTCTTCTTCACTCTAGCTCTGAATTGAGGCTACCACACTTTGTTGGAGGCTTCATACCAGAGCTTACTTGGCCATTCTTCCATCCTAGAACACTTGTAAGTGTTCTTTCAAGTCTTGTTTATTTATTTCAAGCTAAAAAGTCAAATAGTGTTTGACTTTCAGCTTTGACCATGAATTGGTCAAGACAAAGTTTGTTTGAACTTTGCAATGTGAGCGTAATCACGATGATTATAGTCTCTTGCGACTATACCAACTGATTACCACGTTGACTAGTCGAAGTGACGAGTGAAAGTTTCGATCAAAATGCACGATTATGTGCATTTTGCGACGGAACTATATTTTCGAGTATCAAAACACTTTGTTTTGATATCAAATTAGGTTCTAACTTAGTTAAACATGTTTTAACATGTTTAACTCGTCACTTCTAGTTTAGTGCTTGTTTAGGGTCGTAAGTCAAGCGGTCTTTCGAACCCGACCCGTTTGGTCGATCATTAAGATTCGACCAAACATATTTTGTGACCATTGTTGTATAAGGAGTAACCTTCCGAGGTTATACCTTATGGACACTTCGTTTAATTAGTTGTATGATAGGTAGTTTATATGCTTTATGAAAATGACCGAAATGCCATTTTTGCGCATAAATTCATTCTAAGCATATGTAACCTAAATTTTAACACTTAAACTGATTATGCAACATTATTAAACATGTTTAGGCATATAAGACTTATCATAGGGCTAGTTAGACCATCCGAACGCGCATTTGCACAAATGACGCATTAATGTAGCATAAACTACCTTAACGGGTCATAACGGGTCAAAAGAACTTAGGATAGGTTTCAAATCAGAATGTAGGCTTTGTTAAACCGTATCATATGAGTTCCAACACTCATTTGGTTTACAAGACCTCATTCTACCCGATCTCCCGATTTAGGTCCAGATTTATTAACATAGTGATTCCATATTAGGTGCCACTTGATTCCTTGATTTCCTGAGCTTTGTTAGTTCACTTAATCGAGGATACTTTGCAATCTCAAGTGAGTACATAGACCCCCCTCTTTTTACATGTTTTGAGGTAACTATGTGAGTACATAGTTCCCCTATTTTATGCTTTCAATTGTTTTAGGGTGATTCATATGTGCTAAAACGATTTCGAGATTTCAAAAACAAATGCTATGGTTTATATTAAACACAACGAATTCAATAATGTGGACAAACTTGTTGGTGCGTTGATACATAACATGAATGGCATTCATTAGCTTTGGCCAAGCCGACTAGTAGTATGCTTTGGTTCCATAGGATCTGACAAATCTCGTTATCGAACTATCACCATGGTTATGGGGGTAATGTGGGTAATGACAAAAACTGTTATTTTAACAAACCCTATGGTGGTTTGTTAGTCGATTAAAGATACCCTTTGGTAGTATAGATGAGTCACATAAGTTTGAATGTATTCAACTAGAACGACCATAAGTTAGTTTTCACAATTAAAACACGGACGATTAAAAGAATAGTTTTATGATACGGACGATTGAACGATGGTTTATAACACAAACGATTGAACGATGGTTTATAACACGAATGATTGAACAATAATTTATAACACAAATGATTGAACGATGATTTATAACACGAACGATTGAATGATGGTTTATAACACGGACGAACTGAACGATTTTGAACGATTGGTTTATGATAAGTGATTAGATAACGGGACGGGTGTAATGTGGTAAAAGCATGGTAGATACACCACTGGTACTTCTTATATATAAGTGCTTTTATCATATTACATTCTGTGACGTTATTTAGTTCACTTGGACAAATAATTTCAAATGATGTCACGCAATGGTGTTTACTAAATGATATAAACCATATTAGTTTTTCTACGAGACGATTTTCTTTTGGTTTACAAAAGTAAATGTTTTGGTCAAGATTCGTGGTAACGAGGTATTATTAACATATAACCAACTTGTTTTAGTTGGTTAGTTACATTGCAATACCAAACACTTTTTGATACAAGGTTTTTAATTATCGAATCTAGTAGTCGTACGAGGTATTTGTTAGGAAACTTTATTTGTAAGTATTGAAGAAAAACACAATCAACTGGATCTATGAAGAGATCACAGTCCTGAAGATCACAAACTAGAAAAAGAAGATCAGATGGGACAACCGGAATACATAGCATCTACTTCAAAGAATCACAAGTTGATCAAGAGCTGAATTGGATTATCAGAAAAGGTCATTTCTGATGGATCTGATGATATTTCTGATGAAATATCATCAGTATCTGACGATTCTGATCATCAAAGATTTTCTGATGATTTGTTCATCAGAATTTCTGATGAAGTGGTTTATCAGAATTTCTGATGAAATAACCCACTTGTCTGAAATTGGCTCTGTCCTACCACAATTACCGAAGCAAGTTGACATTTAATGATATCATGATGAAAAAGGCAACTTGAACGTTGGAATCAATGAATATGTCAATTGGCTACTTTTTGCAGGAATTATTGTATGAATAAATTATTGTTTATTCATACACCAAGCCGTCTATAAATAGAAGGCTAAACCAGGAGAAGTAAAGTGAGTTTGAAGCTTAGCATTCACACATACATCTAAACTCCATTGCTCTCTCCCCCACAGAATTCAAGATTCGTTTGTATTAGATAATAATCTTACAATCACCTTGTAAACCATTTTGTTTCAAAGTGATATAAACTTGATAATTCTGTAGGTCTTGTTTCTTGAAAGTCTGATTTCCATTTCCGCACATCTTTTTCACATCTACTGAAATCACTTGCCATATTACGTGAAAAGAAGTTGTTTTGAGCCTGAATTGGGTCTAACAATTGGTATCAGAGCAGGATTGAATAAACTATTTTCAAACGATCAATCTCTCATCTTCTTTTCTCTAAATATGGCCAGCTTTCAATCCTGGAATAATGCTTTTAACATTGGTTCTATGTCTAAACCTCCGACTCTGGTCAGAGAGGAATACCCCTAGTGGAAAATCAGGATGGTCAATTTCCTTAATGGTCATGACCGAGCTCTGTTTCAATCCATTGAAAGGGGTCCACATACACCAATTACTGATATCCCTGCTATTCCAGCAACTGACCAATCACCAGCAATCCCTGCTTCCCGCGCTCCCAAAAGTGAAATAAACTGGAGTGCGAAAGACAAGGACCTGGTGGCTGGGGATGAAAGGGCAAAGTCACTTTTAATTATGGCCATCCCCAATGACATATTTTCACAAGTTGATGTATGTGCATCAGCTAAGGAAATATGGGATCAGTTGGAAAATCTTTGTGAAGGAGGAGAAAGGATGAGAAGAAACAAGAGAACAAATAATGTCTCATCTTATGAAAGGTTTAAAAGTTTGCCAAATGAAAGGTTAAATGATACATATCAAATATTTACAAAACTTTTAAACGAGCTAAAGAAATTTGGTATAACAAAATCAAACGATGAAAGAAACATAAAATTTCTTGATGCCCTTCCTAGAGAATGGAGAAGTCTAACCATGACTTTATCATCAACCTTAGAACTAGGAAACATGAGTCTTCATGACTTATACAGCATCTTGATCCCTAGAGAGGAAGAAATATTTGAAGAAACCATTCAAAGAGGGGGATCTTTAGCTCTAATTTCAAACTCACAAAGATCAACAACAACAAATGATCCACAACCTTCAAACAGTCAAAATCTTGAAACTTCTGATGCATCATCAGACTTTTCAGCTTTTGCTGAAGCAATAGCACTGCTCACCAAAACATTTGAGCAGAGGTTGAGGGGAAGTAACCAGAGATACCAGAGGAGTGACAAAGGAAGGATGGATGGAAGATCTAAAGAAGAGTTTAGATCTAAGGATAAAGGGGAGGCTGAAGTTGTGTGTTACAAGTGCAAGCAAAGAGGTCATTATGCATCAGAATGCAAGACCAAAAAGTTGAAGGATGTTGCCTATTATGAGAAAAAGCTTGAAGAAGCAAAGAAGCAGCAACAAGTAAGCTTAATTGCTGGAACAGATACATGGTTATCTGATGATTCTTCTGATGATGAAGAAGAAGAATTGGCAAATTTTGCCTCGTGGCACTCTCTGAAGGACTACCAGAAACTTCAGAACAAAAGGTAAATTTAGACAATCTTGATCTTGAACACAAACTAAACAAGCTCATGTCAGATTTTCTAAATCTGCAAGAAAAACATCAATCAGATATTAGAAAATCTGATGAGTTGCAAAGGACTTTAAATAAAATCATTCTTGAAAACCAACATCTTATAGAGGACAGTTTAGATCAAAGAGCAAAAATTGAGTTTTATGAAAATGAAAGAAAAGATCTTTACAAGAAAATCAATGACAAAGAAATCAACGTAAGAGGTTTTCAACAGGCTAAAGAATTCATAAATTTTATTGAGTCCACACCAAAGAACAAAGGAGAGGGTTTAGGCTATACAAGTACTACAAGATCAAATAGAAATAAACCCACTATCTTTGTAAAAGCAACTCATCAGATTTCTGATAATTTAGTATCAGAAACTGAATCTGAATCTGAATCTGAATCTTGCAAATCAATCTGTTCTGAATTTTCTTTTGACAAACCAAACTTCAAAACAGACAAGAGTGAATGCAGTCAAGAATCTGTAAAAACTCCAGAAGCAATTCACTCATCTTTTCAAAATTATCCAATCATTCCATCACAAGAGGAACTATCAGAAAATTCTGATAACTCCAGTATGTGTGTTGACATACTGAAGCTTGTCCAACACCATCTTCAAAAGAAAAATGTAAAATCTGTTAATGGCTCAGCATATAACAAAGTTTCTGATGCAAAACCAAGAAGAAATAAAAGTAAAATGTTTCAAATTTCATCAGAAACAGTACCCAAGCATGCCTGGGTACCAAAAACCCTCTAATCATTTCATTTCAGGACCATCATGTGCAGCAGATCTGGTACTGCGACTCAGGAAGCTCCAAGCACATGACTGGGGACAGGAGCTTACTCAGCAACTTTGTTTCAAAGCTGGGTAGAATGGTAAATTTTGGAAATGAAGTAAAAGGGAGGATTATGGGATATGGTTGCATAAAATATGGATGTTTGACCATAGAAAAAATAGCCTATGTTGAAGGCTTAAAGTATAATTTGCTGAGTTGTGGTCAATTCTGTGACAAAGGTTTTCAGGTAACCTTTTTACCAGAAAAATGCTTGTTAATAGGTATAGATGATAACAAAATTTATTTAAGTGGGAAAAGGATAAGAAAATCAATCTACTATTTTGACTTCAAAGAAGAAAGTGAACATCCAAAACTTTGTTTATTTTCAAAACATAACAAAGGTAGTAGTTGGTTATGGCACAAAAGGCTTGCTCATTTAAATTTCAAAAACCTAAGCATATTAGCAAGCAAAGGTCTGGTAAAAGGATTACCTTTGATATCCTCAAAGAAGGATAAAATTTGTGAAGCATGTGAAATGGGAAAATCCAAAAGAAGCTCACACAAATCAATTTTTGAGTCTTCTATTTCACAAAAATTTGGAACTTTTACACATGGATTTGTGTGGACCCATAAGTACAGAAAGTTTTTCTGGAAAGAAATACATACTAGTAATTGTGGATGACTTCTCCAGGTACACATGGGTAGAATTTTTGAGAAAGAAAAGTGAAACTCCTGATCTGATCATTAATTTTATTAAGAAAATTGAAAATCTATTAAAACTAACAGTGAGAAGGATCAGATCAGACAATGGAACAGAATTTAAAAATGCAAAAATTGAGAATTTCTTAGTAAGTAAAGGAATTTCTCATGATTTTTCTGCTCCAAGAACACCCCAACAGAATGGTGTGGTTGAAAGAAGGAATAGGACCTTGGTAGAAGCTGCCAGAACCATGCTTGCTTATGCTAAATTGCCCACTCACTTTTGGGCAGAAGCCATAGCAAATGCATGTTTTACACAAAACAGATCCATTATCAACAAAAGGCATAACAAAACACCTTACAACATTATAAATGGAAGAATACCAAGTATAAAACTTTTGCATACATTTGGTTGTAGATGTTTTGTTTTTAATGATTTTGAAACCCTTGAAAAATTTGACAGAAAAGCAAAAAAAGGCATTTTTCTTGGTTACTCTTTGTCCTCAAAAGCATACAGAGTTTTTATTCTCAACACCAGGACCATCAGAGAAAGTTTGTATGTCTCATTCGATGACTCATCAGAAATAGAGGTTTCTGATGAGTACATAAAAGAAATAAACTTTTCTGACAAACAAGAAAATTTTGAACATCTCTTTGAAATATTAAATGAAGATTTCCTAGAACATGATAATGCCTACAAAAATAAATCAAAAGATTATTCATGTTCTAACCCTGCAGATCAAGTATGTAGTACATCAGAAATCCAGATTTCTGATACTTTTCAGACAAATGTAGCACCTGATCAAGGGGAAACTTCAAATCCATCAGAACCAACAACATTTCACAACAAGTTAAGATGGATCAAAGGACATGTTCATTCTGACATCATAGGCAATCCTGCAGATGGTGTCAGAACAAGATCTGCCACTGCACATGAATGTGCATTCTCTGGGTTCTTAAGCAAGATAGAACCCAAATCTGTCAAGGAAGCTCTAAATAACCCAGACTGGATTCAAGCCATGCAAGAAGAGCTTGATCAATTTGAAAGGAGCAAGGTATGGGATTTGGTAGCCAAGCCAAATGACAAATCTGTCATAGGCTCAAAATGGGTGTTCAGAAACAAATCTGATGAGAACGGGATAATCACCAGGAACAAAGCAAGGTTAGTGGTCAAGGGTTACTGTCAACAAGAAGGTATTGATTATGACGAAACCTTTGCACCAGTAGCTAGATTAGAAGCTGTAAGAATTTTTCTTGCTTATGCTGCATCTAAGGATTTAAAAGTTTATCAAATGGATGTAAAATCAGCTTTTCTGAATGGTAAAATTGAGGAAGAAGTTTATGTGCATCAACCAGAAGGCTTTGTTGATCCAAAATTTCAAAATCATGTTTATAGATTAAACAAAGCCTTGTATGGGTTGAAGCAAGCTCCTAGATCCTGGTAAGAAACTTTATCAAACTTCTTACTCAATTCTGGGTTTACCAAAGGAACTATTGACACCACTCTTTTTCTCAAAACACACAAAGGTCACACTTTGCTGGTCCAGATATATGTTGATGACATTGTATTTGGATCAACAAATGAAAAATTTTGTGACAAATTTCAAAAATTGATGACCAGCCACTTTGAAATGAGTATGATGGGTGAGTTAACCTTTTTCTTAGGGTTACAGGTAAAACAAAGAATTGGTGGAATATTTTTGAGTCAATCAAAATATGTGAAAACAATTCTACAAAAATACTCACTTGAAAACTGCTCTGTTTCAAAAACTCCCATGGCAACAGGGAACAAGTTAGATTCTGATAAAAATGGTATAAGTGTTGATATTAAAACCTATAGAGGGATGATAGGATCACTGCTTTATTTAACTGCAAGCAGACCAGATATCATGTTTGCAACATGTTTTCTAGCCAGATATCAATGTGATCCTAAAGAATCCCATCTGAAAGCTGTAAAAAGGGTTTTTAAATATCTCAAAGGCACATCAGAAATTGGTCTCTGGTATCCAAAGGATACAAACCTTGAATTAATTGCATACACAGATGCAGATTATGCAGGGTGCAAAATTGACAGGAAAAACACATCTGGTGCCTGTCAACTTTTGGGAGAAAAATTGGTATGTTGGGCGAGCAAGAAACAAAACTGTGTTGCCACATCAACAACAGAATCAGAATATGTAGCAGCAGCAAGTTGCTGTTCACAAGTGCTGTGGATGCAAACTCAACTGAAAGATTATGGAATAACTCTGACAAGAATTCCAATTCTATGTGACTCAAAGAGTGCCATTGCAATAACTGAAAATCCTGTTCATCACTCAAGAACCAAACACATAGATTTCAGATACCACTTCATAAAAGATCATGTGGAGAAAGGTAACATTGAAATGTATTTTGTTCCAACTGAAAATAAAATTGTTGATATCTTTACAAAACCTCTTGATGAAAAGAGACACAATTTTTTAATCAGCAAACTAGGCATGGTTAATCTAAATGATGAAGATTTCTCAGAAAAATCAAAAACTCAAATTGAAGACTAACTTGTTGAAAATCAAAATTCTGTTATTCATAGAACAAATCAACTAGTTTCTGATAAAACAATCCATCAATCTGATGGAACACAAGAAAATCTGATGAACTATCAATAAATGATAGTTTATCAGATATTCTGAAGAAATATCAGGATATCTGGTAAAAGCACCAGAAGTTCTGATATAAAAACAGAAATTATGGTTGAAACATAAGAATTATCTGTAAAAATACATCCTCATGCACATTCCACATATTGTAATTACTTATTTTCGTGTATTTTTTTGTTTTGTTTTGTTTTTTAATTTAAAAAAAACAAAAAGGGGGAAAAGTAACATGCATACTGATGGAGTTCCATACAGCTGTAATAATCAACCGTATCATTTTCTTTTCAGTTTATTGAATTTCATTTTTTTGCATGCAACGTCATTTCTTCATAAGGAACTTAAATGTGACACGTAGGCACTAGAACCATTAGGAGCTATGAAAATAGATGCCTAGTCATTAAATGCTTACTCACACATGGGGCTTAATAGACTGTCAAAATCACTGTTACACTCACTGTTACATTCACTGGGACATATATCTTCTTAATTGAAGAGAAAAAGGTTGGCTGTTAACATCACTTTCACCTATAAATATTAACAACCTGAAAAGAACATTTGTAACAAAAATCAGTTCTTCAAAAGCCTTTCAACAGTTTTTCTTATCAAAAATGGGTCGCACAAAATTGATGAAAGCCACTCAATTCCCTCTTCCGTTTCACAGACTTACAATCTTAGATTAAGATTCAACTTGGAAGGACCTGCATGGGAGGACTGCAGGTTTGTGTACAATATGATCATGCGAAGTCCTCTAGGCTTTGCTGTGTCATCACATGTCACCATATATCCAGAACTTCTCCAAGAGTTCTGGTGGAACTCTCAAATCATTTTCGGTGGTACTTCCATGTGGATTGAAAGTGAGGTTATGGGAGTAAAAATTATTCTAAAAGAAGAAACAATCAGAATTGTTCTCAAACTGGGTGATGATCATGAAATCCGACTTCTGGAAAAAGAAAATGTGCAACAAACCTTGACTGAATGGGCTATCACACACTCAACTCGTCAAGGGCCATTAGCAAGTCTGGTTTTATACCACCTTTCCAGTTTTTGGTAACACAGCTAAGTGTCTGCTTTTCCAAGAAAATTGGACACTTCAATGAGCTGTCGAATAGGATGATGGAAGTGGTGCATGCTGTGATACAAGAAAAACCTTTCAACTATGCTAAGTTTCTAATGAGAGACCTAGAAGCAAACATCCACGATCGTCAACCCTTTCTGATTTACCCTCGATTTGTTACCAAGGTGATCACTAGTCAGCTGGACTTTGGAGGAGTGAGAAGCTGCTATTCAAGAGCTGAGCTGGTACTTCAAGAAAACATCAGTGAAGCCACCTTGACGCCATCAACAAATCACACCGGACGAGTAACCAGTCTTTGGTTATTTGTGAAGTGCATGTTCAATGTGTTAGAGGAGGAGGAGTAGTTTTCTTTGTTTTATGTTTTGTTTTCGTTTAATATGTTTGTTTTATGTTTTTCTTTCAACAGGTTTGTTTTAAATTTTTTATTGGTAAATAGATCTAGGGGGAACTAACACAACTTGACTGATAAAATCAAAGAAAATCTGGTGGATTACACATGAATACTGACAGAAGTTAGTAGAACTCAAAATCTGATGATCAATCAGAAAAACTGATCATTCACTAGAAAACTGTGAAAATTCTGATTACAAATCAGAAAATCATATTTTGTTTTGAAAAACCAGAAAGTTTAAACATATCATCAGAAAAACAATTCTTTTAATCAGATTTAATTGAATTTATGAAAATCCAAATTTTTAAGAAAAAGTTTTTTTTTTTTTCTGAGGACTGGAACAAGCTATAAATATACATCTGGTATATTAGAACAAAGGTGTGGAGTTCAGAACTGCAAGACTACAATGTAAGTAAAATCTCAAAACTCTACTTATTCCCTCTCATCTAAAAAAAAAAAAAAATCTGATGATATATATATATATCATTATGAGAAATATCTGGGGAGACACACAAAGGGTTTCGATTGGACCTTTTAAAAAGGGGTCCCACATAGAGAAAATGTGCAAGTTGGAAACTAGTGTTTATCTGCAAAATCTTTGAAGTCTCTAAGTATCTTTAAAAGGATATACATTAAATTAGAGATAAATCAAAGGTTTTTCAAAAACGGTTGTTTCCTTAAAGGATTAAAACATCTTAAAGGTGTCATTAATCACCCTAAACTCAAACAACCCACGACAAACACTCAAAAATCTCTGTCGATACACCCCATAAATACCTCATTCAAAAACAGAGTCTTTCATCTTCAACCTTCAAATTCAAAACCCTAAAACCCTTTTCCAAAAACAAAACCCAAATTCTCAATGGCTTTTGTCAACATCAACATACCTCAAATTAAACACTCAGTTCCTTTCATCACTGAAGATGAATTTCTTCCATTAAAGAGCAATAATGAAGCAATGCATGATAACATCGAAGAATATGATATGAAGTGTCAAATTCTCATTGAATTTCTAACAAGATGCCCGTTAGCTCAAGCTCTTACAAAGACCAGAGAGGTACCACAAGAACTCATACAACAAGTTGTAAAAACTCTCAAAATCTCAAGTCAAACTGAGCTAACAGCACATGTATGGGGAAATATCTTCATTAAAATTTCACCAGAAAAGATAAGGGAATGTTTGGAGCTACCCTTACATCAGAACTTTGAAAAATCACTAGAAAGAGAAGATATGTTTTCACAACTTGATGCTGTAATGGCATACAAAACAAAGATTTCAACAATCAATAAATTCAAGAGAAACAAGCTACCTGCCTTCTGGCAAGTCTTAATGGAAATTCTGAACAAGTGTTTATCGTCAAAGATTGGAGGTACATATCAGATAAATATGAACATTCTAACAATCATGTTCAGTCTAATTAATGGATTGAACATTGATTATGGAGCAGAAATATTTATTCTGATCAGGTGATCAATTCTGACCAAAGATGGTAGAATAGATTCTCATCTACCCTTTCCAAGATTTCTATCTATCATAATTTCTGATGCTTTTCTGAAAAGATAAATGGCAATACCAGTATCAGAAAATATGTGGAAGACAGAAATTATGAAACCTTGGAATGCTGCAGGGTCTTGGAAGTCAGATTATGATGTACCTGTTCTGATAGAAAAAATGATGAGTATGATACCAAAAGAATCACCATACAGAGAAGAATACCTAAAAATGTTGAACAAAAAGTCAGAAAGAAAAGGAGTTTTTGAACAAGTGTTCCCTATGGAGCATGATGCACAGGAGTCAAGCACACCAAGAATGGAACAGCAGGATGAATCTGATCCTCATCTAGCTAATAAAGATATAAATATGAATCCTGTGGCTGAAGAACATCATGCTGAAGACTCACACATTGGAGAAACAGGTGCATAACAGTCTAAAATAAACATATTTTTTGATTCTGAGAATGATTCTGATGAATCAATTCAAGGAAAACATGAAATCTTACTTAGAGATACTATTTCTTCAAAACCAGATGTGAGTAAAACAAAAGACTCATTTTCTGAATCAGATTCTGAGGAGGAAAATGTAGTAACAACAGGTGGAGATCAGCCTGCTGATCAAGGAAACCTGGATGAGAAAACAAAAAGTTTCTCAACAACTCATGGAGAGCCTGAAAAGGTTCAAGGATATGAGGAAACCCAGAACCTGAATTTGTTTCAATTTTCTGGTGAGGATATAGGGAATTTGGATTCGTCCAATCCTTTTAACCTTAAAACAGCAGAGAATGTGTTTTCTGCTAGTGGTAGAAGAGAAACATCTGTTGTTTTTCCAATTTCCCAAGAACATCAATCTATATCACCTAAACAATTTCAAAAAGAACCTGAAGATAAAGATACTACTTTGAAAACAGCAACAGAAGAAAAACTTGATTTAATACTAGAAGAAATCAGAAATCAAAAGTCAGAGATCAAGTTTTTGTCAAAAACTGTCAAAGCTGTGTAGAAGCAAACTGAAGACAATACTGCAACTCTCAACAAATTGAAAAAATCATCAGAAAACAAAGAAAGCTCATCAGAAATTGAGAAAGCTATCAAGGAACTGAATTATATCAAGAAAAAGATGGCTGAGGGTGTAACTGCAGGAGAAAGCTTAAGTTCAGGGAAGCTTCTTGAAGAAATACAGCTCCTCAGAGCCAACAACAGCAGCATGACTGAGGCTTTTGAGAAACTGTTGATGGAATTAGCTGCACAAAGAAATCAAGAAAATCAAGAGTTACAGAAAATGAAGAAACAAGAGGAAACAAATACTCAAGCTCTTACTAATGTTCATCTGTTAGTTAAGAGATTGCAGTATAATGTTGCCAGAATAACAAATATTGATCTTCATGAACTGAAAGCCCCAATTCCACAAGAAAGACAAGCAAGAAGATCAGAAACTTCTCAACAACAACCAGAAATTGTTCAACAAAATCAAACCAAACCAACAGAAACCTCAACAACTCAAAAACAGAAGCAACCTATGGGTCCACCTCAAGATAAACAGAAGATACTCATGGGTCCTCCACCAAATGTCTCAAAGCCAGACACATCAAGGGTACAACCGAAAGATCATGTTCCAGTACAACCAGTTTCTACAACCATCACAGGAGAAACAGAGTTGAGCATATTAATGGATACAAAAGAAAAGAGAAGAATGGAACATGAAGTGACGTCCTCAAAAAGGCCAAGAAAAGAAATGATAGAAGATTCAGAAGGGAACATCAGAGAAATGGAAGTACTAAAAGGTGATTTACACACTAATATGTACCATGAAGAACATCTAAAGAATTACTATTGGAAAGGTTCAGAAGACAACCCAAAGAGACCACTCTCTCCAATGAGCAAAGGTATTGTTGAAAACAGAAACAATGGAGGTTGGGTAATTTTACACAAGCACATGACTAATCCAATAGTATCAATTGAAAGAATTGATACAATGACCACTGGAGGAGGCATCCTAGGCAATGAAGCACAAAACAAGTATACCTTGATCAGAAAAGACAACAGTCAACAAAAGATTACTGATGCAGACCTGGCTGGTTATATTCACCCATTGGGAATAGTCAAAATGAAGAATATCATTGATGAAATGAAAGGTAATTCAGTTATAATCAGAAGAGCCCTTGAAAGTCTCAAAAGTGCAGGAGCAAAGTTATACAAAAGGGCTGCACTGGCAGACTTTGATCTATGTATCAATTTTGAGTACAACAACAAAGTGCTAATACCACCTCCGAACACTTCAATTCCAGCTGAAATTGCTTCTAAACTATTAAGAACTGGAGCAATCTTTGATCAACCAGAAATGAGTGTAGTCTTCAAAGATGCTAATAAAGAGAAAGCTCTGTTCAGAATCAGTGATATATGCAGGTATTCAAATCAAACTCTGAAATATATAAAAAACTGCATGAATGAAAAACAAGAGCAGCTCAAAAAGAAGGGAAAGAACAATGAAAAGCTGAGAAAAACAATTGAAGAGTGCATTGAAAATTGGATGGAAGCAAGAGGATGGTATAAAGAAATGTACAAAGAAACTCAAAAGACAATTGACTACACGAACAGGCTGAAACCTGGAGACAAATACAAAAGTGGAGTGAAGATCAACTAACAATTTAATAAGATTAAATTTCCTGTTTATGAACAATATTTTATCAATGTCTGATTTGAAGTTGGTTTGACTATGTTCAATGTTTCTGAACTTAGTTGTTTTTTAATTTCTCTTTCAAAGAAAGTTATTTATGTTTGATATAGAGGTAGTTAATTTTCTTACAATACTTAGGGGAAAACTGTTAGGAAACTTTATTTGTAAGTATTGAAGAAAAACACAATCAACTGGATCTATGAAGAGATCACAGTCCTGAAGATCACGAACTAGAAAAAGAAGATCAGATGGGACAACCAGAATACATAGCATCTACTTCAAAGAATCACAAGTTGATCAAGAGCTGAATTGGATTATCAGAAAATGTCATTTCTGATGGATTTGATGATATTTCTGATGAAATATCATCAGTATCTGACGATTCTGAACATCAAAGATTTTCTGATGATTTGTTCATCAGAATTTCTGATGAAGTGGTTTATCAGAATTTCTGATGAAATAACCCACTTGTCTGAAATTGGCTCTGTCCTGCCACACTTACCGAAGCAAGTTGACATTTAATGATATCATGATGAAAAAGGCAACTTGAACGTTGGCATCAATGAATATGTCAATTGGCTACTTTTTGCAGGAATTATTGTATGAATAAACTATTGTTTATTCATACACCAAGCCGTCTATAAATAGAAGGCTAAACCAGGAGAAGTAAAGTGAGTTTGAAGCTTAGCATTCACACATACATCTAAACTCCATTGCTCTCTCCCCTACAGAATTCAAGATTCGTTTGTATTAGATAATAATCTTACAATCACCTTGTAAACCATTTTGTTTCAAAGTGATATAAACTTGATAATTCTGTAGGTCTTGTTTCTTGAAAGTCTGATTTCCATTTCCGCACATCTTTTTCACATCTACTGAAATCATTTGCCATATTACGTGAAAAGAAGTTGTTTTGAGCCTGAACTGGGTCTAACAGTATTGCAATGTATATATGAGCCATGAATTTGACACACTCATAAAACCTATGTACTCACCGGCATTTTTATGCTGACTTTATTTTCACATATGTTTCAGGTGTTGTTGTTTGACGATTATGCATGCTCACATAGGATTGGACGAGGGCCTTAGTGACATAAAAACGATGAAAGACAATTTGCTTGTGTTTTTCTTTTAAATTCAAGACAATGTAATAAACTAAAATTTAATAAAACGAAACTTCAAATGCATGTGTTGTAAAACAATGATTCTGTTACGACACTCCCCGACGATTCCCCCGCGATTTTGTTGTTTTAACGCGGTCGGGGTGTGACAGCAGTTATGGTGTTAACACAGACCAAGGAAAAGGTACAACTAGTCTAGTATTTTACTTCGCATAATCCTTTGTAACCTGGTGCACACAAAAGCAACAAACATTGGCACTTTCATCATGTGAATTAGAACTCATGGCAGTTTGCCAAGCACTAGGACCTAAAAGGCTATGAGGCGAGGTTACAGGCTGGAAAGAAGAGAAGATAACATTAAGGGTGGATAACTTTTCTGCAATAGCACTCATGAAGAATCCAGTCTATCATGGAAGGAGCAAGCACAAAGACACACGCTATAATTTCATAAGAGATTGCATGGAGAATGAACACATCAATGTGGAACACATAAGTGGAGAATTGCAACGGACATACATATTAGCAAAGGCACTAGCAAGATTCAAGTTTGCTACAATTTGAGAACTTCTCGGGGTTCAAGATCTACAACAACTCAAGGATGTTCGTGATTAGGGGCGAATGAAGTTCTAATCACTCACATCCTAAGTAGAATGGTTTATTATGTAAATAATAGATAGATTAGTTTGTTGTGAAATAGATTAAGTTATCAAGTGCGAGGACCGAAAGTGACAAAATTGAAGATTATCACCTACAACTTATGGATCGACACATCCATTAGAACGCAACTCTTCATAATCGGCGGCAATATCACTGGAAGCGAGAGACATGTCGATTCAAGCAAGGGACATGACTTTTCACTAGCAACTTTTAGTTTCTTATAAATAAGGCATTAGATTTCAAATGTAAACATTCACTGAGATTCATTCATGTACAAACACTTAGTTTATATATTCAAGTTATTCGTGTTCTAGAGATAAAAGATCAATTCTCGGAAACAAATATTACAAGCAATAAATGTGATTTCATTCCATGACTAAGAAGTGTGTAAATAGAATATAATTACAACCAATACAGTTAAGCAAAATCTATTCTAATTGATAGTCTCTTAGATGAGTGAACTGTAATAAACCTTTTCTCTGACAAAATGAAAATCTATTGTTATATTTGCTATTCTAGAATGAAAAACTGGGTTAGCTAAATAATGTGTAGCACTCAAATTATTAGCAATAACATGATAATGGTAAATCCAATGGTAGATTTTGCTTTGTTTAACGATCTAGCAAGCGTCGGTTGAGGTTTAGAACTCTGTGATCTAGGGTTACAAGTAAAATACATTTTGTATCCCGTAGTACTTCTCTATGTTTCTTTGTCACCTGTCCAGTTTGCATACGTGAGTGTTTGTAAAGGTAATGGGGAATAGTGATGTATTAAAGGACCATGAGGAAGTGAACCATGCAAATAGCGTAAAACTCGTTTAAAAGACCTATGGTATGCTTAGGGAACATGCATAAATTGAGATAGTTTCTTGACATCAAAAGCAACATCAGGTCTTGTAAAAAAATTCGTAATAAAAATCACAAAATAGATAAATACTACATTGCTCCAACTATGGCTCTTATAATATGTAGATGACGAAAGTGATGTACCCGTTAGATGATGTTAGTATATATGAACTAGTAATTAGTGTTGACACTTGTTTGCAATCAATCATTTTGACTTTGGAAAGGAAGCCTATGATGTAATTGGATTGGGAAAGAAGAAAACCACTTGGATGAGGAAATACCTCAACTATAAGGAATTAAAAAGGGAACCAAGATCTTTAAGGGATAACTTGTTTGAGAGAGTGGTGAATATGTTCGTAATGTGAAATCACATGGACCAGTTACAATGATGTCATTTATATTGACAAGCAAGAAAATTGGATATGATGTAAAAGTGTTTATGAATAATGATGGATCAGAAATTTGTAATTTTGATAGATATGTTTTTAGCTTGGTGTACCAGGCTCTAGAAGCTTGGCGAAGACCATTATGATAGTTTTGTTAGTTTACATAGAATCCAATTAGTTAAGGCATATGTTGATGATTTGATAGTCACTAGAACTGAAAGGAAGGCGATAAATATTAACAAAGACTGAAGAAGGACATCTAATGGATGCAACACCTTACAGAAGTCTGATTGGTTCTCTTAGGTACTTATTGCATACAAGGCCAGATATATCACTAAGTCAAAAAGGCCTACAGCCACACGAAAAAAAGTATGGCCATACGTCTTTTGCGACACTTTTTTTCCCAGCTCAAGTGTGACCAAAGGTCGAGTCATCATAGGTATCATACGGTCACATTCACATTAACTGGCCGTAGCAACTTAAAAGTGTGGTTAAATGGTACCACTATTTTTTGCTGGAATCAGGCACTTTGTACATTAAGTGTGGCAAAGGGGTAGCAACGACCACATTAATTTATCGTAAGTGTGGTCGTTTCTATTATATAGTCACTTAAAAGTTTGTTTTAGCCACATCAATTAAAACAAAACGTGGAAAAAAAACATTGTTAGAATCAAGCATTCCATCCTTTAAGTGTGTCTAAAGGGTAGCAACGGCCACATGAATTCACCGTTAGTGTGGCCTTTTATTATTTAGTCACATAAGTTTACTGTAAGTGTGGCTAGAAATAATTTCTAGACACACAAAACAATTTTGTAATTTTAAATGTGACTATTGTCTAACCTTTATTTACACATATTTTTTTTCTAATGACATTTTCTATTATTCTGTCACACAAAAACAAAAAACAAATTGACATAGTGTGGCTAAAGATTATGTAAAGTCACATCAGTTTTGTAAGTTTAAGTATGGCTATTGTTTAACCTTTGATCACACATATTTTTTTTCATATGACAGTTGCTATCATTCCGTCACAAAAAAATAAAAATAGAGGTTGGTATGGCTAATGACTATGTAAAGTCACTTCAAGTTTTATAATTTTAAGTGTGGCTATTGTCTAACATTTAGTCGCATATAATTTATTTTTCTCATGACGTTTGCTATCATTTCGTCACACACAAAAAACAAAGTAAAAATAATGTGACTAATTGTTATGTAAAGCCACATGAAACTTTATTATTTAAAGTGTGACATTTGTGTAATCTTTGGTCACACATATTCATGTTGCCCATGACGTTAGCTAAGGCCACCCGAGGTGGCTTAAGTTTTGTCCGTGATATTTGAAATTCACGCGTGAAACAAACAAACAAACCACCGCCACCCCTCAAAGTTAACGTTGGAAACCATTATTCCGTGATAAAATTGACGCGTGATGGAAGGAAGGATGTGAGTGTTTATTGTTGGGTGTTGTGAGTGATGGGCATTTCCACTAAAAAGGTTTTGAGTGATGGAATAATGGTTGATGACATGACGAAAATTGATTGGATGTTATGAGTGATAAATGGGTGGTGAGTGATAACCACCCCTTCCCCCCTAATAGTCTGTCACACCAAAATAAACAAGGTGACAATGGTGTAACTAATCGTTATGTAAAGCCACGTGATTTTTGTTATTTTAAGTGTGGCAATTGCCTAAACTCTGGTCACACATAATATTTTACCTATGAAGTTTGCTAACATTCCGTTACACAAAAAAAAAGTGATGATGATGTGGCTATTGTTTACGTAAAGCCATATGAAATTTTATGCTTTTAAGTGTAGCTGTTACCTAACATTCGGTCACACATAGTTTTGTCTATGGCATTTGCTATCATTACGTCACTACTAATTAGTGTTGACACTTGTTTGCAATCAATCATTTTGACTCTTGTAAGGATGTCTGTGATGTAATTGGATTGGGAAAGAAGAAGACCACTTGGATGAGGAAATACTTCAACTCTAAGGAATTAAAAAGGAAACCAAGATCTTTAAGTGATAACTTGTTTGAGAGAGTGGTGAATATGTTCGTAATGTGAAATCACATGGACCAGTTACAATGATGTCATTTATATCAACAAGCAAAAAATTGGATATGAAGTAAAAGTGTTCATGAATAATGATGGATCAGAAATTTGTAATTTTCAGATATATGTTTTTAGCTCGGTGTACCAAACTCTAGAAGCTTGGGGATGACCATTATGATAGTTTTGTTTAGTTTACATAGAATCCAATTAGCTGAGTCACATAAACATGGTTTTAAAGATTACCTTTAAAAAAGGCATTGTTGATGCCCAATGGCAAAGTGACCAATTATGAGATATAGTAAAAGATAATAAAAGACATAGTGTAGCAAGTTTTATTGCCAGACTAAATGTTCCAACATTATAGACTCCAGGTCAATCTTTAAAACCATTGGCTATTAGTCATGCCTTTAAGCTCTTAATACTGCCATCTAGCTCGTTTTTTTAATCAATATACCCATTTGCTACCAACAACATTCTTAGCGGAAGTTGGTGGAACAAATGTCCATGCAGAATTTGTTGAGAGTCTCAAACTCTTCATGCATAGGCTTTTGCCAGAGTGGATGCTTAAGACTTGTTTGGCGGTTAATAGTGCGGTACTGGAAGTGGTTACGTAGGGTGGCAATGGGATGAGTTTGGATGGGTTTAGGTAATCTCAACCCGAAACCCTATTAGATAAGTTTGTCCCAAACCCATTGGATTTTTATCGGGTAATTACCCGTCAGGTATAGGGGTATAGGGTCTATTGACGAGGTTCGGATAACCCCCATAATTTTAGAAAAAAATATCCCATTGGTATACCTAACCCAAAACTCACATGACATTTCAGGAAACTACTAATCATTTACATTTGCATTTGCATTATCACTATAAAAATTTATCAAATTATCACAGTGTATATAAATAAGGGATAGCTAAGATTCGAGTTACAGGAACAAGGGCCAAATCAACCACCCAAGAATGGAATCGTCGAGCGAAAACACTTGACAACCTCCTGGAAGCAGCTTTTCTTGCCACCAGACCTTTCTTCATCAATTAGGAATCTGATGCCGTCACTAAACACATTCCTTAAATTGTAGCTATTTTTTGAGTGTTTATTTTTTGGTGTCTAATCTGCATATATATCATCATTGCTCTTGATTTTCTTGACTGTGTATTTCTCAAATGTCAACATATACACGTATAATTTAGTTTACGAAGATTTTTCAATGCCGAGAACCTCGATCAAAGGGTAAAAATGATCAAATAAAAAGTTTATTTTGCATAAGTATGATGAAAAAGAATCTTCACCATTCATTTTTTAAATCACTGGTTAAGATGAAAGTATAGGAGAAAGGAGGAGTGCAATGGTATCTTAGAAAAATCTTTTTTATGTAATTTCTCTCTCCACATGCAAGGCACATGCATATTCCACCCTAATTTTTTAAACGTTCATAACTTTTTTATACGATATTATTTTTTGGTAAAAATTTCACCTTAAAATCGAGCGTATTTTTATCTTTAATTTGAGTACCATATTGCTATATAAAATATGAAGACTAAAAAAAACCCAATAAAATGTGTTGTATTTCTATGTTGTATAACATTTTTTTGTGCTGAATTTTTGTACTATATTTTTGTGGTAAATTTTTTGTGCTGAATATTTTTTCTTAATTTTTTGTGCTGGATTTTTTTGTTCTACATTTTTTTGTTGATTTTTTTGTGCCATATCTTTTTGTACTAAATTTTTTGTGCTTGGTTTTTAAGTACTAGATTGTTTGTTGTATTTTTAATAAATAATAGGAGTGCCACATGTCATTTTTACTTCTATTTATAAGGACCAAAATGACCTTCATTCCTACTTATTAGGAGTGCCACATGTCATCATCACAATCCTTGTTAGACTACTTAGACAAAATCCACTTTTTAGTGGATCCTTCCTCATATATATATATATATATATATATATATATATATATATATATATAGGGGAAGGTTCAAATTTTTTTTGCATAATAATTTTCGCTACTTTTAGTATATAAAAAAAAATTTCAAAAAAATAAATTTTTTTTTGTAGTGCACATGTGTAATACTACACATGTGTAGTACACATACACATATGTAGTATTACACATATGTAATACAATTTTTTTTTTTTTTGAAATTTTTTTTATATATATAAAAACCTGCGATTTTTTATAAAAAAAATTGAAAAAAAAATTGGTGTGTTTTTTAGGCTTTTTTTAGTTAGTTTTCGAGTTTTCACAATAAAAGTGGTTTTCATTTGAACCATCACCTATATATATATATATATATATATATATATATATATATATATATATATATATATATATATATCTAAGGTTAGAATTTAGAAAGAACGGTGAAAAGTGTGAGAACAGCGAGAACGATTTTGGTGGTGACATGTGACATTGATGTTAAATTACACTAAGAGGTAATATTGTCAAAAAAACTCACTCACATGAACTGGGTGTTCAAATAAAACGCCAAAACCTATTTTTTTTAAAAAAATCATTTTTTGAGCCATATAGCTCCTAGTTAAAACGCCATAACAAAAAAAGCTATTTTTTGAGCTATAATTACAACAGCTCAAAAAAGCCATTTTTTTGAGCCATATAGCTCCAGTTAAAACGCCTTAACAAAAAAATCTATTTTATTTTAGCTATAATTTACAACAGCTCAAAAAAACCATTTTTTTGAGCCAGCTCCTACTTAACACGCCATAACAAAAAAAACTATTTTTTTGAGCTATAATTTACAACATCTCAAAAAAACAATTTTTTTTAGCCATATAGCTCAAAAAATGTGTCTAACGCCTAAATTAATATTTTTTGAGCTCAGAAAAATCATAATTTGTACTGTAAAAACGCCATAAAACACCCAGCTCAGAAAAACGACATGAAAAAACTCAGTTGAAAACACCATAAAACACTCAGTTCAGAAAAACGCCATGAAAATACCAAGTTAAAACGTCATAAAAACACCTAGTTCAGAAAAACGCTATGAAAATACGTAGTCTAAAACGCCATAAAACACCTAGGTCAGAAAAACGCAATAAAACCCAGTTATTTTTTTTTTCGAAAAGTATATTAATAGTATACTCGTTGGGAAGATAAAAAACGCTTAGTTTTATGGTGTAATTTTTTTCGAAAAATAATCACGTATAAAAAAGTTGTTGTTGTTTAAATATGATGGGGGGAAATGACATGTGATTAGCATGTGCACATTTGTTTGTATCTTCCTATTTTACCCCTCCTGGTAGTTACAAGGCCCATGTTATTTACAAAAATACCACCGCATCAATCTCAGCCACAAACCACTAAGATCTTGTGGCTGATAATCGTTCTCACCGTTCTCACACTTTGAGACGTTCTCTCCTGATCCTGTTCCTATATATATATCTATACTACTTTAATAAGCATATTAGAAGGACAAGATGGTAATTGAACAAGGTGTTGAAAAAACACTTCAAGCACAATGTACAAGTCTTAAGGCACAAGAAAACACAAACCATTTACCCTTTACACGGATCATCTTCAACCGTCCATTTTTTTAACTTTTTCACACGGATCATCATCTGGACCGTCCATTTGACTTCACACGGATCACCAATTGCTTTCTCTCTCATTCCTCACACATATCACAAAATAACATCAGATCTTCTCTCTCTCGGCGATCTAGGGTTTCATGAGATCTATCACCAGATCCGTTTGAATCTATCACCAGATCCGTTTGATGAGCAGATCTAGGGTTTCATGAGATCTATCACAAGCTTTATCTGGCAACTTGGTAAGAACTGATACCGTTTAATGAATATATCTGGCAAGTTATGATGTTTGACGGTAGTTTCTATATGCTTTTCAGATGTCGAAGGCACCAAGGGATCCACAGATTTGCTGGAGAATGGCCGGAATCAGGTGACTGTCTGTCCATGAATCTCTCTGGAATCATGTTTCAGATGAAGGTAAACACACAAAATCGATCCAGTTTCAAGTTTATGTTACTCTGTTGAGATTATGAAATTCTTGAAATCTTTTGCATGTTTACTTTTATAGACTTCATTAAATGATTATGTTGATTTTGTTTTCTTTATTGGATTCAGGTTAGCTAACGAACTAAAAAGTTCAGTCTTTAAACATGTTTACATTATTATTTGTCTAAGATCTTAAATACCTTATTACCTGTAATTGTTTATTGAAGGTGGAGATGGTCAAATGAAATACTGGTTTGGTATAGTTTGGTTGTTGGCATATGATTCTGGTCTACTTTTTTCCTTTTACTTTTAAAAGTGTTTTTTTGCTTGTCGTTTAGTTTATGGTTAAAAAATTTATAGTGTACGTTAACTTGTTTAATTTGGTTTTCTGCATTGTTAATTTTCTTGATGCAGATGGCAAATACGCCCCATCATGTTGCCGCCAGTCATAACAGTGTTGAAGTGGTTAGGTTTCTTTTAAACTTCGCAGGGCCTGAAACTGTTGACTTGGAAGCAAAGAATATGGTGCATAAAATCTTGATTCAGTTTTAATTAATTGTGTATATTATGTTTATCGTTATCATTTAATTGATTGGATGGATCCGTTATATGAAGATGATAAAAATGGAAAGAAACCTGCTAAATCAATGGTAATTAATGTTTTTTTTACATTTGATTTTGCAGTATGGAGAAACTTCTTTGCACATGGCTGCTAAAACCGGTTGTAATGAAGCTGCAGCGCTTCTTCTCTCTGACGGGGCTTCCACCGAAGCCAAAGCAAATGTACATGTTCTATCTTTTTATTTATTTTCCATAATAATTAGTTAATTACTATATAAGTTTTCGGTCCTTATAAGTTTTCGGTCCTTATTTTGTTTAGTTTTCGGTACATTTTGGGCGACTTACAACCCATTTGGCCCAATTGAGACGTTCTCTTTCTGGAAAAATTATGTTTTTTTGACCCATTTAAGATTCAGAACAATCCAAACAGACCACCTATATAAGTAAACAGGTCAAATCATCTACTTTACTTGCATGAAGAATGATCCTAGAACTAATTTTTTATTTTGCCTGAGTTTTGTGTATTGCACTTGGTGTCATTGACCTTGTTCTGAGTCTGTTGACTGACTTAACCTGTAATAGATGCTTTGGTTCTTGTCTTGATGTGGTCATTAAGGTTCCGGTACCCGTTGTAGAATATGAACCACATCAAGACAAGATTATTACATTTTGTGAAAAATCAAACATTTATTTTTTTTCTATTGAAACCTGAACCATTATTAGTTTTTATTCTGTTCATTTTTCAAAGAATTTGGTGGTTTACATGGAAAATCTAAGAGGGAAAACGGTGCAAGTTCTTACACAAGATCATCTGCACCATCTTATGGAGTTGCGTCGACTAATACAAATCGAACCCCTGCAACTTACAGGTACGTCAAGCGTTTCAAAAAATTAGTTGTTATTTCATAAAGTTATCGAGAATTTTCTATCTGTAAAATATACTCGCTTTTGAATATGGGTGATTGTGTGTATAAATGTAATAATTCTTTAGATGATTCATGGACTATTTGGATGCAATTCTTAGATATTACGATGTTTGTGTTGATCTAACAGCTGATAGTTCTTTTTGCTTATTCCATCTTTTGATTTCAGTTTATCACAATAACATTTTTTATTCGAAATTGTTTGTATGTTTGTTCTTTTAAAAACTCCACATGCTGTATTACACACATATTCATGTTGGAAACCCTCCAAGACCTTATTTTCTTGACATAGATACTGGTAGTGACTTGACATGGATTCAATGTGACGCTCCATGCGATAGCCATGCCAAGGTAAAGTTTCATATTTACTGAAAATGACAATATGAAGGTTATGCTGCTATAACAAGAATTGTGAATGCAGGGAGCACACCCGTATTACAAACCTGCTGCTATAACAAGAATTGTGAATGCATTTGAAGCGGGCTGAACGGGCTCGAATTGCTGTTAACATGATTCCAGGTATATATGTTCTTCATTGCTATCTAACTGATGGTTCCATTCAGGTAGGTAGGACATTCTACTTTCCGGGTGGATAGGTGATGAGTCGTTCGTATGGGTTGGGTAATGATGGATCAAAATGGATAGAGTTTTGAAAGATGTCTGGGTTAAAACAAGTAATATTTGGTAATGGGTCAAAAGGGATCAAGTTTTGAAAGATGTTTGGTAACGAGTCAAAACATATTTGGGTTAAAACAAGTAATATATTAGCACGCGTACACACTAGGTTGGGTTTGGTTGAACCACATGTTCCAAGGAATAAGGGTGTTTTAATTTCTAGGGTTCATGACTATGAATCTGGGTTTTTTTAATCTATTCTAATTTTGAGGGTGTTAAACTTGCTTATCTTGTAGGGTTCATGACTATGAATCGGCTTTTGGGATCAAAACGCATCGGAGCGCCTCACGCTATTTTAAACAACGGTTTTGAGCTTGCATAGTACTGATCTAACTCTTGGATGTTGCCTTTACGTTGTCAGTAGGCTTAGATTGAGGTTAACTCTTGTTATTCACAAAATTTATTTGTTGGCTTATTAGGGCGCACCACAACAAAATTGGACACACGATGCATACTTGTTATTTCCAGTCCATTTGGATGGGACATTGTTGGATAATGCAAAAACTATGAAAGCTAAGAAGGAGTCCTTTTCTACATCTGATGTTCTCCAAATTTTCCGTCAGGTAACCAATAATTTTTGTACATGACATGCTTGCGTGACGTTTGTTCCCAATCGTCATATTGTATCATTTATGCAAAAAAACCTTCGTAAATTAATTATTACAATTTATTACTGACAAGAAACGATTTGCAGCTTTGTGCAGGACTGAAGCATATGCATAATCTCGAAACGCCATATGCACATAATGATGTAAAACCTGGAAACGTCCTTTTGACGCATCGAAAAGGACAGCCTCCATTGGCCATATTGATGGATTTTGGAAGTGCCCGTCCTGCTAGAAAGCAGATCCGCTCTCGACCCGAGGCCCTCCAGTTGCAGGTTCTTATTCTATCTAATTAAATGTTCATTTATTGAATGACATAAATTCATTTACAATTTGTATAATATGTTCGTCAGGAATGGGCATCTGAGCATGTTTCAGCGCCGTACCGCGCTCCTGAGTTATGGGACTGCCCAAGCCATGCAGACATTGATGAACGGACCGATGTATGGTCTCTAGGTTGCACTTTGTATGCTATAATGTAAGATAACTCTTATTACTCTTTGCAATGACTTAGTTTAGAGTAAAATGCCATTTTCGTCCCTGAGGTTTGATCAGTTTTGCGACTTTCGTTCAAGGTTTTTTTTTTTTCACATCTGGATCCAAAAGGTTTAAAATCTTGCCATTTTCATCCGGCTCTGTAACTCTGTCCATTTTTCTCCGTTAGGTCAAGGGTATTTCCACTTTATATACAGGCAATTAAAATACTCCTGACCGAATTGCCCTTTAAGTTGACAAAAGAAAAACATAAATACCCCTGACTTAACGGAGAAAATGGATGGAGTTAACAAGCCGGATGAAAATGGCAAGATTTCAAACCTTTTGGATCCAGGTGCGGAAAAACAAATCTTTGGACGAAAGTCGCAAAACTGACCAAACCTTAGGGATGAAACTGACATTTTACTCTGTTTAATTCAAAGGTATATTTGTTAGTTAAAACATATTTTGCTATCAACAGGTATGGTGTGTCTCCGTTTGAGTATGCTCTTGGGGAGTCTGGTGGAAGCTTGCAGTTGGCTGTGATGAACGCGCAAATAAAGTGGCCGACAAACGCAAAACCGTCCTATCCAGAAGCCCTTCATCAGTTTGTGTCGTGGATGCTCCAGCCGCAACCCACGGTTCGACCACGCATAGATGACATCGTCATTCACGTCGACAAGTTGATCCAGAAGTTCTCTGTTTAACCATTACTTAGTGACAATTGCAGACAGTTTATTGTTATTATACATACAGGAAAAGTGTGCAATGTGATGTATCATTTTGACTGGAAATATTTGTCTTTAATCTTTGTAGGAAATATTTATGGGAGGTCAGTGGAATAATATCTTATATAATCTGGTTTGTGAAAACATTCAGTTTTTATAATATTTTGAGATATTTGTTGCATAAATGAAAATTTGCCGTCAGGATAATATAAATTGATGCATTTGGATAAATTATGGGGTGGAGTAAATTACGATTTTGGCCCTGTGGTTATATCACTTTTACTCTTTTAGCCCCAAAAGGAATTCCATCTGAGCCCTCAATGCCTTTTTTTCTAACCCTTTTGGCCCCTAACGTTTTTTTTTCTAACCCTAATGGCCTCTAACGTCTTTTTTTTCCAACACTTGTCATACTAACATTCTTAAAATCAGTATATGTTGGATTCGACTCGTGTTTTTTTAGTGAAAGGTTTATATACTTTCCAACTCCTCGCGACAACACTTGACCATCATGTTGTTCTGCTATCGGAGTCACTCTATGTCACCAATGGTTGGATGATCACAATGAACCTTGAAAATTATTAGATCATCATGATTCATTGTTACATTTTTCAGACACTTGAAAGTTCTCCCAGTGAAGTCTCATGGGTTGACAGTGCAAGCATTCTTGCAGCCACTGTGGTATAGAAGCCTACTATAAAAAGTTAAAAACTATATATTTAGTATTTAAATTATTTGTTATGTAAATTCTTGACATTAAAATGAAAAAATACAAAAGAATGAGTTTTTTCGTAGAATTTTGTCAATCTAGCATGAAGTGAACGTGTTTCGCAAACCAATTCAGTGGGTAAACGACTGAAAGAAGGCAGCCAATTCAATGGGTAAATGATTGAGCCCAGCCGCAGCGGGGTGGTTTAGTAACAAGTTTAAACAACTAATTTTGTACTCGAGTGGAACTCGTACCAAAGCACCTTTTGTAAATTTTTTGTTTTATCTTATTATATTTAGGTGGGGTGCCCAGTAAGATTGTAAAAGCTATATCGTTTCAAAAAAAATTCAGCCTTTTCCAATAAGTACAATACAATATATCACGAGATGACTGATAAACTAACGGTAAACGAGTATCCTATTGTAAATCGCCACCCCGCCGCATCGCGCGGGTAAATGACTAGTATATATATATATATATATATATATATATATATATATATTATAAAAGAAAAATAGTCAAACCCATAGATGAAGTAAAAGAAACTTGCAATACGGTATATATATCATACATATTAAAAAATAAAAGAAATTATATCATATATATCGGGTCTAGAATTGAGTAAGCGAGTACACATTATCTCATAATCAGGTGAGTAAACAGGTTTATCACCGAATCTCAAACTTGCAAAAAAAAAAATAATAATAATAATAATAAAAAACAACTATTTCATACATGCTCTCATACCCGATTACCCGTCCCAAATGTGTCATGTTTCAAGTTTACCCATCAAGTTCGGTTTTCATCCCTAGGTGGAAAAATTGTTTAAAAAAGTCATTACTATGATACTTTGTATTTTGTTTAGGCATTTGTCCGGTTTTGGTTAAATGATGGTGCAATGAGTGTCATCATGTGATACAATAGTGGATGAAGAGATTTCTACTAGGGCCGGCTCAACCTCTGTGGGGGCCCAATGCAATAACTAAAATAGAGACCCTTTCGAGAAAACAAAAATAAGTTTACTAGCAACCTTGTAACAATTACAATATAAAGAGAGATTGTAGGCGAATTACACAAATAAAACTTAACGATACTTCCATGCCTTTCGTTTATGTGATGCTTGAATTGCCATGATTTGGTCTTTCTCACCGAATTTCCATATGTATACTAACAAGAGCTTTTAAGTATTGTGACCGTCAGGGAGGTGAGACCCAAAGCAATGGCTTAGTAGGAATTACCCTCAAGCCGGCCTTCATTGTTGCTTGAAAGATTGCTCGACAGATGAGGAGTTATATAGTTAGGGTAAAGATCAAATTTAAAAGGTTATGTATTTACTCTAATAGAGTAATTATGTGCAATTACATTAGAGTAATTCACTTCTTACATTTAATATGTTAAGCTCATTTATACAATAATCTTATACTATAACATATGCAATGCAACAAACAAAAATAATATCCACCAAGACCCTTTATTATTTTGAAACTACACTGTGTAATTTTGATAAAACAAACCTCAACCATTATCATTATAAAACTGTGGATGGTATTTTATGAAAACTAACCTACCCGTGAGATAAAATAAATTAGTACAGTTTATATAATCCATTCCCAACTCCATCCGAATCCTCGACCCTTTTTCTGTAAATATACACCCACATTTGAATGATTCAAACATTTTATGAATAAATTACCCATACATTAACAACGATGCATGAATATAAAAAATATATATAATTCACGTCCAAATCCACTCAAAATCCTTATACAATCTTAATCTTGATGTATATATTTAAAATAATCTATAAAATCCTAAGCTCCAACCACTAAATCCTAAAGGATCTGCCCAAGATCTCTCCAATAACGATGCCAAAGATCTCACCAAATATCTCATGCAACAATTGAAAGACCCCCTCATTCTCATATGATATGTGCTGCACTTTCTAGTCATCATTTACAATTCACCCACACTTTCTACTTCCGTTATCAACCGCTCGAATATTGCTGTTAATTTTGTGAAGTTTTCCTGCGTTTCTTTTTGAAATTGTTCAAGAGATATTTTGTGAATGTCCATTCGGTTATGACTTATGAGAAAGTGTTGGTAAATTGTGGATGCTGGCTAGAAAGTGCATCACGTATCATTCCCCCAAGCCTCGAACAATCCGTGCCCTCATGAATATAATCGGAGAATGCTAGGTAATAGACCACGGCGGCCGCCACTCGGACCTTCCTATGGGATTTGGAGAAGCAGCAACGAGGCGCCACTTATCTTTTCCGATTACCCATGTGATTGGTTTCTGAAGGGGTATGGTCCCAGTCTTCGACAGGCTTAGGCGCAAGTGTGCATCACCTATCTAAGGCGAAAAACTTGCTTCAGTCTGGTAAAAGCTTGCAGGGCGTGCGCGCGGACAGCATCAGACGATAGAACTCATTCAACACATGCTACGGTTTCGATGTAGACAGTGTTGGTTTGGGGCGGGTGATGAGGCTCGTTTATGGGCTAGTGTTGGTACAACAGATTGAGCTTGTCTTGGTGCGGGTGTAAGGATCGTTGGTGGCTGTTGTCGTGTAGACATAGCGGGTGTCGGTGCGGTTGTGTTTGGATAATTGAAATCATCCAGGGCCGTCTCCGAAAAAGTTCGAACATCTTTAGGCGCTGTGCGAACAGAAAATACGGGCATCTTAAATACAAATTTTTAAAAAGAATATATATAAAAAAATTTAATATATAAAAATGAATTAATGTCATTTGAATCAACACCAATCATTTAATTTAACTTGACAAAATTAGACAATTAATGTCATTTGCATTTAATAAATTAATAAGAAACAAAAGGAAAAACAAAACTGAGGATGCCATCTAGAAGCTGTGTCTCTTTATTATTAAAGTGACTTTCAAACAAACAAACCAAATGCGTTAGGATGTCATTTTTTCAATTCATTACATAAATATTCTAACTATACAGCGTAAAACAAATAAAAAAAATGAGCCCCCAATAGGTTTGGGCCTTAGCCGTCGCCCACCCCGCACACCCTTCGGGCCGTTCCTGAGATCATCCTATGAAGACTTAACTTTAGTTGATCCCAACTCTTTATAGGTTTGATTTTGAGCGGCCATGATGTGGATCACAATGGCTCTGACTGCAATTGATGTGTATCAAATTAAGATTCTAAGAAAATAGAATAAACCAGAGATAATAAGGAGACGAATGAGACTAATTTGCATTCATAAAACATAAAGCCTTTTTAAAGACTTACACACATGTGGAAAATAACGTGGACAAGATGCATGAATTAACTACCCAATAATCTAATAAATGAACAAAAGGGGAACAACATGAAGAAACAATAACATATTAATAAGTGTTTGTGATCGTGGGTGACATTAGGTGTACGCATGGTTTTGGGTTTTGTCGAGTCCTCAATTCCCGGATGACGGTCAACAGGGCTCGTCAACGTTGTAAAGATCCTTCTTTGTTGTCCTACCAGAAAGAAAACCATTAGCCTCGTTATGGAGGACTCCGGAAGGAGAATCCGTGACCAAGCTCCGGCGTGAGAGTAAGTAAGCTTGCCGGAGATAACGAGAAGTTTATTCCAACGAGGATAATCGCCGGAATATTCTCCTTGGTTTGAATTCGGGATAATGTGGGAATAAATGACGTCTGAGGTTGTCGGAATTAATGTGGTGTTTGTGTATTAAATGAGAGTAGTTTTCTGTGTGTCCCGGTTTTATGAAGACCTTGGGGAACTCAGACACGTGTCTGAGCCCCAACGGTAAGATTGTCATCTTCATTTAATGAGGCCAGCTGTGTGTACCTCTTTCCGGCGATCTTTCACTCTCTCTCCGTCACGCATTAATTGCATTGTAGAGCTTTGGATCCTCTTCCGTCTCCCGCCTTTTCCATAGTTCTTTAAGAGAAAGAATTAGATGTGGGCTCATGCATCGGCTCAAATGATGGAAGCCCAAGACGGACTCACTGGATTGCTAGTGGGCCTCGTCGTCAAGTCATCTCAAGTCCCTGGTCATGAGTCTCTGGTCTCATGATCCTGGGCTGAACCAAGTGGCTCCGAATTTATAGTGTCTGTCAGTTGGGTAAGGAAAGTGGGCCCCCTCCTAATGATGGCAGTTTTGTGACGGTTCTCAAGAACAAAACGGATCAAAAAAGATCGACTGTTCGGGATCGTTGCCACTATCCACGTGCCTCAAATCAGCATTTAATTTTTAAACTCCTGATTTAACGGTTACCGCTCACACATTGTGCCCTTATTAAATTCCATAACAACTCTTCATTTCTTCATATATTCCCCCATACTTCTCTCTGAAATTCTCCGATTTTCTCTCAATATGAGTCGTACCGGCTGATCGTCAATATGTTCGGTGTTGACGAAGAAAGATCTTGAAATCTTTGTGGATACATACCAGATTCCGGAGCGATTTCTCCGACTCGTCCCGGTCCTAATGATCCGGCAGAATGCACGAAGGGAGAGGATTGTTCTTTATACCTTAGAGTTTTTCTTCTTGTGGGATACGTTATCCTATGTCGGCCTTCAAACTAGAACTTTTAAAGCATTGCGGTATTCACTTTTCTCAATAACACCCTCTTGCCTTTATGAGGGTAGTACACTTTGAGTTGTCCTGTGTGGCGGTTGCTGGCGAGTCATCGGTGCCCCTCTTCTGTATGTTTTACAAACTCATATCTGATGGAGATTGGTTCACCTTCGCCAAGCAGAAGGACAGTGTCTCTCCTCCTTGTTACTCATTCATGCCCACATCCACCTACCCGAAGGAGTTGAAAAACAGGTTTATCTTTGTGTCTGCTGCAATGCTCCCGGAGTCGCCCCCTTGAGGGATCCTAAAGCACCCATCGAGGACAGTGTCCTAGTCTTATCTGTAGATGAGATCGTTCAGTGGAAGAGAATGCACGAGAACCCAACTAGGGCCTTCACTTTTCATGAAGGGGTTTTGGCGATGGGAGGCTTGAGTGCCCTCTATTCCGTCCGTCCGAAGGCCTTCTTTGCGAATAAAGGTATTCTTTCTCTTCATTTTTCCACTTAGGATGTTAGTTTATTGTATTTTGGTTTTCCATTTTTAACCGTTTCTTGTCCAGTCATCTCTAGTGTTTGTTTTATGCAGAGATGACGTTGTGGGGTTTACTTCTGGGAGAATGTAGGGATATCAAATTCATGGTTGGAGAGAAGGTTAACCCAGAGATGGGTCGTGTTTTGGAGAAGAAGGCTTCTGGGAAAGGGAGTTCTGTTCTTGTGGAAAAAGGAGAAAAGACTCCTTCCCTGGAGCAGAGCTCTTCTGAGGAAGCAGAGGGTTCCCGGGGTTCCTGTAAGGACCTGCAAAAATGTCCCAAAACAAACCGTAAGTGAAAACCGGACCCCTAAAACCCTAATGTGTATGAAAAACCAAGAAATTGAGAAAATTGGTTTTCACGCGGGCCGCGTAAATGTAAACATAGGCTTACGCGGGCCACGTCAAAGTGATGTTGACCAGATAAGCATTCTAGGCCACGTGTCGCACACGTGGCAGACCTACCGATGACACCGTAGCCCTAGTTGTAGACTACGTGGCCCTCGCGGGCCGCGTAAGTTCTTGTAAGGGTTTACGCGGGCCGCGTAAAACCCAAAAAGTTGTTATAAATTGCTAGGACATGAGCAGTTCATCTGCACTCGAAAATTTTGATCAAAGACGAAGTTTACTGCTCAAAATCACAATTTCACGTAGGGAAACGCTGCTATGATTACAGGGTATTAACTCGATCACTGCTATGATTCAATGTCCGATCGTTTGAAACTATCCGATGGATGTTTAAGTGCTGCCCGTAATTGGGCTATACTTTGTCATTCGTCGTGAGGGTTTCGATCTCGTGATTTATCGTAAATGTTGTTTTAAGTTACTTACCTAGTTTCGCATGCATTGTTATTTAAACTAGGTTACAAGGCTTATCACTAGGCTAAACTCTGCCCGTTTAAACTTGCAATGTGAGTCATTCTCTTTTTCTCAAAAGTGTTTTACAATACTCCAATTATTTTCAAAGGTTATAATTACAGGGATTAAGTAGTGGTTATCTTGAATCACTGGCTAGTGGGGTATTGTGCACATTACTAATTTCTCACGGATAAGTTCATCAACCTAACCGTGATAATCATCACTACTTGGGTGAAAGGACCCAATAGTGGTATGACCATCGTCACCAGGAGGTGACACGGCGCCAGATAAAAATAAGATAGAAGCCATTGTAATCGCTCTTATGCTGTAATTTATAACTAATGTGCCGTTTTATTTCACCTGAATGACTCGCCAGTATTTCCCCGCTGATAAAATATTTTTAAAACATGTTTCAGGTGACCTACTGTGAATCAAGGAAAAGTGCTACGGAGCACTAATAAAGCTTGAAGTGGTGGCTCAGTAAAATAAATAAACATGTTTTGTAAATAAGGGAATTTCCTAGTAAAATTCCTCTATTGTAAATTACGGGGTTTATCCCAAATTTTGAAATAAAATAATCGGGTATTTTCAAGTTTAAAAGATCCTGTTAAACTTCCGCTATCACCTCAAATAATAAATACCACGGGTTTCTGTCCCGCGGCTCCTGGACCGGGTAACACCGGGACGGGGCCCGTGACAGAAAAATGTGGTATCAGAGCCACTGATTTAAGGCAATTAAGTATTTAGAAATACTTAATTTTTTTGATTGCCATTCTGTGATTCTGTGAAAATTTTAATTTGCAAAATTTTAACTTAGAATTTTGTGTGTTTCTTTATGTATGCTAACAGCATGAATGAACTATCAGAAGCACTTCAAAACTTTTCTATCCATAGCTCAGATATGGATACCACCAGTACCATTACTGGCTACCAGGCTGACACTGAAGAGCCAATGGTATTCCAAGCCCAACCTCAGGAAAAACCTAAACCAAAAAAAAGATGAAGACTTTTAGGCTGGAGGCGTGTGCGTAGGAAGAGGCCAGCAACACAGAAAGTTATAAAGACTGAGGATCCCAAAGATAAAGCTAAAGAAATAGAGATAGGAGAAAGTTCAGGGCAAGCCCAAGAGATGCCACCATGGGAGGAGCTGGACCGCCAACTGGCGAATAGCGACCTCATCGGACCTGCCGATGGGAATCTTTTCAATTACCCAGCAGAAGCACAACTTCGAGTCAATCTGGAACCTGCTATTCCAGATCCCCTTGTTAACCCCCGACCTCTAGGAGAACTAGAAGAGTGGTGGACCACTGACTGGCAGTTTCAGAATCTCCTGAATAACCCTGATAACTTTTTCCCCCAATTTGATCCTGAGCTTCCACTACACCCACCTATGAGCTCCGAGAACTTGGCTGAACTCCGCCACTATGGCGAGGAGTTGGTGGAAGCAGGAAACAGAATCTGGGAAGTAGGGGAGAGGATATCCTGGAAGTACGACGAGAGAGAACGTCGTTTCTAAAGTGCCAGCTGACGGGATCGTATGTGGTTGTGGGAATGTGTGTTTAATAGTAATAATATAATAATAAAAATATAATCATGTAAAATAACTAAAAATAAAACTTGTTTAACATAACTGGTGTGTACGGACGCATATTAGACTATATAAAAATATGGAAGTCGAAAAAATCGACAATTTTGGCTGTATGTGTTGACATGGTTATGTGCGATTATTTTAGTGTGTTTGGTTGTTATTTAATTTGTGCTAATCACTTATATATATTAATTACCAAATGGAACACGCTGGTAATGAACCCGTTAACGAGGTTAATCAATCTGAGCAAAACCATGAAGATCAATTTCTGAATAGACAAGATATAGAGAATATTGTTGCTCAAGGAATAGCCAATGCTATTCCAGTAATCCTTGCTGCTGCCCGAAATCCAGTTGAACCTCAACCAATTATTCCCAGCAAATGTACTCACGGCGACAATTTCAGTAATATTGTACATGGAGGCGGCAACACTAATAATAACGATAATGATGGGATGCAAGCCCCAATTCTTAAGAGAATGAAAGCTGCAACACCTGGTTGCACTTACAAGGAATTTCTTGCCTGTAAACCGGTTGAATTTGCAGGCAACGAGGGGGCGACTGTAGCACTGCGTTGGTTAGAGAAAACCGAAACAGTAATTAAAATAAGTAAATGTGCCGAGGAAGACAAGGTCATCTACGCTTCGTATCTTTTTAAAGAAGGGGCGCTAGAATGGTGGAATACGGTACTACAAGCCAAGGGAAGCGATGTGGCCTATGCCATGAATTGGGAAGAATTTAAAAGGCTGGTGGAAAGAAAATTTTGTCCCGAATATAAGAAGGAACAAATGGCGAATAAATTCTTGAACCACCGGATGGTGGATGTAGACTGTCGAGGGTATACTTCGACATTCTACGAATATGCTAGAGTTGTACCAACCCTGGCTTCGCCAGAACTGGTACTTATTTCTCGCTACATCTGGGGTTTGATTGGCGAAATTCGGGATATCGTCAAAGCTGCGAGACCCTGCACTATTGACGATGTTGTGGAATTAGCCAACACCCTAACTGACGGGCTGGTACGCACAAGAGAAGAAAACCGGAAAAAGGAAGTAGCCCAAAAGATTACCCACGGATTCCATGTGGGTAACAGTAGTAATTTCAAGAAAAAAGGAACTGGGCAATCTTCCACTGTTCCATTTTGCAATACCTGTAAACGAAAGCATTTTGGTAGATGCAAGGGGTATTGCAATTTCTGCAAGATTCCAGGGCATCAAGAGGAAGATTGCAGGAGGAAGAAATCAACAATCAGCTACAACTGTGGAGAAGCGGGACATTTTAGGCCAGACTGCCCAAAATTGGTCAAACCAGCTGATAACAAAGCCAAACCTGCAGAAGGAACTACCAAGTAAAACGCAAGACCCTTCCAGTTAACTACTCAGTAAGCAGAGCTAATCCCTGACGTGATAGCTGGTGCGTTCCTAGTTCACGACGTTTATGCAAAAGTATTATTTGACTCTGGTGCAAACCAAAGTTTTATAAATACTTCATTCTGCCAAGCCCTTAACTTACCCTTAACCAACCTTAAGCAGATTTATACAGTAGAAACAGCAGACGGTAATTCTGTTCACATAGATAAAGTTTTGCGAGAAGGAAAAATAGAACTCGTAGGTCATAAATTTTCCGCAAACCTGTTACCTATGAATTTAGCCAGATTCGATATTGTGTTAGGAATGGATTGGTTAGTAGCCAACCATGCTCGAATTCTCTGTGATAAAAATTCCATAGAAATTCATACACCCACAGGAGAAAAACTAGTGATTATAGGAGATAAGCCACCTAAGCCACTAAAATTCATTTCAGTAATGAAAGTGGCCAGTTATTCAAGAAAACAAGAAATAGTATATATGATTTCGGTAATCATTAACACTAAAGGTAAAGAACTTAAAGAAATTCCTGTAGTATCAGAATACCCGGAGGTATTCCCAGAAGAACTACATGGATTACCACCCGATAGGGAAGTGGAATTTAGAATTCATCTAATTCCTGGAACTACACCAATAGCCAAGGCACCTTATCGGTTAGCACCCACCGAAGTGCTAGAATTGAAAAAGCAGTTAGATGAATTGCTTAGTAAAGGATTTATACAACCTAGTTCATCCCCATGGGGAGCTCCAGTGTTGTTTATGAAAAAGAAAGATGGGTCAATGAGAATGTGTATCGATTATAGGGAATTGAATAAGGTTACAATTAAGAATCGATACCCATTACCTAGGATCGATGATCTTTTCGATCAACTTCAGGGAGCTATATATTTTTCTAAGATAGACTTACGCTCCGGATACCAACAGTTGAAAGTACAAGAAGAAGACATACCTAAAACTGCTTTCAGAACTAGGTATGGTCACTACGAGTTTACAGGCATGCCATTTGGATTAACAAATGATCCTGCAGCATTCATGGACATGATGAATAGAATCTGTAAACCGTATTTGGATAAATTTGTAATTGTCTTCATCGACGATATACTCATTTATTCCAAAAGCCAGGATGAGCACTGTCAGCACCTGCACGCACTCTTCACTTTGTTAAGAAAAGAGAAGCTTTATGCCAAATTCTCGAAGTGTGAATTTTGGCTACAGGAGGTACAATTTTTAGGACACATGGTGAATCACGAAGGCATTCACGTAGATCCCTCCAAAATAGAAATGATCACCAAATGGAAGGTCCCGCAATCAGCTATTGAAATTTGAAGTTTTCTAGGATTAGCTGGATACTATAGACGCTTTATTAAGGATTTTCCCAAAGTAGTTGTGCCATTAACTAAGCTAACTTGTAAAGCAGTAAAGTTTGAATGTGGACCTAGGCAAGAGGAAGCTTTTAATATTTTAAAGCAAAGATTAACGAATGCCCCAATTCTTGCCTTACCAGAAGGAATAGGAGATTTTGAGGTTTATTGTGATGCTTCTAAGCTAGGATTAGGATGTGTGCTAATGCAACGCAAGAAGGTAATTGCTTATGCCTCAAGGCAATTGAAAAAGCACGAGGAAAATTATACGACACATGACTTAAAGTTAGGAGCCATAATTTATGCCCTTAAGATTTGGAGACACTATTTGTGTGGAAGTAAGTTTACTGTCTATACAGATCATAAGAGTTTAAGAAACATATTTGGGCAAAAAGAATTGAACATGAGGCAAAGAAGATGGATGGAAATCTTAAGTGACTACGACTGTGATATTCAATATCACGAAGGAAAAGCAAACGTAGTAGCAGATGCCTTAAGTCGTAAGTATCATGAAAAGGAAAAGCGAGTTCGTGCTCTTAGACTAAGTTTACAATTAGACTTAATAGAACAACTGAAGAATATTCAGGAAACAGCAATCAAGGATGATGCTGAGGGAATGAAAGGACGAATAAAGGAATTAGAGCGAGGAAGTGATGGAATTTGGAGATTCCACAAGAAAAGGATTTGGGTACCTAAGCAAGGAGAATTAAGAAATAAGATTTTAGAGGAAGCCCATAAATCTAGGTATACCATGCATCCTGGTAACAATAAAATGTACCAAGATTTAAGGAATAACTTCTGGTGGATAGGAATGAAAAAGGACATAGCTAGATATGTTTCTAAGTGTCTTACTTATTCGCAAGTTAAAGCAGAACACCAGAAACCTTCAGGTCTACTACAACAATTAGAAATGCCTGTATGGAAATGGGAACTTATAACTATGGATTTTGTTACTAAGTTGCCCAAAACCGGAAAAGGTAATGATGCAATTTGGGTAATTGTGGATCGATTAACCAAATCAGCTCATTTTCTACCCATGAAAGAAACCTTTAGCATGGAAAGGTTAGCCAAGTTATACGTATCCTAACGTACAAGCTTAAAACAGGGTCGCACAGGATTCAAAATTTGAAATTTTGAATATCAAATGATCGCACAAGAGCTGATTGGGCCACCCAGCCACCCAATCCCGAAACAGCAGCAGCTGACAACAGCAGCAGCTGACAATCCAGATCGTACAAGCAAGGTCTTAATCAGTACTTCTTTCCATACACGAAATCCAAGCAAAGTCTTCCTACAAACACGAAAACAGTCAAAACAATAATCAAAACAGATTAAAATACACGAATTTAAACAGTTCTTCAAGTGTTCTTCGCAAAAACCCAGAACTTTAACTCGAAATTTCCAAACAACCAACTACCAAAACAGATCAAAACTCAGAATTTTGAACTGTTCTTCCTTGTTCTTGCTGTTCTTCACGAAAATTATGAATGAGACACCAAAAATTCTTCAACCGAAAAACAACTTGAATCCAATCGATCAGTCTTGAACCACGCACAAGAGCAAAAGCTCTGATACCAATTGTAGGTCCCTGAATCCCGTATGGATCGTAACAAGACTGTTAATCTATCAAGGGTGCGGAATCCCCTTGATTGATCTTCGAACACAGAAACAAGATTATGTAGAAGAACAAGAACTCGAACACACAAACACGCAAACTTTCAAACTGATCTTCTGTGATTATCAAACTCTTAGAAGCGTTTTACAATCACTAAGATCTACAAGAACCTAACAGCCGATTTCTGTTTTGTTCTTAACCTCTCAAACTTGAATGCTCTCTCACAATCTCCAAAAGGCTCTCAAGTTGTCTAAAGTGTCTAACCCCAGAACTCAAGACTAAGGCTGTTTATATACACACAGCCAAGATCTCGAATTGGGCTTTGCCCATATTACATTTGTCACATAAACTTGGGCCTAATAGACTTAATACAAACTTAGACTGATTGGGCTTTATAGAACTCGTTTTTCTTTAAGTCTTCATGATCCAATCTTCTGTTTAATATCCAAAGACCAATCCAAAGCTGTTGTCATATAACATGCACCAACATATGTAGACGAGGTAGTATCCTTACATGGAGTTCTACTCTCTATTGTATCGGATAGAGATAGTCGCTTCACTTCACATTTCTGGACAAGTTTCCAAGAAGCAATGGGAACCCGTCTAAATTTAAGCACTGCATATCATCCCTAAACAGATGGACAGAGTTAAAAAACTATTCAAACCCTGGAAGACATGCTTAGGACATGTGTAATAGATTTTGGTGGAAACTGGGATGTCCACCTACCCTTAATCGAATTCTCCTATAATAATAGTTATCATTCAAGCATCGCAGCTGCCCCGTTCGAAGCACTGTATGGACGAAAATGCAGAAATCCAGTTTGCTGGGCAGAAATAGGAGAAAGTCAATTATCTGGTCCTGAAATCATGCAAGAGACCACCGACAAGATCACTCAAATCAAGGAAGGACTGAAAACGGCTCGAGATCGCCAGAAGAGTTATGCCGATAATCGACGCAAGCCACTAGAATTTCAAGTTGGAGATAAGGTACTCTTGAAAGTTTCTCCTTGGAAAGGAGTAGTTCGATTCGGTAAGAAAGGAAAGCTAAGTCCAAGGTACATAGGACCATTTCCAGTAATCCAACGCATAGGACCAGTTGCATATCGCTTACAACTAGCAGAAGAACTAGTCGGAGTAAATGACGTATTTCATGTATCCAACCTCAAGAAATGTCTATCTGACGAATCCTTGGTAGTACGTCTTCAAGACATAGAGGTAAATGAAAAGTTGAAGTTTGTAGAGAAACCGCTTCAAATAGAAGACAGAAATATTAAGTTTCTCAAACACAAAATATTGATACTAGTCAAAGTCAAGTGGGAATAAAAAAGAGGCCCCGAATACACCTGGGAGTTGGAATCGGAGATGAAGCGAAAGTATCCTCACATATTTCAATAAATCTCGAGGACGAGATTTTAAATAAGGTAGGGAGGATGTAAGGACCTGCAAAAATGTCCCAAAACAAGCCGTAAGTGAAAACCCGGACCCCTAAAACCCCAATGTGCATGAAAAACTAAGAAATTGAGAAAATTGGTTTTCACGCAGGCCGCGTAAATGTAAGCATAGGCTTACGCGGGCCGCGTCAAAGTGATGTTGACCAGATAAGCATTCTAGGCCACGTGTCGCACACGTGGCAGACCTACCGATGACACCGTAGCCCTAGTTGTAGACTAGGTGGCCCTCGCGGGCCGCGTAAGTTCTTGTAAGGGTTTACGCGGGCCGCATAAAACCCAAAAACTTGCTATAAATTGCTAGGACATGATCAGTTCATCTGCACTCAAAAATTTTGATCAAAGACGAAGTTTACTACTCAAAATCACAATTTCACGTAGGGAAACGCTTCTACGACTACAGGGTATTCACTCGATCACTGCTACGATTCAATGTCCGATCGATTGAAACTATCCGATGGATGTTTAAGTGCTGCCCGTAATTGGGCTATACTTTGTCATTCGTCGTGAGGGTTTCGATCTCGTGAGTTATCGTAAATGTTGTATTAAGTTACTTACCTAGTTTCGCATGCATTGTTATTTAAACTAGGTTAAAAGGCTTATCAGTAGGCTAAACTCTGCCCGTTTAAACTTGCAATGTGAGTCATTCTCTTTTTCTCAAAAGTGTTTTACAATACTCCAATTATTTTCAAAGGTTATAATTACAGGGATTAAGTCGTGGTTATCTTGAATCACTGGCTAGTGGGGTATTGTGCACATTACTAATTTCTCATGGTTAAGTTCATCAACCTAACCATGATAATCATCACTACTTGGGTGAAAGGACCCAATAGTGGTATGACCATCGTCTCTAGGAGGTGACACGGTGCCAGATAAAAATAAGATAGAAGCCATTGTAATCGCTCTTATGCTGTAATTTATAACTAATGTGCCATTTTATTTCACCTGAATGACTTGCCAGTATTTCCCCGCTGATAAAATATTTTTAAAACATATTTCAGGTGACCTACAGTGAATCAAGGAAAAGTGCTTCGGAGCACAAATAAAGCTTGATGTGGTGGCTAAGTAAAATAAATAAACATGTTTTGTAAATAAGGGAATTTCCTAGTAAAATTCCTCTATTGTAAATTACGGGGTTTATCCCAAATTATGAAATAAAATAATCGGGTATTTTTAAGTTTAAAACATCCTGTTAAACTTCCGCTGTCAACTCAAATAATAAATACCACGGGTTTTTGTCTCGCGGCTCCTGGACCGGGTAACACCGGGACGGGGGCCGTGACAGTTCCCTCCAGGCAAAGAGTTAGAGCGATGATGGTGATGATGAAGACTTAGAGAGTCGCTTGCTTCGTAAGCCGAAGGTGGACCAGGCAGGTGGCCTTAAGGCGGGGATCCCTGAACCTCGAAATATTTGGTTGAGACTCCGAAGTGCTAGTGGCCAGAAACCTTTTCCTGCCACCAAGGCTGCATCTGAAATCCCTCCTGCCGGTCCTAAGGGTTCTTTCTCAAAACATTTAAGGTCTTCCAATCTTCCTAGTGAGCCTTTGCTTGTAAGTTCTCCCAGCTCTCTTCCTCTTTTTATGTATGTGCCTTCTGGTTTTGTACTCCCTCTCTTTTCTTTGTTTGAAGCAGTGGAGCTCTGAGGCTCCGATTGTGATCCCTCCTGCTCCTGCCTCTATCCGGGTCAAGGATAAAGCTCCGAAGATTAGTGTTTGCTGAGGCTCTCCCGGTTCCGTATGTTCCTACACAGCCTGAAGACCTTTTCCCTCGGCCCGCCTTAGCTCCCTTGTTTGATGAGGCTCTCCCGGTTCCGTATGTTCCAAAGTGGAAGATAACTCCTTCCACTATTGTGGGAACCCCTGAGACTGCCCAGGATTTCTTGAATCATACTGCCCCCCCCCCCCATAGGTTTATTAACTTTGCTTTGGACCCTAATCTTTTTGATGATTAATACAGCATGTCTTTTGCGAAAGGTTTTTTAGGGGGGCTGGCATGTTGCAGTGGGTGAACGAACTGAGTGAGATAAACGAGGGACTGAGGGCTAAGCTGAAGACTACTCAAACCACTGCTGCTGAGCTTCGGTGTCGGGTTACTAATACTGAGAGGAAACTGCTAGAAGAGAAGGTACTCCTTCCTTCTCCCTACCTCCTTCATTTTTTTTTGTTCGCATGAATAACACTTTTTTCCTTCAGAATGTCGAGGCCCTGTTAGAGCAAAGGGAGAGAGCTTGGGATAAGGAGCAGATGGCTTGGACGGAGGAGAAGGAAGAACTAGTTGTAGAGCTGAAGCACGAAAAAGAGACTGACTCTGTGTCCAGAGCACATTTGGAGACCATGTACACCGAGTGGGGGATGGCTACGGACGATAATCAGAGGCTGGCCCAGGAATGCTACTCGCTTATTTCTCAAGGGTTCGGGCTATTCCTTTCTACTGCCTCCAAGGCCGAAGAGTTCAAGGGTAGTCTTGAAAGGATATATAGGGCATACGGGATGTGGGGTACCAGGCAGGTTTGAAGGATGGGTATACTCATTCTTCTCAAGGGCTGAAAAGGAAAAAAAACTCCCCTTTATAATTCGAAGGCCAAAAAGCAATTTTCCATGTTGGACAAAGAGTTTGGCGAAAAGACCCCTGCCCTGCTTGAGAAAATCCTCGAGAGACCCTTAATGTTGCTTGATGAGCTCCAAGCTCTGCTTGTCCCTGCTGGCCCTTCCTCAAGTCGCTATGTTAGGATCTGAGTTTCTTAGATTGTGTTGTTTAATAAAGATGGAAGATGAAAACATAGATTAATATGCAGCGGAAATGGAAATAAACTTTAACACAGGATGCCACTAAGCAGCTCAGTCTGAAAAAGACGGGGTTTATGTAGGAAAGTTGGCATTAGCTAAGGTATTCAAAAGGTTCAAAACGCCAAAACAAATCCAAGAAGAAGGAGCTGATGACAATGAAGATTCGGAAGAGAAATTAGATTACCATTTTTAATTTTTAATTTTCATTTTATATTGTTTTGTTATATGTGTGGGCGCTCGGGGGGCAAAAGTGAAAGTGCACTAATTTTAACGTTATTTTACTAATTTCGTGAAAATAATGTTAAAAAAGGGGGATGGTTAATCATGCATCATGTGGTGGCGCAGATAGCCGAAAAACAATGGAGTACATGCACTAATTGGCCTTTGTCTTAATTGTCGAGTGTTATGTGCCTTATGTCCAAGGCTTGATGCAAAACTACTATCGATTCAGGGGTCTCATTGGAAGCAGCCTCTCTATTCCTACGGGGTAGAGGTAAGGCGGTCTACATCTTACCCTCCTCAGACCCTACCTTAGCTTTGCTATTGGTGAGATTTACTGAGTATGGTGATGATGATGATGATGATGATGATTGTTTTGTTATAAAGTTATCTGTTGTTTTGTTATCTAATTCTCTACAAATAAAATACATTATTATATAAAACGCCAAAAACTACAAACACCAAAACGCTAGTAGTGTGAAAACGGTGCTGGCAAAGCAACTTGTCAAATGTATTAAACGCCAAAAATTTCATTAAACGCCAAAAAAAAACATTTGGTCTTATTGTTAATTTATGAAAATATTAATGACTCGTAGTGAATTATTAAACAAAACGCCAAAAAAATTGAGCAGGAAACGCTATAACGCCAAAAAGTTATCTATGTGACACAAAAACTATTAATTCAACGCCAAAAAGTTTAATAAATATAATTAACGCCAAAAAAATCTTAGACGCCAGAAAATATTATACAGCGTTGGGAAAATAAAAGAAGATTGAAAAGACAAAAATACCCCTCGGACCCTGATCATGTCCCGCGCCACGTGTTGGGCCAGGATGCGTTCTCAAACTTTTGGGTGTTTTCTCCTGATCCCGTTCCTATATATATATATATATACATATATATATATATATAGGAGAAGGATCCGTTAGGAACCACCATTTAATGCGAGAACTGTGAGAACCAGTGTGAACACAAACAGTAATACCTAAAAAGATCTAAAAAACACCAAAAATTTTACTATTTTTTTTTTGGAAAAAATGCTATATTTCGTTTATAATAAAAAAAATTAATTTTTTTTTTCGAGTATTAGTTATCCATGCACATGTGCATTTGTATCAATTCTTTGACAAATTCCGTAATTCAATACAAATATAAGACAATTGCACTTTCATTTACAATACCACGTATAGTACACTACTTTTTACGTTAACAATATTAGAAATGCACATGTGCATCTATATTTATCAACATGAAATAAGTTGTGTTAATACACTAATTTCTCTTTCATCTATCATTCCATCCATAATACACAAACATGCACATGTGCATTTTTGTCATTTCTTTGACAAATTCTGTAATTCATTACAAATATTAGACAATTGCACTTTCATTTACACTACCATATGTAGTACACTACTTTTTACATTACCATGAATCTATATGTATCAACATGAAATAAGGTGTTTTGGTACACTACTTTGAATACATTTTCCCTTTCATCTATCATACCATTCATAATACACTACCATTACATTCTACCATCCATTATACAATACCATTACCTCCTACCATCCATAATACAATACCATTATCAATATTTTCATTTTATTACATGTATATCAACACCATTTATACCATCCAATCAACATATTAAATCATAAATTGACAACTATAACCAAACCATCAACCACTAGATATAACTAACCAAAAAGTATTTATATGGGCATACTTCTCCATTAAAAATCACAAACGTTTTGTACGAAAACACGTTATATCATGGTTATACATAATGATTCACATGTGCATTTTGAATATTGGTAATGTAAAAAGTAGTATTATGGATGGTATTGTAAATTAAAGTGCAATTTTCTATTACTGATAACGTATTACGGAATTTGTCGAATTAATGATACATATGCACATGTGCATGGATAACTGTTACTCGAAAAAAAAATTTATTTATTTTTTTTGCTAACTAAATATAGCGATTTTTTTAAAAAATATTAAAAATAAAAATTTTTGAATTTTGTTTGGATTTTATTTTGTGTTCACATTGGTTCTCGCGGTTCTCGCAATAAGGGTGGTTCTCAAATGAACCATACCCTATATATATATATATATATATATATATATGAGTATTGATGATGCTAACCGAGTTTGTTTTCGAGAACGAAATAATGTGCTGGTACATAGTTATCGACTCATTGAAAGATAGACTCTGAGATGAAATGCTTGAACTCAAAAGGAGAACGGACTTTATATGAGAATAGAACGTGACCTGATCCATTAGTTATAGATTCTGGATTATATATTATGTCACTAAGTACTAATGATGTGAAAGTATGTGGTGAGCGCATGTTGCACAGAATCACGGATCATCATCACGAGGTGTGAGCGGTTGAAGATCGAGTCATATCAATGATTGTATAGAATGTGCGATTATGTAATTTAGTAAACATAAGTTATGTTTTATTTTCTTAATGAGAACGAAGAATATATTTATTGTAAAGTAGTTATTTTAAAATGGACCTTCAAGTGTGTCAAGATGTTTAAAAAGAAAGAAAATTTTAAGGCTCGTATTTCCACAGCGTCTTTATGGTTAAGACGTGTTAGAGTCTTACAACCAAGTTTATAATAAGTATAGAAAAAGGAGTGTACTACAAAAATCTAGGCTTGTAGTGGCTAACCCTATTGCAACAAAATGATGTTGTCGCCATTGAGGTACCAGTTGTGACGAAATGTAGTCTCCAAACGATTTTCAGAATTACTTCTAACTAGGATGTATCCCGCCGCGTTGCGGCGGGCAAAGTAAGCTTTATTATGATGACGATTCATTAGGTTACATTATGTCCTTAATGAAATTCAAAATCAATCGGCTTGTAGATGTTTTTTTTTTGTATGGTGACTTATTCAAGACGTAAGAGAGGTTAATGGGTTGACGTAGTTTAACACTGTGAAATACCAAAACTAACCTTTTCTATTGTTCAAAGCTTTGGTTTATTAATATATAGGAAGCGGCCTCCAAATCACCGAGGATGCAGCAGAGTTGTCACCAATAACTGATTGCATAAGCTGCGACATTCTACGGGATGGGTGAGCACGTGAAGACTCACCAACTTCGTACACACTATCGCTCAATGGACGTTTACCACGCGACCGCTGTCGTGACATCTCATAAAACACTAAAGTACACGTAAGTTGCAAACATTCATATATAATTACTCAAATTATAAAGACAACCGTAAACACAAACATGAAAGTAATAGTGGTATGTGACATTTTAACAAATTACTGCTTACTGAATTAAAACGTTACCCAACGTAAAGAACAACGGACCAGGAAGCAATTGTCTTTTGTAACTTGTAATAAACAACTGACAATCTTTTTAAAGAAACCGATTAAAGAGTTGCTAAAGCAAATTGTACACTTCAATTTTCATGATTGCTTCAAAGAGAAATACAATTACCTTCATACTATAGGTCGGGAGACGGCAACAATTAAAGAGTACCTTGAAGCACGTGTGGCCTTCTAAGGTTCTTATCTTCAATATCGGTGACAAATTCTAGATCCATGAAAGTTGAAACTCAAGTCATATATGTGTTTCTACCTAAGTCGTTGAACCTAAAAAAACGCAAGCTATAGACCATACGACTTCAAAGAACGATTTTTTAATGTGTAAAAACAGTTGTTATTTAAAAGTTTTCGTTTCTACACTACTTTTTACATAAACTAAAAAATCAAGTTCAATGGTTTCCATAAATTGTTTCTATTTCCTAATTTGAACCCGCAAACAGCTCTTGTTTTTTTTTTCTTTCTTTTATCGTGGATATCCAGTTTTAAACCCACTGATAATTACCTTAACCACTGTTCAAAAAAAATTACCTTAACCACATTAATACAAAGGCCGCAAATCTCCTGAGGACATTTCACAAAAAATCAAGAGAAGCATTGACTGTTGGTAAGTCAAACCTTGCATCTCAATATACAACAATGGGTATGAATTACGTAATACTTTTTTTAGTAATAAATTAGTGCTGAAACCATGGGGATATTGAAACAAACTTCACATAAAAAAATCATATACATCAGATTTAGCTCAACCATTTTGAATCTCAGATTACTAACCGAAACTAAGTAATCAATATCCAATAATAGCATTTCGAAATTTCAGATTAGTAACTGAAGAATTTAATCGGTAAGCTAACCAAAATCGGGGAAGAACTGGAGCAAGAATCAACGGCTTCTTGTGTTCAAAGCAGAAGATTGACGTGAAACGATGCAAGACCCAGCCCAAATCCGGTCAAAATCGGTGATGTGTAGCGACATACACCGGCGTTTTGTACGTTCCGTCTTTACCTGTGGCAAACCTTGTTTATCAGTTACTTACCTGGGAAGCAAAACTGAAGATGAAAAGGTGAGGAGTTGACACGCAGCAGCAACCTCATATTAAACTGATTGAGAAAATTTGAATGACGAAAATAACCTCACACTGTAGCAAACCCCTTTTATCATTTGATATATATAATAATATAACCTAAAGTGACGAAGTTTTGTCACCATACCCCTTCGTGGGATGGTGGGAAAGTTTGTCGCTTTGTGAAAAATCGATAAGGATTATATTTGTCCCAATAAGGTTTACTATTATTTTTTTAAGTTTCTTTTATGTGGTATGCAACAACTATTTGTGGGACAAATTTTTGATGCACTTATAGGGACCAACTTTTGACGGTATAGGGTTCAAAACACACATATACATATATATTGAATATCATTAACTAAATTAGACTCATATCCACAAGGTACATGGGACCCAATGGTGTTGAAATTTCATCGCTGCATGGTATGTTCCAAATCTATATTCTTGGTAACGATTCACTTGTTCCTTTCAGCTCTATATTCTGAACAACCCCCCATCCACCCCTCTTTCTCTTTATGATTTACGGTCAAAGGTACTTCCCCAACAAATTTATTTTAACCAATATATAGAACGCATGTGATTTCTTACCTCCAAACTCTTTTCTTTAACATTTGTAAGTTGTTGAAGGTGTGTTTCAAGCTAGGTAGGGGGACGGAAATATTGTTTAAATTTTGGAATTTACTATTTTTTGTAGGTATTTAATAGGGTTTTTTTTAGTTTGAAGTGTATGTATGTGTATTGGTCTTGTGGAATACATTTGTAAGAGTTTTATGTGTGTATGTGTTTAAATGTATATATATTTAGTTATATGTGTATGTGTATGTGTAAGTTTAGGAATTTGAGTGTATGTATATGTTTAGTAACTTATAAGTGTTTTAGGTATTTAGTATTTTATTAAGAATTTGTTGTGCATGTATGTGTATGCCTTTACATGTATAAATATATATATATATATATATATATATATGGTCTTAGGATCCTGTAAAAAGGACATGTTTCATGAGAAGTGTGAGAAGGCATAAAAATTCATATGTAGACATAATGTTTTGGACTTAGACATAATGTTTTGCGTTGTTTTGGCAAGAAAAACACTAAACATAACAATTTAAGACACAATTCAATGAATTCTAGGCTTAAAACTTAAAACACCATGTCAAGAACGTTAAGTAGTGTGTTTTAAGTGTTAAATAGTGTCTTTTAAATTCACGTCCATAATATGTTGCATTGTGTTTTAAATTGTTATGTTTGGTGTTTTTCTTGCCAAAACAACAAAAAACATCATGCTTAAGTTCAAAACATGATGCCTACATGTTAATTTCTATACCTTCTCACACTTCTCACGAAAAGAGTCATTTTTACAGGAACCTCACCCTATATGTATATATATATGTATATGTATGTGTATGTGTATGCAGAAGTATATACGTTTAAAGTTTACTAGTTTTTTTAGGTATTCAGTAGTTTTTTTTATTTGATGTGTAGTGTGTATCTAGTGTATGTGGAGGGCAAAAATCGGGATCTATTCTGTTAGTGATAACCTGATAACATATCTAAATCCAAAACATCATGAGATTAATGTTTGAATTTGAAAAGTAAATACTAAGAACAATCAACTAACAACACCGATCTTCATTGATTAAACACCCAAAATATTTTCAATAAGTTCCTAGCTTTCTAAACAAAGTTTTAGATCTAAAACACCAAAAATACACACGCATTAGAGAGTGAAATTTTCCACAAGCTAGGTTCAAATGAAGTGGACTCCAACATATAGGTAGCACGTAGTGTTACATATGCCACTAATGAAGTTGATACCAATATATAGGAAACACCAAGTGTCGCATGTTTCATTGTGACATCCGGCACTCTGTACTGTGACACACTGTCACGATGCTGTATTCTAATCTTCTGCATCTTCAGATCTTCATGAGTTATTGCGACATCCAGAGTGTCGAGGCTACCAATCACTTCAATCCTCAAGCCATATAACCCTAAAATTTTACATCGGTATAAAACGGACTTCAAAACCCAACCGTATGTGTAAACTTAGGAATTTGAGTGTATCTATATGTATATGTATATGTATAGGTTAAGAAATTTACTAGTTTTTACATATTTAGTAGAGCTTTTGATATGATATATGTATGTGTTTGAAGATTAATAGTTCTTTATGTATTTAGTAGTTTTTTTATTATTTGATGTTTATTATTGTATATGTTTTTATGATTGTTTGATATTTATTTTAGTTTATTTTGTTTCTTTATAACTAAAAACTCGTATCCTGATTCATTAATAAGGCACGTATCATAACTTTTTAACTTTCTTATATAGTTTTTGTATGTGTCATTATGCATGTGTATTTGTATGTATAGAGTAACTATAAAGTGTATAAATAAAACAATTAAATAATATTCCTTTAAGATACGCCCTTCCAAAATTTATCAAATAGTGATAGATTTTGGATTGTTCTCTTTTGGGACTGGTTTTTTTTTTTTTTTTGGCAAATTGGATTTAAATAATCCCAACTCACTGTTATTGGCCAATAATAATCCCAACTCATTTAATCACCAATAATAATCCGAACTATTCACTTTTTTTGGTAAAATACTCCCAGTTAAAAAAACACTAACTAGGTTAAAAAATTGCTGATGTGGCTTGCCACGTCACCTGCCACATCAGTTGCCACGTAATCGAAAAATGCCACGTAGACTGCCACATCAGCTGCCACATCATCAAAAATGACACGTATACTGCCACATCAGCTGCCACGTCATCAAAAATGCCACGTAGACGTAGACTGCCACATCAGCTGCCACGTCATCAAAAATGCCACGTAGACTGCCACATCAGCTGCCACGTCATCAAAAAATGCCACGTAGTTCATCAAAAATAACACTTCGAGTCTGCAGTTTATTAAACCACCTACTTATGGAGTTAAGGGGTAATGCTGCTGATTTTTTTCTTAAATAGTTAACTTATTTAAATGTATACATATGAGATAGAATATTTGAAATGCAGGTTAGGATCCACCGTCTCTTAGAGCACCGATTTACATCGTACATATTCCTTATTTCATTTATTGCTTATAAATGTGCATTTTGGGTATCATTTATAGAAACATATATTTTTGTAGGTTAAATAAAAATATATAAATAAAAGGCGCATTCAAGCTTGAGAGCTCGGATTGCAAATCTAATTCTTAATGATGAGTAATTTTTACAATATGGGCTGGTGTGTATTGACAACGTATAATACACCACTGTACTTATGTATGAAAGAGTCTTCTTTCATGTTGATATGATAATTCCTAGTTCTAAATCTCATGGAAAGGACATTGATGTTTTCCTAAGGCTTTTGGGTGATGAGCAGAAAATGTTGTGGGTCGAAGGAGTCTAGACAAGAGATGCATCAACCAAAGCTATATTTGGTATGTGTATGACACTTTTATGGACTATAAACAATTACCCTATTCGTAGCAGCTTATTTGGATGGAGAGGTCAAGGTTTTAAAGCATGCCCTACTTGTATCACAAACACACACCCTAGTGTCGTGTAACAAAAAGATAGCTTAGATTTGTTATAGATGATTATTACATCGCAATCATAAAATGAGCGTAAAATTGTCGTTGTGGAATAAGAGACAAGTGGTCCTCCTAAAAGATTGAGTAATGACCAAATATTAGAACAACTAAAAAGTCCCGCAATCGTGTTTTAGGGATATATCATAGGCATGGAGGTGAGAAAAGAAAGCGTCATGAGTTAGAGGTGAACTGGACCAAATAGAGTATCTTCTTCCAGATGGATTATTGGTCTTCTCTCTAACTTAAAGACAATCTTTGTGCTACGTAGGTGGAGAAAAATGTTTGTGAGAGCTTGTTGGTATTTTGTTGAATAAAAATCGATGACACACACACAAAAAAAGACATGACATGCAAAATATGAATATTTGACCATGTTTATGGTTAACGAAGAAAAACAACAAGGTTTACCAACCACATGCTCCTTAGTCTTTCAAACCCAGTGATCGAGAACTGTTTTTGTTACTTCATTCCAGATGATTTTGGATCAAACTTTAAAAAAGGTGCTTTCTAATAATTCAAATATAATCGGATTAAAGTCTCATGATTATATTCTCGTGCAACGAATTATTTCATCCAAGAGTTGCTCAATAATAATAAACATTATAAAATGACCATTGACTCCTTTAACCTATCTAACATTCCCAAGTAGTCTGTAGTGTGAGCGAATGGAACATGAATGTTAACATTGTTTGTATTCATTAATCGTTTCCCGTTACGAAGCGTTCACGTATCTCAACTCTACTTTCACATAAAATTTGATTTTATAAAGGGTGTACATATTAGCACACCAAGCTGTCTATTTGCACACCAAACCCTAGCTTTATATACGGCGTGTATAGGTCTATACGCGGCGTATAACCACATTTTTCAATTTCCAATGGAATCTCTAATTCACATTATGTGGTCACCGTATATACGCCGCGTATAGGCCTATACGCGGCATCGTGGTTTCTTTTTTTACAAACATTATTATTCAATATTTATTGTTTTAGCAAACTTTTATAATAAGTAATTTTCTTAAAAAAACATTGTTAAGTATTCTATGGTATATTATAATATAGGTCTCGTTTAGGCCTATACAAGACCTATAGGGAGCCTATACGAGACTTATACTACACTATATGATACGATACGAAACCAAACTATATGATACTATGGGATACGGTACAACACCCCTATAGGCGTATAGGTGTAGTATATGTCCCATATAGGACTATTGGTGTAGTTTAGACCCCGTATAGACCTATAGGAAAATACGAGACTTATAATACAATATATGATATGATACAATAAAATACGATTCGTTACTATAGGATACGATACAACACCTGTATAACACTATAGGTGTAGTTTAGGTTCTGTATAGTCCGTATAGGCCTATATGTGTAGTATAGGTCTCATATAGGACTATTGGTGTAGTTTAGGTCCCGTATAGACCTATAGGCCTATACGAGACCTATACTACAAATATATGATACATACAATACAATAAGATACGTTCATACTATAGGATACAATACAACACCCGTATAACACTATATTTGTAGTTTAGTTCCTGTATAGGCATACAGGCCTATACGAGACTTATACTATAATATCTGATATAATACAATATAATACAATACAATACGATACGTAAATATATGATACGGTACGATACGATACCTTAAGAGATTGTAACACCTCGAAAATTCACGTCCTATAATGTGTTGACACGTGTCATAAAGTTTAAAAGTGTGAAAGAAATATTATCGAAGGACTAAAGTTGACAAACATGGAAAGTATGTGAATATACGTATTCTAAGTGTCAACTGTGATTGAATATAACGTACATTAACCCTACACGATGCTCATACCTTCAAACGAATAAATCATGGATCATACGAAGCTAAAAGTAGGAGATTTCAAACTACAGGGACCAAATGTGTCAACATGTTTAAATTATACCTCTGAGTGACCTTTTGACAAACCCGAAGCTTTGTAAATATTAATTATGCTCACGAGAATGCACCATAAAAATTTCATAAAGTTTGGTTAACGTATGAGAAAGTCATGATCAAATTCGTGTGCGAAGTGTTAAAGCGTACACGTTGAAAGTTAGGACTTTTCGGGTGACAATAAAGTTACCCGGGGACTTAACAAAGTGGGTATATGTTTTAAGGCCTTATTAGATCAGTTAAGAGGGTTTACAAAGCAAGAAAGCAAGTGCCTAATCGAGTTTTGAAGAGACAAGGACCAAATCGCAAAAGATAAACAAGCTGAGATCTGCATGTCGTCGCGCCACGCGAGGGGTCCCTCACGCCACGCGAGGGATGCCCAGAACCGTGAAACATGGGCTGTTGTCTGCCAAGAGCTTTGTGCGCGACCTTTACCCAATTTTTCACATCTCCTGGCCCCTAAAACACCCCCTAAGCATCTAGGACACATGTTGATCGATTGTGGGCACTAGTAGACTTGTTTGTCAATCAAATGTGGTGAGTGAATCCACTATAAATAGGCCTTCAAGTTCACAACTTTTCCTCACACCATTTCTCTGCATTCTGATTGATTCTGGAGCTCAAGTCTGCTTCCAAATGATCATATCTCATGCATAGGACTCTTGTAAGTCTGCTAATCCTTCTTTAGTTGAGTTTAGCTTGTTTAATTAGCTAAAAGTCAAACCGTCGTAATTACGGTTTGACTTCGAGATTAGTCAATAATGGCTCAGTCATATCTCGAATTAAAAGTAGTTATAAGTTGGTATTTATGTGGGTAATAAAACCCCAAAAGGGTTTCCCCTGATCACCACTCTAACTAGTTCAAATGTCGGGTCAAACATGTACTTAAAAAGTCAACAGGATTCCTAAATTGCAATTTATGCATGATTAGCTATCTAGAACATATACAACCTGTTTGATTATTGTTATAACTTAGTAATAAGTGTAAGAACATGTCTAAACATGTTCAACCCGACAATTTCCTGTTTAGACCCGGTTCGGAACCGAAAGTCACATAGTTTGACTTTCACTTTGACTTTCAGTTCTGACCCGTCTAGACATATTTTAGAAATGCCTCAGAGCTTTAATTGGACTAGGTTACATGTTAGAACAACACTCTGTGATTATACACCTTGGATCATTAGTTATCTAATTAATATGCATGTTTCCGCTAATTGCTCATATGTTGACCATTATGCCCTTATTACCTTAAAACGTGATTTATGAAAACGTAAAAGTGTAGAAACCTTTTTTACTGATATATAGACTTGTATGCAAAGTTTGACATCAGTTTGACTTGTAGATTAAGAGTTATGCTCATTATCGCAAAATTAATGCTTTATGTTAATAAAATGGCGAAATTTGCGTATAGCCTAGTTAAACATACTTTTTGGTATCAAATCTTTTACCCATTGATGTAATATATTATTTTGGGATTTTTAAAATTTTTTAATTAATTTTAGGCTGAGCATAACTCATAGTCGTAGGCTTAATTCGGTAAATGCCGGTTTTGCCCTTACGGGCCATAAAATGAGTTTTACGTATCTAAACGACTCCAAACCTTTTGCTACTGATCACATATGATAAATAAATTATTTTAAGCCTTCTGGAAATATAAAAATATCAGATTTAAGTATCGAACCCGGAAATGGCCTTAATCGCCTTAATTAGCGTTTTTAACGCATAGTATGTTTTAAAATCATATTGGACATACCCGGGTTGATACCTACTGATATAAGAGGCAAATTATAATATTTTAACAGTAAGCAAAGGTTGATAAACTCAGACTTCGGTTTTGAGCTTTTCGGCTTATGTGCAATTACCAAAATACGCCTACGGGGCCTAGTTCGGTTAAAAATGATAAGTTTCACATACATGCTTTAACCTACTGATATAACTTAGAAAATTGTGTATATTTTCTGATTACATCAGACCTGTAACTCAGGTTGTCACTTAAACTCTTTTATAAACTTTTAAATGACCAAACTACCCCTACGGGGCCTAGTTTGTGTCTAAACACGTTTCGGGCATAACGAAAGACACCTTACTGATGTCACAACATATTTGAGACATAATTAACTTAGGAAACCTGTATATAGCTCTCATGACTACCCGTCACGCTTATTACGCGTACGGTTCGGTTTATGTAACAAGTTTACATAAATTAGCCGAAACGGGTCAAACCTTAACGGTTTTATCTCAAAATCCAGAATGTGAATAATAAACCCATATTAAACAAGTCTTCAAACTTGTCGGGTCTGAATCACATTCTATCCGGTCTTCGCTTAATCGTGCGTACGAACCGTATCTTGAAACTAGCCGGTCTAAGCTTAAGCTTAATAAAAGACCCGTTAGCATTCTAATAGGTTATTATAAACCTTCGTTCCAGATTAGGAGGACCAGTAAAAGCTACGTGCATTTTTGCTTATTGTGATTAATACTTACTCAGGTAAATACTTTTAACTTATTTTCCCTATACGGGCTTGGGTTACGGTATATAGCATACCGCTTGATCGGGCATCAAATCTCCACCGTTAAAGTGGGTAGTTGAATAATTTGATCGGCTCGTTTAAACAGTCTTGTTTACTTTACAGCCTTTGGGGGGTTAATGACCATGTCCCGGATATCCTTGGCATCATCTTACGAGATGGCCACGACCTGAGCACGGGGTGTAGGCGTACACCTGTCAGTGTATAACTCAATTATGTGGTGTGTCTATTGATCTTTAACCCGGACAAGATCCGGGCTACTGAACGCATAAGTAACATGTAATTCGTTCATAAGATTATAATATTAAATAATTCTCCCAAGTTATAAAAATGTTTATGCCATGTGCATCCAAACCAATTTTAAATCATTTTCCAAAATGAGTCAGTTGATTGTATTTACCAGTGTAAACTGACGTATTTTCCCAAAAAGACTGAATGCAGGTACTAAACGAAATTGGCTGGATTGTCTCCTAAGCATCAATAAAAAGTCTCGCAAGCTTAGGATGCCTGAAGTCTGTTGAACCATTAATATCATTTTGTTTCGATCCTACTGTGGATAAACTTCTGGATATTGTTACATTGTTAAACAATATTAAATTCGGTTGTATCATATTTTAAATTTGCTTCCGCTGTGCATAATAATATTGTGTTGTTTGACTATTACGTTGCCAACCACGTCACGATACTCCCCCACCGGGCCCACCGGTGACACGTGAAAATCTGGGTGTGACAGGTTGGTATCAGAGCCAACTCTGAGTGAATTAAACACTAGCCTTTTGTGTTTAATCTCAGTTACACAATTGCACATTCTAAACCTTCGAGTCTAGACTTATAACATAGGACAAATTCCACCTTATTCGGTTTTGTTTTGTCCTTTAAAATTTTATATTTGTTATTGTTATCTTATACTTTATTGACAGGAATATCAAAATGCCTCCAAGATTCTTTAGGAGACGAGGACGAGGCAACGGGCCAGTCACCGCCCCCAACGACCATGAAGTTGGGCCTTCGCAACGGCGAGCTCCATCCAACCCCGAGAGTGACGACCCTAGGGAGAACCGGAGAAACCTGTTCGAGCCGGCCAGACGGTCGATTTCGCATAGTTCAACACCTCCTGTTCTTAACCCTCATGAACCCAATAACCCTCAGCCTTCATATATACCACTGCAACGATCCCTGTCCCATTATTCGTATGGTGACCCCACACCCATCTTTCGAGGCCAATTTAATCCGGTCAACTACTTACCAGAACCCGTGGGTTTCAACCCACTAGGGCCAGACGATCACTTCTCCGGTGATAATGCGGATGACATGGACGAGGATACGGACCCCGTCATGCCAGCGAGTGGTACTCCGAACCATCCGATCGAGATCTCCGACGGATCGTCTTTTCACGGATCACCCTATGGTGGTCCAGACAGTTTCCAAGCCATGTTCACTCGGCACGAGTGGTACTACACGCCTTCTCATCACTCGTCGCCTCATGAGCAGCAGCAGCAACAGCAGCAGCAGCAACAGCAGCAGTAATAGCATTATCACGATTCCTCCGAGGATCACCGGTTTGTGGCAGTTACGCCACCACCTCCACCGCCACCAGTTCAACCGGCACCTCCTCAACCACCAAGGCGTAGGAGAACTGGTGCACGTATGTCATCACGTGCGGGAGACTTTCATTTCAGCTCCCCACGTCAGTCAAGTGCCAGCCACTACCCGCCATATCAGGAGGACCCACAAATGGGTGGACCTTCCAACCCCGCGATGCCGCAGCCGCCGCCAATGGGTTTTGACAACCCAATCCCAGCTTATACAGGTTCCATGGCTTATAACCCGTTCGAGCCGCCAGTCCACAACAACTACGGGTATGCAGAGGCCGACACCTACTTGGTGGCAGCTAACTACAATGCCCTGCAACCAGAAGGACCATACGGAGCTCCATGGGGAGTTGGGTACCCAACTCCAGGGTACCAGATACCACCTAGGCCTATCATACGGACTCAATCGCAGCCGCCTAGGTTCTCCCCACCCGAGCATGAGGAACTCCTTCAGAGGCTGGATCAGGTGGAACGGGAAGTGCACAGGGACCGTAGGGAGAGGCAGACATTCTTCCAAGGATTAGTAGGCTTGATCAAAGGGAAGAACAAGAAGGATCATTGAATCCTTCCATTTTCTGTATAAGCCCCTGCGTGGGTGTATTTGGTTGTTAAGCCCCTATGTGGGTATGTGTGTTGTATGTTTGTTTTGGGCCCCTGCGTGGGCCTATCTTTCCATAAACCCCTACGTGGGTATGTTTGTGTGATGATTTGACCCCTGCGAGGGTCTATTTTTTCGTTAACCCCTGCGTGGGTATGATGTTTAGTTTGTTTACTTAAAGCCCCTGCGTGGGCAAGTACTTGTTTAAAACCCCTACGTGGGTAATGGTTTGTTTGAAAAGACCCGTTTAGGGCAACATGTAACCTATGTATAATTAATGGAATGTTGTTTTTATGAATTTCATAGTTGCCATTTTGTGCATAAATAATTTATAAATGAAATAAATAAATTAAAATCATTCCTTTTGAAATAATCTGCCTATGTAATTATTTAATTAAGAATCTTAAAGTGTGAAACCTAGCCTCGTGTTAAATATAAGACCGGGCCAAGATGGTAAGACCTATTTAACAGATTAAAATCCCTGTTAACATCTTAAAACATGTTAACACTCCTGGCAGAAGTGATTCGTTAAAATCACATGTCATTCTTATATGTATAAGGATTCTTTAGAAGACTCCAAACCCAATTATATGATCTCTGAATCATGGGTTAAGATCATCAATTAAGATGATCATATTTTACCATACGTGGTAATATGACGCCTACGGGCCCAGCTCACTTCCATATGAGCCAAAAGACAGTGGTAGCTACGACTCCCTGTCTGATAAGGGTAATGAACTAGGTTCAAACCTTAAAAGTCTTGATTCTCTGAAATCATAGCGTATAATTTAAATTGTCCATGTGACTAAGCCTTATGTGCTAATATATATTGTTATTGTTTATAATTAGGATAAATTTTAATTGAAATCCTAAATTCATACGATTAACAAGTTAACCAAATGTGGTCTCTGTTTACCATGGTTAACGAGTTACCCTAAGGGGTAATTCCATAATAAACTCCCAAATAAAATATTGTCCTTGTTTTCTGCAACAGTTCAAATTCAAATGGCTGAATCAAATGAAATCAATAGCCATCCAGTGGAGCAAAATGAGAACGCCCAGATTACGTTAACTGGTGCTGAATTAAAAGCGATCATAGACGGCGCTGTTACACAGGCTTTGGAAAGGCAGTATGAAGAATACAGTGGTACTCGAAGTAGGACCCACTCTGCATCACATTCAAAGCCCAGGACACATTCTGAGGCTCATAGCAAGCCTCCTCCCAAAAAGAATGGTCCCAAGAAAGATGGTGATGACCGTCAGTCCACCAACCATCAAAGTGTCCCATCTCAGCAATTAATACTGCATCAAGAACCCCGTAACAAGGGTTGCTCCTATAAGTACTTCGTGTCTTGTAAGCCCAGGGATTTTACTGGGGAAAAAGGAGCTGTCGACTGTATGACTTGGCTGGACGAGATGGACACGGTGGTAGATATCAGCGGGTGCGCTGAAAGGGATGTAGTTAAGTTTGTGTCACAGTCATTCAAGGGTGAAGCGTTAGCATGGTGGAGATCTCTGATGGAGGCCTCCGGAAAGATCCCATTGTATAATATGTCGTGGGATCAATTCATTGCCCTAATCAAGGAAAATTTCTGCCATCAACATGAGGTGGAGAAGATAGAATCTGACTTTCTATCGTTGGTGATGACGAACCTCGACTGTCAAGCTTACCTGACAAGCTTTAATACGCTGTCCCGGTTGGTTCCTTACTTGGTGACCCCGGAGCCAAAAAGAATCGCTCGCTTTATTGGTGGTTTAGCCCCCGAGATCAAGGCAAGTGTAAAAGCTTCTCGGCCAGCTACCTTCAGGTCTGTAACTGACATTTCCTTATCCCTCACCCTGGATGCGGTCAGGCAGAGATCGCTGAGGAATAAGGAGGCCGAGAAGAGGAAGCGTGAAGATGATGGTTCACGAAAGTCGAACAAGAAGAACCGTGGGAACGGTGACAACAAGAAAGGGTCGGAGTCGAGGAAGGAGGGGCATAATTCTGGTGAAAAGCCCAAGTGTAAAATTTGCAAGAAGCAGCACTATGGAAAGTGCAGACTGGAGTCGAACTCTCAGACTCAGTCAAAACCCTTTGCTTGTGGAATTTGCAAATCCACGGATCACAAAACCCTGGATTGCAAGAAGATAAAAGACGCAACGTGCTACCGTTGCAATGAAAAGGGGCACATCAAGACCAACTGCCCAAAGTACAACAAGAAGCCTGAAGAGGCTAAGAAGACTAATGCCAGAGTCTTCAGAATGGACGCGAAAGAGGCTGTGCAAGACGATAATGTCATAACATGTACATTCCTTGTAAATGATGTCTTTGCAAGAGTACTTTTTGATTCAGGCGCAGATAAGTCTTTCGTAGATCATAAATTTTGTGAATTGCTGAAGTTACCTGTCAAAGCCTTAAAAGTGAATTATGAAGTAGAGTTAGCAGATGGAACCATAGAAACCGTCTCAACTATGTTAGATGGATGTGTTATATCCATTAAGAACCATTCTTTTCCTCTGTCTCTACTTCCGTTTAAGTTGGCTGGTTTTGACATAGTTCTGGGTATGGACTGGTTATCTCATAACCAGGCCCAAATTGTCTGTAACCAGAAACAAGTGGTAATAAAGACTCCGTCTGGTGAATCACTTACCATTCGGGGAGATACCTAGTGTGGGCTGCCTGAGCAGGTGACTATGCTCAAGGCTTCCAAGTGTTTGAAGAAGGGGTGTGTCATCTACATGGCGCAAGTGATTATTGATGAGCCTAAACCAAAGATAGAAGACATCCCTGTCATTTCTGAATACCCAGAAGTGTTTCCTGAAGATCTACCTGGTTTACCACCAGATAGACAAGTGGAATTCAGGATTGATATCATCCCCGGAGCCGCACCAGTTGCTAGAGCACCATACAGATTGGCACCCACAGAAATGAAGGAGTTGCGGACACAGCTAGATGAATTGCTGGCTAAAGGTTTCATTAGACCTAGTTCATCTCCTTGGGGGGTGCCAATCTTGTTTGTCAAGAAGAAGGATGGGTCGATGCGTGTGTGCATCGACAATCGCGAGCTTAATAAAGTCACGATCAAGAATAGGTATCCTTTGCCTAGAATCGACGATTTGTTCGATCAGCTTCAAGGGGCAAGTTACTTCTCGAAGATTGATTTGAGGTCAGGCTATCATCAATTGAAGGTCAAAGATGAAGACGTTCACAAGACTGCATTTAGGACTCGTTATGGCCACTACGAGTTCCTAGTGATGCCTTTTGGGCTCACTAATGCACCAGCCGCGTTCATGGATCTCATGAATCGCGTTTGCAAGCCATATTTGGATAAATTCGTCATCGTCTTCATCGATGACATCCTCATTTATTCTAAGAATCAAGCTGACCATGAGAAACACCTTCGTTGTATTCTCAAACTTCTACATCAGGAGAAGCTCTATGCCAAATTCTCTAAGTGTGAATTTTGGCTACGAGAAGTCCAATTTCTTGGACACGTGGTTAGTGAGCGTGGTATCCAGGTGGATCCCGCTAAGGTTGAAGCCGTAATGAACTGGCAAGAGCCAAAGACGCCTACCGAGATTCGTAGCTTCCTGGGATTGGCAGGATATTACAGGCGTTTCATTGAAAACCTCTCAAGGATTGCTGCACCCCTAACCTCCTTAACCAAGAAGAAGGATAAGTTTGTTTGGGGCCCTAAGCAGCAAGAATCCTTTGATATCTTGAAGCAAAAGTTGAGCAACGCCCCGGTACTGACACTGCCAGATGGAATTGAAGACTTTGTGGTTTATTGTGATGCTTCGCACACTGGCATGGGGTGTGTGCTTATGCAGAAAGGCAAAGTTATTGCCTATGCTTCAAGATAATTGAAAGTGCATGAAAAGAATTACACCACCCATGACTTGGAGCTGGGTGCCGTTGTATTTGCACTAAAGCTTTGGAGGCACTATCTTTATGGTGTCAAATGTGTGATTTATTCTGATCACAAGAGCCTCCAACATCTGTTTAATCAGAAGGAATTAAACATGAGGCAACGCCGTTGGATGGAAACTTTAAATGATTATGATTGTGAAATCAAATACCATCCCGGCAAGGCGAATGTAGTCGCTGATGCCTTGAGTCGGAAGGAAAGGGTTAAACCCATCAGAATCAATGCCAAGCGCATGGAAATAAAGAACAGTCTGATGGAAAGGTTGTTAGCTGCACAGAAGGAAGCTGTGTTGGAAGCTAATTATCCTAATGAAAAGTTAGGAGTAACGGAGGAACAGTTAACTCATAGCAAGGACGGAATTTTATGATTAAACGGACGAATATGGGTTCCAATTTATGGAGGACTTCGAGATGTCATCCTCCAGGAAGCCCATAGTTCCAAATACTCCATTCATCCTGGAGCTGATAAGATGTACCAGGATTTAAAGGCAAATTATTGGTGGATAGGCTTGAAAAAGTCTGTAGCCGCCCATGTAGCAAAATGCTTAACATGTGCGCAAGTCAAAGCCGAGCATCAGAAATCGTCAGGTTTGCTACAACAGCCCGAACTTCCTACGTGGAAGTGGGAAATGGTAACTATGGATTTTATTACCAAGTTGCCAAAGACAAAGAAAGGCAATGATACAATATGGGTCATAGTTGACAGACTGACTAAGTCAGCTCATTTCTTACCCATCAAGGAGACTTATAGCTCCGATATGTTAGCCCAGTTATACGTTGATAAGATTGTAGCCCTACATGGCATACCTGTAGCTATTATCTCTGACCGGGATACTAGGTACACGTCACATTTTTGGAAGAGTTTCCAACAATCTTTAGGCACACGTTTGAATTTTAGTACGGCTTATCATCCTCAGACTGACGGTCAGAGTGAGCGTACTATTCAAACGTTAGAAGATATGCTACGTGCATGTGCGATCGATTTGGGAGGTAGTTGGGATAAGAACCTACCGTTAATCGAATTCTCCTACAACAATAGCTACCATACCAGCATTAAGGCTGCTCCTTTTGAGGCATTATACGGTAGAAAGTGTAGATCGCCAGTTTGTTGGGCGGAAGTTGGAGAAGTCCAGTTATCAGGACCGGAGATCGTGTTCGAAACGACGAACAAGATTGTCCAGATTCGTGACAATCTCAAAGCTGCCCGGGATAGGCAGAAGAGTTACGCTGATCCAAATCATAAGGATTTTCACTTTGAAGTAGGTGACAAAGTCCTACTTAAAGTGTCACCCTGGAAGGGGGTGATGCGATTTGGTAAGAAAGGCAAGCTAAGCCCGAGATACATAGGACCTTTCGAGGTTATCGAACGTGTCGGGTCAGTTGCCTATAAGTTGAACTTACCGGAAGAGCTCAGTGGAATTCACAATGTATTCCACATCTGCAATCTGAAGAAGTGCTTCGCTGATGAATCACTGGTTATACCACATACAGATGTGCATATAGATGAGAGCTTAAAATTTGTGGAAAAACCTTTGTCGATTGAAGATCGACAGGTAAGGAAGCTTCGAAGGAAGCATATACCTTTTGTAAAGGTCAAATGGGATGCCCGTAGAGGTCCCGAATACACGTGGGAGGTTGAATCCACGATGAAAGAAAAGTACCCTTACTTATTTCAGTAAATCTCGGGTCGAGATTTATTTTAAGGGGGTGAGGATGTAACACCTCGAAAATTCACGTCCTATAATGTGTTGACACGTGTCATAAAGTTTAAAAGTGTGAAAGAAATATTATGGAAGGACTAAAGTTGACAAACATGGAAAGTATGTGAATATACGTATTCTAAGTGTCAACTATGAATGAATATAACGTACATTAACCCTACACGATGCTCATACCTTCAAACGAATAAATCATGGATCATACGAAGCTAAAAGTGGGAGATTTCAAACTACAGGGACCAAATGTGTCAACATGTTTAAATTATACCTCTGAGTGACCTTTTGACAAACCTGAAGCTTTGTAAATATTAATTATGCTCACGAGAATGCACCATAAAAATTTCATAAAGTTTGGTTAACGTATGAGAAAGTTATGATCAAATTCGTGTGCGAAGTGTTAAAGCGTAAACGTTGAAAGTTAGGACTTTTTGGGTGACAATAAAGTTACCCGGGGACTTAACAAAGTGGGTATATCTTTTAAGGCCTTATTAGATCAGTTAAGAGGGTTTACAAAGCAAGAAAACAAGTGCCTAATTGAGCTTTGAAGAGACAAGGACCAAATCGCAAAAGATAAACAAGCTGAGATCTGCATGTCGTCGCGCCACGCGAGGGGTTCCTCGCGCCACGCGAGGGATGCCCAGAACCGTGAAACATGGGCTGTTGTCTGCCAAGAGCTTTGTGCGCGACCTTTACCCGATTTTTCACATCTCCTGGCCCCTAAAACACCCCCTAAGCATCTAGGACACATGTTGATCGATTGTGGGCACTAGTAGACTTGTTTGTCAATCAAATGTGGTGAGTGAATCCACTATAAATAGGCCTTCAAGTTCACAACTTTTCCTCACACCATTTCTCTGCATTCAGATTGATTCTGGAGCTCAAGTCTGCTTCCAAGTGATCATATCTCCTGCATAGGACTCTTGTAAGTCTGCTAATCCTTCTTTAGTTGAGTTTAGCTTGTTTAATTAGCTAAAAGTCAAACCGTCGTAATTACGGTTTGACTTCGAGATTAGTCAATAATGGCTCAGTCATATCTCGAATTAAAAGTAGTTATAAGTTGGTATTTATGTGGGTAATAAAACCCCAAAAGGGTTTCCCCTGATCACCACTCTAACTAGTTCAAATGTCGGGTCAAACATGTACTTAAAAAGTCAACAGGATTCCTAAATTGCAATTTATGCATGAGTAGCTATCTAGAACATATACAACCTGTTTGATTATTGTTATAACTTAGTAATAAGTGTAAGAACATGTCTAAACATGTTCAACCCGACAATTTCCTGTTTAGACCCGGTTCGGAACCGAAAGTCACATAGTTTAGAAATGCCTCAGAGCTTTAATTGGACTAGGTTACATGTTAGAACAACACTCTGTGATTATACACCTTGGCTCATTAGTTATCTAATTAATATGCATGTTTCCGCGAATTGCTCATATGTTGACCGTTATGCCCTTATTACCTTAAAACGTGATTTATGAAAACGTAAAAGTGTAGAAACCTTTGTTACTGATATATAGACTTGTATGCAAAGTTTGACATCAGTTTGACTTGTAGATTAAGAGTTATGCTCGTTATCGCAAAATTAATGCTTAGTTAATAAAATGGCGTAATTTGCGTATAGCCTAGTTAAACATACTTTTTGGTATCAAATCTTTTACCCACTGATGTAATATATTATTTTGGGATTTTTAAAGATTTTTAATTAATTTTAGGCTGAGCATAACTCATAGTCGTAGGCTTAATTCGGTAAATGCCGGTTTTGCCCTTACGGGCCATAAAATGAGTTTTACGTATCTAAACGATTCCAAACCTTTTGCTACTGATCACATATGATAAATAAATTATTTTAAGCCTTCTGGAAATATAAAAGTATCAGATTTAAGTATCGAACCCGGAAATGGCCTTAATCGCCTTAATTAGCGTTTTTAACGCATAGTATGTTTTAAAATCATATTGGACATACCCGGGTTGATACCTACTGATATAAGAGGAAAATTATAATATTTTAACCGTAAGCAAAGGTTGATAAACTCAGACTTCGGTTTTGAGCTTTTCGGCTTATGTGCAATTACCAAAATACCCCTACGGGGCCTAGTTCGGTTAAAAATGATAAGTTTCACATACATGCTTTAACCTACTGATATAACTTAGCAAATTGAGTATATTTGCTGATTACATCAGACCTGTAACTCAGGTTGTCACTTAAACTCTTTTATAAACTTTTAAATGACCAAACTACCCCTACGGGGCCTAGTTTGTGTCTAAACACGTTTCGGGCATAACGAAAGACACCTTACTGATTTCACAACATATTTGAGACATAATTAACTTAGGAAACCTGTATATAGCTCTCATGACGACCCGTCACGCTTATTACGCGTACGGTTCGGTTTATGTAACAAGTTTACATAAATTAGCCGAAACGGGTCAAACCTTAACGGTTTTATCTCAAAATCCAGAATGTGAATAATAAACCCATATTAAACAAGTCTTCAAACTTGTCGGGTCTGAATCACATTCTATCCGGTCTTCGCTTAATCGTGCGTACGAACCGTATCTTGAAACTAGCCGGTCTAAGCTTAAGCTTAATAAAAGACCCGTTAGCATTCTAATAGGTTATTATAAACCTTCGTTCCAGATTAGGAGGACCAGTAAAAGCTACGTGCATTTTTGCTTATTGTGATTAATACTTACTCAGGTAAATACTTTTAACTTATTTTCCCTATACGGGCTTGGGTTACGGTATATAGCATACCGCTTGATCGGGCATCAAATCTCCACCGTTAAAGTGGGTAGTTGAATAATTTGATCGGCTCGTTTAAACAGTCTTGTTTACTTTACAGCCTTTGGGGGGTTAATGACCATGTCCCGGATATCCTTGGCATCATCTTACGAGATGGCCACGGCCTGAGCACGGGGTGTAGGCGTACACCTGTCAGTGTATAACTCAATTATGTGGTGTGTCTATTGATCTTTAACCCGGACAAGATCCGGGCTACTGAACGCATAAGTAACATGTAATTCGTTCACAAGATTATAATATTAAATAATTCTTCCAAGTTATAAAAATGTTTATGCCATGTGCATCCAAACCAATTTTAAATCATTTTCCAAAATGAGTCAGTTGATTGTATTTACCAGTGTAAACTGACGTATTTTCCCAAAAAGACTGAATGCAGGTACTAAACGAAATTGGCTGGATTGTCTCCTAAGCATCAATAAAAAGTCTCGCAAGCTTAGGATGCCTGAAGTCTGTTGAACCATTAATATCATTTTGTTTCGATCCTACTGTGGATAAACTTCCGGATATTGTTACATTGTTAAACAATATTAAATTCGGTTGTATCATATTTTAAATTTGCTTCCGCTGTGCATAATAATATTGTGTTGTTTGACTATTACGTTGCCAACCACGTCACGATACTCCCCCACCGGGCCCACCGGTGACACGTGGAAATCGGGGTGTGACAGAGATAAGATATGATATTATACTACACCTATAGGCTTATACGAGACTTATACTACACTATATGATACTACATCCATAGGCCTATACAAAACCTATACGAGACGTATACTATATGATACGATACTTTTTTTTATTTTGTTAAAGTACTGATAAAGGGTAGATTTTTTTTGGAAACAATTTAATACACTATTTACCGTTTTAGCAAAGTTCAATTTAGAAAAACCTTTTTAAATATCGTATATTATAAATCTCCTATAGGCTTATAAGTGTAGTATAATATCATGTCTTATGGTATGGAATAATGTAGTGTAAGTATCATATAGGTCCCCTATAGGTCTTGTATGTGCCTATAGGCCTATACGAGACCTAAACCACACCTATAGGCTTATACGGGTATTGTTTGGTATCGTACTACACTGTATCGTATAGTGTCGTATAGTGTATGGTATAAGTCTTGTGTAGGTTCCCTATAGGTCTTGTATATACCTATAGGCCTACACGGGACCTAAACCACACCTATACGGGACCGATACTACACCAATAGGCTTATACGGATGTTATATCGTATCATATAGTATCATATCGTATCGTATAGTGCAGTAAAAGTCTGGTATAGGTCTTGTATATGCCTACTATAGTACACTATACTATACTACACATATACGAGACTTAAGTTATACTACGCTATACGATAGGATACCATACTACATCTATAGTTCTATACGAAACCTATACGGGACCTATATGGGACCTATACTACACTATACGATATCACACTTATAGGCTTATACGAGGTCAATACGAGATCTATACTATACCTATACTACACCTATTCAGGTCAAATGGGACCTATACTACACCAGAACTAACATTAGTCAAATACTAATTTTTATGCAACCCTATACGTTGCGTATAGACACATACGCAGCGTATATAATCCCTAAAGTGTGCCAATAGGCACTTAGGTTGTGCCAATAGTTTCAGCTTTTATTAAACATAGTAGTATTCAAGAAACCAAATTTTTACAAACATAGATAAACTATAATCACAAATGCAAGTAAGTGTATTATTTGCATAACATAAATTATTTAATTATAAATAGCTTTAATCACATTCTATCCGGTCTTCGCTTAATCGTGCGTACGAACCGTATCTTGAAACTAGCCGGTCTAAGCTTAAGCTTAATAAAAGACCCGTTAGCATTCTAATAGGTTATTATAAACCTTCGTTCCAGATTAGGAGGACCAGTAAAAGCTACGTGCATTTTTGCGTATTGTGATTAATACTTACTCAGGTAAATACTTTTAACTTATTTTCCCTATACGGGCTTGGGTTACGGTATATAGCATACCGCTTGATCGGGCATCAAATCTCCACCGTTAAAGTGGGTAGTTGAATAATTTGATCGGCTCGTTTAAACAGTCTTGTTTACTTTACAGCCTTTGGGGGGTTAATGACCATGTCCCGGATATCCTTGGCATCATCTTACGAGATGGCCACGACCTGAGCACGGGGTGTAGGCGTACACCTGTCAGTGTATCACTCAATTATGTGGTGTGTCTATTGATCTTTAACCCAGACAAGATCCGGGCTACTGAACGCATAAGTAACATGTAATTCGTTCACAAGATTATAATATTAAATAATTCTCCCAAGTTATAAAAATGTTTATGCCATGTGCATCCAAACCAATTTTAAATCATTTTCCAAAATGAGTCAGTTGATTGTATTTACCAGTGTAAACTGACGTATTTTCCCAAAAAGACTGAATGCAGGTACTAAACGAAATTGGCTGGATTGTCTCCTAAGCATCAATAAAAAGTCTCGCAAGCTTAGGATGCCTGAAGTCTGTTGAACCATTAATATCATTTTGTTTCGATCCTACTGTGGATAAACTTCCGGATATTGTTACATTGTTAAACAATATTAAATTCGGTTGTATCATATTTTAAATTTGTTTCCGCTGTGCATAATAATATTGTGTTGTTTGACTATTACGTTGCCAACCACGTCACGATACTCCCCCACCGGGCCCACCGGTGACACGTGGAAATCGGGGTGTGACAGAGATAAGATATGATATTATACTACACCTATAGGCTTATACGAGACTTATACTACACTATATGATACTACATCCATAGGCCTATACAAAACCTATACGAGACGTATACTATATGATACGATACTTTTTTTTTTATTTTGTTAAAGTACTGATAAAGGGTAGATTTTTTTTGGAAACAATTTAATACACTATTTACCGTTTTAGCAAAGTTCAATTTAGAAAAACCTTTTTAAATATCGTATATTATAAATCTCCTATAGGCTTATAAGTGTAGTATAATATCATGTCTTATGGTATGGAATAATGTAGTGTAAGTATCATATAGGTCCCCTATAGGTCTTGTATGTGCCTATAGGCCTATACGAGACCTAAACCACACCTATAGGCTTATACGGGTATTGTTTGGTATCGTACTACACTGTATCGTATAGTGTCGTATAGTGTATGGTATAAGTCTTGTGTAGGTTCCCTATAGGTCTTGTATATACCTATAGGCCTACACGGGACCTAAACCACACCTATACGGGACCGATACTACACCAATAGGCTTATACGGATGTTATATCGTATCATATAGTATCATATCGTATCGTATAGTGCAGTAAAAGTCTGGTATAGGTCTTGTATATGCCTACTATAGTACACTATACTATACTACACATATACGAGACTTAAGTTATACTACGCTATACGATAGGATACCATACTACATCTATAGTTCTATACGAAACCTATACGGGACCTATATGGGACCTATACTACACTATACGATATCACACTTATAGGCTTATACGAGGTCAATACGAGATCTATACTATACCTATACTACACCTATTCAGGTCAAATGGGACCTATACTACACCAGAACTAACATTAGTCAAATACTAATTTTTATGCAACCCTATACGTTGCGTATAGACACATACGCAGCGTATATAATCCCTAAAGTGTGCCAATAGGCACTTAGGTTGTGCCAATAGTTTCAGCTTTTATTAAACATAGTAGTATTCAAGAAACCAAATTTTTACAAACATAGATAAACTATAATCACAAATGCAAGTAAGTGTATTATTTGCATAACATAAATTATTTAATTATAAATAGCTTTAATCAGCTATCACTAGAAGGCATGGAGCTTTCAAAGACGAACAATAAAAGGATAGTAATAAGAAAAAATATGAACAATCATATCACCAACTATTTTTCAAACGGAAACGCAATTGACTCATAGCTCCGACAGCAGCTTCGTCATCTCTAGCCGTGGTTTGAACTTGGCTACCAACGGTATAGCCTTAAGCAAGGTGACCCCATGACCTTCAGTCATATCAACCATCTCTTTACTTGTACGTTCCCAATCAAAGCATTGTATAATCGACCCTAAAGCTATCCCAAGCATTCGAACCGCCAACGCTTCCCCAGGACAACTCCTCCTTCCGGACCCAAATGGCAGTAACTTAAACCCGTCTCGTGTCCCTTCTAACCTTTCAAACCTTTCTGGTTTGAATGTTTCCGGGTCGTCCCACACCTTCGGGTCATGATGTATGGCCCATTGGTTAATAATCAACATCGTCCCACTTGGGATGTTGTGGCCACCAACAACACAATCACTTGATGCCTCGTGTGGAGTTAGTAACGGGCCCACAGGATACAATCGTAACGTCTCATTTATGATACAACGAAGGTAAGGTAAGTTGGGTATGTCTGACTCGTCAACTAGACGATTGTTGCCAATAATGCCATCGATTTCGTTTTGCGCATTTTTTAAAACTTGTGGGTGGTTTAGCAAAAGTGCCATAACCCATTCCATTGTTCCAGCAGATGTGTCACTTCCTGCTCCTAATAAAGCCTGATAACCATAATATATCATTCAATGATCATGATTTGGAAGTTACATGTCTGTTCATAACCGAACTAACATGTTCTTGTTTACCAATATTTTACCCAAGTTATTATTTTGTATTATATTAATTATATAGACAAAGGATCAAATACAAATAACTTTAACGTACAAAATGTACGAACTGAATGTTTTGCTGAAAAACACGGTGGCATTTTTGTAATTATTAGTAATTATCAAAATTACACTACAAATGATCTGTAAAGTAATTTTGATGTTGTTGAGTAATTTTGTAAAATGATTTTGTAGAGTAATTTTGATCTTGATAGGGTAATTATCAAAATTACTCTACATGAATATTACTCTACAAGTGAATCAAAATTACTCAGCAAGTTTATCTAACAAATACAATTCAATATTACTCTACAAATGATCATCTAGAGTAATTCTGATCTTGCAGAGTAATTTTATAAAATGATCCTGTAGAGTAATTTTGATCTTGTAGAGTAATTTTGTAAAATGTTCTTGTAGAGTAATTTTGATCTTGTAGAGTAATTTTGTTAAATTTTTTTAGCATTTAGTTATGAGGTTTAACTTTATGGTTTAGTTTTAAGCAATTAGTTTGGGTGTGTGTGTGGGGGGGGGGGGGGGGGGAGGTTAGGTAATTTATTTATTTTTTTTTGGGGGGGGGGGGGGGGGAGAGGGGAGGGTTAGGTTTTTTTTTATATTTTTAGGGGTGGGGCGGGGGCTTTGGTTTCTTTAGTTTTTTTATTTTTTTTTATTTTTTTTTTTGGGGGGGGGGGGGGTGGTGGTTAGGTTTTTTTTTTGGTGAGCTATAGTTTTTTTATCTAAATTACTGTACAAGAACATTTTACAACATTAATTTACAAGATCAAAATTACTCTATAGGATCATTTGTAGAGTGATTTTGATAATTACCCTACTAGCAAATAATTACGAAAATGCCATCGCTTTTTTTTTTTTGCCTTTTTCATGCTATTTATACGTTTAGTACGTTAAAGTTATTTGTACGAGAACTTTATGTTAATTATATAATACAAAACTATATAAAAAACTATGAATGATTGGTATTGAGATTTTTCCATCATAGCTTCTCTCTTTCATTGCATTTTAACTTAAATACATATTTTTTTTTTAAACTTTGTTTATTTTTAAAAACTCTCGCATCATATTCTCCCTCTAACTTTATTCTATTCACAAACACTTTTTTATTGTTTTTCTTGGTTTTGTATATGCAAACAAAATTAACTAGTGTAGGTTCTCTAAATTTTATTTCTATTTTAGAGATATGAGAGAGTGCAAACCAAAGAAAACCTTACAATATCTTCAAAGAGCCTAAATAGAGAACGTGAGGTGAATGGTCAGAAACAATATAATGAGCATTTTCGAATGTAATATTTTAATTAATTTTTGAGAAGAAAAAAAAAGAAAACATTAATCTTACCAGCACAAAGTTTCGAATCATTGTATCAGTGTAGTACTCCGGTTCCGATTCTTGCAACGATAACAAGAGTTCAATCATCGTCTTTCTCTTATTTACATTGTCAGTCCCTTTGGATTTCCTAAGTTGCTCAATCAACCTCTGAAAGAAAACATCTCTCTTCTCCTGCAGTTTAATCAACTTTTTCTCCAAACCCTTCACTCCCAACCAACTCAACACCGGCAGGTAATCTCCAACGTTAGAAGTTCCGGCGACAAGTACCATCTCATCCAGCAGCTCCCGGAACCGCTTCCCTTCCTCCTCCAACTCCAGATTATCGTTGCCGAAGTACCTCTTGCCGGATATCATCCTCATCATCACATTCAACATCAGTTCGTAAAACGCAACCTTCATTGTCACCTGGGACCGGAGATTGTTAATTGATAAAAATGTACACAGAAAATACAGCTAAAATATGGGCCTCTAAGTTGATGTTTTTAAATGAAAAATGAGTTTGATGACTCTAAACAAAATAGGCTATTGGGTATTATCTATTATGTTAATTCTACAAAAACGCTTAATTTTTATAATGGTTCTATAATTGAATAACCAAACAAGCTAATTATGTTATAAAGCTAAACGATTAACAAAATACAAAACTAGCCCCTCAAACTCACCTGAGAAGAACCGGAGTTGAAACCGAACAGCAGTTTACGGATAAGAAGCCTGGTTTCCTCAACGCGAATGTTGTGAAACTCGTTAAGACGGTGAGTCGATAAGATCTCGATGGAGGCGATACGGCGGAGGTTGCGCCAGTTGTCGTTGTACGGGGACCACACAAGGCTGGTGTAGTTAACGCCAATGATTTTTCCAAACAACATCTTGGGGCGGTTGGCAAAGACGATGTCATTTGTAGTTAAACACTCTTCAACAGCCGCAGGGGAGGAGACGACGACAACACGGCGGAAACCAAATCGGAGACGGAGGATTGGGCCGTGTTTTGCGGATAGTTTGGCTAGAGTTCGGTAGAGCGGTAGTTTGAGGAGGTAGAGGTGGCCGATTATGGGGAGGGAGGGGAAGACGGTAGGGGGGAGGTTGGAGGAACGGCGGAGGAAGTGGGTGGTGATGAGGTAGGAGGCTAAGAGGAGGAGGGTGGTGACTAGATATGGAAACTCCATTGTTGAAGAGTGAAGAGATCGGTGTGGGTTTTAGTGTAGCATGTGCATGATATTTTATAGATCCAAATGTGGACAAAGAACATGGAGTGCATGAATTTTGCATGGTGACTTGTAGGATGGATGAAGACGACGTTCACAATTGACTACTTGACTTGGAGTATCAACTCGTCATAATTTAGTTACTCCCTTCGTCCCATTAAAAGTGTCATATTTTGAATTTTTAAAGTCTTTATTTGTAAACTTTGACCTTAAATAATTTTGTTTGTGTTAGAAAATACTTGATGAAAGTTTATATGATTTGAGTGTGTTTTACAAGTGTTTTTATCAGGTTAATTTTCATCAAGTTTTATATAAGACAAAACATATATAATTAAAGTCAAAGTCTATAAATAAAGACTTTGAAAATTCAAAATAAGACACATTTAATGGGACAGAGGTAGTATTTATTTGTAGAATAATAATAAGTTAGTATATTTTATTTTTATTTTTAAGAACTAAATGATTCTTGGTAAATAACCTCGGGATCTAGAAAATCTAGTTCTAGAACCCTATTGTGATCCAAATATTGAATTTCTAATCCCTCACTTCCTAAGTACAAGGGTTTATTACAAAAATAGTACATAGATTAGTTTGTTATGAAATAGATTAAGTTATCAAGTTTGAGGACCGAAAGTGACAAAATTAAAGTTAACAACCTACAACTTAATGGATCGACACATCCATTAGGACGCACTTCTTCATAATCCACGACAATATCACAGGAAGCAAGAGATATGTCAATTCAACCAAGGGACGCGACCTTTCACTCACAACTTTTAGTTTCTTATAAATAGGGCATTAGATTTCAAATGTAAACATTCATTCAGATTCATTCATGCACAAACAGTCAGTTTATATATTCAAGTTATTTATGTTGTGGAGATCAAAGATCAATTTTGGGGAACAATTGGTATCAAAGCATCAGGCTCAAGTCATCGTAGGAGTCATTCGCTATTAGGTTTCAATGTTTACTTTCCAATTCGCAAGCTAGTTTCAGTTTTTGGTACATGAGTCAAACTAGGGTTGTTTGAAATCTAGGGTTTTGATTTCAGGGTTTAGTGCGAATTAGATAGTCACAACATTCAGTATTACAACATCGATTTATTCCCGAGTTAAAGATTTGAAGATTTATTGAATTCAAGAAAATCAAAGTTTACCGATACAGGAGTTCGTATTGGTGGTTAGGTTTTTTTTAAAAACAAGAAAGTATGGTTGTTTGATTGCAAGGATTTGATAAAGTGATAATCATTCAGTCAAAAATCATGACAAGAACAACTGGACCATATCAAAAATTGTAATTCAAAATAAAGGATGTTCTCTTTCCCAATTTCAAAGCCCAATTTTGAAATCTACAAATTACATGGTTCGGGAAATTGGCATCAAAACAATTTTAGAAGCGAATGAACTATGGGAAACGATTGAACCATCAGAAAATACACAACCAGATATAAAGAAAGATAAGTCGACAATTGCATATTTGTTCCAAGCAATACCAGAAGATGTTGTATTGCAAGTTGCAAATTGTAAAACTGCAAAGAAAATTTGGAACACGTTGAAAACAAGACACGTTGGTGTTGATCGGGTACAAAAGACTATTTTCCATACACTCATGTCAGAGTTTGAGTTATTGCAAATGAAGGTGGATGACACTGTGGGTTCTTTCTCAGCAAAATAAACAATGTTGTTACACGGGAAAGTAAATTTGTAACGACATTAAGTCAACTGACTCTGGTACGCAAACTACTAAATGTCGTGCCAGATAGATTCTCTCAGGTTGTCGCCTCTATGGAACAATAATCCGATATGGATACAATGACACTAGAAGAAGCAGGCGAAAGATTAAAGACTTATGAAGAGGGACTAAGGATAAAGAAAGGAAGCCCGGGAGATAGCCAAGACAGATTGATGTTTACACATCAAGACAAAACTTATGGCAGAGGATTGGAAACCGCGGGCCTGGCAGGTTTAACCAACCTCGTGGAAATTGGCAAGATATTAAAGACAACCGAAGCACCAAGAGTGAGGGATCTTCATACAGGCCTAGAGGTGGAAATTCTAGTTACCAGAGGAGTTTTACAAGGAACCAAACAGACCCAAGCAAGATCCAGTGCTTCAAGTATCAGAAGTTCGGACACTTTAAAAGAGACTGTCCCAAGAAGGAAGTTGTATAAGAACACTCCAATCTTGTAGAAGAAGATGAAGAACCAGCGTTGTTGATGGCAATTCAAGAAGATAATATTGTTCAACAAACAGTACATAGAACCAACAAGGTACGCTACAGAAGATGAAAGTCTACGGTACTTAGACAATGGAGCAAGCAACCACATGATAGGTGTGCGAAGTTAAATTAGTAAATTAGATGAAAAGGTAACAGGACAAGTACGTTTTGGTGACGGTTGCACATAGATATTAAAGGCAGAGGTTCAAGAATGTTGTAATGTCAGAACCAAGAACAGAAAATTATTTCTCATGTCTACTACATTCCAAGTCTGAAAAGCAACATATTGAGCCTCGGACAACTCACGGAAATCGGTTGCAAAGTTAATATAGGCAAAGATATACAAACACTCTATGACAGAAATACAAGTTACTTATGCGAGTTAGGAGAATGAAGAACAAGCTATACAAGATTAATTTGAGAATTTGGAAGCCAATCTGCCTTCTCTCAAAAATTGAAGATTTAGCATGGTTACGGCATGCAAGGTTAGGCCATTTACAATTTGATGCTATTAAAGAAATGACTCGAAAGAACTTGGTACATGGAATTCTTCAAATAAGTCATGCTAATCAAATCTATGATGCATACATATTAGGGAAACATTGTAGGACACCATTTCTAAATCAGGCAAAATTCAGATCTTTAAAACCTCTGTAATTTGTCTTTGGAGATTTGTGTGATCCTATATCCCCACCAACACATGCTGGGAAGAAGTACATATTTCTACTTGTAGACGATTGCACTCACTTCATGTGGGCATATCTACGAACATTCAAGGATCAAGCATATGAAACTTTTAAGGATTTCAAGGAAAAGGTGGAAATAGAAACTTGAACTAAGTTAAAGATGCTAAGGACAGACATAAGAGAAGAATTCACGTAAGATGAATTCAACCAATACAGCGAAGATAACGTCATAACATGGTAGCTTAAAATGCCATATCCCCCGCAGAAAAATGGAGTAGTAGAAAGAATAAATAGGACAATGTTATCCACTACTCGCAGTATGTTAAAGGCACTAAACATGCCACATAACTTTTGAGGTGAAGCAGTACGACATGTAATTTGCATACTAAACAGGTGTGACAACTGTGCTCTGTAATCGATGTACAATGTAAAACAATATCAATTATCAATAAAACAATGTGTTTTGGTGTTATTGTATATGTATTTGTGTATGATGATTTTACGATTTGATTCGAGTTCGATTTCAAGCTTTAAATCGCTTTCTGGAAGGTTATACGCAAACTGGTGCGTAAACGCAGTCAGTTTAACATGAAAAACACTCCGGAATAATTACATAGGCTTAACATACCTTAAATAACCTAAACATAACTTAGAAATAAGTTTTGGATGGTTTGGTGTGTCAAAAACAAGTCTATTGATCGCAGGGACAATTTATGTCAAACTGCGAAACTATACTGATTCGTGTGGTATCGAACATTCTGGAACTTGATCATGAGTTAAACATACCCTAAATATCCTTTACATATCTTAGAAATAGTCTTTGAGGTCTTTGGTGCGCAAACATAAACTTTCTTAATCAAGCAGGGACTAAAAGCGTCAAAAAGTGCATAAGTTTGCATTTTCGTGCATATCTTACGTTCTGAATATATCCGGACATCCAAAAATTTTTGTAATCATTAAAATACTTTATTTTAGTGATTGGAATGCAAAAATACCATTCGTCGCTTAATTTGGGTCGTTTTTGCGTCCTTTACGACTTCCGTCGTAATTGACCGAATAACGCAACCGTACGACCAAACGAACCGACATCTAAGATGCTTTTGAACATATTTTAAGTTCCCTATACTTTAACTTCATTTTAGAACTTTGAAATGGGGTTAACGGGGCTTAAACGTGTCAAAAATGCATCGAAAATCAAGTTTCTAGGCTGCAGGGACCAATTTTGACAATCTGCCAAAGTTTCTCTGGCGGAGCGTATAAGCCTGCTAAGGCTATTACGCGGGGCGCGACAGACTTACAACACAGAAACATTGAATCTGGTCTTTGAGCTGGTTTTGATGGTTTTTAACCCCTGATTTGGGATACTATGGGCTAGATTTTGATGGTATTTCATGTTCCCATGGTTTTGAAAACCTTGTGCCCACATTTATGGCCAAGATCGAAGCACGATTTGCGAGGAACGATCCTAACGGTTCTAGGAAATCTATATAAACCCACCATTTCATTTCATTTCAGCTCACACTTTGCTCTAAATTACTCTAAGTTGAAGCCTTAACTTCATACCTGAGTATTTTAGATCAAAGACTTCCTAGCTTGGACCCTTTGTAAGTTTCTTTCGTGCTTTTATTGCTTTTCAAGCATAAAAGTCAAACAGTGTTTAACTTTCTGCTTTGACCAGTCAATGATCAACACAAAGTTCGTTTGAACTTTGCAACATGAGCGTAATCACGATGGTTATAGTCCCTTGTGACTATACCTACTGATTACCACGTCGATTAGGTGTAGTGACGAGTCATAGTTTCGGTCAAAATGTGTATTTATGCGTATTTTGCAACCAAACTATTCTTTGGTATCAAAACCGTTTATTTTGATATCAAACTTGTTTTCTAACTTAGTTAAACATGTTTCAACATGTTTAGCTCGTCACTTTTTGTCTAGTGCTTGTATAGGGTCGTAAGATAAGCGGTCTTAACCACCGCTTAGACTTTCGAACCCGACCCGTTTGGTCGATTGTTAGGATCCGACCAAGCATATTATGTGACCATAGTCGCATAAGGAATAACCTTCCGAGGTTATACCTTATGGTCACTTAGTTTAATTAGTTGTATGATAGGTAGTTTATATGCCTTAGGTAAATGACCAAAATACCCTTTTCATGCATAATTGGTAATTAAGCATATGTAACTTAACCTTTGTCACTTAAACTAATTATGAAACATATTTAGGCATATAATACATGTCATCTGACTAGTTAGGCGTCTTGAACGCGCATTTGCGCGCACGACGCGTTAAAGTAGCGTAAGCTAACTTAATGGGTCGTAACGGGTCGAAAGCACTTAGGTTAGGTTCCGTTTTAGAATGTAGGTTTTGTTAAACAATATCACATGAGTTCCAATACTCATTTGGTTTACGAGACCTCATTCTATCCGATCTTCCGATTTAGGTGTCGATTATTTGACTAGCGATCCGATTACTAGGTACTGCTTGATTTCCTTGGTTTGTTCGAGCGTTTTTAGTTCTTTAGATCAAGGATACCTTTCAAATCAATGTGAGTACATAGTTCCCCTATTTTACTGTTTTCAATTGTTTTGGGGTTATTCATATGTGTTCAATGTTTTCGAGGTTTTAACGATGGTTTCAAAAACGATTGATATGGTTTATATAAAACTAATAACGATTTTGATAATGTGAACAAACTTGTTGGATGTATTTACATAACGAATGACATTCATTAACATTGATCAAGCAGACCAGTATTAGGTTATGGTACCATAGGATCTGACAAATCCCGTTATCAGACTGCACCCATGGTTATGTGTGGGAGCTATGTGGGTAACGACTGAATATGTGATTGTTAACTTACCCTTTGGTGTTTTGTTAATGCAAGAGTAGCGATGGACGAGTTGCGAAGGTTTGGATGTTATTAGCGAGGCGACCAAAAGTAGTTTTCACAATTAAAACAAGAGCGATTTTGGAACAACTAAGAGATTTTGGAACAATTAAGCGATTTTGGAACAATTAAGCGATTTTGGAACAATTAAACTATTTTGGAACGATTTAAATGAGTTAAACGAATTGAACAAACAATTGGTTTTTGGTTAGTGTTTAGATAACGGGACGGATGTAATGTGATGAAAGCATGGTAGATACGCCGCTGGTACTTCTTATATAAGTGTTTTCATCATATTACATACCATGGCGTTATTTAGTTCACTTGGGTAAACGAGGTTAAAACGATATCACATAACGATGTTTTCTAGAAGATATAAACCTTACGAGTTTTATTAACGAGATGATTTACAATTTGATTTAATTAAACAAATATTTTGGGTTAAGAATCATGGCTACAAGATTTTATAAACTATAACCCACTTGATTTGAGTTGGTTAATTAAGTTGCAATACTATATACTTTTCAAAACAAGGTTTTTAATGAGGTATTGCAACATGTAAACTAGCCATGAATCCGACACTCTCATAAAACCTATGTGCTCGCCAGCATTTCATTGCTGACTTTGTTTTTATATATGTTTCAGGTGGTGTTGAATGATGACGATTGCTAGGATGCATGCTCACTTAGGACTGGATGAGGCCTTAGTGACTTAATAACGATGATAGACTATGTTTGACTTGTTTGTTTTAACTTGAAGACAATGTAAATGTTTAATAATTCAATAAAACAAAACTTTTTGAATCCATGGTTGTGAAACAATAATTATGTTGCTCCACTCCCCGACGTTTCCGCCGCGGTTTCATTGTTTTAACGCGATCGGGGTGTGACAGAAGAAGTTGGTATCAGAGCCAATGGTTATAGGGAATTAGGTTATTAGTAATGCTTTGATCTAGACTATAACTTTTTAGGACCCTAACGCAAGTGAATTTGCGTTTAGATTTTAAAAAAATACCGTCACCTGTCCTTAGGTGATAACCGCAACGAGAACACAATAACAAATCCACTTTGATAACCAATCATTTCTTCGTAAATGATTTCTTATAAGGTTTTGAACCCTCTAATTTTTCAAAATCTCGTCAAAGTTTTGGTCTTATAGTGTGAACACGTGCAATCTGGAAGAGTGGATGCCTGTATCCTGAGTTTTCTGTCTAAGGCTAGAGTGTTCGTAAAAATCCACATAATCGGACCAGTCACTCTTACCTGGGAACTCTTGGGATGAGTGTCCACTTATAGACTAAAGCATGTCTTCACGATACATTATATTGACCTATTTACTTTGATTAGTCACCGCGTGTCGTTTGTTTGTTCGAGGTAACGAACGAATGATCGCCTTCCTTGTGATTTTTCGATGTTTTCAATACCTCTTTTGTTTTTCCCAATTGTTAATTCCACTCATTTCTCATGTTTCCTTGTTCTTTTTAGACAATGCCCCCTCGAAGAGATGCACAACCTCTAACTAACGAAGAAGTCGTAGCTCTTGTCTCTCAGCAAATGGCTGCTGTACTTCCGAACATAGTAACCCAGATCCATCAATTATACAACAACAATAATGCTCAGTGTAGTTTTAAGAATTTCAATTCGGCTAAACCGCTAAAGTTTTCTGGGTCTCAAGGAGCAACTGCGCTCCTGCAATGGTTCGAAAGTTTGGAAAGTACATTCAGACATGTGCAATGTCCGAATGAGCGTAAGGTTGAATTTGCATCTAGTGTTTTCGAGAAGCGTGCTCTTATGTGGTGGAACAGTGTGATGCGTGATAGGGGTGCCGATGTGGCCCTGGCACAAACATGGGAAGAGCTTCGAGCTCTCATGATGAAAGAGTTTTGTCCCCGTCACGAGATTCGAGCTTTGGAACGAGAATTCGATAAATTGAAACAATATGGGGGAGAACACCGTGCTTACACGGATCGTTATGAAGAGCTGAGTTTGTTGTGTCCCACTATGGTTACCCCGTTGGAAAAGCGATTGAGAGGTATATCGATGGGTTACCCGATTCTGTGCAAGACATTGTGACTTGCAGTAATCCTACTTCTGTTCATCAAGCGATTGAATTGGCTACTACTCTAACCGAGTCTCAGGTCAGAAAAGGTAAACTGACCAGCTAGGGTGACAAGAAGAAGTAAGTTGATTCCACACAAGACAAGGAAAAAGGGTATGGGTAAGAAGAAGGGTGAGTCTTCTAAGAAGTCGAGGAAGTGCAAGGCTTCCCAAAATTTTGCTGTTACTGCTCAGAACCCACCAGCACAACCTCCCGCCAAGAAGAAATATGCTGGTACCGCACCCCACTGTGCTCGATGCAATGCTCATCAAATTGCACAACAAGCTTGCAAACAGTGTACTACGTGTGGTAAACTTGGGCATCTGGCTAACATTTGTCGTTTAGGTAAGAATCAAGCTGCCCAGATTCCAACACAAGTTCAAGGGAATGCTGCTATATTCCCACCTGGTTCGTGTTATAATTGCGGAGAGTTTGGTCACTTCCGCAACAACTGCCCGAGGTTGGTGAACGCGAATGCGAATCCCGCTCGTGGACGAGCGTACAATTTGAATGCAAACAAGGCGCGTGCTAATAACGAGGTTGTTAACGGTACATTCCTTGTTAACCATCAACCTGCATCTATTCTTTTTTATTTTGGTGCCGATAGAAGTTTTGTTTCGTTAACTTTTGAGCCTTTGCTTGCGATACCTAGAACTAAACTGAGGAAACCCTTATCTATCGAAGTTGCTACTCGGAAACCACTCGTACTCGATTCTGTTATTCGCAATTTTCAATTGAACCTCGATAACCATCTTTTTCCTATTGACCTTATACCGATGCAACTTGGGAGTTTCGATATTATCATGGGGATGGATTAGTTAACTAAACATCATGCTGAGGTGGTTTGTTTCGATAATATTGTTCGTATTCCTCTTTCGTCTGGTGAAGTCTGAGAAGTTCGTGGTAAGAAACCATCGACTGGTTTGAAACTTATGTCGTGTACGAAATCCCAATTTTATTTACGAAAATGATATGTTGCCTTTCTGGCACATGTCACCGAAGAGAAAGGCAAAAGCAAGAGTATTCAAGATATCCCGATTGTTCAAGATTATCCAGAGGTGTTTCCTGATGAACTGCCTGGTTTGCCTCCAGTTCGTCAAGTCGAGTTCCATATTGATCTTGTACCCAATGCCAACCCGATTGCGAAAGCACCTTATCGTCTTGCACCATCGGAGATGCAAGAATTATCGAAACAGCTTCAAGAATTATCTGATAAAGGATTCATCCGACCGAGCTATTCACCTTGGGTCGCTCCTGTCCTGTTTGTGAAAAAGAAAGATGGGTTTTTTCGTATGTGTATCGATTATCGTGAGCTTAATAAGCTTACCATCAAGAATCGATATCCCCTACCACGAATCGATGATCTCTTTGACCAGCTGCAAGGTGCTTCATGTTTTTCCAAGATCGATCTACGTTCTGGGTATCATCAGCTTCGTGTTCTCGAAGAAGATATTCCCAAAACTGCTTTCCGTATAAGATATGGGCACTACGAGTTCACTGTCATGCCTTTTGGTTTGATGAATTCCCCAGCTATCTTCATGGATTTAATGAATAGGGTTTATAAACCTTATTTAGATAAGTTCATCATTGTGTTCATCGACGATATTCTCATTTATTCGAAGAATGAACAACTTTTTGACACTGGAACACCTTCGTTTGACACTGGAACTCCTGAAGAATGAACAACTTTTTGAAAAATTCTCCAAATGTGAATTCTGGCTTAAAGAAGTTCAGTTTTTGGGTCATATTGTTAACGAGCAGGGTATTCATGTGGATCCTTCCAAAATTGCTGCAATTAAGGATTGGAATACACCAACGACGCCTACAGAAATTCGATCTTTCCTTGGTCTTGCTGGTTATTATCGACGGTTTATTTCAAATTTCTCAAAGATCGCGGTTCCACTCACTGCTTTGACTCAGAAGAATAAGCCTTTTGAGTGGGGACCCAAGCAAGAAGAAGCGTTCCAAACGCTGAAACAAAAACTATCTGATGCTCCTGTTTTGTCTCTGCCCGAGGGAAACGATGATTTCGTTATCTATTGTGACGCGTCAAATATAGGCCTTGGTTGTGTTATCATGCAACGAGGTAAAGTTATAGCTTATGCGTCAAGACAGTTGAAAGTTCACGAGAAGAACTACACAACTCATGATCTTGAGTTAGGTGCTGTAGTATTTGCTCTTAAAATCTGGAGGCATTATCTCTATGGTACGAAGTGTGTGGTTTTCACAGACCACAAAAGTCTCCAGCACATTCTTAATTAGAAGGAGCTGAACATGAGGCAACGACGCTGGGTTGAACTCTTAAACGATTTCGATTACGAGATTCGCTACCATCCTGGTAAGGCGAATGTTGTAGCCGATGCGCTAAGTCGAAAGGAACGAACCAAGCTTCATTGTGTTCGCACTCTATCTGATATTCAATCTCGTGTCCTTCAAGCTTAACGATCTTGTGTGATCAAAGGCTTATTGAAATATGAGCTACCGCTTCAACTTGAGCTTAAACTCGAAACGAAAGACAACGGGTTACTCTACTTCAAGGATCGTTTATGGATTCCGAAACAAGATGATCTTCGCACTTTAGTGATGGACGAATCTCATAAGTCTCGATATTCTATCCATCCTGGTGCTGATAAAATGTACAAGGATCTTCGTACTCAGTATTGGTGGCCTGGTATGAAGAAGGATATTGCCTTGTATGTATCAAAATGCCTAACTTGTCTCAAAGTCAAGGCTGAACATCAACGACCATCTGGTTTGGTTGTACAACCAGAGATACCGGTTTGGAAGTGGGAGAACATTGCGATGGATCTCATCACTAAGTTACCGCGTACATCTAGAGGTCACGATGCTATTTGGGTTGTCATCGATCAATTAACGAAGTCAGCTCATTTTATACCGATTCGCGAGGATCTATCTGCTGATAAACTTGCAAAGATTTATGTTGATGAGATTGTATCTCGACATGGTGTTCCTTTGGATATCATATCTGATCGTGATGCTTGATTTTCATCTCATTTTTGGAAGACCATGCAATCTGCTTTGGGAACCCAACTAATTCTAAGCACTGCTTATCATCCCCAAGCAGATGGACAATCTTAGAGGATGATTCAAACTTTGGAGGATATGCTTAGAGCATGCGTGATAGACTTTGGTGGTAATTGGGATTTTCATCTTCCATTGATCGAGTTCTCTTACAACAACAGTTATCATGCTAGCATTAATATGGCACCATTCGAAGCTCTCTACGGTCGAAAATGTCATTCACCTGTCTGTTGGAATGAGATCGGTGAAGCTCAGCTTACTGGACCTGAGCTCATTCTGGAAACAAAAGATAAAATCAAGAAAATTCGCGATAATCTTGTGACAGCTAGAAGCCGTCAAAAGAGTTATGCGGATATGCGACGCAAGCCCTTAGAATTTCAAGTCGGAGACCGTGTCCTACTCAAGGTATCACCTTGGAAGGGAGTGGTGAGATTTGGAAAGAAAGGAAAACTTGCACCACGATATGTTGGACCATTTAAGATTGTTGAGAGAATTGGAAAGGTTGCCTATCGACTAGAGCTACCTCCAGAGCTTGGGAATATTCATCCGACTTTTCACGTGTCCAATCTATGAAAATGTTTAGCCGATGCTGATCTTTACATTCCACTCGACGAGATTCAAGTTGATGAAACAATGCACTTTGTCGAGAAACCTGTGGAGATAATGGGCCGTTTGGTCAAACAGTTGAAGAACAAACGGATTCGATTGGTCAAGGTTCGCTGGGAGTCCAAACATGGCCCAGAGTATACTTGGGAACGTGAGGAGCAAATGAAGGCGAAATATTCGCAATTGTTTTCACTAGTTAAAATTTCGGGATGAAATTTCCTAAGGTAGGGGAGACTGTGACAACTGTGCTCTGTAATCGATGTACAATGTAAAACAATATCAATTAACAATAAAACAATGTGTTTTGGTGTTATTATATGTGTATTTGTGTTTGATGATTTTACGATTTGATTCGAGTTCGATTTCAAGCATTAAATCGCTTTCTAGAAGATTATACGCAAACTGGTGCGTAAACGCAGTCAGTTTAACGCGAAAAACACTCCGGGATAATGAAATAGGCTTAACATACCTTAATAACCTAAACTTAACTTAGAAATAAGTTTTGGATGGTTTGGTGTGTTGAAAATAAGTCTATTCGATCGTAGGGACTATTTGTGTTAAACTGCGAAACTATACCGATTCGTGTGGTATCGAACATTCCGGAACTTGATCATGAGTTAAACATACCCTAAATATCCTTTTCATAGCTTAGAAATAGGCTTTGAGGTGTTTGGTGCGCAAACATAAACTTTCTTGAGCAAGCAGGGACTAAAAGCGGTAAAAAGTGCATAAGTTTGCATTTTCGCGCATATCTTACGTTCTGAATATATCCGGACATCCAAAAATTTTTGTAATCATTAAAATATTTTATTTTAGTGATTGGAATGCAAAAATACCATTCGTCGCTTAATTTGGGTCGTTTTTGCGTCCGTTACGACTTCCGTCGTAATTAACCGAATAACGCAACCGTACGACCAAACGAACCGACATCTGATATGGTTTTGAACATATTTTAAGTTCCCTATACTTTAACTTCATTTTAGAACTTTGAAATGGGTTAACGGGGCATAAACGTGTCAAAAATGCATCGAAAATCAAGTTTCTGGGCTGCAGGGACCAATTTTGACAATCTGCCAAAGTTTCTCTGGCGGGGCGCGTAAGCCTGCTAAGGCTATTACGTGGGGCGCGACATACTTACAGCACAGAAACATTGAATCTGGTCTTTGAGCTGGTTTTGATGGTTACTCTCGGAGTACTCTGTTTGGTCCAGTAGGTGCCACGAGAGTGCTCGGGATTGATTTTGTTGGCTGTTAAAAAAAAAAAAAAAAAAACCTCCTGGACACACAATTAGTGAGTAGAAAGAACAAAATCAGCGTCTGAACTATAAGGGACGCGTCGGCGACGCCCGGTTAGGTGTCGGCGATGCCCTGCCCTATTGCAGCTGAAGCCTTATCTTGCTGCCTACGCGGGTTCCGACACCAGAAACCAAATTTTTGCGTTTTTCTCACTTTTCCTTGTTTCCAAGGCCCCGATAAGTTTCCTAAAGGTACCCCAAACCTACTATGAAGTTTTGGGGGGTACCAGTGAGAATAGAGACCAAGGGGAGTTGTACGATGATGTGGCATGTGTGATGATTTATGTAATGTGGTTTCATAATGTACATGGCGAAGTCTTATAAGTGAAATTTTATTGACTACAATAGATATGTGAAATGATGGAACTAGTATATAATTGTAAGCTTATAAATAGAAAATGGGGCCCCTAGTAAAGTATGGTGTTGAAAAGAAATTAAGTGAATATATAAGCACGTGATGTAATGTAATGGAAACCATAGTTAAACAAGATTAGATATGAGTATACTCGTAGACTAGTATGTAAGAGAATTATACACATAGATGTTGTGATTCGCATTTGTTTAATGGGTTTGTGAGCATGTAAGTTGTACGTAAGAGTTTGAGTAGGAAGGTATGTATGTTCGTAGTAGGACAAATTATACACGAAAGAGTTGGACTACAAAATGGTTATGCATGTTATTAAATCATACGTTTCCAAATGAATGAGACTTGTACGATGATATGTATGGTATATGTATGTATGTGTGTGTGTGTGTATACATATATATATATATATATATATATATATATATGGTCAGGATTTAGAGAAAACGGTGAAAAGTTTGAGAACGGTGAGAACGCTTATTGGTCGTCCGATCAAAACAATCCATGGACTAGATTGCAAGGTGGCGTTTTCGTAAATAACATCAATTTTATTATGTGGGGCGCACTTCATTAAGTGTAAAAAGGTCTTTTACCGCTCATATTCAAAACACCATCAAATGATAAAACGCCATTAAAAACAAATCGCCAAAAAATAGCGATAAAACGCGTTGGATATTACAGGAAGATGAAACAAACACAGTAATTGAATTTCAGTTATTAACATTTATTAGAAGAAATTCCCTCCTAAATTACGTGCCAAAAACATCATTATATAAACGAGTTAAAACATAGCTTCCATAATCACTTAAATCTATCCATTTCTGGAAAAACAACTTTAAACAAAAAACGCCAACTTAACCAAAACAATCAACACAAGTGTAAAATGCTATTTTGGACTCCATTATTATAAATAGCATTAATCAAGAGTTGATCTTCAATGACATGCCACCAAACAATAATATCACACCAAAAAACAGGATGCCACTAAGCAGCTTCGTCTGAAAAAGACGGGGTTTATGTAGGAAAGTTGGCATTTAGCTAAGGTATTCAAAAGGTTCAAAACGCCAAAACAAATCCAAGAAGAAGGAGCTGACGACAGTGAAGATTCGGAAGGGAAATTAGATTACCATTTTTTATTTTTTATTTTCATTTTATATTGTTTTGTTATATGTGTGGGCGCTCGGGGGGGGGGGGGGGGGGGCAAAAGTGAAAGTGCACTAATTTTAACGTTATTTTACTAATTTCGTGAAAATAATGTTAAAAGAGGGGGATGGTTAATCATGCATCATGTGGTGGCGCAGATAGCCGAAAAACAATGGAGTACATGCACTAATTGGCCTTTGTCTTAATTGTCGAGTGTTATGTGCCTTATGTCCAAGGCTTGATGCAAAACTACTATCGAGTCGGGGGTCTCATTGGAAGCAGCCTCTCTATTCCTATGGGGTAGAGGTAAGGCGGTCTACATCTTAACCTCCTCAGACCCTACCTTAGCTTTGCTATTGGTGAGATTTACTGAGTATGGTGATGATGATGATGATTGTTTTGTTATAAAGTTATCTGTTGTTTTGTTATCTAATTCTCTACAAATAAAATATATTATTATATAAAACGCCAAAAACTACAAACACCAAAATGCTAGTAGTGTGAAAACTGTGCGAAAGGGTGATGGCAAAGCAACTTGTCAAATGTATTAAACGCCAAGAAAAAACACTTGGTCTTATTGTTAACTTATGAAAATATTAATGACTCGTAGTGAATTATTAAACAAAACGCCACAAAACGCCAAAAAAATATAGCAGGAAACGCTATAACGCCAAAAAGTTATCTATGTGACACAAAAACTATTAATTCAACGCCAAAAAGTTTAATAAATACAATTAACGCCAAAAAAATCTTAGACGCCAGAAAATATTATACAGCGTTGGGAAAATAAAAGAAGATTGAAAAGACAAAAATACCCCTCGGACCCTGATCATGTCCCGCGCCACGTGTTGGGTCAGGATGCGTTCTCACCGTTCTCAAAGTTTTGGGCGTTTTCTCCTGATCCCGTTCCTATATATATATATATATATATATATATATATATATAGGAGAAGGATCCGTTAGGAACCACCATTTATTGCGAGAACTGTGAGAACCAGTGTGAACACAAACAGTAATACCTAAAAAGATCTAAAAAAACACCCAAAAAAATATTTTTTTTACTATTTTTTTGGGAAAAAACGCTATATTTCGTTTATAATAAAAAAATTAAAATTTTTTTTCGAGTAATAGTTATCCATGCACATGTGCATTTATATCAATTCTTTGACAAATTCCGTAATTCAATACAAATATTAGACAATTGCACTTTCATTTACACTACCACGAGTAATACACTACTTTTTACGTTAACAATATTAGAAATGCACATGTGCATCTATATTTATCAACATGAAATAAGGTGTGTTAATACACTACTTTCTCTTTCATCTATCATTCCATCCATAATACACAAACATGCACATGTGCAGTTTTGTCATTTCTTTGACAAATTCCGTAATTCATTACAAATATTAGACAATTGCACTTTCATTTACACTACCATATATAGTACACTACTTTTTACATTACCAATATTAGAAATGCACATGTGAATCTATATGTATCAACATGAAATAAGGTGTTTTGGTACACTACTTTGAATACACTTTCCCTTTCATCTATCATACCATTCATAATACACAACCATTACCTTCTACCATCCATAATACAATACCATTAGCTCCTACCATCCATAATAGAATACCATTATCAATATTTTCATTTTATTACATGTATATCAAAACCATTTATACCATCCAATCAACATATTAAATCATAAATTGACAACTATAACCAAACCATCAACCACTAGATATAACTAACCAAAAAATATTTATATGGGCCTACTTCTCCATTAAAAATCACAAACGTTTTGTACCAAAACACGTTATATCATGGTTATACAAAATGATTCACATGTGCATTTTGAATATTGGTAATGTAAAAAGTAGTGTATTATGTATGGTATTGTAAATTAAAGTGCAATTTTCTATTACTGATAACGTATTACGGAATTTGTCGAATTAATGATACATATGCACATATGCATGGATAACTGTTACTCGAAATTTTTTTTTTTTTTTTGCTAACTAAATATAGTGATTTTTTTTTAAAATATTAAAAAAAAAATTTGAATGCTTTTGATTTTTTTTAGATTTTATTTTGTGTTCACATTGGTTCTCGCGGTTCTCGCAATAAGGGTGGTTCTTAAATGTATATATATATATAGAGAGAGAGAGAGAGAGTGGTTAACATACTTCACGGCTTATCCTACTTCACGTACGCGACAATCCTGGCCGTTGATTATCACGCATAGAACACATAATCACGCATGGACCTTGATTATCACGCATGGGACCTGAATTATCACGCATAGGGACTTAATCACGCATGGAACCTTAAACAAAAGATAATCACGCAAGTTATCTATGTTAATCACGCACGTTATGTTCTTGTCGCGTACGTTAACGTACGTTAAGCAGTTTTGTACATTATACTTTCTCTCTCTCTCTCTCTCTCTCTCTATATATATATATATATATATATATAGGTAAAGAGTGTTGTACAATATTGCTTATCGTACATTACGTACGCTTCAATCTCAGCCGTCAGACCATCTTCCCGCATTTTAAAATCGCATGTTGTTTTTTTATAACAATTTCGCATGTGATAATTTTTTATGAATTCGCATGTTGTTTTTTTGTACCAATTTCGCATGTGATAATTTTGATGAAATAGCATGTTGTTTTTTTATAACAACTTCGCATGTGATAATTTTTGATGAATTCGCATGTTTTTTTAACCAATTTCGCATGTGATAATTTTGATGAAATAGCATGTTGTTTTTTTGTAACAATTTCGCATGCGGTAATTTTGATGAAATCTCATGTTAAAAAACCAACATGCGAAATTGTTACAAAAAAACAACAAGCGAATTCAATGCGGGAAGATGATCGGACGGCTGAGATTGTAGCGTACGTAATGTACGATAAGGGCATTTGTACGTTAACCTAACCCTATATATATATATATATATATATATGAGTATTGATGATGCTAACCGAGTTTGTTTTCGAGAACGAAATAATGTGCTGGTACATAGTTATCGACTCATTGAAAGATAGACTCTGAGATGAAATGCTTGAACTCAGAAGGAGAACGGACTTTATATGAGAATAGAACGTGACCTGATCCATTAGTTATAGATTTTGGATTATATATTATGTCACTAAGTACTAATGATGTGAATGTATGTGGTGACCGCATGTTGACAGAATCACGGATCATCATCACGAGGTGTGAGCGGTTGAAGATCGAGTCATATCAATGATTGTATAGGAATGTGTGATTATGTAATTTAGTAAACATAAGTTATGTTTTATTTTCTTAATGAGAACGAAGAATATATTTATTGTAAAGTAGTTATTTTAAAATGGACCTTCAAGTGTGTCAAGATGTTTAAAAAGAAAGAAAATTTTAAGGCTCGTATTTCCACAGCGTCTTTATGGTTAAGACGTGTTAGAGTCTTACAACCAAGTTTATAATAAGTATAGAAAAAGGAGTGCACTACAAAAATCTAGGCTTGTAGTGGCTAACCCTATTGCAACAAAATGATGTTGTCGCCATTGAGGTACCAGTTTTGACGAAATGTAGTCTCCAAACGATTTTCAGAATTATTTCTAATATAACCTAAAGTGACGAAGTTTTGTCACCATACCTCTTCGTGGGATGGTGGGAAAGTTTGTCGCTTTGTGAAAAATCGATAAGGATTATATTTGTCCCAATAAGGTTTACTATTATTTTTTTAAGTTTCTTTTATGTGGTATGCAACAACTATTTGTGGAACAAATTTTTGATGCACTTATGGGGACCAACTTTTGACGGTATAGGGTTCAAAACACACATATACATATATATTAAATATCATTAACTAAATTAGACTCATATCCACAAGGTACATGGGACCCAATGGTGATGAAATTTCATCGCTGCATGGTATGTTCCAAATCTATACTCTTGGTAACGATTCACTTGTTCCTTTCAGCTTTATATTCTGAACAACCCCCATCCACCCCTCTTTCATTTATGATTTATGGTCAAAGGTACTTCCCCAACAAATTTATTTTAACCAATCTATAGAACGCATGTGATTTCTTACCTCCAAACTCTTTTCTTTAACATTTGTAAGTTGTTGAAGGTGTGTTTCAAGCTAGGTAGGGGGACGGAAATATTGTTTAAATTTTTGAATTTACTATTTTTTGTAGGTATTTAACATGGTTTTTTTTAGTTTGAAGTGTATGTATGTGTATTGGTCTTGTGGAATACATTTTTAAGAGTTTTATGTGTATATGTGTTTAAATGTATATATATTTAGTTAAATGTGTATGTGTATGTGTATGTGTAAGTTTAGGAATTTAAGTGTATGTATATGTTTAGTAACTTATAAGTGATTTAGGTATCTAGTATTTTATTAAGAATTTGTTGTGCATGTATGTGTATGCCTTTACATGTATAAATATATATATATATATATATATATATATATATATATATAGGATAGGGATCATGAGTGAACAACATCCTTGGTTGTGAACCTTGTGAACTAATCCTAGCCACACATCTCATTTAGACTTTATTAATATTTAAATTATTCTAAAGGGTGATAATGTAATTTAACATGGACTTATTTATGGTAACTGCAGTAATATAAATCAAAATATTAACTTTATTCCCTAAATATCGAATTTCATCTCTAAATTAGTTACAAAATCAAATACAAGGAAAAAGATGATTTGTTTTTACGATTGTTGTAAGTTCTTATGGCAAAACACAAAAATGTGTTAATCAATAGTGATCGCATCATCACATGTTTCTAGAGTTTCGAATGAATTGCAACAAATTATTCTTGTATGTAGTGGGTCCTTATTTGTTAAATGGGCACTACAATTTATATTTGAGATAATATGAGTAAGTGGATTGCAATGAACATACGATGCATCAATTGTTAGTTTTTCATGTTATTATAAGTTTTTTAGGATTGTTATCTTTTATTTTGTTAACCAACAATTGTCCCTGTTTTAATTGATTTGAAGTAAAGGTAGCAAGTGATGTTTCTGGTGTCAGAGAAGAGAAGATGAAGGCTAGAAGATTGCGAACCAAGGGAATTAAGAACACGGCGATTTGCAAACCAGTTTTCTTCCAGATGTTAGACAATTTTGTGGTAGTTTTTTTAAGTAAACATTTTTTTTGTGGTTTCCCTAAACTGGTTTCCGATTTTATTTCTACTACTAGTGGTTTTTTTCAAAAACATTTTTTTTTCTTAAATCATAATTCTCCCAGAAACAGTTTTTAATGATTTGTGAACAACTATCTCAAATACTTGTTATACACATTTGTATAATGCTGAAAAACCATATCAGATGCTTGTTATACACATATGTACAGTGCCAAAAAAACAACTTAAAAACTTATTATACACATATGTATATCATTAAGATTCATATGTGTTTGTTACAAATATGTATATGTAACTTGCTTGATTTTATAATTTATAAGAATATACACACATATGTACAATGCCAAATAACCATCTCAGGTCTTTGTTATACACGCATGTACATTGCTGAACAAAGATATCATTATCTTCTAGTTAGAGGTATATTATGAATGTACATGTGTGTACATAATTTTCTAAAATATGAATATATATATTACATATATGTATAGAGAATGTAATTAAATATTTTTAATTATGTTTTAATGGAACAATATTTGATAGTGTTTGTATTTTTTAAAATTATCAAGTTTGGTAATTGGTGAGAGAAAAAAAAGTGTAAAGAATGTAATTAAATGTTCTTTAAACCGGAAAGAGAAATTAGGAGAGAAAAAAAAACAATTAATTAGTTAGAGAGAGGAAAATACAATTATACACTTATGTATATTAAAACACATGGAAGTTATAAAAATAATTACCATATTGCCACTAAAGAAAAAATCTAGGTCTACAAAATCAATGGTCAAGATAAGTTCATTTTGTTCACAAAAACATCATTGTTCACTCATGAACCCTACCCTATAGGGTGGGGTTCCTCTACAAAGTGTGTTTTTCCTACAAAGTGTAGGAAGTGATCTTGAGCATTAGATGAATGTGTTTGATGGTTGAGATTATATTGATGGCATTTTGGTAATATATTTGTCTTAAAAACAGGCTAATTTAATTGGTTGAGGATAAATGTGTCATTTAATTCATTTTAAATAAGGAAATAACTATCATACCATAACTTCCCCATCATTTTCGCAAGTTTCTCTCTCTCTTTCTATCTTCTCTCCTCGAAAACTACTGTGTTTTAAACCTCCACAGCTCCGAACCTGGTGTGTTTTATGTTATGTATTTAAGACACTGATGTGTTTTATATTGTGTATTTAAGACCCTAGTATGTCTACATTGAATCAAGCATTGGCGTGATTTATATTGTGTATTTCAGACACTGGTGTGTTTTATATCAGACGCTGGTGTGTTTTATGTGTAATGGGTGTGTTTAATTATGAAAACTGATACAACACAATGTGAAGAGCCTAGAAACAGATAAAAGACAACGTCTAGAAAATTATAGATGTATTTTATGTTTCGAAATTAACGAGGGGATGTGAAAACTGATATAACACAATGTGAAGAACAAGAAACTGATAAAACACACCTTAAATAAATAATGGAATGTGAATATGAATTTGCGATCAGCATGATATAAAATATTATAGTCGATTTTGAAATCAATGGAGATATGCAGTTTCCTAAAATAACTCGTTAATTTGTTTAGGATAATAAATCTTCCATAATTAAAATAATTATCCAATTACCATTATACCCTTTTGTATAAAATAACTAAATGCCACATGTCTAAAGGAGATTGCTTCCTACACTTTGTAGGAAAAGTAGGCTTTGTAGCCAACTCCTACCCCTACCCTATATATATATATGTATGTATGTATGTATGTGTATGCAGAAGTATATACGTTTAAAGTTTACTAGTTTTTTTAGGTATTCAGTATTTTTTTTTTATTTGATGTGTAGTGTGTATCTAGTGTATGTGGAGGGCAAAAATCGGGATCTATTCTATTAGTGACAACCAGATAACATATCTAAATCCAAAACATCATGAGATTAATGTTTGAATTTGAAAACACTACTACAAAACAGAGCTTAAGACGGGGTGATATGGGTTTTAAGACGGTGTTTTCAACATCGTCTTAAAGCACACTGGTTTAAAATCATGTCTTATTAGACGGTGTTCAATTTGAACACCGACTTAAACTTGGTGAACCCCGTCTTTTAATATTAAAACATTTATTAAAACAAATATTTTTAACACCGTCTTATAAACTGCTGGAAAAAAAACATTTACAATGGAATACATGTTTTCCAGAAATACATTTGCTGGAAAAAAAACATTTAAAAGGTTTTCCAGAAATACATCAAAACCAATTGAACATTTTCAAATCAAATCAAAACAATACACATTCAAATCAAAAATAAAGTCGTAGACATCCAATTCGGAAATAAACCCGTCAAATTACAATCATTTGTGAATGCATAACAAACTACATTAAATTGTATAAATAAACTACATAAGCTAATCTAACGAAATACCTAACTCGTTAAAAAACTTCGGCATCAACGTCATCAACAAAACTTCTATTTCATTATCCGTAGCCTCTCTCGTGTCGTGCCACGTCTAACATAAAAGTAGATAGAAAGAGTTATTACAAATATTATAGACTAAATCTAAAGGCAAAGAGAAAAATCGGTAAGAACATTGGCAATAAAGCTATGTATATATTTACATGTTATATACATCTAAACCTTCTAATTTAATTTTATGCATAAAATGATTTAGAAGGTTTTAAATATTAAAAATGGATTTTAGGCAACTTTTGACCCGTTAGACATCAACAGTACCCAAGAATCGACCCATTTATAAGTAAATGGATCAAAATTGGCATCTCTACCTCATAAAAAAACCATAATTCCTAAAGTTCAAAACATCACATTTACACATATACCTGTGTTTTCCTGAATCCTCGGTTTCAAACATCATTCCAAACCTCATACCAACAGATAGTTGATTCCCATAAACCGAATTTCTGTATTTTACCAATGGGATGATAAATTCTGCAGGGCATGCCCTAGAGTTAACACGATAATCAGTTATGTAACAATGAAAATGTCAGCCCGTATGATGCCTACATGGAAAATCTATACTAGAAGAAATCAGACTATAACAGTTGACTGGTCAAAGTTGCCCGTTTTGTGTAACAGTTAAACATCAAGCTACCTTGGGTTATAGGATATCGTAAACGGGCTATGGTTAGCAGCGGCATGAGCTGCACCAGCAAGAACTCCTATGCGCATGCTATCAGTAGATAAAACCGAAGATGGTGAATCCGTTTGTTGACGGTTTGCGCGCCGCACTCCCAACAATAATTGTGACTCTCCTCCCCTGCCACAATAATATTATATGTACAGGATGCATAACAATGTGAGCATCAAGCAGCTCCCACCTAATAAATAGAACCGCATCGCCTGCTTTAAGCCTTTTTGCATTGACAAACATACTCCAACCCGTAGTCAAAAGGTGCCGTTTCGGCTGCCCTGCATAAAAAAAAGATAAATAGAAAAATAAATTTCAACATATTAAGCTTTTGTACTATTGATTGTTAATTTTCGTACATGGCAATATGGCATTATGAAAGTTGTAGAAATGAGATGTGCTCACCTCTATGACGGAATGTCCATGAATTATCGTGCAAAATGTAAAATGGGCTTAAAGAGGAAACGGGTCAAACATATAGAAAGTCACCCAAAAGTGTACTTTTAGTGCATAAAACCTTTAAGAACTTTATATTAAAAATATTTATATATTTACTAAACACTGTAAGTCTTTAATCATACCTAACACGCTACTTATCTATAGAACAATTAATATAAAAATTAGGAAAAAAAGTGTTTCTAGTTGACCGACACCAAAAGTACCCGTTTTGGCCCATTACTCAACACGCACATTTTGCCACCTTTTAAGTTTCTTATACAAATTTAGATGAAATACATGTAAAGTGGAATTTAGAACTTGGCATAATAACTGAGAAGGAAGATTCGGGTAGTGAGGAACTTGAGTTGTTGTCGTTCTATTTGATGTGGCCGCAACCTAATGAACCAAATTTTAGTGTGTTATTGCAAATAAAAAACATGTAACATGTATGCATCAAATAGCATAAGAATGTAAACCATTTTAATATCAGTTGATCAAACTCATAATATGATTCCTACAAATATCCTCAAAGTTTCTCAATCCAGCTTGTGTTGTTATCTTTGTGAATTTGTGTTTAGGTGTTATTCATCTAAAGCTCATTCATAACCACACAAACAAATAGATATTTCTTTTATAAAATTTAGTAAATTTGTAAACAGTGACATAAATTTGAAAGCAAACTATACTAATTTTGTTTAAAAATCCAGCAATATAAACCTAAAAAGATGCAAATAATAATAATAATAATCATATTTTGTTTCCTTGTAACATAACCGGGTCCTGTAACCCAAAAAAGAACCCATTAAACCAGATACCCAACAGAAAGTTAACACCTTTAACACAAAAAGATTAAAACCAAAATATAAAAATCCAAGAAAAATGAAAAAAGAAATACCTGAGGATGTGTTAAGAGACCAGGGTGATAGAGGGATTGTTGCATCAGGGCTTGTTGTTGTCTTATCCTCTGTTGTTGTTGCATCATCTTTAGATGATGATGATGATGATAGATTATAGTCATTATACATTAGTTACACATGGCTAGAGCTTTTTGCTATTTATATTCAGGTCTAGTTTGTATGAAAATTATTTACCTCAAAGTTTATATTTTCTAGTTGAAACCAAACATAAAAACTCATACAGGAAATAAAAATCATAAACACTTGGGATCACAATCCTATACACGTGATTCTCCATAAACAAACATAGTCTAAAGATTATTTTGTTCACTTTAATCACTTACAAACAACAATATATATACATACAAACCGCATCGAGGGGGGGGGGGGCGAAAAACTAACCAGTCTCAAAGGGGAAATCGAAAGGGAACGCTTCCGTCGTCTAGCAAATCGAAAGGAAATCCTGCCCGACTGGAGGAGGCTGCGTAGAACTGGAAGGGGAGTGGTTACGTCGAGGGGAAGGGGTGCGGCTGCGTAGAAGGTTAAGGGGAGATAGGGTTTTGGTGGAGCAAAACTTGGAAGATGAGGTGATATGAAGAGAGAAGGTTTTGTGGGTTGTTGAGCGAAGGTGTACCTTTATAAGACGGTGTTCAGAAACACACCGTCTAAAGGTTATAGAAATTAGTATAAGACGGTGTTTAAGCATTAGACGGGCTTCTTTTGAGTTTTATTGAATATTTATAAGACGGTGTTTAGAGACAACACCGTCTAAAGGTTACATAAATTAGTATAAGACGGTGTTTAAGCATTAGATGGGGTTCTTTTGAATTTTATTGAATATTTTAATTAAAAGAGCTGATTGGTATTGGTTTTAGTGTTACTACTTTAACACCGTCTAAAACAAATATTTGACACCGTCTAATGCTACATTTTTGTAGTAGTGAAAGTAAATACTAAGAACAATCAACTAACAACACTGATCTTCATTGATTAAACACCAAAAATATTTTCAATAAGTTCCTTGCTTTCTAAACAAAGTTTTAGATCTAAAACACCAAAAATACACACGCATTAGAGAGTGAAATTTTCCATAAGCTAGGTTCAAATGAAGTGGACTCCAACATATAGGTAGCACGTAGTGTTACATATGCCACTAATGAAGTTGATTCCAATATATAGGAAACACAAAGTGTCGCATGTTTCATTGTGACATCCGGCACTCTGTACTGTGACACACTGTCACGATGCTGTATTCTAATCTTCTGCATCTTCAGATCTTCATGAGTTATTGCGACATCCAGAGTGTCGAGGCTACCAATCACTTCAATCCTCAAGCCATTTAACCCTAAAATTTTACATCGGTATAAAACGGACTTCAAAACCCAACCGTATGTGTAAACTTAGGAATTTGAGTGTATCTATATGTATATGTATATGTGTATAGGTTAAGAAATTTACTAGTTTTTACATATTTAGTAGAGCTTTTGATATGATATATGTATGTGTTTGAAGATTAATAGTTCTTTATGTATTTAGTAGTTTTTTTATTATTTGATGTTTATTATATGTATATGTTTTTATGATTGTTTGATATTTATTTTATTTTAGTTTGTTTCTTTATAACTAAAAACTCGTATCCTGATTCATTAATAAGGCACGTATGATAACTTTTTAACTTTCTTATATAGTTTTTGTATGTGTCATTATGCATGTGTATTTGTATGTATAGAGTAATTATAAAGTGTATAAATAAAACAATTAAATAATATTCCTTTAAGATACGCCCTTCCAAAATTTATCAAATAGTGATAGATTTTGGATTGTTCTCTTTTGGGACTGTTTTTTTTTTTTTTTTTTGAATATTTTATCTCATTTAGATGTGAATATACTTTAACTTGTTGAAAATTTAATAAAATGAACCGCAACATTTTCTATTAACACTTCGAGTCTGCAGTTTATTAAACCACCTACTTATGGAGTTAAGGGGTAATGCTGCTGATTTTTTTTCTTAAATAGTTAACTTATTTAAATGTATACATATGAGATAGAATATTTGAAAAGCAGGTTAGGATCCACCGTCTCTTAGAGCACCGATTTACATCGTACATATTCCTTATTTCATTTATTGCTTATAAATGTGCATTTTGGGTATCATTTATACAAACTTATATTTTTGTAGGTTAAATAAAAATATATAAATAAAAGCCGCATTCAAGCTTGAGAGCTCGGATTGCAAATCTAATTCTTAATGATGAGTAATTTTTACAATATGGGGTTGGTGTGTATTGACAACGTATAATACACCACTGTGCTTATGTATGAAAGAGTCTTCTTTCATGTTGATATGATAATTCCTGGTTCTAAATCTCATGGAAAGGACATTGATGTTTTCCTAAGGCTTTTGGGGGATGAGCAGAAAATGTTGTGGGTCGATGGAGTCTAGACAAGAGATGCATCAACCAAAGCTATATTTTTATGTGTATGACACTTTTATGGACTATAAACAATTACCCTACTCGTAGCAGCTTATTTGGATGGAGAGGTCAAGGTTTTAAAGCATGCCCTACTTGTATCACATACACACACCCTAGTGTCGTGTAACAAAAAGATAGCTTAGATTTGTTATAGATGATTATTACATCGCAATCATAAAATGAGGGCAAATTCGTCGTTGTGGAATAAGAGACAAGTGGTCCTCCTAAAAGATTGAGTAATGACCAAATATTAGAACAACTAAAACGTCCCCCAATCGTGTTTTAGGGATATATCATAGGCATGGAGGTGAGAAAAGAAAGCGTCATGAGTTAGAGGTGAACTGGACCAAATAGAGTATCTTCTTCCAGATGGATTATTGGTCTTCTCTCTAACTTAAAGACAATCTTTGTGTTACGTAGGTGGACAAAAAATGTTTGTGAGAGCTTGTTGGTATTTTGTTGAATAAAAATCGATGACACACACACAAAAAAAGACATGACATGCAAAATATGAATATTTGACCATGTTTATGGCTAACGAAGAAAAACAACAAGGTTTACCAACCACATGCTCCTTAGTCTTTCAAACCCAGTGATCGAGAACTGTTTTTGTTACTTCATTCCTGATGATTTTGGATCAAACTTTAAAAAAAGTGCTTTCTAATAATTCAAATATAATCGGATTAAAGTCTCATGATTATATTCTCGTGCAACGATTTATTTCATCCAACAGGTGCTCAATACTAATAAACATTATAAAATGACCATTGACTTCTTTAACCTATCTAACATTCCCCAGTAGTCTGTAGTGTGAGCGAATGGAACATGAATGTTAACATTGTTTGTATTCATTAATCGTTGTCCGTTACGAAGCTTTCGCGTATCTCAACTCTACTTTAACATAAAATATGATTTTATAAAGGGTGTACATATTAGCACACCAAGTTGTCTATTTGCACACCAAACCCTAGCTTTATATACGGCGCGTATAGGTCTATACGCGGCGTATAACCGCATTTTTCAATTTCCAAGGGAATCTCTAATTCACATTATGTGGTCACCTTATATACGCCGCGTATAGGCCTATACGCGGCAGAGTGGTTTCTATTTTTACAAACATTATTATTCAATATTTATTGTTTTAACAAACTTTTATAATAAGTAATTTTCTTAAAAAAACATTGTTAAGTATTCTATGGTATATTATAATATAGGTCTCGTTTAGGCCTATACAAGACCTATAGGGAGCCTATACGACACTTATACTACACTATATGATACGATACGATACGAAACCAAACTATACGATACTATAGGATACGGTACAACACCCCTATAGGCGTATAGGTGTAGTATATGTCCCATATAGGACTATTGGTGTAGTTTAGACCCCGTATAGACCTATAGGAAAATACGAGACTTTTAATACAATATATGATACGATACAATAAAATACGATACGTTACTATAGGATACCATACAACACCTGTATAACACTATAGGTGTTGTTTAGGTTCTGTATAGTCCGTATAGGCCTATATGTGTAGTATAGGTCTCATATAGGACTATTGGTGTAGTTTAGGTCCCGTATAGACCTATAGGCCTATACGAGACCTATACTACAAATATATGATACATACAATACAATAAGAAACGGTACAACTATATGATACAATACAACACCCGTATAACACTATAGGTGTAGTTTAGTTCCTGTATAGGCATATAGGCCTATACGAGACTTATACTACAATATCTGATACAAAACAATACACTACAGTACAGTACAGTACAGTACAGTACAGTACAGTACAGTACAGTACAATACAATACAATACAATACGTAAATATATGATACGGTACGATACCAAACTATATGATACGATACGATAAGAGATAAGATATGATATTATACTACACCTATAGGCTTATACGAGACTTATACTACACTATATGATACTACATCCATAGGCCTATACAAAACCTATACGAGACGTATACTCTATGATACGGTACTTAAATTTTTTTATTTTGTTAAAGCACTGATAAAGGGTAGATTTTTTTTGGAAACAATTTAATACACTATTTACCGTTTTAGCAAAGTTCAATTTAGAAAAACATTTTTAAGTATCGTATATTATAAATCTCCTATAGGCTTATAAGTGTAGTATAATATCATGTCTTATGGTATGGAATAATGTAGTGTAAGTATCATATAGGTCCCCTATAGGTCTTGTATGTGCCTATAGGCCTATACGAGACCTAAACCACACCTATAGGCTTATACGGGTATTGTTTGGTATCGTACTACACTGTATCGTATAGTGTCGTATAGTGTATGGTATAAGTCTTGTGTAGGTACCCTATAGGTCTTGTATATACCTATAGGCCTACACGGGACCTAAACCACAACTATACGGGACCGATACTACACCAATAGGCTTATACGGATGTTATATTATATCATATAGTATCATATCGTATAGTGTAGTAAAAGTCTGGTATAGGTCTTGCATATGCCTACTATATTACACTATACTATACTACACATATACGAGACTTAAGTTATACTACGCTATACGATAGGATACGATACAACATCTATAGTTCTATACGAAACCTATACGGGACCTATATGGGACCTATACTACACTATACGATATCACACTTATAGGCTTATACGAGGTCAATACGAGATCTATACTATACCTATACTACACCTATTCAGGTCAAATGGGACCTATACTACACCAGAACGAACATTAGTCAAATACTAATTTTTATAAAACATAGTAGTATTCAAGAAACCAAATTTTTACAAGCATAGATAAACTATAATCACAAATGCAAGTAAGTTTATTATTTGTATAACATAAATTATTTAATTATAAATAGCTTTAATCAGCTATCACTAGAAGGCATGGAGCTTTCAAAGACGAACAATAAAAGGATAGTAATAAGAAAAAATATGAACAATCATATCACCAACTATTTTTCAAACGGAAACGCAATTGACTCATAGCTCCGACAGCAACTTCGTCATCTCTAGCCGTGGTTTGAACTTGGCTACCAACGGTATAGCCTTAAGCAAGGTGACCCCATGACCTTCGGTCATATCAACCATCTCTTTACTTGTACGTTCCCAATCAAAGCATTGTATAATCGACCCTAAAGCTATCCCAAGCATTCGAACCGCCAACGCTTCCCCAGGACAACTCCTCCTTCCGGACCCAAATGGCAGTAACTTAAACCCGTCTCGTGTCCCTTCTAACCCCTCAAACCTTTCTGGTTTGAATGTTTCCGGGTCGTCCCACACCTTCGGGTCATGATGTATGGCCCATTGGTTAATAATCAACATCGTCCCACTTGGGATGTTGTAGCCACCAACAACACAATCACTTGATGCCTCGTGTGGAGTTAGTAACGGGCCCACAGGATACAATCGTAACGTCTCATTTATGATACAACGAAGGTAAGGTAAGTTGGGTATGTCTGACTCGTCAACTAGACGATTGTTGCCAATAATGCTATCGATTTCGTTTTGCGCATTTTTTAAAACTTGTGGGTGGTTTAGCAAAAGTGCCATAACCCATTCCATTGTTCCAGCAGATGTGTCACTTCCTGCTCCTAATAAAGCCTGATAACCATAATATATCATTCATTGATCATGATTTGGAAGTTACATGTCTGTTCATAACCGAACTAACACGTTCTTGTTTACCAATATTTTACCCAAGTTATTATTTTGTATTATATTAATTATATAGACAAAAGAACAAATACAAATAACTTTAACGTGCAAAATGTACGAACTGAATGTTTTGCTGAAAAACACGGTGGCATTTTTGTTGTTATTAGTAATTATCAAAATTACTCTACAAATGATCTGTAAAGTAATTTTGATGTTGTTGAGTAATTTTGTAAAATGTTTTTGTAGAGTAATTTTGATCTTGATAGGGTAATTATCAAAATTACTCTACATGAATATTACTCTACAAGTTTATCTAACAAATACAATTCAATATTACTCTACAAATGATCATCTATAGTAATTCTGATCTTGCAGAGTAATTTTATAAAATGATCCTGTAGAGTAATTTTGATCTTATAGAGTATTTTTGTAAAATGTTCTTTTAGAGTAATTTTGATCTTGTAGAGTAATTTTGTAAAATTTTTTAGCATTTAGTTATGAATTTTAACTTTATGGTTTAGTTTTAAGCAATTAGTTTGGGTGTGTGTGTGTGTGGGGGGGGGGGGGGGGGAGGGGTGGTTAGGTTTTTTTTTTGGTGAGCTATAGTTTTTTTTATCTAAATTACTGTACAAGAACATTTTACAACATTAATTTACAACATCAAAATTACTCTATAGGATCATTTGTAGAGTGATTTTGATAATTACCCTACGAGCAAATAATTACGAAAATGCCATCGTGTTTTTTTGCTTTTTTCATGCTATTTATACGTTTAGTACGTTAAAGTTATTTGTACAAGAACTTTATGTTAATTATATAATATAAAACTATATAAAAAACTATGGATGATTAGTATTGTGATTTTTCCATCATAGCTTCTCTCTTTCATTGTATTTTAACTTAAATACATATTTTTTTTAAACTTTGTTTATTTTTAAAAACTCTCGCATCATATTCTCTCTCTAACTTTATTCTATTCACAAACACTTTTTTATTATTTTTCTCGATTTTGTATATGCAAACAAAATTAACTAGTGTAGGTTCTCTAAATTTTATTTCTATTTTAGAGATATGAGAGAGTGCAAACCAAAGAAAACCTTACATTATCTTCAAAGAGCCTAAATAGAGAACGTGAGGTGAATGGTCAGAAACAATATAATGAGCATTTTCGAATGTAATATTTTAATTAATTTTTGAGAAGAAAAAAAAAAGAAAACATTAATCTTACCAGCACAAAGTTTCGAATCATTGTATCAGTGTAGTACTCCGGTTCCGATTCTTGCAACGATAACAAGAGTTCAATCATCGTCTTTCTCTTATTTACATTGTCAGTCCCTTTGGATTTCCTAAGTTGCTCAATCAACCTCTGAAAGAAAACATCTCTCTTCTCCTGCAGTTTAATCAACTTTTTCTCCAAACCCTTCACTCCCAACCAACTCAACACCGGCAGGTAATCTCCAACGTTAGAAGTTCCGGCGACAAGTACCATCTCATCCAGCAGCTCCCGGAACCGCTTCCCTTCCTCCTCCAACTCCAGATTATCGTTGCCGAAGTACCTCTTGCCGGATATCATCCTCATCATCACATTCAACATCAGTTCGTAAAACGCAACCTTCATTGTCACCTGGGACCGGAGATTGTTAATTGATAAACTTGTACACAGAAAAAACAGCTAAAATATGGGCCTCTAAGTTCATGTTTTTAAATGAAAAATGAGTTTGATGACTCTAAACAAAATAGGCTATTGGGTATTATCTATTATGTTAATTCTACAAAAACGCTAATTTTTACAATGGTTCTATAATTGAATAACCAAACAAGCTAATTATGTCATAAAGCTAAACGATTAACAAAATACAAAACTAGCCCCTCAAACTCACCTGAGAAGAACCGGAGTTGAAACCGAACAGCAGTTTACGGATAAGAAGCCTGGTTTCTTCAACGCGAATGTTGTGAAACTCGTTAAGACGGTGAGTCGATAAGATCTCGATGGAGGCGATACGGCGGAGGTTGCGCCAGTTGTCGTTGTACGGGGACCACACAAGGCTGGTGTAGTTAACGCCAATGATTTTTCCAAACAACATCTTGGGGCGGTTGGCAAAGACGATGTCATTTGTAGTTAAACACTCTTCAACAGCCGCAGGGGAGGAGACGACGACAACACGGCGGAAACCAAATCGGAGACGGAGGATTGGGCCGTGTTTAGCGGATAGTTTGGCTAGAGTTCGGTAGAGCGGTAGTTTGAGGAGGTAGAGGTGGCCGATTATGGGGAGGGAGGGGAAGACGGTAGGGGGGAGGTTGGAGGAACGGCGGAGGAAGTGGGTGGTGATGAGGTAGGAGGCTAAGAGGAGGAGGGTGGTGACTAGATATGGAAACTCCATTGTTGAAGAGTGAAGAGATCGGTGTGGGTTTTAGTGTAGCATGTGCATGATATTTTATAGATCCAAATGTGGACAAAGAACATGGAGTGCATGAATTTTGCATGGTGACTTGTAGGATGGATGAAGACGACGTTCACAATTGACTACTTGACTTGGAGTATCAACTCGTCATAATTTAGTTACTCCCTTCGTCCCATTAAAAGTGTCATATTTTGAATTTTCAAAGTCTTTATTTGTAAACTTTGACCTTAAATAATTTTGTTTGTGTTAGAAAATAATTTATGAAAGTTTATATGATTTGAGTGTGTTTTACAAGTGTTTTTATCCGGTTAATTTTCATCAAGTTTTATATAAGACAAAACATATATAATTAAAGTCAAAGTCTATAAATAAAGACTTTGAAAATTCAAAATAAGACACATTTAATGGGACGGAGGTAGTATTTATTTGTAGAGTAATAATAAGTTAGTATATTTTATTTTTATTTTTACGAACTAAATGATTCTTGGTAAATAACCTCGGGATCCAGAAAATCTAGTTCTAGAACCCTATTGTGATCTAAATATTGAATTTCTAATCCCTCACATCCTAAGTACAAGGGTTTATTACAAAAATAGTCGATAGATTAGTTTGTTATGAAATAGATTAAGTTATCAAGTTTTTAGGACCGAAAGTGACAAAATTAAAGTTAACAACCTACAACTTAATGGATCGACACATCCATTAGGACGCACTTCTTCAGAATCCACGACAATATCATAGGAAGCAAGAGATATGTCAATTCAACCAAGGGACACGACCTTTCACTCACAACTTTTAGTTTCTTATAAATAGGGCATTAGATTTCAAATGTAAACATTCATTCAGATTCATTCATGCACAAACAGTCAGTTTATATATTCAAGTTATTTATGTTGTAGAGATCAAAGAGCAATTTTGGGGAACAATTGGCATCAAAGCATCAGGCTCAAGTCATCGTAGGAGTCATTCGCTATTAGGTTTCAATGTTTATTTTCCAATTCGCAAGCCAATTTCAGTTTTTGGTTCAGGAGTCAAACTAGGTTTGTTTGAAATCTAGGGTTTTGATTCCAGGGTTTAGTGCGAATTAGATAGTCACAACATTCAGTATTACACCATCGATTTATTCCCGAGTTAAAGATTTTAAGATTTATTGAATTCAAGAAAATCAAAGTTTACCGATACAGGAGTTCGTATTGGTGGTTAGGAATTTTTTTAAAAACAAGAAAGTATGGTTGTTTGATTGCAAGGATTTGATAAAGTGATAATCGTTCGGTCAAAAATCATGACAAGAACAACTGGACCATATCAAAAATTGTAATTCAAAATAAAGGATGTTCTCTTTCCCAATTTCAAAGCCCAATTTTGAAATCTACGTGGTTTGGGCAATTGGCATCAAAACAATTTTAGAAGCGAATGAACTATGGGAAACGATTGAACCATCAGAAAATACACAACCAGATATAAAGAAAGATAAGTCGACAATTGCATATTTGTTCCAAGCAATACCGGAAGATGTTGTATTGCAAGTTGCAAATTGCAAAGAAAATTTGGAACACGTTGAAAACAAGACACGTTGGTGTTGATCGGGTACAAAAGACTCGTTTCCATACACTCATGTCAGAGTTTGAGTTATTGCAAATGAAGGTGGATGACACTGTGGATTCTTTCTTAGCAAAATAAACAATGTTGTTACACGGGAAAGTAAATTTGTAACGACATTAAGTCAACTGACTCTGGTACGCAAACTACTAAATGTCGTGCCAGATAGATTCTCTCAGGTTGTCGCCTCTATGGAACAATAATCCGATATGGATACAATGACACTAGAAGAAGCAGGCGAAAGATTAAAGACTTATGAAGAGGGACTAAGGATAAAGAAAGGAAGCCCGGGAGATAGCCAAGACAGATTGATGTTTACACATCAAGACAAAACTTATGGCAGAGGATTGGAAACCACGGGCCTGGCAGGTTTAACCAACCTCGTGGAAATTGGCAAGATATTAAAGACAACCGAAGCACCAAGAGTGAGGGATCTTCATACAGGCCTAGAGGTGGAAATTCTAGGTACCAGAGGAGTTTTGCAAGGAACCAAACAGACCCAAGCAAGATCCAGTGCTTCAAGTATCAGAAGTTCGGACACTTTAAAAGAGACTGTCCCAAGAAGGAAGTTGTATAAGAACACTCCAATCTGGTAGAAGAAGAGGAAGAACGAGCGTTGTTGATGGCAATTCAAGAAGATAATATTGTTCAACAAACAGTACATAGAACCAACAAGGTACGCTACAGAAGATGAAAGTCTATGGAACTTAGACAATGGAGCAAGCAACCACATGATAGGTGTGCGAAGTTAAATTAGTAAATTAGATGAAAAGGTAACAGGACAAGTACGTTTTGGTGACGGTTGCACATAGATATTAAAGGCAGAGGTTCAAGAATGTTGTAATGTCAGAACCAAGAACAGAAAATTATTTCTCATGTCTACTACATTCCAAGTCTGAAAAGCAACATATTGAGCCTCAGACAACTCACGGAAATCGGTTGCAAAGTTAATATAGGCAAAGATATACAAACACTCTATGACAGAAATACAAGTTACTTATGGGAGTTAGGAGAATGAAGAACAAGCTATACAAGATTAATTTGAGAATTTGGAAGCCAATCTGCCTTCTCTCAAAAATTGAAGATTTTAGCATGGTTAGGGCATGCAAGGTTAGGCCATTTACAATTTGATGCTATTAAAGAAATGACTCGAAAGAACTTGGTACATGGAATTCTTCAAATAAGTCATGCAAATCAAATCTATGATGCATACATATTAGGGAAACATTGTAGGACACCATTTCTAAATCAGGCAAAATTCAGATCTTTAAAACCTCTGTAATTTGTCTTTGGAGATTTGTGTGGTCCTATATCCCCACCAACACATGCTGGGAAGAAGTACATATTTCTACTTGTAGACGATTGCACTCACTTCATGTGGGCATATCTACGAACATTCAAGGATCAAGCATATGAAACTTTTAAGGATTTCAAGGAAAAGGTGGAAATAGAAACTTGAACTAAGTTAAAGATGCTAAGGACAGACATAAGAGAAGAATTCACGTCAGATGAATTCAACCAATACTGCGAAGATAACGTCATAACATGGTAGCTTAAAACGCCATATCCCCCGCAGAAAAATGGAGTAGTAGAAAGAATAAATAGGACAATGTTTTCCACTACTCGCAGTATGTTAAAGGCACTAAACATGCGACATAACTTTTGAGGTGAAGCAGTACGACATGTAATTTGCATACTTAACAGGTGTGACAACTGTGCTCTGTAATCGATGTACAATGTAAAACAATATCAATTATCAATAAAACAATGTGTTTTGGTGATATTATATATGTATTTGTGTTTGATGATTTTACGATTTGATTCGAGTTCGATTTCAAGCTTTAAATCGCTTTCTGGAAGGTTATACACAAACTGGTGCGTAAACGCAGTCAGTTTAACGTGAAAAACACTCCGGAATAATGACATAGGCTTAACATACCTTAAATAACCTAAACATAACTTAGAAATAAGTTTTGGATGGTTTGGTGTGTTAAAAACAAGTCTATTCGATCGCAGTGACAATTTGTGTCAAACTGCGAAACTATACCGATTCGTGTGGTATCGAACATTCCGGAACTTGATCATGAGTTAAACATACCCTAAATATCCTTTACATAGCTTATAAATAGTCTTTGAGGTCTTTGGTGCGCAAAAATAAACTTTCTTGATCAAGCAGGGACTAAAAGCGTCAAAAAGTGCATAAGTTTTTATTTTCGCGCATATCTTACGTTCTGAATATATCCAGACATCCAAAAATTTTTGTAATCATTAAAATATTTTATTTTAGTGATTGGAATGCAAAAATACCATTCGTCGCTTAATTTGAGTCGTTTTTGCGTCCGTTACGACTTCCGTCGTAATTAACCGAATAACGCAACCGTACGGCCAAACGAACCGACATCTGAGATGCTTTTGAACATATTTTAAGTTCCCTATATTTTAACTTCATTTTAGAACTTTGAAATTGGATTAACGGGGCTTAAACGTGTCAAAAATGCATCGAAAATCAAGTTTCTAGGCTGCAGGGACCAATTTTGACAATCTGCCAAAGTTTCTCTGGCGGGGCATATAAGCCTGCTAAGGCTATTACGCGGGGTGCGACAGACTTACAGCACAGAAACATTGAATCTGGTCTTTGAGCTGATTTTGATGGATTTTAACCCCTGATTTGGGATACTATGGGCTAGATTTTGATGGTATATCATGTTCCCATGGTTTTGAAAACCTTGTGCCCACATTTATCGCCAAGATCGAAGCATGATTTGCGAGAAACGATCCTAACGGTTCTAGGAAATCTATATAAACCCACCATTTCATTTCATTTCAGCTCACACTTTGCTCTAAATTACTCTAAGTTGAAGCCTTAGCTTCATACCTGAGTATTTTAGATCAAATACTTCCTAGCTTGGACCGTTTGTAAGTTTCTTTCGTGCTTTTATTGCTTTTCAAGCATAAAAGTCAAACAGTGTTTGACTTTCTGCTTTGACCATTTCATTTCATTTCAGCTCACACTTTGCAACGTGAGCGTAATCACGATGGTTATAGTCCCGTGTGACTATACCTACTGATTACCACGTCGATTAGGTGTAGTGACGAGTCATAGTTTCGGTCAAAATGCGTATGTATGCGTATTTTGCAACCAAACTATTCTTGGGTATCAAAACCGTTTGTTTTGATATCAAACTTGTTTTCTAACTTAGTTAAACATGTTTCAACATGTTTAGCTCATCACTTTTTGTCTAGTGCTTGTATAGGGTCGTAAGATAAGCGGTCTTAACCACCGCTTAGACTTTCGAACCCGACCCGTTTGGTCGATTGTTAGGATCCGACCAAGCATATTATGTGACCATAGTCGGATAGGGAATAACCTTCCGAGGTTATACCTTATGGTTACTTAGTTTAATTAGTTGTATGATAGGTAGTTTATATGCCTTAGGTAAATGACCAAAATACCCTTTTCATGCATAATTGGTAATTAAGCATATGTAACTTAGCTTTTGTCACTTAAACTAATTATGCAACATATTTAGGCATATAATACTTGTCATATGACTAGTTAGGCGTCTTGAACGCGCATTTGCGCGCACGACGCGTTAAAGTAGCGTAAGCTACCTTAATGGGTCGTAACGGGTCGAAAGCACTTAGGTTAGGTTCCGTTTTAGAATGTAGGCTTTGTTAAACCATATCACATGAGTTCCAATACTCATTTGGTTTACGAGACCTCATTCTATCCGATCTTCCGATTTAGGTGTCGATTATTTGACTAGCGATCCGATTACTAGTTCGTTAGATCAAGGATACCTTTCAAATCAATTATTAAACATTTTCAGGTGTTGTTGAATGATGTCGATTGCTAGGATGCATGCTCACTTAGAAATGGACGAGGCCTTAGTGACTTAATAACGATGATAGACTATGTTTGACTTGTTTGTTTTAACTTGAAGACAATGTAAATGTTTAATAATTCAATAAAACAAAACTTTTTGAATCCATGGTTGTGAAACAATAATTATGTTGCTCCACTCCCCGACGTTTCCGCCGTGATTTCATTGTTTTAACGCGATCGGGTTGTGACAGAAGAAGTTGGTATCAGAGCCAATGGTTATAGGGAATTAGGTTATTAGTAATGCTTTGACCTAGACTATAACTTTTTAGGACCCTAACACAAGTGAATTTGCGTTTAGATTTTAAAAAATACAGTCACCTGTCCTTAGGTGATAACCGCAACGAGAACACAATAACAAATCCACTTTGAAAACCAATCATTTCTTCGTAAATGATTTCTTATAAGGTTTTGAACCCTCTAATTTTTCAAAATCTCATCAAAGTTTTGGTCTTATAGTGTGAACACGTGCAATCTGGAAGAGTGGATGCCTGTATCCTGAGTTTTCTGTCTAAGGTTAGAGTGTTCGTACAAATCCACATAATCGGACCAGTCACTCTTACCTGGGAACTGAGTGTCCACTTATAGACTAAAGCATGTCTTCACGATACATTATATTGACCTATTTACTTTGATTAGTCACCGCGTGTCGTTTGTTTGTTTGAGGTAACGAACGAATGATCGCCTTCCTTGTGATTTGTCGATGTTTTCAATACCTCTTTTGTTTTTCCCAATTGTTAATTGTACTCGTTTCTCATGTTTCCTTGTTCTTTTTAGACAATGCCCCCTCGAAGAGATGCACAACCTCTAACTAACGAAGAAGTCGCAGCTCTTGTCTCTCAGCAAATGGCTGCTGTACTTCCGAACATAGTAACCCAGATCCATCAATTATACAACAACAATAATGCTCAGTGTAGTTTCAAGAATTTCAATTCGGTTAAACCGCTAAAGTTTTCTGGGTCTCAAGGAGCAATTGCGCTCCTGCAATGGTTCGAAAGCTTGGAAAGTACATTCAGACATTTGCAATGTCCGAATGAGCGTAAGGTTGAATTTGTATCTAGTGTTTTCAAGAAGCGTGCTCCTATGTGGTGGAACGGTGTAATGCGTGATAGGGGTGCCGATGTGGCCCTGGCACAAACATGGGAAGAGCTTCGAGCTCTCATGATGAAAGAGTTTTGTCCCCGTCACGAAATTCGAGCTTTGGAACGAGAATTCGATAATTTGAAACAATATGGGGGAGAACACCGTGCTTACACGGATCGTTATGAAGAGCTGAGTTTGTTGTGTCCCACTATGGTTACCCCGTTGGAAAAGCGATTGAGAGGTATATCGATGGGTTACCCGTTTCTGTGCAAGACATTGTGACTTGCAGTAATCCTACTTCTGTTCATCAAGCGATTGAATTGGCTGCTACTCTGACCGAGTCTCGGGTCAGAAAAGGTAAACTGACCCGCTAGGGTGACAAGAAGAAGTAAGCTGATTCCACACAAGACAAGGAAAAAGGGTAAGGGTAAGAAGAAGGGTGAGTCTTCTAAGAAGTCGAGGAAGCGCAAGGCTTCCCAAAATTTTGTTGTTAGTGCTCAGAACCCACCAGCACAACCTCCCGCCAAGAAGCAATATGCTGGTACCGCACCCCACTGTGCTCGATGCAATGCTCATCAAATTGCACAACAAGCTTGCAAACAGTGTACTACGTGTGGTAAACTTGGGCATCTGGCCAACATTTGTCGTTTAGGTCAGAATCAAGCTGCCCAGATTCCAGCACAAGTTCAAGGGAATGCTGCTAGATTCCCACCTGGTTCGTGTTATAATTGCTGAGAGTTTGGTCACTTCCGCAACAACTGCCCGAGGTTGGTGAACGCGAATGTGAATCCCGCTCGTGGACGAGCGTACAATTTGAATGCAAACGAGGCACGTGCTAATAACGAGGTTGTTAACGGTACGTTCCTTGTTAACCATCAACCTGCATCTATTCTTTTTTATTCTGGTGCCGATAGAAGTTTTGTTTCGTTAACTTTTGAGCCTTTGCTTGCGATACCTAGAACTAAACTGAGGAAACCCTTATTTATCGAACTTGCTACTGCTAAACCACTCGTACTCGATTCTGTTATTCGCAATTGTCAATTGAACCTCGATAACCATCTTTTTCCTATTGACCTTATACCGATGCAACTTGGGAGTTTCGATATTATCATGGGGATGGATTAGTTAACTAAACATCATGCTGAGGTGGTTTGTTTCGATAAGATTGTTCGTATTCCTCTTTCGTCTGGTAAAGTCTTAGAAGTTCGTGGCAAGAAACCATCGACTGGTTTGAAACTTATGTCGTGTACGAAATCCCAAAGTTATTTACGAAAATGATATGTTGCCTTTCTGGCACATGTCACCGAAGAGAAAGGCAAAAGCAAGTGTATTCAAGATATCCCGATTGTTCGAGATTATCCAGAGGTGTTTCCTGATGAACTGCCTGGTTTGCCTCCAGTTCGTCAAGTCGAGTTCCATATTGATCTTGTACCCAATGCCAACCCGATTGCGAAAGCACCTTATCGTCTTGCACCATCGGAGATGCAAGAATTATCGAAACAGCTTCAAGAATTATCTGATAAAGGATTCATCCGATCGAGCTATTCACCTTGGGGCGCTCCTGTCCTGTTTGTGAAAAAGAAAGATGGGTTTTTTCGTATGTGTATCGATTATCGTGAGCTTAATAAGCTTACCATCAAGAATCGATATCCCCTACCATGAATCGATGATCTCTTTGACCAGCTGCAAGGTGCTTCATGTTTTTCCAAGATCGATCTGCGTTCTGGGTATCAGCAGCTTCGTGTTCTCGAAGAAGATATTCCCAAAACTGCTTTCCGTACAAGATATGGGAACTACGAGTTCACTGTCATGCCTTTTGGTTTGATGAATGCCCCAGCTATCTTCATGGATTTAATGAATAGGGTTTGTAAACCTTATTTAGATAAGTTCATCATTGTGTTCATCGACGATATTCTCATTTATTCGAAGTCTCAAGCCGAGCACCAGCAACACCTTCGTTTGACACTGGAACTCCTGAAGAAGGAACAACTTTTTGCTAAATTCTCCAAATGTGAATTCTGGCTTAAAGAAGTTCAGTTTTTGGGTCATATTGTTAACGAGCAGGGTATTCATGGGGATCCTTCCAAAATTGTTGCAATTAAGGATTGGAATACACCAACGACGCCTACAGAAATTCGATCTTTCATTGGTCTTGCTGGTTATTATCGATGGTTTATTTCAAATTTCTCAAAGATCGCGGTTCCACTCACTGCTTTGACTCAGAAGAATAAGCCTTTTGAGTGGGGACCCAAGCAAGAAGAAGCGTTCCAAACGCTGAAACAAAAACTATGTGATGCTCCTGTTTTGTCTCTGCCCGAGGGAAACGATGATTTCGTTATCTATTGTGACGCGTCTAATCTAGGCCTTGGTTGTGTTCTCATGCAACGAGGTAAAGTTATAGCTTATGCGTCAAGACAGTTGAAAGTTCACGAGAAGAACTACACAACTCATGATCTTGAGTTAGGTGCTGTAGTATTTGCTCTCAAAATCTGGAGGCATTATCTCTATGGTACGAAGTGTGTGGTTTTCACAGACCACAAAAGTCTCCAGCACATTGTTAATTAGAAGGAGCTGAACATGAGGCAACGACGCTGGGTTGAACTATTAAACGATTACGATTACGAGATTCGCTACCATCCTGGTTAGGCGAATGTTGTAGCTTAACATCAACGACCATCTGGTTTGGTTGTACAACCAGAGATACCGGTTTGGAAGTGGGAGAACATTGCGATGGATCTCATCACTAAGTTACTGCGTACATCTAGAGGTCACGATGCTATTTGGGTTGTCATCGATCGATTAACGAAGTCAGCTCATTTTATACCGATTCGCGAGGATCTATCTGCTGATAAACTTGCAAAGATTTATGTTGATGAGATTGTATCTCGACATGGTGTTCCTTTGGATATCATATCTGATCGTGATGCTTGATTTTTGTTAGTGCATTAATCTGTCGTCTTCGTCTTATATCGAGTCTCTGGTTTTGTAATTTGTATGTTAGCTTGAGATGTCTGATAGCTTGAGATGTCTGTTAGCTTGAAAGTGTCTGATAGCTTGAGATGTCTGTTAGCTTGAGATGTCTGATAGCTTGAAATGTCTGTTAGCTTGAAAGTGTGACAGCTTGAACCGTGTATGTGTCATTTCAAGTTGTCAAGCAAACACTATATATAGGCTTGTCATGTGTTCATTTGAAGGGGACAGACCAGAGATCCTAGAACTTATACCGAGGTGCTGCCGGTATATTTTGTGCATGTAATCAGTGTTAAATCAATACACAAGAAGGTTAAAGTGATAGTCAAGTTGTTTCTACATTCGTTTCTTAGTTTCCGCCTCTGAACCGGATTAAATCTCTTCTGAACGACTCATTTGGGTCTCAATCCGATCCTACAAGTGGTATCAGAGCTCAGGAGGAAGAGATCTTGCAAAAATAGCCTGTTTTCGTCACTTTTTCTGACTTCTACACCATTCTTTTACTAATTTGAAAATTTTTCACGGTTAAAAACGGCTCAAATTCACATATCTTGTGCGTAATCATGTATTAAAGAATCCTGGAAAGTTTCAGCATTAAATTCGAAGTAAAACCGATAATAATGGCCTAAAAACCTCTGATCGCTTGAACGAACTTGCGTTGGTAGCTTGAAATTCGTTGGTAGCTTGAAAAGTTCCTTGGTAGCTTGAAAAGTTGAAAGCAATTTCAAGCTAACTAGTTAGCTAGCTTGAAAAGGGTTGCTAGCTTGAAAGTGCTCTAGCTTGAAAGTATGGTCGCTTGAAAAGGGTTGTTAGCTTGAAAGTGCTCTAGCTTGAAAGTGTGGTCGCTTGAAAGGGTTGCTAGCTTGAAACCATCTGACAGCTTGAAAACGTCTGACCGCTTGAAACGACACACCACTTGAAAACATCTGATCGCTTGAAGTGCTTTCTCGCTTGAAAACTCATTTCGCTTGAAAGTGGAAATTTCGAGTCAAGATCATTTCACGTCAACTATGTGTTAGTCTGTTTCAGAATTTTCAAGTTGGTTAAACTGATTGTTTGTTTGTCTGTTTCAGGTGTTTCACGAGGAGAATCATTTTCTTTGAAAGGGGATCTAGTTTGAATTTGATATTTCACTTAACGGGACTGTCTTGATAAACGTGTTTCCGAATCATGGATATAAATTTCTTTAATATGAATAGAGAAACAATTAATAGAATAAATGTATTAAAGAAAGAATTTGAATCGTTTTCAGGTTGTCCAGGAGAAAGTACAAAGAGTATCTTTGAGAGGTATAGCCATCTTGTTCGTTCAATGTCTGAGAAAGGTATTCAGAAAAGTCCAGATGAATGGGTTGATAAATTAGCTAATGCCATACCTCAACAAGAATGGGGTACATATCTTTTGGATTTAAAAAGAACTGGAGAATACTCTGGATTGACAATTTGTCAATTCATTAAGAAACTTGAAGAACAGATGGAGAGAAATGCTGAGAAGAAGAAAAGTCAAAGTGGAAAATCAATATTAAAGAAGAGCAAGAGTAAAGGTGTTCAAGTGGGAGAGGAACAGACTGAAGAAATTTCAGTTTTGAAAGACGAGAAGAAAGTTGATAAGAAACAGGTTTTTGATTTGCAGGAAAATTGTGAGAGGTTGAAATCAGAAAATGACAAACAGTTAAGTAATTTGAACAGTTTGACATTGGAAAACAAATTTTTGAAAGAAAAGGAAAAAGATTTTGAAAACAAAAAGAAATCTTCAGAAGATGAAGATTTCTGGATAAAGCTGGAGAACAAAAATTTGAAAGCAAATGAAACAAAATTTCAAGAACAGTTAAAAGTTTTGGAAAATGAAAAATCTGTTCTTGATAACATTAAAATTGAAAACGAAAAAACAATCAAGTCTCATCTTGAACGAATATCTCAGCCTGAAAATGAAGCTGAGAATTCAAGGAACAAAATTGATGAGCTTGAAAAGAAATTGAAACGTTTTGTGACTTTATCTGCGTTCCCCTGTCCAAAACCAATCAATTCTGTTCCAATAAGTGACAATGTCACAAACTTTGACAAAGTCAAGGTTGAAGATTGTGATGAGAAAACTGATGATGAAAATGAGGAGTTTTATTCAGCAGACGAGTCTGAGTCAGAGTCTGATGCTGAAATTGAGAAAAAGAAAATATTTTTGAAATTAAAAGAAAAAATTCAAGAAACTGTTCTGCAATCGACTGAAAAGGGTGAATGCTCTACGCAAAAACCTTTGAAGAAGAAAGTGGAACAGAAACAAAAAGTTAAAAATTCGGAAAATGTTCAAAAAGATAATAAAAGCTCATCAGTTCAATCATCCAATCGTTATACAAAATCACAAAAATTTGAAAAACAAAACTCAAAAATAGTTGGTGAAAAGTGGTGCAGGTTTGACCACAGTGCTTCAAAGCCAAATCCAGTTTTTAGGAGGGATGATGATCATCACAAAGCCAGACAATGCTATGATCTGAGTGTTTGGTGTGAAAGTTGTGAATGGTACGATAACAGAGTGTGTTACTCTTGTGGTGTTCGGGGACACATTGCTGTTAACTGCCAGAATTGGAGTTATGAGACGAGAAGATGCTATAACTGCCAAATCAGAGGTCACATTGCCAGAGATTGCCCAATGAGATCAATGAGAAGATCGAGGGCTGAATCTCAGAAAATGGCAAAGAAACCAGTCAATGTCAAAGCAAAGCCCAAGGAACAGAAAGTTCAAGAACCTAAAGTTCAAGAACAGAAAGTTCTAAATCCGAAAGTGAAGCTTTCGCAGGGGCAGAAAGACAGACTGAGGAAGAAGAGAAAGAAAGCGAGAGAGTATCTCGAAAGGATTTTGTCCTCGGATACAACTGGTAAAACAGATAGAAGTTCTGATAAGTCGTCTTGCTCGCCAAAGAATGACAAATCAAGCAAAACGGATTCATCAGATACAAATCTGAGGACAAAAGAGGGAAAGAAGAAGAAGAAAGTTTGTGGCAATGAATCTGTTTCTTCGGAAACAAAGGAGCCACATGTTGGCGATGAATCTGGCTCATCAAAGTCAGACAAGCCAAGTTCAGGCGATGAATCTGGTGTGGTAAAGCCAGAGGAGCCATGTGTTGAGGTAAAGAATGAGAATTCTGGTCTAACAATGGATGATGCAAATTTTCCACCATTGTTGAACAAGAATTCAAAATCACCCAAGGACCGTCAGGCTTGGGTGAATCTGTTTAAATGAAAAACCTGACTTGCCGGAGCTCCCAGGTTGGTAAGAGTGGAGCAGGAATCGACACATTTCTTGAGAAATTCACGAAAGTGATATTTCGACGTACATGTGGTAAATCAGGGACATTAAGTTGTACTTGATTTTCTACAAGTGGTATTGTTGTTTAAATCGGAAATGTTAAATCTTTACATGTGGTTAAAGAGAACAAGGTGATGAATGAAACCCCGAATTTGTGAAATGACACGCAAAACTAATTTTCCGGAAAAACCATTTTGATTAAAACAAACTTTACATGTTTTTGTTGTCAGGGGGAGTTCTGATTGTTCATGCCAAGTGAATGGAGAATTGAAGTGATTCTCATCATGTTGTCAGTTTATTTTGTACAGTTGTTTTTCAAATTTTCCCAGAAAATCAAAATTGAAACATATTTTGATTTTAGGGGGGGTAAAATTTTTTTTAAAAAATTAAAAAATTTGAAAATGTCAAAAACTTTGAAAAATTCAAAATGAGTTTTGTTGTGAAAAAGAGGAAATGATAGTAGATCAGTTGGACTGTCACAACATGCTAAAGAAATGGAGAGATAAAATGTGATAAGCGATCTCACTAAAGATGTGACGGTAGGCTCAGCTAGACTAGTAGATTTGCGATAACGATACAAACCTAAAATGAAAAAGCCTAGTTCTAGTGGGAAACATGATTGAAAGCATAGTACTTAGTTTTGTCCTTCTTGATTGTGTGCCTACTCAGTAATCGCTGATTGTCGAAAGACATAAAACTGGTTAAGTTTGTGAACTTTCACAACTTTGCTAAAAAGTCGCTGTGATTGTGTATTTCATTTTGCAAAGACTTAAACTTGTTTTATTTCTTTATTTTGTTTAAGCATCGGACATCCTCTGCGTATACGTGAGTATCGACCTGGATGTTGTTGCCTAAACGTTCTGCTTTATTTTCTTTGGTGTTTCGTTTAAGCTTTGGATCACCTCTGCGTATACGAAAGTATGGACCTGGTGGTTAAAGCCTAAACAACTTCAACTTGTTTTATTTTTCTTATTTTGTTTAAACATTGGACTTTCTCTGCGTATACGGAAGTATCGACCTGATTGTTAATGTTTAAACATTCTGCTTTGTTTTCGCACAAATCACACTTGATAAAAGTTTAAAGGCATTACTTGAGTTAGTGTATTGCATGATGAGGGGATATGCTGAGATCGTGGGGTCCATAAGAGCTTAGTGCAAAATTAACATACCTTAACGTATCGGTAAGCATTTCGAAAGTTTTTAGATTGAGTTTAAGTGGACAACAATATCGCCAATCAATGTGAATCGTTTAGAACTTAAAATGTATAAAGCTTAACGGTGTTGGTGATGTGTCTCAAAAACTGATATGATCCTCTTGCACGAACTCACAAAAATAGTGTCAGTAAATATTTCTTTATTGCATTTCATTCTATTTCAAAAATCCAAAAAGATTTTAGTGTGTTTTAGCATAAATTTTGAAAAATCCAAAAAGATTTTCGACAACTGATGTTGGAAAGCTGATTTTCAAAATTCCGAGTGCTGAACATGATGAACTGGTTTGGGAGTGTGTGTATTGAATTGAAAATTTTTGATTTGAGAAAGAAGTTGAGATTAGTTAATCAGGGTCATTAATTTGAACTTGATGGAACTATTTCTAATAAGTTTTTCTTATTGATTTAAGTAAAAACTTATGTTTTGATGAGAATTGTGTAGGTGATGAGCTTAAACAGAGATAAAGCTAGGAATTGATCTCAAGGTGATAGCTAATTCCAGACGGCGATCCCATCATGATGAGAGGGGGAGTCTGACGAGGTCAGAGCCAAAGAGAAGATTCTGGCATATGCTAAGAAAGAAAAGAGACTGATAAAGACTGAAGATGCGAAGACTCGACACTTAAGACACGTCAACATCTGAGGAGGAGTCTGTTAGTGCATTCATCTGTCGTCTTCGTCTTATATCGAGTCTCTGGTTTTGTAATTTGTATGTTAGCTTGAAAGTGTCTGATAGCTTGAGATGTCTGTTAGCTTGAGATGTCTGATAGCTTGAAATGTCTGTTAGCTTGAAAGTGTGACAGCTTGAACCGTGTATGTGTCATTTCAAGCTGTCAAGCAAACACTATATATAGGCTTGTCATGTGTTCATTTGAAGGGGACAGACCAGAGATCCTAGAACTTATACCGAGGTGTTGCCGGTATATTTTGTGCATGTAATCAGTGTTAAATCAATACACAAGAAGGTTAAATTGATAGTCAAGCTGTTTCTACATTCGTTTCTTAGTTTCCGCCTCTGAAACGGATTAAATCTCTTCTGAACGACTCGTTTGGGTCTCAATCCGATCCTACAATTTTCATCTAATTTTTGGAAGACCATGCAATCTTCTTTGGGAACCCAACTAAATCTAAGCACTGCTTATCATCCCCAAGCAGATGGACAATCTGAGAGGACGATTCAAACTTTGGAGGATATGCTTAGAGCATGCGTGATAGACTTTGGTGGTAATTGGGATTTTCATCTTCCATTGATCGAGTTCTCTTACAACAACAGTTATCATGCTAGCATTAATATGGCACCATTCGAAGCTCTCTACGGTCGAAAATGTCATTCACCTGTCTGTTGGAATGAGATCGGTGAAGCTCAGCTTACTAGACCTGAGCTCATTCTGGAAACAAAAGATAAAATCAAGAAAATTCGTGATAATCTTGTGACAGCTAGAAGCCGTCAAAAGAGTTATGCAGATATGCGACGCAAGCCCTTAGAATTTCAAGTCGGAGTCCGTGTCCTACTCAAGGTATCACCTTGGAAGGGAGTGGTGAGATTTGGAAAGAAAGGAAAACTTGCACCACGATATGTTGGACCATTTAAGATTGTTGAAAAATTGGAATGGTTGCCTATCGACTAGAGATACCTCCAGAGCTTGGGAATATTCATCCGACTTTTCACCTGTCTAATCTACGAAAATGTTTAGCCGATGCTGATCTTCACATTCCACTCGACGAGATTCAAGTTGATGAAACAATGCACTTTGTCGAGAAACCTGTGGAGATAATGGACCGTTTGGTCAAACAGTTGAAGAACAAACGGATTTGATTGGTCAAGGTTCGCTGAGAGTCCAAACGTGGCCCAGAGTTTACTTGGGAACGTGAGGAGCAAATGAAGGCGAAATATCCGCAATTGTTTTCACAAGTTTCCTCTAGTTAAAATTTCGGGACGAAATTTCCTAAGGTAGGGGAGACTGTGACAACTGTGCTCTGTAATCGATGTACAATGTAAAACAATATCAATTAACAATAAAACAATGTGTTTTGGTGTTATTATATGTGTATTTGTGTTTGATGATTTTACGATTTGATTCGAGTTCGAGTTCGATTTCAAGCTTTAAATCGCTTTCTAGAAGGTTATACGCAAACTGGTGCGTAAACGCAGTCAGTTTAACGCGAAAAACACTCCAGAATAATGACATAGGCTTAACATACCTTAAATAACCTAAACATAACTTAGAAATAAGTTTTGGATGGTTTGGTGTGTTGAAAATAAGTCTATTCGATCGTAGGGACTATTTGTGTCAAACTGCGAAACTATACCGATTCGTGTGGTATCGAACATTCCGGAACTTGATCATGAGTTAAACATACCCTAAATATCCTTTACATAGCTTAGAAATAGGCTTTGAGGTGTTTGGTTCGCAAACATAAACTTTCTTGAGCAAGCAGGGACTAAAAGCGGTAAAAAGTGCATATGTTTGCATTTTCGTGCATATCTTACGTTCTGAATATATCCGGACATCCAAAAATTTTTGTAATCATTAAAATATTTTATTTTAGTGATTAGAATGCAAAAATACCATTCGTCGCTTAATTTGGGTCGTTTTTGCGTCCGTTACGACTTCCGTCGTAATTAACCAAATAACGCAACCGTACGACCAAACGAACCGACATCTGATATGTTTTTGAACATATTTTAAGTTCCCTATACTTTAACTTCATTTTAGAACTTTGAAATGGGGTTAACGGGGCTTAAACGTGTCAAAAATGCATCGAAAATCAAGTTTCTAGGCTGCATGGACCAATTTTGACAATCTGCCAAAGTTTCTCTGGGGGGCGCGTAAGCCTGCTAAGGCTATTACGCGGGGCGCGACAGACTTACAGCACAGAAACATTGAATCTGGTCTTTGAGCTGGTTTTGATGGTTTTTAACCCCTGATTTGGGATACTATGGGCTAGATTTTGATGGTATTTCATGTTCCCATGGTTTTGAAAACCTTGTGCCCACATGAATGGCCAAGATCGAAGCATAATTTGCGAGGAACGATCCTAACGGTTCTAGGAAATCTATATAAGCACACCATTTTATTGCATTTCAGCTCACACTTTGCTCTAAATTGCTCTAAGTTGAAGCCTTAGCTTCATACCTGAGTATTTTAGATCAAAGACTTCCTAGCTTGGACCATTTGTAAGTTTCTTTCGTGCTTTTATTGCTTTTCAAGCATGAAAGTCAAACAGTGTTTGACTTTCTGCTTTGACCAGTCAATGGTCAACAAAAAGTTCGTTTGAACTTCGCAACGTGAGCGTAATCACGATGGTTATAGTCCCTTGTGACTATACCTACTGACTACCACGTCGATTAGGTGTAGTGACGAGTCATAGTTTTGGTCAAAATGCGTATTTATGCGTATTTTGCAACCAAACTATTCTTGGGTATCAAAACTGTTTGTTTTGATATCAAACCTGTTTTCTAACTTAGGTAAACATGTTTCAACATGTTTAGCTCGTTACTTTCTGTCTAGTGCTTGTATAGGGTCGTAAGATAAGCGGTCTTAACCACCGCTTAGACTTTGGAACCCGACCCGTTTGGTCGATCGTTAGGATCCGACCAAGCATATTATGTGACCATAGTTGCATAGGGAATAACCTTCCGAGGTTATACCTTATGGTCGATCGTTTGGTGATTTTACGATTTGATTCGAGTTCGATTTCAAGCTTTAAATCGCTTTCTAGAAGGTTATACGCAAATTGGTGGGTAAACGCAGTCAGTTTAACGTGACAAACACTCCAGAATAATGACATAGTCTTAACATACCTTAAATAACCTAAACATAACTTAGAAATAAGTTTTGGATGGTTTGGTGTGTTGAAAATAAGTCTATTCGATCGTAGGGACTATTTGTGTCAAACTGCAAAACTATACCGATTCGTGTGGTATCGAACATTATGGAACTTGATCATGAGTTAAACATACCCTAAATATCCTTTACATAGCTTAGAAATAGGCTTTGAGGTGTTTGGTGCGCAAACATAAACTTTCTTGCGCAAGCAGGGACTAAAAGCGGTAAAAAGTGCATATGTTTGCATTTTCGCGCATATCTTACGTTCTGAATATATCCGGACATCCAAAAATTTTTGTAATCATTAAAATATTTTTTTTAGTGATTAGAATGCAAAAATACCATTCGTCGCTTAATTTGGGTCGTTTTTGCGTCCGTTACGACTTCCGTCGTAATTAACCGAATAACGCAACCGTACAACCAAATGAACCGACATCTGATATGTTTTTGAACATATTTTAAGTACCCTATACTTTAACTTCATTTTAGAACTTTGAAATGGGGTTAACGGGGCTTAAACGTGTCAAAAATGCCTCGAAAATCAAGTTTCTGGGCTGTAGGGACCAATTTTGACAATTTGCCAAAGTTTCTCTGGTGGGGCGCGTAAGCCTGCTAAGGCTATTACGCGGGGCGCAACAGACTTACAGCACAGAAACATTGAATCTGGTCTTTGAGCTGGTTTTGATGGTTTTTAACCCCTGATTTGGGATACTATGGGCTAGATTTTGATGGTATTTCATGTTCCCATGGTTTTGAAAACCTTGTGCCCACATGAATGGCCAAGATCGAAGCATAATTTGCGAGGAACGATCCTAACGGTTCTAGGAAATCTATATAAGCACACCATTTCATTTCATTTCAGCTCACACTTTGCTCTAAATTGCTCTAAGTTGAAGCCTTAGCTTCATACCTGAGTATTTTAGATCAAAGACTTCCTAGCTTGGACCATTTGTAAGTTTCTTTCGTGCTTTTATTGCTTTTCACGCATAAAAGTCAAACAGTTTTTGACTTTCTGTTTTAACCAGACAATGGTCAACACAAAGTTCGTTTGAACTTTGCAACGTGAGCGTAATCACGATGGTTATAGTCCTTTGTGACTATACCTACTGACTACCACGTCGATTAGGTGTAGTGATGAGTCATAGTTTTGGTCAAAATGCGTATTTATGCGTATTTTGCAACCAAACTATTCTTGGGTATCAAAACCGTTTGTTTTGATATCAAACATGTTTTCTAACTTAGGTAAACATGTTTCAACATGTTTAGCTCGTCACTTTTTGTCTATTGCTTGTATAGGGTCATAAGATAAGCGGTCTTAACCACCGCTTAGACTTTCGAACCCGACCCGTTTGGTCGATCGTTAGGATCCGACCAAGCATATTATGTGACCATAGTTGCATAGGGAATAACCTTCCGAGGTTATACCATATTATGTGACCATAGTTGCATAGGGAATAATCCGTTTGGTCGATCGTTAGACTTTCGAACTATAACACCTCGTAATTTCATGACCTATAATGTATTGACACGTGTCATAAGCTTTGAACGTGTGAAAGAATACTCTAGAGGGACTGAAGTTGACAAACAGAGAAAATACATGAATGAAAGGGTTCAAAGTGTCAAAAATGAATAAATATACTTCACAATAGCTCCACAGGATGTTTATACCTTCAAACGAATAAATCATGGATCATACGAAGCTAAATATGAAAGAAAGTGTGAGATTACAAACTACAGGGGTTAAATGTGTCAATATGTTTAAAGTATACCTCTGAGTGACCTTTTAGCAAACCCGAAGCTTTGTAACGATAAATTATACTCACTAGAATGTGTGATAAAAATTTCACAAAGTTTCGTTATCGTATAAGAAAGTTATGACAATATTCGTATACGAGGGGTTAAAAGCGTCAACGTTGAAATTTATGACTTTTCGGGTGATCACAAAGTTAACCAAGGACTTAACAAAGTTTGTATAAGTCTTGGAACCCTTAAAAGTAAAGTTAGAGGGCTGAAATTGCAATAAATAAACTTAAAACCACGTTTAGGAGGACCAAGGACCAAAAATGCAAACTATGAAACTTGTTTGGCAGGTTCTGGAAGGCCAGGCGGCCCGCGTAAGAGTGCCCTATGGGCTTACGTGGCCCGCGTGAACAGCACAGCGACATAATACTCCTGGCAGCTGCCAGTTCAAGTCTGTAACCGACTTTAAAGGGTTGTTTTCTTATACCAGGGGCTCCCCAATGGTATTACATGCATAGAGGGCACTTGTCTTGATCTCATAACATCAGTAGAGTTGCTTGGCATGATCCTAGATGATTAAAATTCATATATATAGAGCCCCTTAGTTGCAACTCTTGTGCCATTCATTTGCAAACATTCACAAGTCCACTTCTGGAGCTCCTCTGATCAGCAACCAACTTCTCTAGGATCCATAAGCATACTTAGGACCTTTGTGAGTGTCCTTAATTCTTCTTATTTCAGTTTAGCTTAATTAATTAGCTAAAAGTCAAACCGTCGTAATTAAGGTTTGACTTCGAGATTAATTAAAATTGGTTCAGTCAAATCTCGAATTAAAAGTACCTATAAGTAGGTATTTATGTGGGTAATAAACCCTTAAAAGGGTACTCTCTGATTCCTACTCTAACTAGGTCAATTGTCGGGTCAAAGCTAACTTTAAAAAGTCAACAGAATACTTATTTTCAAATTAATACATAATTAGCAATGTAGGATCCATGTAACCTGTTTTATCATTAATATAACTTGGTAATTAATGTAAGAACATGTCTCAACATGTTCAACCCGACAATTTTCAGTTTAGGCTCGGTTCGGGACCGAAAGTCGCATAGTTTGACTTTTGCTTTGACTTTCAGTTCTGACCCGTTTAAGCCTAGTTTAGGATTTCCTTAGAGCTTCTTTTGAACCTAGTTACATGTTAGTATAACCCTCTGTGATTATACACCTTGGTTCAATAGATATCCGAATCACATGCATGTTTCCGTTAAATGCCTATATGTTGACCATTATGCCCAAATGACCTTAAAATATGATTTCTGGAAATATAAAAGAGTAGACACCTTGATTACTGATTTATAAACTTGTACCCAAAATTTGACATCAGTTAGAGGTCTAGATTAAGATTTATGCTCATTAGCGTAACTAGAAGACTTTTTATGAATTAAATGACATAATTAGCGTATAGCCTATCTAAACCCGATTTTTGGTATCAAACTTTATACCCACTGATATAAAATAATATTTTGGGATTTTTGAAGGTTTTTAATTAATTTTAGGCTGAACATAACATAGGGTTGTAGCTTTAAGTCGGTTAATGCCGGTTTTGCCCTTTTGAGCCATAAAATGAGCTTTACAAATCTTTTTGACCCCAAAGCTTTTGCTACTGATTTTTATATGATAAATAAATTATTTTAAACCTTCTAGAATAATAAAAATATCAGCTTTCTATATAAAACCCGGAAATGGCTCCAAATCGCCTTTTTAAGCGTTTTTAACGCATAGTATGTATTAAAACTATTATAAACACATAAGGTTTGATACCTACTGATATTTTAAGTATATTTTTATACTTTGACAGTAAGCCAAAGTTTTAAACTCAGAATTCCAGTTTTGACCTTTTTAGCCTATGTGAAATTACCAAAATACCCCTAAGGTACATAGTTTGGTTTTAAATGATAAATTTCACATATTGTAACACCCCGTGTTTTCACAAGTCAAAGTCAAAGTCAAGGTCTAAGTCAACGACCGATTTCGCGTAACTTGACTTATAGAAATTTCTTTATTTTAATTGTATTATGTGGAGTAAGTGTCGTTAATAACAGTAATCGAATTGTGTTAATCGTTATTCACCCGATCTACGACTGTGAACTATAGGAAGTAACAATGCGATAAAGTTAACTAATCACTAATCAAGCTATGCTAATCGAATCGCAACTCGAACTACGTACTTTTACTTGCTGTTATACGTGTGTGAGTGCCTTACGTGTTACCTGCGCATGTTTATTTATGCTGTGTTGTGATAATCAAGCGAACTCAATCGAAACTTGAAATCTAACTCGAAATGCAATCGAACTCGAATCGTGAACGAACTACGATAAATGGTGAAAATAGATCATGCAAGATATGAGTGTGGGACTGAAAGTAATTTGACTAGGAGACCCTATCGAATCGCTCGCAATCGGAACCGGAACGTCAAAGATCGTCCCACCAAACACACCACCCAGGCGCCAACCGGCCGGATGGTCATCCGCCCGGGTAGCCGCCTGGGGAAGTGATAAGTGCCATCCGACCAGGATTGCTATCCGCCCGACCGACCATCCGGGCGATGTGCGATCCGGACGGGTAGCACTTTCCCCTTTTGGCATCCTATAAATACCCCTGTCATTGTCATTCTTTCCACTTTTGGAAATCCCTGTTCGACCAGCACGCTTAACTCAACCTTTTCCCAGATTTCTCTCGATTCCGGTAAGATCTCATCCTAAATCTTGTACTTTCTTGATCTACACGCACTCCTACACCTTTCTATCTTTTAAATCTTAACTTTTAACCATGAAATCACTAGATTTCTGGTGTTCTAAGGTGATGTCATCAGGTGTTCATCAAGAACTTCATGCCTTGACCTCCACCCACCACGAACAACGTAGATCTAGCCGATTTCCACACAGATCTTGTAAAAGATCTTGACACAAGTATGGAGAAAAAGGATTGAAAGATGGCTTTAACTTTCTTTCAGCTCTTTTGCACTACAAGTACTCAAAACCGATAGGATCCGACCCTGAATTAGTCTTCTACTCAATTATAGTGCTGTACTAGTTCAAGGTCCGGATTCTACTCACGAGACTACCGACTTCGGGTTAACCAAGAACAACTGCCTCAAGCCGGCAACCGGTCGGACTAGGGTGATTCCTGGTCGGGTTGGTCAACTGGGTTGAACTAGGGGTTCCGTTGGCTAACACGTTGTCAAAGTGACTCGACATAACGACAAACCTTCAAAATAACCAAGGGTAGACGAATGGAACAACCAGAACGAGATGCTGTCCGGACGGACTGATGTCCGCACGGACAGGCTATCCGGACGGGTTGCCATCCGGACGGACTACACTTGGGACCCATATCCAAACAAGGTTTGAGTATCGACGAATGAATAATCCGCACGGACGACCCTCTGACTGGATTACTCTTCGGATCATGAGATACTAAGACCTTAAACAAGTGACTCACCATTAAAGTCGTTGCCCGCACGGACTACCATCCGAATGGATTGTCGTCCGCTCGACCGACTTGAAGGGTAAGAGAACTTCAAGGTTTTCAAATGCTACAACAAAAACTTCAAAAGTCAAGCCACCATACACAAGCCCATCTCACCCATAGGAAGAAACAATCCACTCGAATAGTCACCCGCTCGGACAAAGTGTCCGCACGGATGACTAACCGAACGGATTACTATTCACTCAGATTGCTGTTCGCACGGATGACCATCCGAATGACCAGCTATCCTACCCACTCTCACCATGTATTGTTTTACGTGCCGCTTATCGCTACGTTACCAAATTTATTCAGGCTAACCGTACTCGCTAAAAGCGCTCCCTTCAATCCATTAATCGCTGTGAGTATACTCGATCCCTTTTTGCTTTAAGCACTTTTGGGTGTTACATACGTTACGAATATCCAAACTACAACTATCACACTACTCAAACTTTTTGAACGCTAACCGTTAACGCATGTTATACGTGGCTTATGAATGCTTGTTTGTTATGATTACACATGGAATGCTGTCTACCTGCCTTAGCAACGATAGTACTATAGTTTGGACTCAGCACCCGTTCACACGGGGGTTGTTAAGGATCTTTTACTTGCATGGATTACGGTGGTAATCATGTATTGCGAACTGCCTCGGGCAGTCAACCCGCAGTCATTGGTATCGATGGATCTATGTCGATAACTAACGTGCTTCATTTCACTATGTGTACGTGTTGGTTATGCGTGAACGAATTCGAACTCTATATGCTATTATCAAACTTGTATGCTCACCTTTACATTTTATGTATTGACTTTATTTTAACGTATGTGACAGGTGCTTAGGAAGTTTACATGCTTTCTGTGCTGTGATGAAATTGAAGCTAGGAATGGAGGTCCTAGAAACCAATAAATAAACTATTTATGTTAAATCTGAGTTGTCGGAACAGAATATTTGCCTGGATCATGTCTGTAATAATTTGTTTACTATTTGAAACATGGTATGGGACATGTTAATTTAAATTAAATGGTAATGATAGTTGTTATGGAAACTTCTGGACAATCTGTTTCGCTCAGTGCCATGCCCCGATGATTCCGCCATCGGTTGGGGTGTGACACATATATCTAGTACCCTACTGTTATAACTTATTAAATTAAGTATATTTACAGAATAAATCAGACCTGTAACTCAGATTACTAAATAAACTCTTTTATAACCTTTTAAATGACCAAAATGCCCTCACGAGGCATAATTTGAGTTTAAATCCATTTCGGGCATAATAGGAGATATCTTACTGATGTCTCAACATATTTAAGGCATATTAACTTAGGAAACCTGTATATGACTCATATGGTTACCCGTTACGCCTCTTTCGCGTTCGGTTCGGCTTATGTAACTAGTTTGCATAAATCAACCGAAACGGGTCAAACCTTATCATTTTTGTCTCAAAATCCAGAATGTGTTTAGTTTACCCATATTATATAAGTCCTCAAAATTTTCGGGTCTAAACCACATTCCATTCCGGTATTCGCTTAATCATGCGTTTGAACCGTATCTTCCTTTAAAACTAACCGGTCTAAGCTTAAGCTTAACTAAAGACCCGTTAGAAATCTAATAGGTTATTATAAACCTTTGTTCCAGAATAGGAGACCCAGTAAAAGCTACACGCACTTGCTAATTGTGATTTATACTTGCAAAGGTAAATACTTTTAACTTATTTTCCCTATACGGGCTTGGGGTATGGTATATAAAATACCGCTTGGTCGGGCGTTGAATCTTTAATCGAATAGAGGTTAAACCATTGATATGCTCCGTTTGGAAATGTTTTGTTTGCTTAAAGCCTTTGGGGGGTTAATGACCATGTCCCGGATATCCTTGGCATCATTTTACGAAATGGCCACGACCTAAGCACGGGGTGTAGGCGTACACCCGTCAGTGCCTAAATAAATAATGTGGTGTGTCTATTTATCTTTAACCCGGTCTACGGATCGGGCTACTGAACGCATAAGGAACATGTAATTCTTTTACAAGATTATATTCAATAATTATCCCAAGTTATAAAGGATATTTTGTGCCACGTGCATTCAAATCAATTTTATTAAACTTTTCAAAATGAGTCAGTTAAATTGCATTTACCAGTGTAAACTGACGTATTTTCCCAAAAAGGTTAAGTGCAGGTACTACTCGAACTAGGCTGGCTTTCTCCTAGTGTCCACAATAAGTCTCGCAAGCTTGGATGTCATAAAACTGTTGAACAATGTTTCCTCTTTATTTTGATCCGCCTGTGGATCTGTTTCGACTATTTGTGATACTTGATATTACAATTTATTAAAGTTGAAATGAATCTATCTTTTGCTTCCGCTGTGCATTTTATATATTGTGTTGTTTGACTATGATGATATCAACTACGTCACGATATACTCCCCACCGGGCCCACCGGTAATACATGGAAATATCGGGGTGTGACAGGTTGGTATCAGAGCCAACACTGAGTGAATTAAACACTAGCCTTTTGTGTTTAATCTCAGTTACACAATTGCACATTCCTCGAATTTTCGAGTCTAGACAAAGAACATAGGACAAATCCTGATTTTTGTTGTATTTTGTCTTTTATATTATTCTTTGTTGTTATCTTTGTTTATGTTGACAGGTCTGAACATGCCGCCAAGATTCCTTAGGAGGAAAGGAAAATCACCTGTGACGGGCCACAACCAGGAGGTCGGGCCTTCTCAAAGGCGAACTTCACCTGTCCCTATTAGCACCAGCCCACAGGGAGACTGGAGAGTACACCTACAGCCAGCGAGGCGATCAGTCTCGTTAGCTTCGTCACCTTCTTACTTACACTCCTTTGGACCCCATTCCGAAAACGAACCAGATAACCCACAACCTTCGTTTATCCCTCTCCAGCGGTCTAACTCGCGCCATTCCTTTGATAACCCATCCCAAATCTTTAGAAGCCAGTTCAACCCGGCAAACTACCTCGAGGAACCAGTGGGTGTTAACCCATTGGGACCGGAAGATCACTTTTCGGAAGATCACGCCATGGACATGGATGAGGATACCGACCCTACCGAACCACCGACTGTTACCCCCACTCATCCCATAGAAATTTCTGATGGGTCATCTTTTCACGGATCACCTTATCGTGGTCCAGATAGTTACCAAGCCAAATTCAACCAGTATGAATGGTATTTCACACCCTCTTATCATTCAACGCCTCAGCAGCAGCAGCAATCGGATCCTTCCAGGGATTCTCGCTTTGTGGCAGTTACCCCGCCACCACCACCACCTCAGCAGCAGCCTCCCGAACCACCGAGGCGAAGGAGAACAAACGCACGGATGTCCGTGCAAGGTAGAGGAGTGCATATCAGCACCCCCCAACCATCGATTAGCAGCCACTATCCGCCGCTCCGAGAAGACCAGCAGTTTGGGGGACCTTCAAACCCCAACCCGGAAGTGAACTCTACACATGCCATGCCACCACCTTTGGGCTTTGACAACCCAATTCCCACGTACGCTGGCCCAGCAACGTATAATCCTTTTGAGCAGCCGGCTCACACTAGCTTCAATTATGCGGAGGTCGATCCTTATCTGGCAGCCTGGAACTATAATGCTCTCAACCCTGAGGGGCCTTACGAAACTTCCTGGGGAGTTGGATACCCAGCTTATGGATACCAACAGTAGCCGTCTCTTCGACCTCCATATCAGCCGCAACCGCAGCCGCAAGTACCACAGTTTTCCCCGCAAGAAAGGGAGGAAATTCTCCAAAGACTGGACCAGGTTGAACATCAAGTTCACAGAGATCGAAGGGAACGACATGGTTTCCTCAAGGGATTAGCAAGTTTGATAAAAGGGAAGAGCAAGAAGGACCGTTGAATCCTTCAATTGTTGGTTGTATTTCCTTATTTCCGTTGAGCCCCTGCGTGGGCCTGTCTTTCTGTTTTAACCCCTGCGCGGGTATGTTTTGTTAGTTAAGCCCCTGCGTGGGCAAATCTTTTATTTTGACCCCAGTGTGGGTATGTTTGTTTTGGTTAAGCCCCTGTGAGGGCATGTTATTTCATTTGAAAGTCCCGTATAGGGCAGACTAGTATTTTAATTCATGTGGTGAGATGGTTAGATTTAAATTCTACTTTTAGTTATATGCATGAACAATTATATAAAATAAATAATAACATTAATTATACAAGATCTATCATTATATTAAAATGATAAAATCTAAAAGGACAAGACCTAGCCATGTGTCACCTTAAGACAGGGCCAAGACGGTAGTTTCCACAATTAGATTCAGATCCATATCAACATCTCAATTTAAAATTTGTTCTGCGTTAAATGTTAAAAAGAATCTTAAAAGGTAAAACCTAGCTTGTATGTCATAATAAGACTTGGTCAATATGGTAAAAACCTGTTTTAAAATATTCAAATCTCTGTTAACATCTGCAAACATGTTAACATTTTTGGCTAATGTGATCCGCAAAATCACATATGTCACCCTTATGGTTGAATTAACCCAATCCTTTATTATTATTTAAACATCCGATTGAGATGTAATGCATGCGGGCTATAATTATTGTCATATAAGACAAAAGACAGTCGTAGCTTATAAACTCCCTGTCTAGAAAGGTAATGAACTTTGATTCAAACCTTAATAACTGGATCCTATAAGATCTTGACCAAAAATTTAGAAATGTCCCCGTGACTAGGCCTATTGTGCCATTATTATAATTTGTTTTAGAACTAAGGGTTGCTAATGAAAAGTCCCAAATGAAATTTCTTAACAAATTAACCAATATGGTTCTTTAATTACCATGGTTAATAAATTACTAAGATGACAAACCTATTATAAATCCCTAAATGAATCATTGTCATCATTTTATGTAGCAATCCAACTACATGGCCAATTCTGAAGAGGTCAACAGTCGGCTAAAGGAGAATCATGACGCCACCAAAATCAATATAACTGGTGCAGAACTCCAAACATTAATTGACAATGCTGTCACTAAGGCCATAGATAGGCAGTATAGTGAATCGAGTAGTACTCGAAGCAGGACCCAATCAGCACCCCATTCTAAGCCAAAAACATATTCTGAGGCTCATAGTAAGCCACCCTCTAAGCTAGATAAGCCAAAGAAGGATGATGACGATCATCACTCCTCGAACCAGCAAAGTGTCCCGTCAAAGAAGATCGAGCTTAAACAGGAGCCGCGTGGTAAGTCCTGTACTTATAAATACTTTGTTTCTTGTAAACCCCGGGACTTTACTGGGGAGAAAGGGGCGGTTGACTGCATGACATGGTTGGATGAAATGGATACCGTGGTTGATATCAGCGGGTGCGCTGATAAGGATGTAGTAAAGTTTGTATCTCAATCGTTCAAAGGTGAGGCCTTAGCCTGGTGGAGATCGTTGATTCAAGCTACTGGGAAGATTCCACTGTACAATATGACATGGGAACAATTTGTTACCCTCATCAAGGAGAACTACTGTCCTCAGCATGAGGTTGAAAAGATTGAGTTAGATTTTCTATCATTAGTAATGAAAAATCTGGATTGCCAAGCTTACCTTACGAGCTTTAATACCCTGTCAAGATTGGTTCCTTATCTTGTGACCCCGGAACCCAAAAGAATAGCTCGTTTCATTGGGGGTTTAGCCCTAGAAATTAAGGCAAGGTTAAAAGCCTCTCGGCCAGCTACATTCAGGTCTGCAGTTGATATATCCTTGTCCCTCACATTGGACGCGGTCAGACAGAGATCACTGAGGAACACGGATGCCGAGAAAAGGAAGCGTGAAGATGACAATTCACGACGGGCAGACAAGAAGCACAGGGGAAACAATGACCACAAGAAGGGGTCGGGATCTAAGAAAGATAGTCATCAATCGGGTGATAAACCCAAGTGTAAGGTTTGTAAGAAGCACCATTTTGGGAGGTGCAGACTCGAGTCGAAATCCCAGTCACAGCCGAGAGCTTGTGGAATTTGCAGGTCTTCTGTGCATAAGACCTTAGACTGTAAGAAGATCAAGGATGCTACGTGCTATAGCTGCAATGAAAAAGGGCACATCAAGTCCAACTGCCCAAAACTCGCAAAGAAGACTGAGGATGGGAAAAAACCAATGCTAGGGTCTTCAGGATGGATGCAAAGGAAGCTGTTCAGGACGACAATGTGATCACAGGTACCTTCATCATAAATGATGTTTATGCGAGAGTGCTATTTGATTCAGGAGCTGATAAATCATTTGTAGATAATAAGTTTTGTAAGTTACTAAATTTACCTGTTAAAGCCTTAAGCGTGAAGTATGAGGTGGAATTAGCTGATGGAACCATAGAAACCGCCACAACTGTGTTAGATGGATGTGTTATATCCATTAGGAACCACTCTTTTCCTTTGTCCTTACTCCCCTTTAAGCTAGCCGGTTTTGATATAGTGATAGGTATGGATTGGTTATCGCATAACCAAGCCCAGATTTTGTGCAACAAGAAGCAAGTTGTAGTCAAAACCCCATCTGGTGAGCCACTTACCATTCAGGGGGATACCCAGTATGGATTGCCTGAGCAAGTATCTATGCTCAAGGCATCTAAATGCCTGAAGAAGGGTTGTGTCATTTATATGGCACAGGTTACGATTGATGAGCGGAAACCTAAGATAGAAGACATCCCCGTCATTTCTGAATATCCTGAAGTTTTCCCTGAAGAACTACCTGGTTTACCACCAGATAGGCAAGTGGAATTCAGAATTGACATCATCCCCGGAGCAGCACCTATTGCTAGAGCACCTTATAGGTTGGCACCAACAGAGATGAAGGAGTTGAGGACGCAGTTAGATGATCTGCTAGCCAAAGGTTTCATTAGACCTAGTTCGTCTCCTTGGGGAGCGCCGATCTTGTTTCTCAAGAAGAAGGATGGATCGATGCGTCTATGCATCGATTACCGTGAGCTTAATAAGGTCACTATTAAGAATATGTATCCTTTCCCCAGGATCGACGATCTGTTCGATCAATTACAAGGGGCAAGCTACTTCTCTAAGATCGATTTGAGGTCAGGCTATCATCAGTTGAAGGTTAAAGATGAAGATGTACACAAGACTGCATTTAGGACTCGTTATGGTCATTACGAGTTTCTAGCGATGCCTTTTGGGCTCACTAATGCTCCTGCCGCATTCATGGATCTCATGAATCGCATCTGCAAGCCCTATTTGGACAAATTTGTCATCGTCTTCATTGACGACATCCTCATCTACTCAAAGAACCAAGCTGACCATGAGAAGCACCTTCGCTGTATTCTTAAACTTCTACATCATGAGAAACTCTACGCCAAATTTTCGAAGTGTGAATTTTGGCTTCGAGAAGTCCAATTCCTTGGACATGTAGTTAGTGAGCGTGGTATCCAGGTGGATCCTGCTAAGGTAGAAGCAGTTATGAACTGGCAAGAGCCGAAAACGCCCACTGAGATTCGCAGCTTTCTAGGACTAGCAGGATACTACAGGCGATTTATTGAAAACTTCTCAAGAATTGCAGCACCCCGGACTTTACTCACCCGCAAGAAAAGCAAGTTTGACTGGGGCCTAAGCAACAAGAGTCTTTTGATATTCTGAAGCAAAAGTTGAGCAACGCTCCTGTATTGACGTTGCCTGAGGGAATTGATGAATTTGTAGTATATTGTGATGCATCACACACCGGAATGGGCTGTGTGCTCATGCAGAAAGGCAAAGTCATTGCCTATGCTTCACGACAGTTAAAGGTGCACGAGAAGAATTACACCACCCATGTCTTGGAGCTGGGTGCCGTTGTATTTGCACTAAAGCTGTGGAGGCACTACTTGTATGGAACCAAGTGTGTGATCTACTCGGATCACAAAAGCCTTCAACACTTGTTTAATCAGAAGGACTTGAACATGAGGTAGCGACGCTGGATGGAAACTTTAAATGATTATGACTGTGAGATAAGATACCATCCAGGCAAGGCAAATGTGGTTGCTGATGCCTTAAGTAGGAAGGAAAGAGTGAAGCCTATAAGAATCAATGCCAAGAGCATTGAGATAAAGAATAGTTTGAATGAAAGGTTGTTAGCTGCACAGAAGGAAGCTGTGTTGGAAGCTAACTATCCTAATGAAAAGCTAGGAGTAACTGAGGAGCAGTTATCCTATGACAAAGACAGAGTCCTAAGGTTAAATGGACGAATATGGGTTCCAGTTTATGGAGGACTTCGAGATGTTATCCTCCAGGAAGCCCACAGTTCTAAATATTTCGTTCATCCTGGAGCTGATAAGATGTACTAGGATCTAAAGGCAAACTATTGGTGGATAGGCTTAAAAAAGTATGTAGCTGCCTATGTAGCTAAATGTTTGACGTGTGCGCAAGTCAAAGCTGAACATCAGAAGCCGTCAGGTTTGCTACAACAGCCTGAACTTCCCACATGGAAGTGGGAGATGGTGACAAAGGATTTCATCACCAAGTTTCCAAAGACAAAGAAGGGAAATGATATTATATGGGTGATAGTAGATAGACTAACTAAGTCAGCACATTTCCTACCCATTAAGGAGACTTATAGCTCTGACATGTTAGCCCAACTGTATGTGGATAAGATTGTATCCCTGCATGGTGTTCCAGTGTCAATTATCTCTGACAGAGATACGAGATACACATCACATTTTTGGAAAAGTTTCCAACAGTCTTTGGGCACGCGCTTAAATTTTAGTACAGCTTACCACCCTCAGACAGATGGGCAGAGTGAGCGGACCATCCAAACTTTGGAAGACATGCTTCGTGCATGTGTAATTGATTTAAGTGGTAGTTGGGATAACCACCTGCCATTGATCGAGTTCTCCTATAACAATAGCTATCATACGAGCATTAAAGCTGCGCCTTTCGAGGCATTATATGGTAGAAAATGCAGAACGCCTATTTGTTGGGCGGAAGTAGGAGAAGTTCAATTATCAGGACCTGATTTAGTCTTTTAAACGACGGACAAGATTGCCCAGATTCGTGACCGCCTGAAAGCTGCCAGGGATAGGCAGAAAAGTTATGCTAATAAAAGGCGAAAACCTCTAAAGTTTGAGGTTCGTGATAAGGTTTTGCTAAAGGTATCACCCTGGAAGGGAGTGATGCGGTTTGGTAAGAAAGGTAAGTTAAGCCCAAGGTATATAGGACCATTCGAGATTATCGAATGAGTTGGGTCAGTGGCTTACAAGTTAAACTTTCCTGAAGAGCTCAGTGGTATTCACAACGTATTCCACGTCTGCAATCTAAAGAAATGCCTAGCTGACGAATCGCTAGTCATACCACATATGGATGTGCATATAGATGAGAGCTTGAAATTTGTGGAAAAACCATTGTCGATTGAGGATCGACAGGTAAAGAAGCTTCGAAGGAAGCATGTGCCTATTGTAAAGGTCAAATGGGATGCCCACAGAGGTCCCGAATATACGTGGGAGGTAGAGTCCACAATGAAAGAAAAGTACCCTCATTTATTTCAGTAAATCTAGAGGTCGAGATTTCTTTTAAGGGGGTGAGGATGTAACACCTCGTAATTTCATGACCTATAATGTATTGACACGTGTCATAAGCTTTAAACGTGTGAAAGAATACTCTAGAGGGACTAAAGTTGACAAACAGAGAAAATACATGAATGAAAGGGTTCAAAGTGTCAACAATAAATAAATATACTTCACAATAGCTCCACAGGATGTTTATACCTTCAAACGAATAAATCATGGATCATACGAAGCTAAATATGAAAGAAAGTGAGAGATTACAAACTACAGGGGTTAAATGTGTCAATACGTTTAAAGTATACCTCTGAGTGACCTTTTAGCAAACCCGAAGCTTTGTAACGATAAATTATACTTACTAAAATGTGTGATAAAAATTTCACAAAGTTTCGTTATCGTATGAGAAAGTTATGACAATATTCGTATACGAGGGATTAAAAGTGTCAACGTTGAAATTTATGACTTTTTGGGTGATCACAAAGTTAACCAAGGACTTAACAAAGTTTGTATAAGTCTTGGAACCCTTAAAAGTAAAGTTAGAGGGCTGAAATTGCAATAAATAAACTTAAAACCACGTTTAGGAGGACCAAGGACCAAAAATGCAAACTATGAAACTTGTTTGGCAGGTTCTGGAAGGCCAGGCGGCCCGCGTAAGAGTGCCCTATGGGCTTAAGCGGCCCGCGGGAACAGCACAGCGACAGAATACTCCTGGCAGCTGCCAGTTCAGGTGTGTAACCGACTTTAAAGGGTTGTTTTCTTATACCAGGGGCTCCCCAATGGTATTACATGCATAGAGGGCACTTGTCTTGATCTCATAACATCAGTAGAGTTGCTTGGCATGATCCTAGATGATTAAAATTCATATATATAGAGCCCCTTAGTTGCAACTGTTGTGCCATTCATTTCCAAACATTCACAAGTCCACTTCTGGAGCTCCTCTGATCAGCAACCAACTTCTCTAGGATCCATAAGCATACTTAGGACCTTTGTGAGTGTCCTTAATCCTTCTTATTTCAGTTTAGCTTAATTAATTAGCTAAAAGTCAAACCGTCGTAATTAAGGTTTGACTTCGAGAATAATTAAAATTGGTTCAGTCAAATCTCGAATTAAAAGTACCTATAAGTAGGTATTTATGTGGATAATAAACCCTTAAAAGGGTACTCTCTGATTCCCACTCTAACTAGGTCAATTGTCGAGTCAAAGCTAACTTTAAAAAGTCAACAGAATGCTTATTTTCAAATTAATACATAATTAGCAATGTAGGATCCATGTAACCGGTTTTATCATTAATATAAATTGGTAATTAATGTAAGAACATGTCTAAAAATGTTCAACCCGACAATTTTCAGTTTAGGCTCGGTTCGGGACCGAAAGTCGCATAGTTTGACTTTTGCTTTGACTTTCAGTTCTGACCCGTTTAAGCCTAGTTTAGGATTGCCTTAGAGCTTCTTTTGAACCTAGTTACATGTTAGTATAACCCTCTGTGATTATACACCTCGGTTCAATAGATATCCGAATCACATGCATGTTTCCGTTAAATGCCTATATGTTGACCATTATGCCCAAATGACCTTAAAATATGATTTCTGGAAATACAAATAAGTAGACACCTTGGTTACTGATTTATAAACTTGTACCCAAAATTTGACATCAGTTAGAGTTCTAGATTAAGAGTTATGCTCATTAGCGTAACTAGAAGACTTTTTATGAATTAAATGGCCTAATTAGCGTATAGCCTATCTAAACCCGATTTTTGGTATCAAACTTTATACCCACTGATATAAAATAATATTTTAGGATTTTTGAAGGTTTTTAATTATTTTTAGGCTGAACATAACATAGGGTTGTAGCTTTAATTCGGTTAATGCCGGTTTTGCCCTTTTGAGCCATAAAATGAGCTTTACAAATCTTTTTGACCCCAAACCTTTTGCTACTGATTTTATATGATAAATAAATTATTTTAAACCTTCTGGAATAATAAAAATATCAGCTTTCTATATAAAACCCGGAAATGGCTCCAAATCGCATTTTTAAGCGTTTTTAACGCATAGTATGTATTAGAACTATTTTAAACACATAAGGTTTGATACCTACTGATATTTTAAGTATATTTTTATACTTTGACAGTAAGCTAAAGGTTTAAACTCAGAATTCCAGTTTTGACCTTTTTAGCCTATGTGAAATTACCAAAATACCCCTAAGGTACATAGTTTGGTTTTAAATGATAAATTTCACATATATCTTGTACCCTACTGTTATAACTTATTAAATTAAGTATATTTACTGAATAAATCAGACCTGTAACTCAGATTACTAAATAAACTCTTTTATAACCTTTTAAATGACCAAAATGCCCTCACGAGGCATAATTTGAGTTTAAATCCATTTCGGGCATAATAGGAGATATCTTACTGATGTCTCAACATATTTAAGGCATATTAACTTAGGAAACCTGTATATGACTCATATGGTTACCCGTTACGTCTCTTTCGCGTTCGGTTCGGCTTATGTAACTAGTTTGCATAAATCAACCGAAACGGGTCAAACCTTATCATTTTTGTCTCAAAATCCAGAATGTGTTTAGTTTACCCATATTATACAAGTCCTCAAAATTGTTGGGTCTAAACCACATTCCATTCCGGTCTTCGCTTAATCATGTGTTTGAACCGTATCTTCCTTTAAAACTAACCGGTCTAAGCTTAAGCTTAACTAAAGACCCGTTAGAAATCTAATAGGTTATTATAAACCTTTGTTCCAGAATAGGAGACCCAGTAAAAGCTACATGCACTTGCTAATTGTGATTTATACTTGCAAAGGTAAATACTTTTAACTTATTTTCCCTATACGGGCTTGGGGTATGGTATATAAAATACCACTTGGTCGGGTGTTGAATCTTTAATCGAATAGAGGTTAAACCATTGATATGCTCTGTTTGGAAATGTTTTGTTTGCTTAAAGCCTTTGGGGGGTTAATGACCATGTCCCGGATATCCTTGGCATCATTTTACGAAATGGCCACGACCTAAGCACGAGGTGTAGGCGTACACCCGTCAGTGCCTAAATAAATAATGTGGTGTGTCTATTAATCTTTAACCCGGTCTACGGATCGGGATACTGAACGCATAAGGAACATGTAATTCTTTTACAAGATTATATTCAATAATTATCCCAAGTTATAAAGGATATTTTGTGCCACGTGCATTCAAATCAATTTTATTAAACTTTTCAAAATGAGTCAGTTAAATTGTATTTAACAGTGTAAACTGACGTATTTTCCCAAAAAGGTTAAGTGTAGGTACTACTCGAACTAGGTTGGCTTTCTCCTAGCGTCCATAATAAGTCTCGCAAGCTTAGATGTCATAAAACTGTTGAACAATGTTTCCTCTTTATTTTGATCCGCCTGTGGATCTGTTTCGACTATTTGTGATACTTGATATTACAATTTATTAAAGTTGAAATGAATCTATCTTTTGCTTCCACTGTGCATTTTATATATTGTGTTGTTTGACTATGATGATATCAACTACGTCACTATGGAAATATCGGGGTGTGACACCAACCCGGCCCATTAAGGTAGTTTATATGCCTTAGGTAAATGACCAAAATACCCTTTTCATGCATAATTGGTAATTAAGCATATGTAACTTAACTTTTGTCACTTAAACTAATTATGCAACATATTTAGGCATATAATACTTGTGATAGGACTAGTTAGGCGTCTCGAACACGCATTTGCACGCACGACGCGTTAAAGTAGCGTAAGCTACCTTAATAGGTCGTAACGGGTCGAAAGCACTTAGGTTAGGTTCCGTTTTAGAATGTAGGCTTTGTTAAACCATATCACATGAGTTCCAATACTCATTTGGTTTACGAGACCTCATTCTATCCGATCTTCCGATTTAGGTGTCGATTATTTGACTAGCGATCCGATTACTAGGTACTGCTTGATTTCCTTGGTTTGTTCGAGCGTTGTTAGTTCTTTAGATCAAGGATACCTTTCAAATCAATGTGAGTACATAGTTCCCCTATTTTACTGTTTTCAATTGTTTTGGGGTGATTCATATGTGTTAAATGTTTTCGAGGTTTTAACGATGGTTTCAAAAACGATTGATATGGTTTATATAAAACTAATAACGATTTCGATAATGTGAACAAACTTGTTGGACATATTCACATAACGAATGACATTCATTAACATTGATCAAGCCGACCAGTATTAGGTTATGGTACCATAGGATCTGACAAATCCCGTTATCAGACTGCACCCATGGTTATGTGTGGGGGCTATGTGGGTAACGACTGAATCTGTGATTGTTAACTTACCCTTTGGTGGTTTGTTAATGCGAGAGTAGCGATGGACGAGTTGCGAAGGTTTGGATGTTATTAGCGAGGCGACCAAAAGTAGTTTTCACAATTAAAATAAGAGCGATTTTGGAACAATTAAGCGATTTTGGAACAATTAAGCGATTTTGGAAAAATTAAGCGATTTGGGAACAATTAAACGATTTTGGAACGATTTAAACGAGTTAAACGAATTGAACAAATGCTTGGTTTTTGGTTAGTGTTTAGATAACGGGACGGGTGTAATGTGATGAAGCATGGTAGATACGCCGCTGGTACTTCTTATATATAAGTGTTTTTATCATATTACATACCGTGGCGTTATTTAGTTCACTTGGGTAAACGAGGTTAAAACGATGTCACATAACGATGTTTTCTAGAAGATATAAACCTTACGCGTTTTATTAACGAGATGATTTACAATTCGATTTAATTAAACAAATATTTTGGGTTAAGAATCATGGCTACAAGATTTTAAAAACTATAACCCACTTGATTTGAGTTGGTTAATTAAGTTGCAATACTATATACTTTTCAAAACAAGGTTTTTAATAAGGTATTGCAACATGTAAACTAGCCATGAATCCGACACTCTCATAAAACCTATGTGCTCGCCAGCATTTCTTTGCTGACTTTGTTTTTACATATGTTTCAGGTGTTGTTGAATGATGTCGATTGCTAGGATGCATGCTCACTTAGGACTGGACGAGGCCTTAGTGACTTAAAAACGATGATAGACTATGTTTGACTTGTTTGTTTTAACATGAAGACAATGTAAATGTTTAATAATTCAATAAAACAAAACTTTTTGAATCCATGGTTGTGAAACAATAATTTTGTTACTCCACTCCCCGACGTTTCCGCCACGTTTTCGTTGTTTTAACGCGGTCGGGGTGTGACAACAGGGTTCCAAGCGAAAGCCTTGGTGAACAGGACACTGTATGAAGCATTGAAGGGAGAAAGTCAAATCTGGAACACCTAAAGGTTTTTGGTTGTACTTCATACGATAAGGTATTAATACTTCACTTTGATGTCAAGTTTGCATTCTTACACGGAGATCTCAAGGAGGAGGTCTGTGTTTCATAACCAGAAGTTTTTGTAAAGTCGGGAGATAAAGGAAAAGTTTACAAACTATCAAAAGCTCTTGTCTGGATTAAGACAAGCCCCATGTGCTTGGAACATGAAGTCAAATCAAATCCTAAAGTCACTTAACTTCAAGAAGTGCACTTTAGATCAAGCAATCTATATAAGGACAAGTAAGACTTCTACGCTGATGCTCGGAGTCTATGTTGATGATTTGATAGTCACTAGAACTTAAAGGAAGGAAATAGATATTAACAAAGATTGAAGAAGGAGATCTAGTGGACGCAACACATTACAGAAGTCTGATTGGTTCTCTCATGTACTTATTGCATGCAAGGCCAGATCTATGTTTCTTAGTCAGTGTGCTTAGTAGATTTATGAAAGAACCAAAGGAGCATCACTTGAAAGTAGTGAACCAAGTACTACGTTACATCAAAGGAACTAAGGAGCATGGAGTCATCTATAAGAAACCAAGAGGAAGTAAGAATACTTGTTATAGTAATAGCAGTTATGATGTTAAGACAGACCAAGGAAAAGGTACAACAGGTCTAGTATTTTACTTCGCATAATCATTTGTAACCTGGTGCACACAAAAGCAACAAACATTGGCACTTTCATCATGTGAATTAGAACACATGGCAGCCACTGTGATAGTATGCCAGGCACTATGGCCTAAAAGGCTATGAAGCGAAGTTACAGGCTTGATAGAAGAGAAGATAACATTAAGGGTGGATAATTTTTTTGCAATAGCACTCATGAAGAATCCAGTCTGTCATGGAAGGAGCAAGCACAAAGACACACGCTATAATTTCATAAGAGATTGCATGGAGAATGAACACATCAATGTGGAACACATAAGTGGAGAATTGTAACGGACATACATATTAACAAAGGCACTAGCAAGATTCAAGTTTCTACAATTCGAGAACTTCTCGGAGTTCAAGATCTACAACAACTCAAGGATGTTCGTGATTAGGGTGAATGAAGTTCTAATCACTCACATCCTAAGTACAATGGTTTATTACGTAAATAATAGATAGATTAGTTTGTTGTGAAATAGATTAAGTTATCAAGTGCAAGGACCGAAAGTGACAAAATTGAAGATTATCACCTACAACTTAATGGATCGACACATCCATTAGAACGCAACTCTGCATAATCGGCGGCAATATCACTGGAAGCGAGAGACATGTCGATTCAAGCAAGGGACACAACTTTTCACTCGTAACTTTTAGTTTCTTATAAATAAGGCATTAGATTTCAAATGTAAACATTCACTGAGATTCATTCATGTACAAACACTCAGTTTATATATTCAAGTTATTCATGTTCTAGAGATCAAAGATCAATTCTAGGAAACAAATATTACAAGCAACAAATGCAATTTCATTCCATGACTAAAAAGTGTGTAAATAGAATATAATTACAACCAATACAGTTAAGCAAAATCTATTCTAATTGATAGTCTCTTATATGAGTGAACTATAATAAACCTTTTCTCTGACAAAATGAAAATCTAGTGTTATATTTGCTATTCTAGAATGAAATACCAGGTTAGCTAAATAATGTGTAGCACTCAAATTATTAGCAATAACGTTATAATGGTAAATCCAATGGTAGATTTTGCTTTGGTTAACGATCTAGCAAGCGTAGGTTGATGTTTAGAACTCCATGATATAGGGTTAGAAGTAAAATACACATTGTATCCCGTAGTACTTCTCTATGTTTCTTTTTCACCTGTCCAGTTTGCATATGTGAGTGTATGTAAAGGTAATGGGGAATAGTGATGTATTAAAGGACCATGAGGAAGTGAACCATGCAAATAGCGTAATACTCGTTTAAAAGACCTATGGTATGTTTAAGGAACATGCATAAATTGAGATAGTTTTTGACATCAAAAGCAACATCAGATCTTGTAAAAAATTAGTAATAAAAATCACAAAATAGATAAATACTACATTGCTCCAACTATGGCTCTATAATATGTAGATGACGAAAGTGATGTACCCGTTAGATGATGTTAGTATATATGAACTAGTAATTAGTGTTGACACTTATTTGCAATCAATCATTTTGACTTTGGAAAGGAAGTTTACGATGTAATTGGATTGGGAAAGAAGAAGACCACTTGGATGAGGAAATACTTCAACTATAAGGAATTAAAAAGGGAACCAAGATCTTTAAGGGATAACTTGTTTGAGAGAGCAGTGAATATGTTCGTAATGTGAAATCACATGGACCAGTTACAATGATGTCATTTATATTGACAAGCAAGAAAATTGGATATGAAGTAAAAGCGTTTATGAATAATGATGGATCAGAAATTTGTAATTTTGATAGATATGTTTTTAGCTTGGTGTACCAGGCTCTAAAAGCTTGGCGAAGACCGCTATGATAGTTTTGTTTAGTTTACATAGAATCCAATTAGTTGAGGCATATATGTTGATGATTTGATAGTCACTAGAACTCAAAGGAAGGAGATAGATATTAACAAAGACTGAAGAAGGAGATCTAATGGATGCAACACATTACTGAAGTCTAATTGGTTCTCTCGGGTACTTATTGCATACAAGGCCAGATATATCACTACGTCAAAAAGGCCTACAGCCACACGAAACAAGTATGGCCATACGTCTTTCGCCATAACTTTTTTTCCAGCTCAAGTGTGACCAAAGGTCGAGTCATCATAGGTATCATACGGTCGCATTCACGTTAACTGGCCGTAGCAACATAAAAGTGTGGTTAAATGGTACCACTAGTTTTTTGCTGGAATCGGGCATTTTGTACATTAAGTGTGGCGAAGGGGTAGCAACGACCAAATTAATTTATCGTAAGTGTAGTCGTTTCTATTATATAGTCACTTAAAAGTTTGTTTTAGCCACATCAATTAAAACAAAACGTGGCAAAAAAACATTGTTAGAATCAAGCATTCCATCCTTTAAGTGTGACTAAAGGGTAGCAACGGCCACATGAATTCACCGTAAGTGTGGCCGTTTTATTATTTAGTCACATGAGTTTACTGTAAGTATGGCTAAAAATAATTTCTAGACACACAAAACAATTTTCTAATTTTAAATGTGACTATTGTCTAACATTTATTTACACATATTTTTTTCGAATGACATTTTCTAATATTCTGTCACACAAAAATAAAAAAACAAATTGACATAGTGTGGCTAAAGATTATGTAAAGTCACATGAGTTTTGTAAGTTTAAGTGTAGCTATTGTTTAACCTTTGATCACACATATTTTTTTTCACATGACATTTGCTATCATTCCGTCACAAAAAAATAAAAATAGAGGTTGGTATGGCTAATGATTATGTAAAGTCACTTAAAGTTTTATAATTTTAACTGTGACTATTGTCTAACATTTAGTCGCATATAATTTATTTTTCTCATGGCGTTTGCGATCATTTCATCACACACAAAAAACAAAGTAACAATAATGTGACTAATTGTTATGTAAAGCCACATGAAACTTTATTATTTAAAGTATGACATTTATCTAATCATTAGTCATACATATTCATATTGCCCATGACGTTAGCTAAGGCCACCCGGGGTGGCTTAAGTTTTGTCTGTGATATTTGAAGTTCACGCATGAAACAAACAAACCACCGCCACCCCTCAAAGTTAAGGTGTGAAACCATTATTCTGTGATAAAATTGACGCGTGATGGAAGGAAGGATGTAAGGGGTTGTGAGAGTTTATTGTTAGGTGTTGTGAGTGATGGACATTTCCACTAAAAAAGGTTGTAAGTGATGGAATAATGGTTGATGATATGGCGGAAATTGATTGGATGTTGTGAGTGATAAATGGGTGGTGAGTGATAACCACCCCTACCCCCCTAATAGTCTGTCACACCAAAATAAACAAGGTGACGATGGTGTAACTAATGGTTATGTAAAGCCACGTGATTTTTGTTATTTTAAGTGTGGCTATTGCCTAAACTTTGGTCACACATAATATTTTACCCATGATGTTTGCTAACATTCCGTTACGCAAAAAATAAAGTGATGATGATGTAGCTATTTTTTACGTAAAGCCATATAAACAGTGGCGGATCCAGGATTTTTGTCCAGCGGGTTCACTTTTTTAAATGCTTCAATTTCATATGTCCGAACATAAAAAATTCGGGTTGGTTCGATGGTTCGGGTCGGATAAGATTCATCACATAATAAAAATATGAAATAATAATAAAAAAACATCGTCATAATAAATTTAAAAGTACGTAATATAAATAACAACATTTGAAAACGTTGCATTACATTTCTCGACTGAAACTTGTTGTCAGAATTGGAAACGTTGTATTACCTTCTTGAGCTTCGGTACTTGATGTCTACCCTTATGAAGCTTAGGATTACACACACATATTACCGAGATTTCTAACCAAATCAGCCCGCATATAAGATATAACATCTCTTAAACAACCTTCTTGACGACGGTGCCTAAGCTCTTGAAGCTCTTCGTCATAAAGATTAAACTCATTCATCCTCGGCAACTTGATCGCAACCCTCATCATATTCCTCCAAAACTTCCTCTTGTAAGCCATCTCAGCTCTCATTTTCACATTCGTGCACCGTTTAAGCAAAAAGACCATTACCATCACCAACACTAGTATCCCTTGCGGGTTGCGCGGATGCAACACGAGATCACCGGCACAAGCGTACGCAACACATAACTCCTAATCCTATCCTACTACAATAATAAACCAAAAAATAACTAATATGATGCCTCAAGTGTGACATTGACTTCAAGAACAAAAAATTAAAAGATATAGTCCTGCCAAGAACCGTTGGAGGTTAGATCGAAAACGCATCAACAGTTGCCTCACTACTTAAATCCATTTTCTAAGCCAAAGATTCTAACTTTCTAACCCTGATATCTATTCAATCAACACCCAATTCACCAAAACTTCTATCACTAATAAAAATCAAATCTTTGGGAAGAAGGTTGGAGGACTCAGGAGGACGGTGGAAGGGTGAAAAAGCAAAAAAAGCAAAAAAAGCAAAACAAAACCATTGGCACAGGAATTGAACTCGAGACTTCAACCTTAGAAAAGGCACGGGCTACCAGTAGATCACTAAACACGTTTGTTTACGGGTTCCCTTTAAAAATATTAAAGGGTTCCTTCTGTATTTTCTATATCTCTTAGCACTATAAATTATAAACCGAGGGGGTTCCCGGGAACCCCTTAGCTAGCCGTAGATCCGCACCTGCATATGAAATTTTAAGCTTTTAAGTGTGGCTGTTATCTAACATTCGGTCACACATAGTTTTGTCTATGGCATTTGCTATCATTACGTCACTACTAATTAGTGTTGACACTTGTTTGCAATCAATCATTTTGACTCTTGAAAGGATGTATACGATGTAATTGGATTGGGAAAGAAGAAGACCACTTGGATGAGGAAATACTTCAACTCTAAGGAATTAAAAAGGGAACCAAGATCTTTAAGGAATAACTTGTTTGAGAGAGTGGTGAATATGTTCGTAATGTGAAATCACATGGACCAGTTACAATGATGTCATTTATATCAACAAGCAAGAAAATTGGATATGAAGTAAAACTGTTCATGAATAATGATGGATCATAAATTTGTAATTTTCAGAGATATGTTTTTAGCTCGGTGTACCAAACTCTAGAAGCTTGGCGAAGACCATTATGATAGTTTTGTTTAGTTTACATATAATCCAATTAGCTTAGTCGTATAAACATCGTTTTGAAGATTACCTTGAAAAAAATGCATTGTTGATGCCCAATGGCAAAGTGACCAATTATGAGATATAGTAAGAGATATAGCAAGTTTCAACATTATAGACTCCAGGTCAATCCTTAAAACCTTTGGCTATTAGTCCTGCCTTTAAGCACTCAATACTGCCATCTAGCTCGTTTTTTAATCGATATACCCATTTGCTACCAACAACATTCTTAGCGGAAGTTGGTGGAACAAATGTCCATGCGGAATTTGTTGGGAGCCTCAAACTCTTCATCCATAGCTTTTTGCCAGAGTGGATGCTTAAGACTTGTTTGGCGGTTAATAGTGCGGTACTCGAAGTGGTTACGTAGGGTGGTAAAGGGATGAGTTTAGATGGGTTTAGGTAATCTCAACCACAAACCCTATTAGATAAGCTTATCCCAAACCTGTTGGGTTTTTATCGGGTAATTACGCGTCAGGTATAGGGGTATAGGGTCTACCGACGAGGTTCGGATAACCCTGATAATTTTAGAAAAAAATACCCCATTGGTATACCTAACCCAAAACTCACAGGACATTTATCGAGTAACTACTAATCATTTACATTTGCATTATCACTATAAAAATATATCAAATAATATATAAATAATATACCTATATATATATATAGGGGGCCGCTAGAATGAGAACCACCACGAGTTATGAGAACCGCGAGAACCGCGACCCGCGGGTGGCCGTTGACCACGAAATTTTTTTTACGACTAGATGTGTATATTTTAACACCATACGTAAAGTTTGGGTTCAAACGGCGCGCCCGAGGGGGTAGTTTTTTACGCCCAAAGTTTGGGTTTTTTTATTTTTTTTAATTTTTCTTTTTTTTTAACCAAACTTTGGGCGTAAAAAACTACCCCCTCGGGCGCGCCGTTTGAACCCAAACTTTACGTATGGTGTTAAAATATACACATCTAGTCGTAAAAAAAAATTCGTGGTCAACGGCCACCCGCGGGTCGCGGTTCTCATAACTCGTGATGGTTCTCATTCTAGCGGCTCCCTATATATATATATATATATATATATAGGGGACCGCTAAAATTAAAACCACCTCCAGTTGTATTGTAAGAACTGAGAGAACCACTTTCTAGCCTTTAGATCAAGAAGATGGATAGATGAGATTTAAAGTAACTAAAATTAATATTAAATATATTTTTTCTTATTATGTCTTTAATAGTTTAATTCAAAATGGTAGTATAGTAAAATTACTGTATTTTGTCTTTTTGTCTTTATTATTATTTTATTACTTTTTTATTTTATTATATTACTTTTTATTTTTTTTAAAGAATTTTTTTATGAAAAGCATTTTTAAATTCAAATTTTTTGAGCAAGACAAAAACTTTTACGCGCTGGTTTTTGCACACCGGGTTTTTTAACGCCCCGTTTTTTTAACGAGCCGTTTTTTAAGGCGCCGTTTTTCTCAATCGGCGTTTTTTTAACGCGCCGTTTTTTACACGTTTTTTAACGCGCCGATTTTTTCACATTTTTTAACGCGCCGTTTATTACACGTTTTTTACGCGCCGTTTTTTCAACGTTTTTTAAAGCGCCGTTTTTATACATGTTTTTTACGCGCCGTTTTTTCAAGCGTCGTTTTTTTTAACGCGCCGTTTTTTCAAGCGTCGTTTTTTTTAACGCGCCGTTTTTTCCACGTTTTTTAACGCGCCGATTTTTTCACGTTTTACGTAGCACTTTTTACGTTTTACGTAAACTTTTTGCGTTTTTACGTTTTACGTAAAACATTTTACGTTTTACGTTTTACGTAAAACTTTTTACGTTTTACGTAACACTTTTTACGTTTTACGTTTTACGTAAAACTTTTTACGTGTTGCGTAAACCTTTTAACGTTTTACGTAAAACTTTTTACATTTTACGTTTAACGTTTTTACGTTTTACGTTAAAAAGTTTACATTTTACGTTAAAAAGTTTACATTTTACGTTTTTACATTTTACGTTTAACGTTTTTACGTTTTACGTTTTACGTTTTTACGGAAAACGGACAGAGTTTCCTCTGTTTTTGGAATAAGCCGACAACTCAAGTTCTCGTTGTCTTTTCAAAACTCAACAATTTTCAACAATATAAACACAATATATAAAATTTGGATCAAAATGCCAAACGTAACAAGTCACTTAAGTATCGGTTCGAGCTCGGTGCGCGTTAACTAAATAAAACTCAACAAATTTTACCGAATCTTCGTGTCGTTTTGTCGAACCGCGTTGACTGACTTTGACTTCCGTTTTGACCCGGAGTTGACCACAGTTGACCAGAACTCGAACTTGTTGAACTGAGTGTTGACTGCGTCGACTCGAACAGAACCTGAGTTGACCGAGTCCGCTGTACCAGAAATAACCAAACTGAACATGAAAATCGACCCGAACCGACCGTGCCGCGAACTTGAATTTGAATTTAAAGGAGTGAACCGAGCCAAAAACAGATTCCCGCCGCCCAAACCGAGAATCCCACCAGCCCTTGAGTAACCGAACCGAACCGAACAACCTGACCTTGAGTCACCTCGAACCAAACCAAACCCAAAATCTGAAACCGAAACTAGAACGAAACGATCCAAATCTTGAACCACTCATAACCACCACTGTCGGTAACTCCGAACTACCACTATCACCTGGAAAACAAGGAGAAAGGTGAGGGGAATATGTTTTCCGATCAGAAATCAAAGAAGATTAGTTACTTACCGAATGAATTACGGCGACCGGAGCTCGGAGACATCACCGCCGTCGCTGACTCTGGCGACCACTTGCCGCAGTTGAACCATCATCATCCTCGTAACTCTCATCGTCATCAGAAGCAATCGCCGTCACCACCGCCGTGGCGGCGGCGCCGTGGCCGGAATTCGCCAATGGTCTCTCTCTCTCTCTCTCTCATCTCTGCCTCTCGGGCCTCTGTCTTTCCTCTTTCTCCCCGTCTCTCTGATCTATTCCGTCGTAGCACCACCACCAGACGGTGGTGGTGGTGGTCGGTGGTTCTTCAGCATGTAACAGGGGTTGGGGGGACGGTGGTTGCGATGTGGTGGTGGGTGTGAGGTTGGACTTGGGGCTGGATGTCATCGAGAGATAGAGGGAGCAGGATGATGTTTGTTTGTGTTTTGAAGATGAAGACTAAAATGAGAGAGGAGAGATGAGAGATTAGAGAAATTTTCAACTTTAAAAGAGGAGAGAGGAGAGATTAGACATTTAAAGGAAATGACCAAACTACCCTTTTTTGTGATTGGTTGAGAGTGGTTCTCGCGGTTCTTACAACTGGAGGTGGTTCTCATTTTAGCGGTCCCCTATATATATATACATATATATATATATATGGGGGCCGCTAAAATGAAAAACACCTCCAGTTGTAAGAACCGTGAGAACTTTTTGATCCGGTGTGAGTTGGACCAAATTTTTTTTTCATAAACGTAGATGCTTGTATTATAAACACATTTGTAAAAAAAATTCAAAAAAAAATGTCGCGTGTGTAGTTTTGAACACCACAAGTTTGTGTTTACGGGTACCGTAAATTTTAAATAAAATTTACGGGTCCCGTAAACGCACACTTTGGGTGCTCAAAACTACACACCCGACATTTTTTTTTTAATTTTTTTCTACAAATGTGTTTATAATACATGCATCTACGTTTATGAAAAAAAAATTGGTCCATCTCGCCCCGTACGGTGTAGTTCTCACGGTTCTTACAACTGGAGGTGGTTCTCATTTTAGCAGTCCCATATATATATATATATATATATATATAAGAAAAATAGTCAAACCCATAGATGAAGTAAAAGAAACTTACAATAGGGTATATCATACATATTAAAAAAATAAAAGAAATTATATCATTTATATTGGGTCTACAATTGAGTAAGTGAGTACACATTATTTCATAATCAGGTGAGTAAACAGGTTTATCACCGAATCTCAAACCTGCAAAAAAAAAAGGAAAAAAAAGAAACTATTTCATACATGCTCTCATACCCAATTACCCGTCCAGATGTGTCATGTTTCGAGTTTACCCATCAAGTTCGATTTTCATCCCTAGGTGGAAAAATTGTTTAAAAAAGTCATTATTCTGATACTTGGTATTTCGTTTAGGCTTCTATGCGGTTTTGGTTAAATGATGGTGGGATGAGTGTCATCATGTGATACAATAGTGGATGAAGAGATTTCATTATTGTTAGGGCCGGCTCAACCTCTGTGGGGGCCCAAAGCAATAACTAAAATAGAGACCCTTTCGAGAAAACAAAAATAAGTTTATTAGCAACCCAGTAACAATTACAATATAAAGAGAGATTGTAGGTGAATTAGACAAATAAAACTTAATGATACTTCGGTGCCTTTCGTTTATGTGATGCTTGAATTACCATGATTTGGTCTTTCTCACTGAATTTCCATATGTATACTTACAAGAGCTTTTAAGTATTGTGGCCCTTAGGGAGGTGAGGCCCAAAGCAATGGCTTGGTTTGAATTACCCTCAAGCCGGCCTTCATTGTTGCTTGAAAGATTGCTTGACAGATGAGGAGTTATATAGTTAGGGTAAAGATCAAATATAAAAGATTGTGTATTTACTCTAAAAGAGTAATTATATGTGCAAGTACATTAGAGTTATTCACTTCTTACATTTAATATGTTAAGCTCATTTACACAATAATCTTATCGTATAACATCTGCAACAAACAAAAATAATATCCACCAAGACCCTTTATTATTTTCAAACTACACTGTATTTTTGATTAAAAAAACCTCAACCTTTATCATTATAAAACTGGATGTGGTTTTATAAAAACTAACCTACCCATGAGAAAAAATAAATTAGTACAGTTTATATATAATCCATTCCCAACTCCATCCGAATCCTCGACCCTTTTTCTGTAAATATACACCCACATTTGAATGATTCAAACATTTTATGAATAAATAACCCATACATTAACAACGATGCATGAATATAAAAAATATATATAATTCACGTCCAAATCCACTCAAAATCCTCGTAAAATCTTAATCTTGATGTATATATTTAAAATAATCTATAAAATCCTAACCTCCAACCACTAAATCCTAAAGGATCTGCCCAAGATCTCTCCAATAACGATGCCAAAGATCTCACCGAATATCTCATGCAACAATTGAAAAACACCCTCATTCTCATATCTGAAAGCTGGTAATCAGAGATTTTATTTATTGAGGTTTTTTTCTTATTTTTACAAGGAGACAATAACAACCCATATACAGAGAACCTAGGACCCTATGCAAGGAAACATATTAAATTGATTGATAGAGAGGGAATTATGGCCACCCTGTCTATCCCAAGATTATAGAGGTCAAGGTTTGACTGCAGCAATTGCTCCATGATTTGAGTTCTTTTAAATTAGGCTGAATATTCTTACACTCCCCCTCAAGTTGTATAGTGGGATCTCCAATACCCAACTTGGATAAAACTGATTCAAATGATTTCGTCCGAACCGCCTTTGTGAGAATGTCTGCAAGCTGATCTTCAGACTTCACAAACGGAATTTCAATGGTACCATCCTCAATCTTTTCCTTTATGAAGTGACGATCTATTTCAACGTGTTTGGTTCTGTCATGTTCCACCGGGTTCTCTGAGATTTTGATAGCAGCCTTATTATCACATTTTAACTGAACTGGACGCTTGAAGGGAGCTCCGATTTCTTTCATTATTTTCCTCAACCAAAGAATTTCAGTAATCCCTTTAGCTATGCCCCTGAATTCGGATTCTACACTTGATAAGGAAACAACTTTCTGCTTCTTGCTCCTCCACGTTACCAGATTTCCTCCGAGGAGAGTAAAGTACCCGGCAGTAGATCGTCTATCATTGGGATTCCCTCCCCAATCAGCATCTGTGAAAACTTCGGCGTCAAGGTGACTATTTCTCTTAAACACGATACCTTTCCCAACAGTGCCTTTTAGGTATCTAATGATCCTCATAACCGCTTCCATATGATCTTCTTGAGGGTTGTGCATAAATTGACTAACAACTCCTACAGCATATGCGATGTCGGGTCGAGTGTGAGCCAGGTAAATCAGCTTCCCTACTAGCCTTTGGTATCTTTCTTTATTCGCTAATTTGGCTCCTTCTATTATTTTGAGTTTATGGTTTACCATCATAGGAGTATCACTGGGCTTGCAGTCAACCATGCCCACTTCGGCAAGCAAATCCAATATATATTTTCTTTGAGAGATAAAGATCCCTTTCCTTTGACCTAAGAACTTCAATCCCTAGGAAATATTTTAATCCCCCAAGGTCTTTCATTTCAAATTCGGTGAAGAGATTTCTCCGAAGAGAGTTGATCTCCTCTTGGTCACTTCCTATTACGATCATATCATCGACATATATTATGAGACATGTAATCAACTTTCCTCTTTTTTTGTAAAACAAGGTGTGGTCGGCATTACTTTGTTTGTACCCATATTTTCTCATGGCCATAGTAAACCTTCCAAACCATGCGCGCGGAGATTGTTTGAGTCCATACAATGCCTTTTTTAGCCTACACACCTCGTTTTCCTTACACTCATCTGAGAACCCTGGGGGGGCTTCCATATACACCTCTTCCATCAAGTCTCCATGCAAAAACGCATTTTTTGCTATATTGGAAACTCTCCCCTTGTTAGTTGCAACCGGGTATTTTGTGGTGCGAGAGATTCGTTCTGGTGAAAACCGGTTGGGAGGAATTCCCCTATTTCTTCTCGGGGGAAAAACACTCTGCTGCTCCTCTTGCTCCTCAAGATGATTTTCTGGATTATTATGATCAGAACTATCATTTTGTAAATTACCATGATGTTCTAAATTGTTTGCCTCATTGTTTGTCTCTTCATCAATTGGTGCAGTTCCGGAGACTTTGGCCGGATGGACATCGTTTTCAGGAGATTCATTGGTGTGGTCATCTGGTTCATCCTCTCCCATGTTGAACGAAGCAGGTTTGGCGGCTCCATCTACCGGTTCTGTTGTGAAATCCGCAGACAAACTATGATATAGTAGCCAATCGAGTGACTCACCTGGTTTCTCCCCCTGAGTGCTGTATTGGTGGTCAAAAAAATAGGCTGACTCAACAAAGTCAAGGTCCATGGTGACATGAACCCGACGAGTAACAGGGTTGTAGCAACGATAGCCCTTTTGATGGACCCCGTACCTAATAAAGACACATTTCTCAGCACACGCATTCAATTTACTTCGATCCATTTTTGGTGTGTGAATGAACACGATACAGCCAAAGACCTTAGGAGGTAAGGTCATAATGGATGGAATTATAACTTGGGTAGCTAGAATATCTAGAGGTGTTTTATGCCCTAGGATTTGAGTTGGGAGGCGGTTAACAAGGTAGGCCGATGTGGCCAGGGCCTCAGGCCAGTAAGACAACGGAACATGAGACTCAATCATAAGGGCACGAGTTTTTTCAAGAACTGTATGATTTTTTCGTTCCGACGTTCCGTTTTGTTGAGGAGTGTTCGAACACGTAGTTTGATGGATAAGACCATGTTCTTGAAAGAAATTTTTCATTGTTTTGTTCACAAACTTCGTTCCATTATCAGAGCAGACGATCTGAATTGTTTTCCCAAACTGAGTTTGAACCATTTTGTAAAACTGAACAAAAATTTCAGGAACTTCGGATTTATGTTTCTTGAAGTAGACCCAATTCATTTGTGAAAAATCATCCACAAATATCACAAAGTATCTGATCCGACTGTTGGTACTATTTGGAGCCGGACCCCAGACATCGGAATGAATTAATGAAAAAACAGAGTCAACTCTAGTATCATTTTTTTTGGAACGAGGCCCTGTGACTTTTTGCCATAATGCAAGTTTCACAAATTTCTTGAACGGAGTTATTTGGAACAAGACTAGGAAACAAAAATTTAAGATACTTAAACAAGGGATGACCCAGACGTCGATGCCATAACCATAGTTGTCTTTCGGTTGTCCCGTGAGCAAGCATGGCATGTCCCTTGTGAACCACTTCATCAACATAGTAAAGACCTCCCCGTTCAGTACCACGCCCAACGATCTCCTTCGTACGAATGTCCTGTAGATCACAGAAAGTTGGATACATAAGTACCACACAGTTGAGTTGTTTTGTGACTTGGCTAATAGATAATAGTTTTGAGGAAAGAGAAGGAATATATAAGCAATTATTAATTTTCATTTTTTCTGAGAAAGTGATGGATCCTCCCCCTTTGACTTGAATTTTTTCTCCACTAGCGGTTTCAATGTGGTATTTTGACGGTGGCACCCAGTTACAAAAATCTTTGTAATCGTATGACATAGTATCCGTAGCTCCACAGTCCTAGATCCAGTTATTTGGTTTCCTAGAGTGGGATATGGGCTGATCACATAAAACTTTAGAAGAGAGCCCGGTACCTATCGGGCCATCACTTGTTGCAGCCATTCCTCCAAAACCGCCGCCGCTTCCCTGTGGTTCTTTTCCGGTGGACTCTCCTCCCCCTGTTACCGAGGCACCTTTTCCATCAGCACTTGAGCGTTGGCTGTTCTTTGGCTTCTGACCGCCTTCCCACCATTCTGGATACCCGGCTATCCTGAAGCATTGTTCCTTAGTATGCCTTTTCATCTGGCAATGGGTGCAAAATAGATTAGATTTGTCTTCTTTTTCTTTAGGTCGAAACCTTGTTCTTTGTTGTGTGTCCTTGGCTGCCAAACCCAACCTGATTTCGGTTGAATCGTTATCAGAGGGTCCGGATTTTAGGATAGTCATTCTGGCAACCTCTCTTCTGATGGTGGCATATACAGATTCAACAGTTGGGAGAGGTTCTTTCTTCAGAATATCTATTTTTATTGGCTCTAGTTTGTCATCAACCGCCATGAGTAACTGGTAAAATCTTTGTTCTTGGCTTTTCTTATTGTAAATCTGAATGCCTTGTAGTTTACTCCACAAATCTTCCAGAGGTAAAATCTTCCTGGTCCTTCATTGGATTCGGTTATCTTCTATCAATCGGCATCCAAATGCCTTGTAGTTTACTCCACAAATCTTCCAGAGTATCGGGCCCTTGTTTTAGGGAGTTCGCCCGTTTATGGAGGTCGAACTCCTGCAGTGAATCGGTTCTGGATCCGTATGTGGTGGCTAGACCATCCCACAGGGCTTTTGCAGTAGGATATTGTGAGGCGTTATTCACCAGGTTGGATTCAAGATTTTGGATAATCCAGGTGAAGACACACTGGTCATCTTGTTCCCAACGTGAATAACCTGCATCGGTTTTTAAAGGATGTGATGGATCCCCTGTAATGTGAGAACTTCTCCCCCTACCTCCAATTGCTTTCTTCATCAGTGTCACCCATATGGCATAGTTATCTCCACCAAGTTTAGTTCCTAAAGAAAGGTTTTCAGAGTTGACCATAGTTGGATGTGCTCCGAGACCATTCCTTAGGAGTGCAGCAATCTTCAATGTCAGTTCATCAGGAATTTGATTATTTTGGGTTTCAGCATCCGTCATCTTGTTGAAGATGGATCGGAATTTCCAGGATCAAACCCACTCTGATACAGTGTGAAGCTGGTAATCAGAGATTTTATTTATTGAGGTTTTTTCTTATTTTTACAAGGAGACAATAACAACCCATATATAGAGAACCTAGGACCCTATACAAGGAAACATATTAAACTGATTGATAGAGAGGGAATTATGGCCACCCTGTCTATCCCAAGATTATAGAGGTCGAGGTTTGACTGCAGCAATTGCTCCATGATTTGAGCGCTTCTAAATTAGGCCGAATATTCTAACATCATATGATATGTGCTGCACTTTCTAGTCATCATTTACAATTCACCCACTTTCTACTTCCGTTAAGAACCGCTCGAATATTGCTGTTAATTTTTGAAGTTTTCCTGCGTTTCTTGTTGAAATTGTTCAAGAGATAATTTGTTAAGTTTTCCTGCGTTTCTTGTTGTAATTGTTCAAGAGGTATTTTGTGAATGTCCATTCGGTTATGAGAAAGTGTTGGTAAATTATGGATGGTGGTTAGAAAGTGCAGCACGTATCATTCCCCCAAGCCTCGAACAATCCTTACCCTCAAGAATGTAACCGGAGAATGCTAGGTAACAGACCACGGCGCCGCCACTCGGACCTGCCTATGGGATTTGGAGAGAAGCAACAACGAGGCGCCACTCTCCTTTTCCGGCTACCCATGTGATTGGTTTCATTTGTTCCTTTTTCATTGTTGAATTCACGCCTGCTTTAACAGATTTTGAATAGATGATGGTGCGGGTTTAGGCTCTGATACGGGTGCACGTCTTGTGCCTATTTCTGGTCTAGGCGGTGGTGCTCGCTGTGGGGTTGGTTTCGATGTAGACGGTATTGGTTTGGGGCGGGTGATGATGCTCATTTTTGGGCTAGTGTTGGTACAACAGATTGGGGTTGTCTTGGTGCGGGTGTAAGGACGTTAGTGGCTGTTGTCGTGTAGACATAACGGGTGTCAGTGCGAGTTGTGTTTGGATAATAGATCCCAACTCTTTATAGGTTTGGGTTTGATCGGCCATGGATGTGTATCAAATTAAGATTCTAAGAAAACAGAATGAACCAAAGATAATAAGGAGGAGAATGAAACTGTAAGTTTTCTATTAATTTGATGATTATCATTGATCACAAAAGGGGTATAAATACAAAGATACAATCGGAAAAATAGGAAACAATATCTCCTATAACTGGAGAGATATTTATAGAATATACAAAATAATGCACATAAATTATTGCTTAATTTATTCCGCTAATAGACCCCCGCAGTCGAAGCAGTAGCCGGCCGAATGCAAAGACTGGACTTGAAGCGGTTAAATAGAATATGCGGTAAGCCTTTAGTGAATATGTCTGCATACTGGTACTCTGTAGGAACATGTAGAACACAAACTGCACCAAGACGAACTTTTTCGCGCACAAAATGAATGTCAATTTCCACTTGCTTGGTGCGTTGGTGCTGAACCGGATTGTGAGACAAGTAAATGGTAGAAATGTTGTCACAGTAAATGATGGAGGCCTGTCTGACCGGTAAATGCAGTTCGAGGAGAAGATTACAAATCCAGGAGAGCTCAGCTGTGGTGTTGGCGACGCCGCGATATTCCGCTTCAGCACTAGAGAGTGAAATAGTAGATTGACGCTTGGAAGACCAAGAGATTAAGTTGTCCCCAAGAAACACGCAATAACCAGATGTTGATCGTCTCGTATCTGGACAACCCCCCAGTCAGCATCAGAGTACGCGGTCATTTGAACTGACTTGGAGGGGAGTAAATGTAACCCGTGATCAGCTGTGCCTTTAAGGTAGCGTAGAATACGTTTAAGGAATTTGAAGTGAGGCTCCCTTGGGGCATGCATAAACAAGCAGATCTGCTGAACTGCATACGAAATGTTCGGGCGGGTGAAAGTAAGGTATTGCAAAGCACCCGCAAGACTACGGTACAAGGTGCCATCAGGAAGGAGGTTGCCAGCTGAAGCACTAAGTTTTGAATTAATGTCAGTTGGTGTATGACAAGGTTTGCAGTTTTCCATCTTTGCCCTATTTAAGATGTCCTGTATATAAGAGCGCTGGGAAAGGAAGAAACCTCCATTCTGGTGTTGAACTTCAATACCCAAGAAGTGGTGTAATCTGCCAAGATTAGTCATGGAAAATTCTTGTGACATAGCCTTGATAAAATGGTGTAAGAGACGATCACTAGAGGCAGTGAGGATGATATCATCCACATATAACAAGAGGTAGGCCATGTTGTTGCCCTGTTTATAAATAAATAGTGAACTGTCGGATGTAGATGTGCGAAACCCACATCGGAGAATATAAGTGGCAAACCGATGGTACCACGCCCTGGGCGCCTGCTTGAGCCCATATAAAGACTTCTTCAGCCTACACATGCTTAGGGTTACGTGCATCAACAAACCCAGGTGGTTGAAACATATATACTGTCTCGTTTAGATCCCCATGCAAAAAAGCATTTTTGACATCCAACTGATGAATGGGCCAAGACCGAGAGACAGCCAGACTTAGAACGGTGCGGATGGTAGTAGGCTTGACAACAGGACTGAAAGTTTCGTCACAGTCTATACCAACCTGCTGTGACTTACCGTTAACCACGAGCCGAGCCTTGTAGCGTTCCAAGGTACCGTTAGCATGAAACTTATGGCGAAATAACCACATGCATCTAATAATGTGGGCGTCGGGAGGCCGAGGCACAAGATCCCACGTGTGATTTTCTATTAAAGTAGTGAATTCAGTTTTCATCGCATCGGACCAGTGTGGATCGGACTGGGCATCAATGTGGGACTTAGGTAAAGGTGATATGGTTTCAACATTTAAATTAAAGGGTGCCTTTGGTTTAGAGGTACCGTCACGAGACCTGGTAATCATGGGGTGTGATGAGTGGGTGGCTCCGGATGTGGCCGAAGTAGCCGGAGGTCTAGGTGTGAGTATGGTAGGTGGGGGTTGGGTCGTGTTTGTGGCTTGGGTGTTGGGCCGTGGTGGGCGTCTAGAGTATCTGAGGGTGGGTTGGGACCGGTTGGTAATGGTGGGTTGTTGGGCTGGAGAGGGGTGTGACATCGGGTGGGGAGTCGGGGCCGCAGGTGGTATAGGGTTGTTTGGTTCAGTAGAAAGGGGTGTAGCTAGTGGTATAGGGCTGGAGAGTGGTGCGGAAGTAGGTGGGTTTTGAGTTGAGGCCATAGGTTGGTCAAATAGAATGGGAGATGGGTCTGACTCCAAGAAAATATATGAGGTGGGTTGTGGTTTGAAGGTTTGGGAAAAGGGGAATGCAAGTTCATTGAAGGTAACGTGACGGGAAAGAATGATTTTACCAGTGGACATGTCAAGGCACAGGTACCCTCGGTGATCAACGGGGTACCCGAGGAAGACACAAGGTGAGGATCTGGAAGCAAGCTTGTGAGGGCGTGTATCGGATTGGTTAAGGTAACAAGCACAACCAAACACGCGAAGGTGTGCATAATCTGGATTTTTGAGGTAAAGGGCGGTGGTCGGGGTTCGAAAACCAATAGGTTTGCATGGGAGGATATTGTGGAGGTAAACAGAGGTGTGAAGAGCTTCCACCCAATAGTGAGGTGGTAAGGAGGCACGTGTGAGAAGGGATATCATGATTTCGTTTAGACGACGAATCATGCGTTCGGCTGTCCCATTTTGTTGGGATGTGTGTGGGCAGGAGAAACGAAATTGTAGCCCATGGTTATTAGCAAAGGTTTTGAATTGTGTGTTGTCAAACTCCCCACCCATATCGCACTGAAAAGTTTTAATTTGGTGATGAAACTGGGTGGAAATGAATTTATAAAATTGAGTGAATTTAGAATATGTCTCGGATTCAAATTTAATTGGGAATACCCACGTGAAGTGAGTAAAGTCGTCTATTATAATTAAATAATATTTGTAACCCTGTTTGCTAAGTATAGGAGAAGTCCACAGATCACAGTGAACAATATCAAAAGAACACACAGTGCAAGTAGTAGATAAATTACAAGGTAAACGCTTGTGTTTAGCAATCTGACAGGAATCACAAAAAATAGAACGACTTTGTTTATTACATGAAATAAACTTATTCGAATTTAAAAAATCTAGAACATGTAAACCAGGATGTCCTAGACGGTCGTGCCAAGAGCCTCGAGAACTGGTGGAAACAAAAGTGGTTGCATCAGGTGGTTGAACGCCGGTAAGTGGATAAAGATTACTGGTACTGTTGTGTCGACTCAAAATCGTCCCACTCGGATAATCCTTTACAGAAAAACCAAAAGGATCAAAATCAACCGATAGCCAATTATCACGGGTAAATTTTCTAACAGAAATTAGGTTCTTAATGATATTAGGGGTATGTAGGATGTGTTTAAGTTGGAGTGGTTTTGAGGTGGAGGGTAGGGTAGTATGTCCCGATCCAACAACTGGTAAATGGTGTCCATTTCCAACCAACACATTTTTAATAGAATTATCACAAGAGTGAGAAATCATACCTGAGTCCCGAGTGAGGTGATCAGAGGCACCAGTATCCATGAACCAACCATGGCTGTCGGATCCTACCGCCATGGTGTTGAAGGCTTCAGCTAGTTCAGTGGGTTCGAGTGGGTTGACATCAGTGATGTGAGCCTGTGAAGTGGACTGATCAGATGTGGGAGGTTGTTGCTGCTGCTGTGCGGGGTTCCAGGGGGAAACCCAACCAGGTTGAGTGGGGTACGGGCATGGTGGCGGTGGGGTGGGCCAGTATGAGTTTGGCCAGAAGGATGGCGGCATAGGAGGGTAGGAGGTAGGGTTCCAGGATGGACGCTGCTGGTTACGGTTACGGGTGCCAGACCCTGACCGGTTCTGGTTTAGGATTCTGGGCTGGTGGTTGTCACGGCGAGGCCCTCTCCGAGGCTGACCATTCCAGTTGGAATTGGAAGTGTCACGGCGAGGGTTAGGGTTATCACGGTTAGGGTGAGGGTTGTCACGGGTTGAGTGAGGGTTGTCACGGTGAGGATTTGGGTTCACAGCAGCATGTGCCTCTGGGTCAGCAGCAGGAGGTGGTCCGTCACGCGCGGCTTGACGTTCCATGTCTCCACGGAGCATTTCACAGGCTTCGTTCCATGACGGGAGTTCCCGGTTAATGATGGTAGCAATGGTGTCATATTCACGAGGCAAGCCACGAACAAGTTGTAAAACTAATGCTTGCTCGTTCACGGGGCTGTCAACATCGGCAAGTTGGGCTGCCAAATCCCGAAGGGCATGACAGTAGGCTTCCAAGGAAGGCATGGAACTGAGTTTTAGGTTGACGAACCGGGTTTGTAAGGCTACACAACGTGGTCCTTTGTTGTTGTGAAAAATTGCTTTGACCCGGTTCCAGGCTTGGAGTGCGGTTGAGGGTTCTTCAAGAACCTGAAGCAAGTATTCTTCAGACAACGTGCTGTAAATCCACTGTAGGACAATAGCATCAATATTCATCCATTGTGCGTAAGACGGGTCGTCTTTAGTCGGTGGTTCAGATGTGATGTGATCAAGGACCTCATACCCGCGTGCATGAAGGTTAAAAAGCTTCACCCACGCAGAATACGTGACCATAGTACCATCCAGAATGCGTACTTTCTTCTGGATGTCAGTGACCGTGTATACCGTGTGAAGAGTGACTGGTGGTTTGGCAGTGTTGGATGTATCAGTGTCTTTGTCAGTCATGGCTGCAGAAAGACAGAAAACACAAGGGTGGCCGGCGGCTGAAAGTGTAGGGTCGAAACCCGTACAGAAAAGAAAAAGGAGCGGCTGCGTTAGGGTTCAGAGCGGAGGCACTCTGATACCATGTAAGTTTTCTAATAATTTGATGATTATCATTGATCACAAAAGGGGTATAAATACAAAGATACAATCGAAAAAATAGGAAACAATATCTCCTATAACTGGAGAGATATTTACAGAATATACAAAATAATGTACATAAATTATTGGATGAAGAGAAGAGACCGATCCCAGTGTAAATGCTAATTTGGACTCGATGATGATAATGAAGATGACGGAAAAATAGCATCCACCCACACGGCGTCGATCTATGTCTCCAACATCCACAAACCCACTTCAACACACGAACAACAAAAAACCACACCAAAACCAAAACGCCATTTATTTGTGATAGTTCTTGTTGTTTCAAAAGAAGAAAGAGACTGATGACAGAAAAGATTTGGAAGATAAATTGATTCTATTTTTTTTTAATTTTCTTTTTCTATTGGTTGTTATGTAATTTTCAGCTAAGAACAAATACATTAATTCTCTAAAAAAATAAAACCCCAAACGGACAAATGCTTGTGAAACGCCATCATGCCATAAAATGCCCAAACTCCCTAACTATAATAAAATTACTTTGGACAAGTATTATTAAAAACTCAAAAAAAATGTAATAAACAATGTGCTAGAGAATAGAACAAAAGTGTAATATTTATCTAAACGCCATTGAAAATACAAAAAGCCATAATTACAGCCATAAAGATGGGATGTGTTACAGCCATAAATAGATGAAGCTGAAACAGTAACTACAAACAGTAAACTGAAGCGACGGAAACATTATTACTAACATTTATTATATTAAAAGCCACTCCATGGGAAATTAAATTTTTTAATCTTTTCAAAACGCCATAATTACCAGTCACTTTATAGGACTGCATCCTACATGGTGGGAAAAAAAGTCATTATAAAAGTAGAACATGTAAACACAACTTAACACGCCACACATTGTCTAAAACGCCAAACATTGTCCAAAACGTCATACAAATTTAATAATGGCTAAGGTTATTGCATGGAGGTTTGAGAGGTCGGAGAGACGTTTCATCCTAAAGTTTTCTGATAGGAGAAGGGTGAAGGTCAAGACAATCAAGGCCATACTTAGTATGGATGAATGGGTTCAGAGGGATATTATGGCCCTTGGGGTTCCAATGGCCAACGATTGTGAAAGAACTCAAAAGGTAATAAGAAGATTGGAGAGAAAATTTCCAGCAGAAGATGATGATGATGATGATGATTGTGACACCTGTGTCACTTCAACCATTATACAGATACAAAACCAATGAAATACTGTATTTCATACTTGGGATTTGTATAAATATGTGTATCGTTTGCACATATCAATTTTTGTTCGATTTCGAGCTTTAAATCGCTTTCTGGAAGGTTATACGCAATCTAATGCGTAAATACAACCATTTTAATGCAACAAACACTCCGTAATAGTGAAATAGGCTTAACATACCTTAAATAACCTTTACATAACTTAGAAATAAGTTTTGGAAGGTTTGGTGTGGCGAAATCAAGTTTATTCGCTCACAGGGACTATTTGCGTCAACTTGCAAAAGTCTGCCGTTTCATAAGGCAACGTACAGTCCGGAACATGATCATAAGCTAAAAATACCATAAATAACCTAAACATAGCTTAGAAATAAGCTTTGAGTGGTTCGGTGTGTAAAAATATGCTTATTTGATATTACAGGGACTAAAAGTGTCAAAAAAGGCGTAAGTTTGCATTTTCGCGCATATCTTACGTTCTGACCACATCTGGACATCCAAAATTTTTGTACACACTAAAATATTTTTATTTTAGTGATCGGCATGCAAAAATATCATTCGTCGCTTAATTTGGTTCGTTTTCGATTCCGTTTGAGTTTCGTCGTAATTTAACGAACAACGCGACCGTACGACCAAACGAACCGACATCCGAGAGTTTTCCGAGCACATTTTGAGTCCTCTAAACTTTATTGACCTTGTAGAGCCTTGAAAATGGCTTAACGGGGGTCAAAAGGGGCTGAAATGAGCTTAAACAAGTACAGGGACCTGAACTGTCAATTATCAAACTTTGGCTGATCTGGGGAGTCAGGGCGGGGCGCGTAAGGGTCCCCCTCACCCTTACGCGGGCTGTGTGAGGTGCCCAACGACAGAAAATCAATTTTCAGCACCTGTTTGATAATTCAGGGGCCTTTCTTGCAATTCTTTTGTGTGATCACCAAGTTAGCAACTCTCCAAGTAAATTGGCTGTTCCATAACACATGTAGGGCTGTGATTCTTTGCTTGTTGGCCACATAAACACTTGTAATGATCTTGTGCATCATCAACAAGTATAAATAGCATGGCCAACTTCCATTTCATTTGCTCATTTCCTTCTTTTCTCCTCTCTAATCTGAATTGGGAGCTCTCTCATCTGATTGGAAGCTTATTCTTTGTAGAAAAGATAGCAAGGACCTTTAGTGAGCATTCCTTCATTCTTTTATTGCTTACTAGTTTAAAAAGTCAAACAGTGTTTGACTTTCGGTTTGACCAGTCAATGGTCAACGCAAAGTTCGGTTGGACTTTGCAACGTGATTGTAATCACGATGGTTATAATCCTTGGCGATTATAACTACTGATTACCACGTTGACTAGGTGTAGTGACGAGTCAAAGTTTCGGTCAAAATGTGTTTTAGCACGTATTTTGCAACGGAACTACTTTTAGGTATCAAAACACTTTGTTTTGATACCAAATCAGTTTTCTAAGTAGGTTAAACATGTTTTGACATGTTTAACTCGTCACTACTAGTTTAGTGCTTGTTTAGGGTCGTAAGTTAAGCGGTCTAGACAACCGCTTAGACTTTCGAACCCGACCCGTTTGGTCGATCATTAGGATCCGATCAAGCTTGCTTAGTGATCATAGTTGCATAGGGAATAACCCCTGAGGTTATACCTTATGATCACATAGGATTGGTTAGTCATTTGCTAGTTAGCTTGTATGCCCATAGAAAATGACCAAAATGCCATTTTGAAGCATAAATCCATAATGTGCATATGTGAACATATTTTTGACATCTAATCTGATTTAGTAACATGTTTAGGCATAATTGGGCATGTAAGACTTAACATAGCACATAGTTAACCATCCGAACATAGTTTTGCGCAAACGACGCATTATAGTAGCTTATACTACTATAATGGGTCGAAACGGGTCAAGAGCACTTAGGTAGACTTCCAAATCAGAATGTTAGCTCTATTAAATCATACCATATGAGTTTAATTACTCATTTGATTTATAGAACATCATTCTATCCTATCTCCCGGTTTAGGAGCCGTTTAATAACATAGTTACTTATATTAGGTGCCGTTTGATTCTGTACTCCCTCTAGCTTTGCTTGGTTGTTGTTCAAGACTTCTAAGCACCCTCAAGTGAGTACATAGTCCCCTCTTTTACTGTTTTCAAAGTTTTGGGGTGAAGCATGTGTACCTATTTGTTATGTTCACAATTTCAAAGTATAATTGATTATACATATTAGTACTTATCTTTTGACAAACCGACTGATTATTTATGGTTTAAACTTTAATTTTTCCAAAGAGTATAAAAATTAAATGTTGGATAGTACATATTTTGTTCACCAGACCGTAGTATGATATGGCGCTATAGGATTTGACACCCAATTCCTGTTGTCATGGAATGTCTGAAACCAATTTGTTTCTCCATCCAAATAGGGATTGCCTTTGTGGTATCCCTATAGTCTCAAAGGTGTATTTTGATGCACCAGGTCTGATTGAATTCTTAAATCACACTTTTATTGTATATTTTATTATACTCCCAAAAGTATAGTTTGATATACTCTCATGTGTGATATTGTACAAAACAACATATATTTTGTTAGCTACCAAAACATATTTTAAATATGTTATTTATTCAACCAAAACATAGTTTAATATGTTATTCACAAATCCAAAGTATACTTTTGATATACCATCAAAAAAACGATTATTTTGACAACCAAAGTATATTTAATATACTATCTATTTAACGATTTTGGAACCAAAATATATTTTGATATATTACCTAATCGACTTTCTTAAAACCAAAGTATATTTTTATATATACTACAAACATTTTATCCAAAACATTATTTTATAAACTCATTTTACTTGATTATTTATTTATGCATCATTCTTTTATATCATCAAATTTCTTATAAATTTTCGCATGATTTATAAAGAAAACATTTTTAGGTTCATGACTACTTTTTATTAAACATTCTTTTAAACTTACAAGTCATGAACCATGCATACATAAAACCTATGTATCTCACAGGCATTTTTATGCTGACGTACCTATTTTTACACATGTTTCAGGTACTGCTGTGTGATGATTGTTGATACATGCTATACATAGGATGGACTCGTGCCTTAGTGACTTTAAAACTTGAAAGATAATATTTGTAATTATCTGATTTGTACTAAAACAATGAGTTCAATAATTCAATAAAACGAAATTATTTAATCCATGGTTGTGAAACAATGATTCTGTTACAACACTCCCCGACGTTTCCGCCACGTTTTGTTGTTTTACGTGGTCGGGGTGTGACAATGATGATGATGATGATGATACTGATATTGATATTGATGATACTCCTCTACCAATAGTTAGAAGTTGGGTGGTTCATGAAGAAGCAGGAACGGTTGAAGTGACTTATCGACACGGGGTGGAATATTCATTGCCGATGGATGAAATATTAAAGACAGAGAGGCTACATTTCCATGAATAACTCTGTGATTTAGCACCTTCGAACGATGCAAGATCCAGCGTTGTAATGATATTTAAGTGTAGGCTGCAGCAAAGAAGAGATGAGATGATGGCGTTATACACCAATCCAAATATGATGATGATGATGATGAATCTGAAGAAAGAGATGAACAAAGCGATGGGTACATCTCTGATGTAATCCCATACACAGAAGACAATTAGTTTGTTCTGATTTCGTCTTATTGTAATCTTATGAAATATTAATGAATGGTAATGAAGGATAACACCACGAACGCCAAAAAAATATACTTTTATAACATATATGGGATTAATTCAACTGGGAACACCATAACGCAAAAAAAAATTATCTATGTGACACAAAAACAATTAATTCAACGAGACAGATCAAAAAACAGTAAAAGGCCAGGTAGTTATTGATTAACGCCAAAATAATCTTAGACGCCAAAAATAAAGCAGCATTGTGACACACGAAATTGGGAAAAAAGAAGATTAAAAAGACAAAAAAGCCCCTCCCACCCTGATTTTATCCCGCGCCACGTGTTCCATCGGGATGCGTTCTCACCGTTCTAACACTTTAGGGCGTTTTCTCCTGAACCCGTTTCTATATATATATATATATATATATCTGGATGGCAAAGCTTGCTACTACTATATTACACTAATAATTCTAAATTATTAACCTTTGTCCAAGTTTGAACCTGAGACATTTCCTTTAAGAGGCATATGCCTCTACTAAGTGGGATAGTTCCATATATTCTTGTATAATGAATCGATCTAATTAAAGGGCCGATAAACACATTAGTTAGGTCGTTCAAATCGCTCGACGCTCGTTCGGAAAATGCTCATTCGTTTTGACGCTCAGTTGCAAACGAGCCGCTCTGCTCGGTTCGGTTTGTAAACGAGCCAAGCATGAGCAAAGGTCCGCTCGGCTCGGTTCGGCTCGAATTATTATTTTTAATTAGTCTACATATACATATACATATACACATATATATATACTTAAATATAAATTAAATTTATAGTTTTGTATATACCACTCTATTAGATTTTGGTTCACTATATATAAATTTACAACTATATCCATACGTACTAGCCCAACCACACCAATAAAAAGTTAATATCATATTTAAAAGTTAAACCCTAAACCAATAAACGAAAGGCTGCTCATCGCCTCAATGTTTCATGTCGTTACCCTAAGTCGATCGTCTTTTGCTTTCAACGTAATTGTTCGTACAATATGATCATCGCCTCATCAGCCACACCATTGTTATTCATAAGAAAAATATTATGCCATGAAATGTTCATGCTCTTAAAGACATAAAAACTTGAGACCAAATATTGTCACTATCTCTCTCAGCAAATTTAAATCGGGTGACACGGTTGTTCAAATCGCTCGAACTTCGCTTGACGCTCGCTCGGAATATTTAGTGCTTGAAAAATGCTCTCTTGATTAGAGGCTCGACTTTAAACAAGCCACTCCGCTCGATTCGGTTTATAAACGAGCCAAGCACGAGCAAAGGTCCGCTCGGCTCGTGAACAACCCTAACATTAGCAATATAAATTGTTAAAATGGTTATTTGGGTCCAATCAAATCATGAATACATTAGTTTCACCTCAACAAACCAATCTCTATATTTGCATGTCCACAAAATCCATTACCAAGGACATTAATCAGTCTACACTATGGTGTTTGTTTTTTAAGAGGTAAAATATCTGCAGTCTGCAGACCACATCTTCAAAAATCTGTAGAAGAGGTGGACTAAAACTCTGCATTGTATGTTGATACATATTATGTGGACGTGACTCGGTTCGGTTCAACTTGGTTCGGTTCGACTCGGTTAGTTTCGGTTCGAGCCCGACGTCGCGACATTCCTCCGTCGTACGCCCCAGAGTTCGACATGCGAAGCACGAAGAGCCGCGAACCTTCCCGACGCCACATCACCATGACATCACCATGATGATGTAATGAGAAGACTTTTTCATGTGAAAATTACATGTCCACGTGAATTCAAGAATTGTGAACCAATTAATTGGTTCTGATTAATATTGTTTGCTGTTCAGTTTGCTAGTCTGCATGTTGCAGCCATTGACGAAAGAACCTCTCCATGTGACGAAGAATCAGGTATGGCGAAGCAAATACTTCGCCGTTGAGTGATGAGTGACGAAGATTGAAGGTTCGTCACCTGTTTGTTTGCCAAAGACCACACGACGAAGATTCTATTCTTCGTCGATCTCAGATCTTCGTCAGGGATACTTCGTCAACTGTAGGATGTTCGTCGACCTTGTTGCTATATAAACAGCAGACTGAAGACACAGAGACAGCAGTGTGAGAACAGATAGGGAGACACGAGAGACACAGATAGTGATGTGTGCTAAACAGACTATTAAAAACAAACTAAATTAGACTCTCTATTCTAGACACTATAAAGCTTTAATTCTAGACTCGACCTAAAACCACACAATCGGCAAGTGTACCGATCAATGTAGTACAACCTAGGAAGTCCGGATATCGAACCACGAGACTCTATAAATTACGTAAACTAGACTCTGACTAGACACTGACAGACACGACTAAAACTTGTTTATTTGTTTTGGGGGGGGGGGGGTTACTGAAAATCTAGGAAATCTATATTAAACTACTAAGTAGACTAAAGCTAGACTAAACACTAATAAAGACTGAAGACTTTTCTTATATGAGACCGGGACCACCTAGACAAGAATCCTGGATTGTTTTTAAGAGATTACCGATTAAGTTAAATGCACGAGTTATGGAACCGGGATCTTAAAGTACTAAACCTATTAAGAACCAACGAGGCCCCTCGACCCTTCTCAAGGAGAAACCTGTGGAGCTACCTAGGCCGTTAATTCTACCGGTTATTAGACGCCTTCCCAGTTGTCTAATTATTGTGTAAGTACCCTAATGTTGACCTATTTTTTCCCAATCCTAGATCTAGGGTAATTTGAAGTAATTAATTTGACTTGATAGACTAATAAGACCGACAGGTAAACCAAGACATAACCTTTCCCAAGGCCTATCTAAAGCAATTCGTCGGGTAAGACCTACCAATAGCCCCTCACTTCCCAGGTATTAGGACTAGTAGAACACTACGACTTAGCAAATTATTATCAGTTACTTCTAGGGGTTATTGGCCAATTCTCCCTAAAGAGTTAAGGTTTTCTAACGTGATATAGACATTCACCGAAACCCTAAACCCTAATATGACTCTACGTTGTGATATAGACCGTCACTAAGAATCATATGAAGCAAGTAATAACAATAAACCAATTCAAAGCACGCATACACATCAAATCATTAAATCAAACCGCTTACTAAAACACAATCACCCATAACAATCATGCAAATAACAAAAACGGTAAAATCTTTATATTAATCCATTCATCAAGTCTAGGTGGTTTATGAAATTAGCCAAGCATCTCAGTAAATGAAAACAAAACAAAGATGTCTAGAACAGAATTCATTGTAACAAAGTTCCAAGAAAGTAATCGACAAAACAAGGGATTAGAAAACCCGATAGATTCTTCGATTCTTCGCTCTCGACTCGTATCAATGATTCCCTTGCCTTGAAATCTCCAATTGCTTGCCAAGAATGCTCCAAGATTGCTCCAAGAACTCACAAATTCGTAACTAGGGTTTCAATTAAGTTTCTTGGGAATTAATATCAAACCCTAACTGGAAATCATTGTTTTCTCGAAATTGAACCCCTCGCGCGACGCCTAGGGGGTGTCGCGTCGCGCGGCGCCTCCAAGGCGAGATTTTCTTGATTTTTTTATTTTATTCACTTTCCAGCTTCTCCGACGCGCGTACGAATCCCGTTTTTCTTCCGAACTGCTCGTTTTTACTCGTTTTTCATCACTTTAAGCTACGGGACCTGAAATCAAAGCTTAATGTCAGCAGTATCACAATTCTAACCTAAAACAGACTCGAAACGACTGAAAACTGACCAAAATGTACACTATAAACATATGTACTTTACAGTACATCAAACATCCCCACACTTACTCTTTTTTTCGTCCTCGAAAAAGAATTATGCAACGGAATCAGAAACAAATAATCACTCGGGTCAAAAGTATAGGTATAATTAATTAAAAACCAAGACTTGCGTTAGTCGCGATTGCGAATATACTTGTCCACTTTAAACCCAAGTCCAATCCTAAGCCCTTATCATGTGAATTTAATTTAAGTGCAGTCAGTCTACCTAGGGTCTCACACTAGAATCTACGGTCCACCTACTCCCACCTCAAGTTATAGGACTAAAAGAACGATCACTGGACCAATTCCTAACCGTCTTATATCAAAACCAAGAGAATTTACAATCAACTTTTTTTTTTCATTTTTTTTTCTATTTTTGCTTTCTTTTTTTTTTTCCTTTCTTTCGTGAGTCTAGACGATGCTTTCCCTAACCAAGAGGTATTCCGGCTGTAGAGTCGCTATCCCCAACCACAGATTACTTAGGTTTCGGTACTTTTATTCGGCAAGTCGATTTCACACATCCCAGAGGTATTCCGGCTGTAGAGTCGCTATCCCCAACTCGGATTACATAGACCTGTGTTACTTTCATTTAGTTTCTAGCTCACTTTTTATTCTTTTTTTTTCGCAAGATCACAAACTCTAACGATTTTAACTTATAACGGTGCCCCTTATACTATTATTGACAGTTTTAGTTTCCCATATTTCCCAGGCCAGAACCCACTAGCAGACCGACAATTAAGGTATATTAGCTCAAAGGGACTTAAAACCAAACCCGGGCCTATCCACATATCCCAAACTAGACGCAAGCTCGATTTATTATAATCTCATATTATTATTATTCGAACCCGAGCAAAAATTCATTTTTTCTATCATTTTCCGCTTTAATTGCAAACTTCTTTTTTTTTTTATTCGAAAGACATTTTCTGATTTTTTCAAATTTTTTTTTTATTTTTCAATTTTTTAATTTTTTTGTGTTTTTCATATTTATGACTCAAATATTTACAAGTATCTCATCCCCACACTTAGAGATTGCATTGTCCCTAATGCAAGAACGAAAATACGACTCAACAACTACCTAAAAATAAAAACTGCAAACGAAATAAATAAAATCTACAACAACAAAAAAAATGGAAACGACTTAGCTGAGTATGTGAGACTGTCAAAGTGCCAGTCGTTTCAACATAAGCCCTCCAATACCGAACGTGCTCAGCAAACAATACCAAACTCCCTCACACATGAACAGAAAGCGGCTCCCATCATCAACCTAAAACAAACATAGCATACCAAACCAAATACCACCAAACGTTCATCGTTCCAATAATCCAAGTTCAAATGAAAAATAAAAATATGTCTACTAATACAACCATATGGAACTACCAAAACAGCATAAATAAAATAAAACATCAAAGGATATATGCTGCTTCAGCCCATCTGCTACATCACTCCTCATCCTCAGAATCTTCCTCCATCTGCTGGGTCCCTGAACCTCCAGCCTGCTGCCACCCGAACTGACCACTATAAGCATAACCACTCTGCCCTCCCCACTGGTCATACCCCGGGTACTGACCATAGACATATGGGGGCTGCTGCTCGCCTCCATAAACTGGTGGAGGTAATAATCCGGCAAAGGGTGGAGGTATCGGAGCATTCAGTGACATACCCGACATCATATACCTGAGCATGGCGTCCTGTCGGTGGTGGCTCTGCATCGTCCACTCGTGGTTAACCCGCATCCTATATTCAATCTGAGTAAACCTCTGCTGTGTGTAGTCAAAAGCAGCCTCGGGAGTGAACGGGTCAGGTCTCTGCTGTCTAACTGGCTGCTGTGGAGGAGTCTCACGCCTCTGTCTAGGTACCGGCCGTCGTGCCAGAGGAGCACCCACTTCATAATTCCATTGTGGCGGGTCCGTATTTGTTAAAACCCCCGCTAACTGCAGCTCCGCAATACCCCAATAAACCGTTGGGAAACTCAAATGCATCTGCTCCACATGATATTTTTTTAAGGCCCGTATATTCCCTGCGAACCTAGTTATGTACGGCACAAGATCCATGGCAGCCCTTTTTCCTCCCTTACGCGGCCTACTGCACGACCATGCAAAGAAACTTGCCAAGTTCCAGTTTCTCTTCTCCACCATGCACATTAAAGCAAAAATATCCAACCAGTTTGCTTTATTTTCACCTGACTTCCTCGCCACAATCGTAGTCGCCAACATTTTCAAGATATACCTATGTATAGGATCACGAACAGATGTAATAAGATTCGTCTGGGCGAACGGTTGGGTCGCAATCTCGTCCCAAAATCTCTCCAAGTCTGCCGAATCCAAACACTTCGGCCGAGGATGATTATACACACCCCTTAAAACATTCACAAACTCATATGTCCTCACCTCCTCATCCGTATAAAAACCCAAGGCCACTCCAAATTGAGGAATACTCATCTCGTACAGATTTCGGCCCAAAGAGAATGACACCGCGTTATTTTCCACAAAAGTACCCTCTTTATGATGGAAGGTACAATGGAACTCAAGTGTAAGTTCAGTATACTGCGGCCAACGGCAATCCATTGCCGCTCTCAATCGTGGCCCTAACAACTCCGCCACCCGATCACTCGCTCCCATAGTTTGCAACCATTCCCAGTTTATCGTACGGTGCTCCAACATGTGAGTTACCGCATACTTCTTCAGTTTCTTCCTCTCCTCACTATCTTCTTCAAAGTCTAAGACCGGGTGATCAATAATCCTCTCGACACGGGAATACACTTTCCTCTCAAACCCCCGATACTTGATCTTCCTTTTTCTTAAGTTTGATGATGAACCTTCACCCGACATATTTCTGCAGAACAAGAAAGATTTGACAAGAAAACAATGCAGAAAGTTAGTAATCACAAACTATTTTTGGTGTTTTTAATTTTTTAAATTTTTAATTTTTATTTATTTATTTATTTTTCTAACGAAAACCGAATAGCCGTATAGCATTTCATTCGCGACTAATTCTGAAAATAAAGTTAAAGAAAAACAATGGGTTACCGTTTACAAAAGCGTAAGTTAAACATCATTCTACCCGAATGGAGATTGAGTACGGGCAAAATGTTGTAAACTTGTACATGCATATAAGTAAACCCGACACTAGACTCTAAATACTACTTCTAAGATGACTACTAGACTCACTAACTCGAACAACCTAAGACTCAATGTACACTATCTCCTCCCGGCACTTTAATTGTCCTCAATTAAGCATAAGTGCCGAAATATCCCCACACTTGAGGCGAAACACGTGAGAGTTTGACTTTTTAAACCTTAACGCAACGTTTGTGGCAACAAAATCCGTTTAGAAACTAATCACATTTGCAAAAATCAGTTCAACAACCTATTTTTTTAGCAAAAATTCTTTAGTTATAGCCAAACAAACCTGTAAAGCTCAAACATGTTGTCTAGTTGTCCAAACATACCCCACAAGTCTCAAACAACCCCACGCAAACCAACCCGAACCATCCGCAAGCCCCATTGTATGTAAACATCGCAAACATAACCACCCGCATACCACTAACATGACAAACGGCTCAAAAATCCCAACTTTAGCAACCTACACAAACCCTAGATCTAAAACATGACTGACCCGACACTACAAACGAGCAATAAGGTTACCTACTAGTGAGAAATCACAGAAATCATACCTTGGATTCGGATTTATGCAAGAAAATTGAGACCTTGAAGTTGTGGTGCACGAAATCGTCCAAATACGCGACAATGCAGCGTGAAATCGGGTGAAATTGATGGTTTAGATTGTGGGGAATGTGATTGTGGTGATTTAGGAAGAAGAATGGAGTGATTTGGTGAAGAATTGAGTGAGTTATGGTGAATTTTGTGAAAATCGTGACTTAGGGTTTGTAGATATGAAAAAGGAATGATTTCAGCGAACAGGTTCAATTAAAACGTTTTTATCCGGTTCATATGGGCCTCGCGCGACGCCAGGGGTCCCGGGGGGGTCCTCGCGTGACGCGGCGGGTCAGAATTGAATTAATTTTGAACCTTTTGTCTTAGCGTGACACGACGGCCCTTGGCGTCACGCCAAGGGCTGTTTTTTCCAGGGAGTTTCGTCCAAAAACCTTGTTCATGCCTTAGAAAATTTTTCAAAACTTTTCCAACCCATCCAAAACTCCTAAAATTTTTTCTAAGTGTTCAAGAAACATACCTGGGACCTCTTTTTCCATGCTTTTTCCCGTTCCAATGCGGTGACGAATCCTGTAAAATTCTCAACGACACAAAAAAAGACCGAAAAACTACGGAAAAACGCGTTAAAATGCGAAAATACGCAAATAAAGACTCTTATACAAACGATACAAAATGTACACTTGGGCTTTCACCCAAAACACTAATTGGCGGCTTTAGGTGGGATTTCGAGAGGAGTTACCTCCCTCTCATCCTTGTTTATCGCTCCTCCAATGTAATGCTTCAAACGATGGCCATTCACCTTCCAACTACGGCCATCCTTCTCATCCATGATCTCCACCGTTCCATATGGAAACACATAATGAACCATAAAAGGTCCCGACCATTTGGATTTCAACTTACCCGCAAAAAGCTTCAATCTCGAGTTGTAGAGAAGCACTTTATCGCCTTTGCTAAACTCCTTCACTTTCCTCAACCTCCTATCATGCAACAACTTCGTTTTCTCTTTAATTCCCAACGATCGAGCATACGCCGCATCCCTAAGCTCTTCAAGCTCATGAATTTGAAAGAAACGCTTCCTAGCAGCTTCGGTCATGTCTAAATTAACGGTTTTCAATGCCCAAAGCGCTCTATATTCTAACTCGACGGGGAGGTGACAAGCTTTTCCGTAGACGATCATGAAAGGTGTAGTTCCTAAAGGGGTCTTGTAGGCGGTTCTAAATGCCCACAATGCATCGTCTAGCTTGTCAGACCAATCTTTCCTATTCTTACCAACTGTCTTCTCTAAGATTCGTTTAATACCGCGATTTGCATTCTCCACTTGTCCACTCGTTTGTGGATGATACGCAGTAGATAAACGATGAGTGACACCGTAGCGTGCAAGCAATTTCTCCATCAACGCATTGCAAAAGTGAGTGCCACGGTCACTAATTAAGGCTTTAGGAGTACCAAATCGTGAAAAGAGCTTTTTAAGAAACATCAATACTACTCGGGCTTCGTTTGTGGGAAGAGCTTGAGCCTCAACCCATTTGGAAACGTAATCGATTGCCACGAGTATGTAACGGTTTCCTTTGGAGTTTGGGAAGGGTCCCATGAAATCGATGCCCCAAACGTCAAAAACCTCTACTACTTGTATCGGATTTTGAGGCATCTCATCTTTGGCGGAAATATTGCCGGTTCGTTGACATGCATCACACATCTTCACGAACTCCTCGGCATCTCTAAGAACGGTAGGCCAATAGAAACCACAATCGAATACCTTTTGGGCGGTGGTGTGTGCACCATGATGTCCTCCCGTGAGGCCTTCATGCACATGCTTAATAATGTTCCAACCCTCTTCTCTCGAAACACAACGTCTAAGAACTCTATCTCCTCCTATCCTAAAGAGAAAAGGATCATCCCAAACATACTTTCTCGCTTCACTAAACAATCGCTTCCTTTGTTGTGTAGACATCCCTTTCACCACATCACCACTAGAGAGATAATTTGCTATGTCGCAAAACCATGGCAATCCTTCTTTCTCAGCTTCAACAAACTCTATAGACTCATGAGGGAATGTGTCTCCAATCTCCTCCTCACGAATCTCTTCCCTCTTGGGATCCTCTAACCGTGATAAATGATCGGCCGCCACATTCTCGGCCCCTCTCTTGTCCCTAATCTCAATATCAAACTCGCTAAGCAAAAGAATCCACCGAATGAGTCGGGGTTTAGCGTCTTTCTTTTGAAAAAGAAAACGCAACGCGGAATGATCGGTGAAAACTATAGTCTTGGATAAAACGAGGTACGAGCGGAATTTATCGAATGCGAAAACTACGGCTAAAAGCTCTTTCTCCGTGGTAGTGTAGTTTTCTTGATCATTGAGCATTTTGCTCGCGTAGTAGATGGGGTGGAAGTGCTTATCCTTTCTTTGTCCTAATACCGCTCCAACGGCATAGTCACTCGCATCACACATGAGCTCAAAGGGCAAGCTCCAGTCGGGCGAGATAAGAATAGGTGCACTAACCAACTGTTCCTTCAAGAAGTTGAAGGCCTTAAGACACTCCTCGTCAAAGACGAATGGAACGTCTTTCTTTAACAAGCGGGTCATGGGGCGAGTAATTTTGGAGAAATCCCTAATAAAGCGTCTATAGAAACCCGCATGCCCTAGAAAACTCCTAATCGACTTCACACTCGTGGGTGGAGGTAACTTACTTATGGTATCTATTTTCGCACGATCTACCTCTATACCCTCTCTCGATATCTTATGCCCTAACACTATACCTTCCGTCACCATGAAGTGACACTTCTCCCAATTTTAGCATAAGCTTCGTCTCTACACACCGCTTCAACATCCGCTCCAAGTTCTTCAAACACACCTCAAAAGAATCACCATAAACTGAAAAATCATCCATGAAAACCTCCATGGAAGTCTCTATCATATCCTGAAATATGGCGACCATACAACGCTGAAAGGTAGCCGGAGCGTTACATAGCCCGAACGGCATGCGTCGGCACGCATAGGTGCCGTAGGGGCATGTGAAGGTGGACTTATCCTGATCCTCCGGTGCAATGGGGATCTGGAAGTAACCGGAAAAGCCGTCTAGAAAACAATAGAATTGTTGACCGGCTAAACGCTCCAACATTTTATCTATGAAAGGCAATGGGAAGTGGTCTTTACGGGTGGCATCATTAAACTTTCGGCAGTCGATGCACACGCGCCAACCCATGACCGTACGTGAAGGGATAAGCTCGTTCTTTTCGTTCATGACAACGGTCACCCCCCCCCCCCCGGTCTTGGGGACAACCTGAGTGGGACTAACCCATGGTGAATCTGAAATGGGATATATCATCCCGGCATCTAAGAGTTTAAGAACCTCCTTTTTCACTACATCTTGCATGTTGGGGTTAAGCCTCCTTTGGGGTTGCACCACCGGTTTATAATCATCCTCCATGAGTATCCGGTGGGTGCAATAGGAAGGACTTATGCCCTTAATGTCGGACTATCTCCATGCAATGGCCTCTTTGTTGACCTTCAACACATCTAACAATCTCAGTTTCTCACTCTCCTCTAACTCGGATGAAATAATAACGGGTAGCTCGGAACCCTCCCCTAAGAAAGCATACTCTAAATGAGATGGAAGTACCTTAAGCTCTAAGGGTGGGGGTTGGGTGGTGTCATCACTAACCGCTAGCACATCGGGGATTAAAGGAATCCCCTCCTCTTCAACTTCACCTACACTCTCCAACTCCTCTTCTACCTTCTCTCCTACCACTAGGTCCGCTCCACTAATGTACTCTAAGCAATGGTCTACACACAAGATAAACGAGTTCAAAAAGTAGACGGAATGACAAGGGCCACTATAGTCATCCGAACTCCTCGGGTGGTTCATGGAACGATCTATCTCAAAAGTAACTCTCTCCTCACCGACCCTAAGGGTGATCTTACCATCGTAAACGTCTATGAGTGCTTTGGCGGTTCGTAAGAAAGGACGACCTAAGATAATGGGAACTCTCTCATCCGCTTCCATATCTAGAATTACGAAATCGGCGGGAAACACGAATTTGTCTACCTTAACTAGCAAGTTCTCAACTATACCCCTAGGGTATTTAACGGACCGATCGGCTAAAGACAATGTCATTCGGGTAGGTGCAAGCTCTCCTAGGTCTAGCTTCTCATAAAGAGAAAAGGGCATCAAGTTGATACTAGCTCCTAAGTCGGCTAAGGCTAGAGTGTTGGTATTACTACCGAATAGACAAGGAATGGTAAAAATACCCGGATCGGTAAACTTTTCGGGAAGCTTATTTAACACAACGGTGGAACATCCCCCCATTCAACGGGACGTTAGACAACTCTCCTAATTTCTCTTTGTTCTTAAGGAGGTCTTTCAAGAACTTAGTGTACTTAGGCATTGATTGGAGTGCCTCTATGAATGGAAGGTTAATCTTCAATTGCTTGAAGATGTCCAAAAACTGCCCGTATTCCCTTGAGTATTTTTGGTTTTTAAGACGTGAGGGAAACGGGACATACGCATGGTTCACGTAGGGTGAAGGTTTAACATCTATTGGGGTTTTCTCAACTTTCTTCTCACTTTGAGACTCACCGGGCTGTGCGGTACTTGCTGAGGTTAACCTAGATTGCACTTTGCCGGGAGCCTCCATTTGGATCTCCTCATCTATAATATCTCCATCTTCATCAACTACCCTCTCCTCGACTCTAGGGTTTCCTACGGTCTTGCCACTACGGGTGGTAATGGCTTTAGCACGGGCATTAGGGTTCGGTTGGGTGTTACCCGCGAAGTGACCGGGTAATCTCTCTTCTAGCTTTCTAGACATGTCCCCTACGACTCTTTGAAGGTCTTGGAAGGATGCTTGATGGTTCTTAAGCATTAGGTCATGTTCACTAAGGGTCTTTTGAGTGGTTTGGTCCCTAACAACTAGTTGACTCATCATGGACTCCATTCTCTCTATGCTACCCCCTAAATCAAAACTTGAACCTTGACCTGTTTGACCTGGGTTATTTGACCCCCCATCCTTGACCTGCCCATTGAACCCTTTGTTGAACTACCCACTTGAACCCCCACCAAAGAGTGAATTTTGGCCCCTATTTGGGTTTTGAGCCATTTGAAAGCCAGGGGGTCCATTTGAGCGAAAGGTGTTATTATTAAAGTTATTATTATTATTACGCCAACCCGACCCAAAATTATTATTACCCCCAAAACCGCTAGACTGACCTCTACCAAACCCTCCTCCTAAATAATCGACCTGCTCCTCTCCAACAAGTAATGGGCACGAACTCGTGTCGTGACCCCCACGACAAAACTCACATTTGTCTACCTTAGCCTTAATTTCCTTAAGTTCCCTAGTCACGTTTTCCAAGACAGCGGCTAAACTAGGATCCATGGTGACATGGTTCACCCCTCGGGCGGGTGCACTAGTAGTGGTATTAGAATTACCACTTTGATATCACTGATCGGATCGTGATTGGGATTGAGACTGAGCAAATGCCTCAAAATGCTCTAGACACTCTGCAACTGTAAGAATACCCATCATATGTCCCCCCGCGTTAGTATCGAACCTATCTCTAGTCTCTTGGGTAAGACCGTTATAGAATTTCTCACACAAAGCCCAATCAGAAAGACCATGCTGGGAGCAACGAGCACAAAGGTTTTGGAAACGCTCCCAAGCAAGGTAGTAAGGCTCGTCGGGCTCCATGTGGAAGGAGTGGATTTGGTCCCTAAGACGTGAGGCTTTTGCGGGCGGGAAGTACTTATTCAAAAAGGCTTGACGAAGCCCCGCCCAAGTGGTAAGAGTGCCGGTTGGTTGAGAGTCCAACCAAGTAGCCGCATAAGCGGACCTACTTGCTAATCCACCAACTTTCGATTCTCGAACCTCGTGCACTGGTTATTCTAACCTATACTATATCATAACATGATACAAGACGAAGTCAATAGACGTAATGCACTAACAGACTCCCCCTCGGATATTGACGAAGTCTTCAGTGACTATTCTCTGTTATGACACCTTCTTCAGTCTTGATCATTCTGCATCCTCACTCAGATTGTAACATTGTAAGCATCCATCACTCTCTTTATCAACTTCACACTTTGACTCTTACACCAGGATCTCATCACTGGTTCTATCATCAACAGCTTTATCATTAGCAGGCTCCCCCTTTCGTCAAGCTTCCGTGCTTTTAGGGATCGACACCTAGCTTTCCAGCTACAAGCTCCTCCTAACTTTTAGCTTGTCTTCAGACTCCCCCTTAGACTCAGCTCTCAGGATCGTAGTCTGGGCTTTTCCTGCAATCACTCATACAACTATAAGTAACAACATTTTAAACTTCCAGATATTGTAATCTAACAATTCAATCTCCTCAAAATCACTTCTCATGAATTTGACAGTTTCATCGAATCGTATCGGAAACTAGCTCTATAACAATAAAAGCATCCAAATCCCCCACAGTTAATCATCCAAGTCCAAATTAATAACCTTGGAGATATCACAAACTGTTTTTGAATTTTTGATTTTAAAACTTCAAGTTTCAAATTAATGAACTTGTTTTATTTTCAGAAACACGATCAACTTACTTAGATTTTGAAACTCAGCACTTAGATATCGGTTGTCAAAAATAAAGCAGAAATCAAAATCTTTTTGTATTTTCTGAAAACATAAAGCAGTAAAGAAATATGTACAAACATATTTACAGAAAATATTTTTGTTTTGATTATGCGTCAGAGGATCATATCAGTTTATGACAAGTCACAAGTACCGTTGAGCTTAATTTCACTTTAAGAATTAAACAATTCACTTAGATTGTCGATATACTTATCCACTTAAATTTTCACACAAAGTTCAACTGATTCAGGATACGAATTAGATGTATTAAGAACTTAAACCCATTCATGTGTCCCACCTCTTGAATATACTCCCGTATCCAGATCCCAATATTTAGTCTTACAGGTAATTATAACACAAATGATATCTGTAAGGGGTTAATAAATTATGAAGAATCATGAGAGCTCAGGTCAGAACTACCGTTCAGCAGAGAGATCATGACTCAACTTGGGTGTGTCCCCTTTAGAGGATCTTTTTTACAACAGCATTGCTAAGCAATTTTATTGTCTTATCATATATGCTGAAGGTGATGCTGTGTTTCAAGCATTTGCAGAAAGTATTATTCGAGGACTAGGTCAGAACTTCCATTCAGCAGAAGTCCCGGAATAATACCCCAGATATCACTGAGTATAAAGACCTAGTATATCAGAAAAAGGAACCTTTCAAACGAGATTTCAGGGGTTACCTATATATCCAAGTAGTGTTCCCCACGAAATAAGCTAGTGTTTGAATTTAGATTTATATCCCGAAAAAGTTTACTAAGTGTGCGAAAATCTATCGACATATCATCAGTGAGATCGTTTAACACATTTAAACTTTCCATTTCTTTAGCGTACTGTAACTATCTACTGATGTACTATCATTTCCTCTTTTTACGCAAAACTCGAATTTTTGAATTTTATCATGTTTTTGGCTTTTTCAAAATTTTCAAATGTTTTTGTATTTTCTAACAACAATATATCTCCCCCTAAAATGCAAAACCATTTAAAGAAAATTTGACAACCAATACTGATAGCTTTGTCTCGCCATCCATTTTCTGCTTCACATGCACTGATTTGCAGAAAATATAACATACCCCCATGATTTACAACACATTGATATTTTACTGTTTGAAAACCGTTTTTCAATCTGATGAAAGTAATCATGTTTGTTCAGCCGTGAGGGTTTCGGCGTATTCAATCAACATTTATTCAAACAAAATTAAAAACAACATATTTTTTGTTTTTCAAATTTTAACAAACTAAAAACATATTTTTGGTTTTTAATTTTTCAAATTTTTAGTTTGAAAATATTGTTTATTTATATACAGAAAACACTCAAACTAAACGCCCTGTTCAACCAAACCAGGGTCCTGCACCCTCTTTCTGTGCCAGGCTGCTCCAACTTCCCTTTTCACAATCTTCAGCTTCATTGAGCACCTGCACATTTCAAACTTTATCAATCATTTGAACAATTTAGCCCAGGTCTGTTGGACCTTAGGCATTTCAACACAATAATGTTCATTTAATTTCGGAAACTCTTTGTCATTTAAAACTTTTTCAGAGTTAACTTCAACTTTCTCATCTTTTACCGACGTCACTTGTTTCTTAACACTCCATGTTTGTCCTTTTGGAGTACCTCTTTTGTAAAAATGTAAATTTTTTTGAACATTTTGTTTTTGAATAACATTTTTAGGTTTCCAAAACTCTTGAGGTTTTGACATATCAACAGATTTTCTCCAACTTTGTGTTTTTCTCAATCTGGGTGTGTGAGAATTCCAGGTCTGTCTTGAATCGAACCTGTTCAGGTTTGATTTCCAACTTTGATTTGAAGCAAACTTGTTTGTATTGTACCTCCAAGTTTGTTTCGAATCAAATCTGGTTGACCTTGGTTTCACATCCTCAGATTTCTGTTTTTCAACATCAACAGGCTTTGGATTTGGACACTTTCGAGCAACATGTCCAATTTGATCACATTTAAAACACACTATCTTTGAAACATCCTTGGCCTGTTGTTGTTTCTTTTTCATAGCATCAAACTCTTCATTAGACTGTTGTCCAAATTTGAGTTTTTCCTCTTCTTTCAAGCTTTTCCCTTGAACAAAATTCATCTTTTGTTGCAAATTTGATTTTTTACTTTGATTCCAATTCTGTTTCTTTTTATAACCCAAACCAGCCTTCATGTTTTTCTTCTTAAAACCAGGTTTGTTATAAAAAGATTTATGACCTTTACCAGCAAACTTTGGAATCTCAGACTTCTCAATCTCAACCATTTTGAAAACTTTATCGACCTTCTCTGAAATCACATTCTGAATCGGGAATACAACATCTAAGAATAATTTGTCCGATCCAATCATGGTATAAACCAATCCTTTTGAATCATCATTCAAATTTTTCTCGGATTTTGTGTTTTTCAGATAACCATCATAAAGATTTCCTTCATCTTCATCCTGTGATTCAGACTTACCTTTTGTAGACTCATCTTTCAAAACGCTTTCAAAAACCTTACTTACCACCTCTGAATCATTAGCATCATCAGATTTGGAGTAAGTCACATCGATACTTTCAGGTAACTGGTCAGCTATGTTCAAACCCTTTGCCACCTTTTCCTCATCATAAAAAATATAATTGTTTCTCAATGGTGGTGGTACCTGATGAAATTCTGAACCAATACCCTTTTTGCAATTTTCAGTATCTTTGTCATCTGGTGTGATGTTGAAAATGCATTCAAGAATGTACGAAGAGCTATGATAACTTTGAAGTTTGGTAACAACCTTTTCTTTTTCAGCCAAGACTTGTTTAAGATTTGCAATTTCATCAACACATTTGTTTAATTCAATTTGCTTTTCTTTAAACTTTCTTTCATACATTTCTTTAGTGACTAAAGTTTCTGACAATCTTTGATCAAAACTTTTGACTTGGCTCTTCAAAGTATCATAAGCTTCTTGTACTCTCTGACTCGACCACTTTAAAGAATCATACTGTTTTTGTAAATCTTGAAATTTAGATTCTTTTTCAACACAATCAACACATTTTGCTGAACACAGTTGTCTATAAACATCATTATCCTTTTCAAGACCTTGACATTTCTCTGTCAAATTTTCAACTTTTAGTTTCAAAATTTCTTCTTTTTCAATCATATCTTTACATTTTGTTATGAAACCATTTTCAAGTTTGCTTAATTCATTATCTTTTGTTTTTATCAATTCATCTTTTTCAATACAAGCTTTGCACATTTCTATGCAATTCCTGCATTTGTTCTCATTTTTATCAACAATTTCAACATTCGACAAGTCAGAAGATTCATTTACCTCAGTTTCTTTCAGCACCGGTTCTTCTGATTCAACTTTCTGATCTTTCTCCTTTTCTTCTTTCTGAGCTTCTTCTTTCTTCTGTTCTTCTTCAGCTTTCTATTCCTCTTCAGCTTTCTGTTCCTCTTCAGCAGCAATCTTCACAACAGTCTTTACTTCTTCAATCATCTTCTTCAATTCTTCTTCTTTTCGCTTCTTCATTTCTACCACCTTCGGTAGACTTGCTTCACAAACCTCTCTTATCTTCTTCTCCAAATCAGGCAGATATGCTTTATCAGATAATCTTCTTGTGTTGAAAGTAGCCTGCTTTGGAACCAAATTTGTTACACCTTCGAAATCCACTTTTGATGGATCAACAACTGGATTACCCCGTGGATCCATGTAACATTCCAACTCTTCATTCCATCTTTTTGCTCTCTGAGCTTCTTTGAATTGTTCATTTAATTTTCCGATTTCCCATCTTGCATAATCTGCTTTCCAATATCTATCAGGATCAGCATCAGCCACAAATGCATATCCAACTGCATCTTCTTCAGGGCAAACCTGACTCCAGTCGTAACCTTCATCGTCATATATAACTGCAAGAGCCCTTGATTTTTCTTCAGGCTGTTTCAATCTTGGTGGCTCAGACTTGTTCTGATGGTAAATCGCTTTCTTGTAATAATCTTCGTTGAACGGGTTTTCAGAATCATCATTAGCATACGCATTTCTTCACTCGCGCTTAAAGTGACCTCTTTGTTTGCATTTGAAGCATGTCACCTTAGATTTTTCAAATCCTAGTTTAGTAGATGATCCACCAATTGACTTTCTCCCCGTGATCTCCATGAATCGCTGTGCCCGACGAACAGCACTGGCCATGCACCATCTTATATCCATTAGTTCCATCTCCTCGGGGTCTAATTGATCATAATCTTCTTTTGTCAAATTGGTGTTGCCAATCTTCCCTGCAACGAGGCTTTCATACGATTCAAGTACAGATGCCAAGAAAACCATCTGTTGTTTTGCCGATTCTTCACTGAAATTCTGCCCATTCTTCAGATCCACTGCGATATTACACTGAAACAAATTCTTGGAAGCAGATTGATTTGAAGTGTTTGAAGAAGATACACCGTGAAAACCATTGTGAAGATTTTCATTGTTCACTGAACTTGAACTTTCTGTAGAAAACGCTGTTCTTGGAGACCTAGCCTACGGTACATTTCCTCTGTAGTAAAGCTCTACATTCTGCTGATAAGCCGGATTGTTGACTTTAGATCTCTTTATCTCCAACAGTAACACCCGTTGTTATAAATCTAGGTTTAACGTATATTTTGCGAAAATAATCATGTGATTAATGATTACATATACATCAAAAATGCGGGTTTGTTAAAACTTTTACAAATTATAAGTTATTCAACAAAACGTGATCGAATTCGTTGTTTAAAATTTACAACGTTACAAAGTGCGGAAGCGTGTATCTTTATCGTGTTCGGTTCTTCGCTGAGCTTGATCGTCTGCCGGCATCCAAAAGTACCTACATTTCATAAAAACATGAAATGTTTTAGTCATACGGGATTTAATATGTATCTAAACGAGTCCGGGAAACAAAACTAATCAAAATACATTTTTGATCAGGGTCCACCGTAATTACGGTGGACACCGTAATTTACGGTAGCCCTGATTTGAAAACACTCCACCGTAAAGCAGGAGCTAACCGCCGTAACATTTTTAATCCCCACCGTAACTTACGGTACCACCGTAAGTTACGGTGGACTCTGCATCAGCTTCTTCCATTTTGCCGTTTTTGACACGAGGACTTTCGTATCTTTCAATCCGTTTATCCGTTTGACCTACCGTTTCTTCCTACGTGTTTGTAATTTAATTCTCCATTATATGGAGTTAAAATCTCACATCCGGTTAAATAAAATTTCAGACTTCTATGTCTTCGGCTTATTACCCTTTTTTACTAAATTTGACCCATTCATGTATTTATCAAACAAACATGTTTGTTTGACTCCAAAATCCTATCTTTTAACTATAAATCTGTTTAGAAACCATTATATTTCTAAAACATTACGATTATAACTTAACTTATTCGGTTTACCTTTTAGATAACCGAATATCAAATTTTGACCTTGTTTAACTCTTCGAGAACCTCAAGTTCTAAAAGATGAATTAAACCATTTTACATACCTGACTCGGATCAATGCATTAACCCGTTTTAATACCTTGATTTAGAAATCACTAATTAATAGTGAAGGAAATATCCATTCTATATAGGCTCCTGAAATCATACAACTCAACGGTAATCGTTAGTCAATTTTGTCAAAAGATGATATTTTCACCTTTTGACCCGTTTGGTCTAAATATCCGTTTATCTTTGCAAGACGATATTTATTACCGTCTCATCCAATTGACGCACTACGGTTTACACCGTATGGTTGTCCACCTATAACCCATTTCTCAACTCCTTTGACCCATTATGGCTTATGCCAAATGTGTCTTTCAAAAACAAATGTTTATTGTTAACGCATCCCCAAATTACTATTTTCCTTATTTTTCGTTTGGCTTACCTTATGAGGTAACCATAAAATTTCATCTTTCTAATCGTTATGGTATAAACGATTAATCAATTTAAATCCTTTTTAACCATCAATGTGGTTTCCTATCATTTTCACTTATATTGTTCCATACAACTATATGTCGGAACATCACTTTTCTAGTGTTTGTCTATCTTACCCGAAATCAATACAATAAGATATTTTCCAGGAATTGACAAATGTGTAAGCTTTACTTACCTCGTATCCGAATATGCTTTTCTTCTCGTGCTTGATTCGTTTGACCGCTTCTTTCCCAAGCCTCCACCTAGCTCGTTAGGCGACAAACTATCATCATTCACAAGGTGGTTAGATTAGTCATTTCAATTCACGACTATTCCACCTCACGTATTTTCTATGTCGAAACTACTATTTGACTTTATCATTGGTTAGTTTGACTTTTAAAAGTCAATTGACTTACCAATATATTCATATGCACATTTGGTTCTTTGTACTCACTTAGGCATATTTCATCCGAACTCTTAACAAAAAATCAATTTTTACATACTAACTAGTAAGCCGCGATTTCATTTAGGCATTTCACATCAATGAAAATTGGCTGTTTTTTGTGACTTGTTTAACCTGTTTACAAGTCTTCAAAAATTATGATTTTTTTATGTGGCGTACCTCTCGGAGGGTTAGCCCTTGAGTTAAAATTTCAAGATCTAACTCTTTACCAAAAATTCGTGAAAATTCATTTACTAAGCTGCAATCAGATTCGTCACTTCTGACTGCAGCTTACGGAAAAATTCATTTAAAATTCCTCGTTTATCCGATTGACGAAATTCCAATTGGCGATTTTTTCTAATCACTTAGCACTTTCTACAGTACAAATTTGAGATCATAACTCAATTCCTAAATTGAGTTATGACATTCGTAATGGGCTGCAAATTCTGCCAGAAAACGCAGCTTGAACCTTTGATACGGAAAAATTCATAAAACGCTCAATTTTCGTCGAAAAAATGCGATTCCAGTGGGGTTTTAAAGATATTTCCTGGAATTACATTTTAGACTCAAGAAACACATGATTTTATCAGGTTTTGTCCAGGTTACAGCCAATACAAATCGGCTGTAAATTCTGATCAAGAATCGTTTGAATTCAGCTTTCAGTTTAAGCTTGTTCTTGACATCATAACACTATTCTTTTGAAATCAAAACCCTAAAAACATCTCATACATGAATTTGGTATCAACAAAGACTTGAGCTAAGCATGATTTCAACATATACTTGTCTAGGGTTTACTCCTAGACACTACTGTGTTCCTATTCTATCCATATAACAAACATGCAACTAGAATCTCAGATTATTCAAAATTCATGAGAATTTCAAGTTGAAAGATTTCTCAAAATTTTACATACCTTGTAATCCCCTTGTGATGAGGATCAGGAATCTATGTTTAGAATTCGATTTGGACTTGAATTGAACCTTCAATTTGCAAGATTTGTTGAGTTCTAGGGTTTTCACCCTCCTGGTCGCTCCTGGAGATCGATCCACACACACTTAGTGTGTGTGGTGTGTTATTTTTTTTTTATTAAATAAAACTTGTTTCCTTTTTCACGATTTTGGTCCCTCAAGTTTAGATATTCATAAATGAAACTATAACTCATAGTTTATTATTTAATTACCCATTACTAACTAGGTTAATCTTACCTAGTTAACTTAGTGGGTTCCGGGAGTTAAAAACCCGTTGTATTTTAAGTCCCGTTGACTCGGGCTCTTATAAACTAAATTCTTAAATTCTTTGATTCGCTTGTATTTAATTATTAGGATTTCTTATTTAAATCCAAATAGTTAACGGGTTATTTTTACTGCTAACGGTACTTTACCCGTCTTTTAGTATGAACAGAGATTGATTACCAAACCCGTTTTCGGGGTGTTACAAGTCTACCCCCCTTAAAGAGGTTTCGTCCTCGAAACCTTTTCTTACATAATTCATTGAGTTTAAACTCAATGTATTTGATCAGAGATATCATTTAAACATTACTTATACTTTTAACCAATTATTAGTATTACCAGATAAGCATGGTAACATCTTTTTGGTCACTAATTGTCTACGTAACTCATATGACTTAGTGCAACTTAAAATAACGTAATCTCGTTATTTCCACTTGTTTAGTTAACTTAGCGATATCCATCGCTTTCATATACTATCAAATTCCTTACGAATCCGTTATTTTGACCCGTTTAAAGATCTTTAGTGAAATCTTTCACTTTTAGCAACAAATTCTTTTGTTTTCAAATTTATCTATTCGGTTCAGCTATACCGAATCTACCGCTTACAAGCAAACCAAATTTCTTGATTTGAATTGGTGACCTTAACCGGTCTCATTAACTAGTCTTATTAGTTCAGTTACTTTTATCACTCGCTTGGTTATAATGTGATTTTACTTCACATTACATTTCCTAACCGTGATCGTGTCACATCATGTTTAATTTGTATCAACCTTTCATTTTTTTTTTTTTTATCACTTTTCGAATATATCATCTTGCGCCTATCAGTGTCAAGACTTGTATCTTTCATGCTTACTATTTAAATTCCTATCAGAATTTATGTTTGTAAAAACATTATTTCTTACTGAAACCGAAGTTTTAGTTTTTAGGATCTTTTCTTTAACTTGTGTCAATCATCCATATCGGGATATTGACAGTCCGTAATTTAATCCTTTACAGTCTTAGTTTTATGCGGGGATTCTTAACTGAATTCCTCGCTTTATCCAATCTAACCCGTAGGTTTTATCACTTAGCCTTATGTGCTATTTTTGATTAGACATTCACCCCTTTAGGGCGAAGTCCTTATAACTTCTTTCTAATCATGACCCGTGATTCGTTTTAGTCCGTAGATCTCTCATTTATTTATAACCCTAAAGGTTATGTTAATCCCGTAGATCACTCTTTTTACTCGTGTCTTATTAAAATATATATTTGGTGTCAAAGCACTCTTTTTACGTTTGAAAATCATTTGTCTCAAGCTTACCGTTATCCGGCTTGCGCTTACTTATGCCTTCAAGCATTATACTTTATTCAACCCGTTCATTCTCAAAATAGTTGAATATAATTATCAAAATTTCTGTTTACAAAATTTTATGGTCTTTTAGTCATAACTCATAATCCGAGTCTTTTGACTTTAAATTCGTGTTCTCGTTTCTCGGTATACGCATGTGTTTAAATCCTTACCCATCAACCGGGTACTTTACCGAAGTCATTATTAGTGCAAGCATTCTGGTATACATCAAGTTTTCATTTTAATTTGTTTGGTTGTCTTAGCGGAAGCCCTCGCCTTTATTCAACCAAACCTTTATTCTTTATTTGACCATCCTTGACAGTCTTTTAAACTATGAATGATGATTATCATCATCATCATTTCTTTACTACGACCAAAGTCAACGATTTTGATCGTTTTTTTTTTCTCGTGTGGGCAATACCTTTGTTTCTATGACCCCGCGGGTCATTTATACTTTGGTTTTACAATGCCCTCTTTGTCTACCATGGTTTTTGATCGTTTTTCCCCCTGTGGGCAATACCTTTGTTTCTATGACCCCGCGGGTCATTTATACTTTGGTTTTACATTGCCCTTTTTGTCTACCATGGTTTTTGATCGTTTTTCCCCCAGTGGGCAATACCTTTGTTTCTATGACCTCGCGGGTCATTTATACTTTGGTTTTACATTGCCCTTTTTGTCTACCATGGTTGTTTCATCAAAATGACTTATGTCACGAATTTCCTTGGGTCTTTTATTTCTATGTGCGCCATACATCGTTTTTATGGTTCCCGCGAAAACCATTTATACGAGTATGCCCATAAGATTTCTTGACCCTAAGGATCCTTTAAATTTCATTCATCTTGACCTTACTACATCGGACATAACTGCGCTCATTATAAGAAGCTCATGCTATCATGTGTTCACTACTTACTTGGCTAGAGTAAGCGATCAACACGTGGTACGCGTGACCTTATTATAATTACCACATCACGTCCCATGTAAGTAACTCCTCAAATTATCTCCATGTTTATGGTTTCATTTGGTAAAACTTTATTTAATTGTTAGTTAACAATTATTAGTTTTACTCGTTTATCCTTGAACATGTACAATGTCCCTTTTTATAAACATTTATTCACATTCATTGATGTGATCATTACTTTTCTCAATAGGATTTATATTGAGAATACTTACTTGGATGATCACTCTCGTCCAAGTTTCTATATAAACAAGTCTTGTTATTCATTTGTTATTCATCATTGTGAATAACACATTTCCTATTAAATTTCTCTTGGAAATCAGGTTTTCCAAGTTCTATCATATGTGTATGCAGCCGTTATTACTTACGTGTTTGTTGCATATAACGATTCGTGCGATTAAATTTAAAAGTGTGCACCTGGTAATGCTTGCCCTAACGGGCTTCTCTTGTCATTAGTCTTGTTCGCGACCGTTACGCGATTTTGGTCCTTGATGAGTATGCTCTTCCTGTCATACCTCAGACCGTTCCATCATCATATCCATAATTCGTTCAACTCCCATCATCTTCAGACGCGAGTGTCCTTCAATTAAAACATTCACAAGAGTTAGTAATGTCAACTTCAATAATCGCCCGTATTATAATACAAGGCTTTTTCTACTATACGCGTCAACGCGCGTATTTTCGTCAACCATATCAATCATTTAAATTGGGGTAACATATACCACACGATAGCCCTATGTGTTGTTTACAACACTTTAGCATACTAACTATTAACGTACTTGTACTTACCGGATTTGCGAACAAGCCTCGAACCGAACACTATTCTTTGTCAAGAGCATAAGGTTTAAGTCCAAGCATGGTTCCTCCCCACCATACTCGAATCTCTTAAACCAAGGCTCTGATACCAACTTGTAACACCCGTTGTTATAAATCTAGGTTTAACGTATATTTTGCGAAAATAATCATGTGATTAATGATTACATATACATCAAAAATGCGGGTTTGTTAAAACTTTTACAAATTATAAGTTATTCAACAAAACGTGATCGAATTCGTTGTATAAAATTTACAACGTTACAAAGTGCGGAAGCGTGTATCTTTATCGTGTTCGGTTCTTCGCTGAGCTTGATCGTCTGCCGGCATCCAAAAGTACCTACATTTCATAAAAACATGAAATGTTTTAGTCATACGGGATTTAATATGTATCTAAATGAGTCCGGGAAACAAAACTAATCAAATTACATTTTTGATCAGGGTCCACCGTAAATTACGGTGGACACCGTAATTTACGGTAGCCCTGATTTGAAAACACTCCACCGTAAAGCAGGAGCTAACCGCCGTAACATTTTTAATCCCCACCGTAACTTATGGCACCACCGTAAGTTACGGTGGACTCTGCATCAGCTTCTTCCATTTTGCTGTTTTTGACACGAGGACTTTCGTATCTTTCAATCCGTTTATCCGTTTGACCTACCGTTTCTTCCTACGTGTTTGTAATTTAATTCTCCATCATATGGAGTTAAAATCTCACATCCGGTTAAATAAAATTTCAGACTTCTAAGTCTTCGGCTTATTACCCTTTTTTACTAAATTTGACCCATTCATGTATTTATCAAACAAACATGTTTGTTTGACTCCAAAATCCTATCTTTTAACTATAAATCTGTTTAGAAACCATTATATTTCTAAAACATTACGATTATAACTTAACTTATTCGGTTTACCTTTTAGATAACCGAATATCAAATTTTGACCTTGTTTAACTCTTCGAGAACCTCAAGTTCTAAAAGATGAATTAAACCCTTTTACATACCTGACTCGGATCAATGCATTAACCCGTTTTAATACCTTGATTTAGAAATCACTAATTAATAGTGAAGGAAATATCCATTCTATATAGGCTCCTGAAATCATACAACTCAACGGTAATCGTTAGTCAATTTTGTCAAAAGATGATATTTTCACCTTTTGACCCGTTTGGTCTAAATATCCGTTTATCTTTGCAAGACGATATTTATTACCGTCTCATCCAATTGACGCACTACGGTTTACACCGTATGGTTGTCCACCTATAACCCATTTCTCAACTCCTTTGACCCATTATGGCTTATTCCAAATGTGTCTTTCAAAAACAAATGTTTATTGTTAACGCATCCCCAAATTACTGTTTTCCTTATTTTTCGTTTGGCTTACCTTATGAGGTAACCATAAAATTTCATCTTTCTAATCGTTATGGTATAAACGATTAATCAATTTAAATCCTTTTTAACCATCAATGTGGTTTCCTATCATTTTCACTTATATTGTTCCATACAACTATATGTCGGAACATCACTTTTCTAGTGTTTGTCTATCTTACCCGAAATCAATACAATAAGATATTTTCCAGGAATTGACAAATGTGTAAGCTTTACTTACCTCGTATCCGAATATGCTTTTCTTCTCGTGCTTGATTCGTTTGACCGCTTCTTTCCCAAGCCTCCACCTAGCTCGTTAGGCGACAAACTATCATCATTCACAAGGTGGTTAGATTAGTCATTTCAATCCACGACTATTCCACCTCACGTATTTTCTATGTCGAAACTACTATTTGACTTTATCATTGGTTAGTTTGACTTTTAAAAGTCAATTGACTTACCAATATATTCATATGCACATTTGGTTCTTTGTACTCACTTAGGCATATTTCATCCGAACTCTTAACAAAAAATCAATTTTTACATACTAACTAGTAAGCCGCGATTTCATTTAGGCATTTCACATCAATGAAAATTGGCTGTTTTTTGTGACTTGTTTAACCTGTTTACAAGTCTTCAAAAATTATGATTTTTTTATGTGGCGTACCTCTCGGAGGGTTAGCCCTTGAGTTAAAATTTCAAGATCTAACTCTTTACCAAAAATTCGTGAAAATTCATTTACTAAGCTGCAATCAGATTCGTCACTTCTGACTGCAGCTTACGGAAAAATTCATTTAAAATTCCTCGTTTATCCGATTGACGAAATTCCAATTGGCGATTTTTTCTAATCACTTAGCACTTTCTACAGTACAAATTTGAGATCATAACTCAATTCCTAAATTGAGTTATGACATTCGTAATGGGCTGCAAATTCTGCCAGAAAACGCAGCTTGAACCTTTGATACGGAAAAATTCATAAAACGCTCAATTTTCGTCGAAAAAATGCGATTCCAGTGGGGTTTTAAAGATATTTCCTGGAATTACATTTTAGACTCAAGAAACACATGATTTTATCAGGTTTTGTCCAGGTTACAGCCAATACAAATCGGCTGTAAATTCTGATCAAGAATCGTTTGAATTCAGCTTTCAGTTTAAGCTTGTTCTTGACATCATAACACTATTCTTTTGAAATCAAAACCCTAAAAACATCTCATACATGAATTTGGTATCAACAAAGACTTGAGCTAAGCATGATTTCAACATATACTTGTCTAGGGTTTACTCCTAGACACTACTATGTTCCTATTCTATCCATATAACAAACATGCAACTAGAATCTCAGATTATTCAAAATTCATGAGAATTTCAAGTTGAAAGATTTCTCAAAATTTTACATACCTTGTAATCCCCTTGTGATGAGGATCAGGAATCTATGTTTAGAATTCGATTTGGACTTGAATTGAACCTTCAATTTGCAAGATTTGTTGAGTTCTAGGGTTTTCACCCTCCTGGTCGCTCCTGGAGATCGATCCACACACACTTAGTGTGTGTGGTGTGTTATTTTTTTTTATTAAATAAAACTTGTTTCCTTTTTCACGATTTTGGTCCCTCAAGTTTAGATATTCATAAATGAAACTATAACTCATAGTTTATTATTTAATTACCCATTACTAACTAGGTTAATCTTACCTAGTTAACTTAGTGGGTTCCGGGAGTTAAAAACCCGTTGTATTTTAAGTCCCGTTGACTCGGGCTCTTATAAACTAAATTCTTAAATTCTTTGATTCGCTTGTATTTAATTATTAGGATTTCTTATTTAAATCCAAATAGTTAACGGGTTATTTTTACTGCTAACGGTACTTTACCCGTCTTTTAGTATGAACAGAGATTGATTACCAAACCCGTTTTCGGGGTGTTACACCAACTCATGACTTTCAAGTCTTTCGATCAGCAAATCCACTTTTAAATCTTCAGGCTTGATTGTGTTCTTCAACATTAAAGCGAAGTATTGCCACTCTTGATCATTTGGCAATGAATCAAACAATTTATCCACCAAATCCTCTTCAGAATATGTGATTTCATGTCTGGCTAACTCCATTTTCAGATGCCCAAATCTTTCGATCATTCTACAAACAGATTCATTTTTCATACAACTGAATAAATCAAACTCTTTACGCAACAATTTCTTTTTGTTTTTGACAATTTCATTACTTCCTACACACTTTCTCCCTAACGCTTCCCACAAACTCTTTGAAGTTTTCTCTTGTTCAAGTAACGAGATAATATCCTCTCTCACTGACTGTTTGATTAATGTGATCATTTTAGATTCAGTCACAACATTTTTTATATCTATGTCTGAGAAATCCTTCGCATCTATTAACTCTCCTCCCTCTTTTACTGGTTCAGTGTATCCATCTGTCATTTTTATCCAACTTTCAGGAGCGAAAGCTTTTACCCAACCCTCAAATCTGTTTTTCCACCAATGATAATCTTCCACTTTCATTAGCTTTGGTGGCTTCTGTTGGCTTCCATACATGTTCTCAAACTTCAAATTCTCCGAAATCTCTCCTGAATATTCTTTCATCTCAGATCTTCTATCTGACGATTCGGAAGTGAACGCTTTGTAGAATGTGTCGTAAAATTCTTCACCGTTGTTTGACATCTTTAATCACCTGAAAGCAAACAAACAAACTCAATCAGTTTAAACAGACTAAAAATGTGAAAATGTTTTGATTGGGCCACACTTTCACTTAAACCGACAAACTCTTAACACCACAAACTCTATGATTGGGCCGTAGAATACACTAAATCCAACACTTTCAAAAGTTCATGAATGTAATGGGCTGTACTTCACTGTGATTGGACCAAACTATTATAGTGGGCTATATTACACTGTGATTGGGCCGAAACTTTGACAAATGATTATTAAACCCACATGCAAACTGACACAAGATGATAAGTTTGATATAGTGGGCTGACACTTGTTGTTAAACTATGATTGGGCCGTGTGAGTTGTGAACTGACAACATTGATATTAATGTTCAACTGTGGTTAGGCCAAACACCCCACTAAACCGACACTTCAAGTGAAACAAACATCTGATTGGGCCGCAAAGTCTTCAACAACCAATATATCAATATCTCGGTCACATGGGCCTTTAATATACATGTGATACAGCCGACAAATTTAATGTGATGCCAGATCCAATTTTCCGACAACTCAAATAGGATTTTGTGATTGGGCCTTCACTTGATTGTGACTGACAATGTATTAAAAGCACTTCAATGTTATTGGACCATTATACTTGATCACAAATTTAAATGGCTGACAACTAATTCATCACACAACAGCGATACCCCTTGATATGATTTCACAAAAGCGAAACCTGTCACAGACCAAATGAGCGAACCTAATGTTACACCTATGAGCGGACCTGCACAATGAGCGGACCTCTTAATGTCACTATGAGCGAACCACTGAATGTTCTTATGAGCGAACCACAAAAGCGGACCTCAACTAAATGTAAACACAAGCGGACCTCTTGAGCGAACCCTCAACAATCAAGTCCCTATGAGCGGACCTGATATTGTCCGGATAAGCGGACCTAACAAGTAATTTCAAGCGGACCAAATGTGATTTTCGAGCGGATCTATCGATGTCCGTAAAAGCGGACCTAGGTTTTTAACAGTTTTTACCCATTGTTAAGCCGAATTTTAATCTGAAACTTTCAAGGGTTTGTTATTATCCACTAATACACATTTTGTGAAAAATTTGGCCGTTTTTAACCGTGGAAACTTGTTCAGATTGAAAAAGAAGGTGTAGAAGACAGAAAACAGATCCAATTGAGCTAAACTCTTCCTCCTGAGCTCTGATACCACTTGTAGGATCGTTGTTGGACCCGAACGAGTCAATCAGAAGAGTCTTTTCTCTGTATCAAAGGCGGAATCAAAGATACAGATGCTCAAACTAATTATAATGCTTCTTTGATTGATTTAACAACGTTTACAACCTGAAAGCAATCTGGCAGCACTTCGTTACAATTTTCAAAACCGTTACCAAATGAACAACATGTGCACCTATATATAGTGGAGACAGGTTCGCTTATATGGACGTCCATATGAGCGGACCTATTAGCTTCTGGTTCGCTTTTATGGACAATGTCCATATAAGCGGACCTATTAGCTCATGGTTCGCTTTTATGGACAATGTCCATATAAGCGGACCTACTTGCTAATCCACCAACTTTCGATTCTCGAACCTCGTGCACTGGTTATTCTAACCTATACTATATCATAACATGATACAAGACGAAGTCAATAGACGTAATGCACTAACATCTTATGTAATCGTTGTAAACAAACTTTTGGGTGTTAATACAGTTGATATTTCAAACATTGAATCATTGTTTGTTGTTGTGTCTCGATCTCGGTTTGCTTACCCATTTGGATTCCGCACAACCGGTTTTGTTCGTATCACAAGGATTAGGCTGTTAGATCCTCCCCTAGTGGACCTACAAGTGATATCAGAGCCAAGGCTCTCTTCCTTGTTAAAACCGAGTCGTTTTCTTGTGTTTTGATAGATTTTCATTTGTTTTTCTTGTGTTTGAAGTTCATATTTTCTGGGAAAAACAGGTTAAAATCTTGAAAATCTAGGTGTTTTGCTATTAGTTTTTACAAAAACCATTGTTAAAATTGGTTTTTATTAAACTTTTGTGCAAAATTTGAGTTCGGAAAATTTGTCTGGCACCGGAAAACACATAAACCCATCAGAAGTTCTTGGTGTTATTCATAGAGTTCATCATCATCTTCATAGTTTCTGGGTTTTGGTTTCATTTGAAAATTATTAAAATAGATTTTTCTTTTTCAAAAGGTTGGTGAACTAAAGTATGGTCTTTGGTGTGTAAAAGTTGTTTACTGAAAATCATAAATTATTATTGTTTGACAAATTTGGCCATTCAAATGATGACTTGTTGACAAACAGGACCTAAAGTAAGGTGCTTTGGCAAAAGAAGCTTCTTTGTCAGAAAGTTGGTTTGATTTTGTTGAAAATATCTTAGCTATCTGTACCATATTGTCAACGAAGTTGTTCGACGAATTACCTATCCTTCGTCAAGATTGTTGGTGACGAAAAATCCTATCCTTCGTCAAGTTGATTTTGACGAACAACCTAATCCTTCGTCATATTGGTTTTTGACAAAGTATCATATCCTTCGTCTTCGTTGTCTTGGACGAACTATCTTGTTCTTCGTCGACATCTTGTGCACATTTTTTTTACAGAAGCTTTCAAAATGAGTTCAGTTTGGTGGGGTATTCCATCCAATACGGAGATCAAGTATTCGAGCAAGGGTTTATCACCGTCATGGGCTGAATCTTCCGCACCCGCATCTTCGTCTGTTCCATTCCATCTCAAAGGAATCAAATTTCACAAGTCAATGGGCATTCGTTTTCCAATCAAAATCAAAGTATTCAAAGTACACTTTTAAGCGAAAGTGAAACCGGAAGCATTAATCATCCACCGAAGCTAATGCACATGAATGAATATCCTGGATGGGAAGACAGATTACATACGTATATTCTTGGGCAAAACACGGAATTATGGTTATGTTTTACTACAGATTTCGATCAAGCACTTGATGTTGCCGCTTCAACTGCTGCGACATTTGCAGATCTTACGGCAGACGAGAAGAAGAAATATGATTTGGAAAAGAAAGCTTTTTCTATTCTAACTCAAGCGTTGAGCAAGGATATATATCATCAGTTTGTCAGCTTCAAGACGACAAAGCGGTTATGGGATGCATTAAAGACGAGAGGTCTAGGAAATGAAGCGTCACGCAAATTGCGACATGATCTACTCAAGAAGGAGTTTGATGGCTTCACATGTATGGAAAGAGAATCTTTGGGAGACTTGACAAGTCGATTTTATCACTTGTTGACTGAATTGAATAATTATGGGGTAGTAGCAACTCCAAAAGAGGTTTTCATGAAGTTTACCGACTCATTGCCAACTCAGTGGAATGGTTTCTTGGAAATTCTAAAGTATAATGGCACCTTGGCTATGACCAACATCAATGATTTCGTTCAGCTTCTGGAGAACAAAGATCACGAAGAAATCAGGAAGGCGAAACAGATTCCATTGCAACAAAATCCTGATATGTATTATGGTAACTGTGGAGGTTCTAGGACTGTTGCAAGACCTGCTACACATGCTCCGCTATAAACGGATTTTGTCTCAAGCACTGACATGTATGGAAATCCACAACCAGAAGTCTCAAAGCAAAGCTGTCAATATACCGGAGCAAGAGATATGTACGGAAATCCACTACCAGTTCCACAACAAGCTTGTTATGGAAGCACTTCATCTACCTGTCAGTCATCTAATCCAAATACAGTTCGGCACGACACTTCAAATTTCTCGAAAGTAAGTTTTGAAGTAGCTAAGGATCATATGGAGCTATTAAACACATTGGTGAGCGCGTATTGTAGGTTAATAGCAGGTCAGAATGGAAACATCAATCTGACACAAGAAGATTATCAGCAGATTGATAAGGAGGAAATGGATATGATGGATATCAAATGGGCTTTTCCTAGTGCGGTTAGGAGAGCTAAAGACTTCATGGAAAGGACTGGTAGAACCAGCCTGGAAAGCAAGAAAGATACCAAGTATGGGTTCGATAAACAATCAGTCAAGTGCTTTAATTATGGTGAAAGAGGTCACTTCAAGAGAGAAGGTACAAAGCCAACTCAGCAAGGGAACCAGAATCCGTTAAGGAATCAAGGTAACCAGCAGAATTAGAATTAAAACAGGAATAACGAGCGTACGTTGATGCCTGTGAACAATCCAAATCAAACAGGAGCATCAAATGCCAACCAGGCTCTTGTGGTACAAGTCGATGAAGGATGTGACTGGACGATTCAGTTGGGAAGTGGTGATTAGGATGGAACAACTTGTTTTGCTGAGGTTGTCAAGGATCTGAAACACGCCAGTGGTGGAGAATCTTCCACCAGTGGTGGAGAATAATCTGAAGATGAAGACAGTTCTGGTTACAGTAGAAGCTCAGATGAAGAATCCTAAACTTCAGGCGATGATCATTTGGATGAAACGTCAAGTGTGACAGTCGATGCAGATATTGATGAATTGTTGGGAGGAGCTGAAGTAGGGAATCATAGAAGATCAATCTTGGTGGATGAAGCTGTTTATTCTTCTTCTTCTTCTAATCATTCAGCCTTTATGGCTAATGTGGGCGGTTCATCAAACCAGGTATGTGTCGATGATCCAACTTCTGATAAATGTGATAAATGTGTTAGTTTAGGTGATAAATTATCGGACTTGCAAAGCAAATATGATGCTTTGCAAAGCAAGTATGACGTGACACATATCCACAATCAAAAGTTGATAGTGGATCTTTCGAAATGCAAAGAGGCCAACATGTTTTATGAAAACCATGAAAAAGAGTTTAAACGGTGATTAACAATTTAAGAGAAGATAAAACCGAGCCAACTAAAATGGTTTCAAGAAAACAAACTGACATAAATTGTTATATCAATCGTCTCGAGGTCATGCAAAAAGAGTTAGCCTGTGTAAAGTGTGAAAGTGAGGCGATCCAGCTTAAGTTAGATAGTTATTCAAATTCTAGGTATGTGCTGGATCACATCATTGGCATACAGAAAGAGAAAAAGGATGTCACGTGCATTGGATCCACCACCTGTTAGACACAATTATGATGTAATGCTTGATGAGGAGAATAGAACTTATTTTGAGCAATCTGTTCCTTTAGACATTGAGGAATTTGCAACCGGACTTGGATATAAAATAGAAGTATCATCAGATTCGGATATGTCAGCAGATACAGATGTAACAACTTCTGAACAAAATCAGGATCCTCCAGTCATTGTTGAGGATGCTGATTCTTCAGATGATGAATCCGACGATACTGACTCAACACAGTCTGATGCGGCAATCAAAGAAGAGGACATACCTCTCGGGAATCATATTTTATATGATCCTCCCGCAAAATCTGCTAAGACTGTACTGGTCGAGTCCACGTCTACAAAAGAGTCTGAGAGTGTGAATTTGCTGTACACTCTTGTTGGTGATGATAAAATCAATTCTGACAAAGATTTTCCGATAAAAAATGTAAATCAATCTTTAATCAGTAAAGTTTTTGTAGATTCGACAAGTAGGTGTTTGGGAAAGTCAGATTCACGAATTGTAGTAACTCAATATCCTCCGATTCCAAAAGCTGAAGTTCGAAAACAATATGGAAATCAAAGATTGCCAACAGTGAAAAAGCAGCAAAATCATACCAAACCAAAAGTTAAATCAACGACTCAAGGTCGAAAGGAACCAAACCAAAAGAAGAACAAGAAGGTGAACTTTGTGAAGTCGAAGGGAACAGATAAACTTGAAACTTTTGCAAATAAATCTAACTTAGATCATGTCAATCAAGTTAAGTCTTTGAAAAGAAATGAACAAAACAGTTCAAAACCAAGTACCTCGGGATCACAAAGTTCATCAACAAGACAGTCACATGATACTTCGGGGTTTGTAGAACGAAGATCATGTTTTTCATGTGATGCATTTGGACATATTATTCGGAATTGTCCATATCTTCATAAACTAAAAGCCAAAGTTGATGATCCCCGTGAACAAAATTACCGAAAGCGAGCTGTTTTTCTTCAAAACAAGATCCCCGTCTTGTAAAAGAAAGGGAAAAGAAACAGAAACACCAACAAGTCAATGTAATTGAGAAGGCAATTAAAACCGATGTGGTTCACAAACAACCTGTTTTAGTTAAACCAGAAATTTCTAAAACTTCTAATAATCATGAAGTTAAGATTTCAAAAATTCAAACTGGTAAAACACATCAGACTTGGAAACCAAAAACGGTTACTAATTCAGGGGGAGCATCACAATTTCCTAACCATCGAGAAATTGAATTAACTTTTGTCGATGAAAATGGAAGACCCAAGACCACAATCATGTGAGTTCATGTGTAGGATGTTCCAGGAGGAACTTTCAGCAGTCATTGGATTGTTGACAGTGGGGCATCCAGGCACATGACAGGCGACATGAGACTTCTCTACGACGTTAAATCTATTAGAGGAGGTTATGTTGCTTTTGCTGGAGATAAAGGCGGATATATTACTGGTGAAGGAATGGTATCTAATGGGGTTGTAAGCTTTGATAAGATCAACTTTGTGCAACAACTTAATCACAATCTTCTCAGCATTTCACAAATTTGTGATAAGAAGTTTTCAGTACACTTTGATGCAAATGGATGTTATGTGCTGAAACCCGGCTTCAAGATTCCAAAAGACTGGATTCTCTTATCTGCTCCAAGGATTAATGATTTGTATGACCTTGATATGAGCCAAGCAATTACAACTTCTGTACAAGCAACTTGTTTCGTTTCCAAAGCCACAGAAAAGGTTTCAATCTCTTGGCACAGACAGATGGGACACATTCATTTAAGAAAAATGAATCATTTGTTGTCAACTGAATTAGTGACTGGTGTTCCTCTTAAAAATTTCCATCTTCAAGACGTCTGTGTTTCATGCCAAAAAGGAAACAAAAGAAAGAAGTCGCACCCTACAAAGAAGATCAACACCGTGGCAGTTCCGCTTGAACGTTTGCACATGGATTTGTTCGGTCCTGTCAAGCATAAAAGCATCAGGAATGATCAGTACTGCCTCGTGGTGAGTGATGATTATTCAAGATTCTCTTGGGTGGCATTCATGGCACACAAGAGTGATACTTTTCAAATTATCAAAAGCTTGATCACAACGATTGAGAATTTGTATACTTTGAAAGTTAGACAGATACGCAGCGACAATGGAACTGAGTTTAAGAATCATGCCATGGAGGAGTTCTGTAGATCCAAAGGTATTCTTCATGAATTCAGTGCAAGTTACACTCCTCAACAGAATAGCATCGCTGAGCGTAAAAACCGTACATTGATCGAAACTGCTAGGACTATGTTGGTAGAGTCTCAGTTACCCATTCCATTCTGGAGTGAAGTTGTGGCCTCTGCGTGTTATACAATGAACCGAGTCCATACACTTAAAAGACACAATAAGACTTGCTTTGAGCTTCTTCATAAACAGAAACCAGATTTACAATATCTTGAACCATTTGGAGCTCCTTGCACAATGATCGATCTGAATGGAAAGTTTGGGGCAAAAGCAATTGAAGGATAATTTCTTGTGTATGCCACCCCGAACTTAAGAGTTTGGAATCTAGAGACAAAAAGGGTCGAGGAATGGTCTGAAGTCAGAGTACAAAGGCACACATTACCAGTCAAATGTCCTGGTTAACCTTGGATGTTTGAGTACGATGACTTTTTCAATTCGATCAATATTGAAGAAGTTGCAGTAGATTCTGCGGCACAGATGTTTTTCGAGAGTGACAACGCAACACATTCACCATTGGTTCGTCCAATTATTTTCAACAATCCAGAACCATCTTCAGTGAACAATAATGCTCTAGACAATGAGGATTTTCACGATGCTACCGAACTAAACGAATCTTCACAGGATGATGAATTTCTCGATGCAGACCAAGAAGCTGTTCATGGTACTTCAGAGGATACACCTCCACTGGACGCCCCTAAAACAGTTGAAACTACTGCATCATCCTCTTCGCCAGTTCAGGGTATTGACTTGTTTGTTGATCTTAATTTCAACAATCTGAGTACAAATATTCAAGTTCCCGATAATCCAGAAACAAGAATTCACAATACCCATCCTCAACAAAAAATCATTGGAAATGTACAAAGTGGCGTACAAACGAGAAATCAGTTGTAAAACAACAACAATGTGGGCTTGTATGCAGCTATTCGAGAATCGGGTTTGCAGAATGATTGGTCCTTCGCGTGTTATTTTTCACAAGAAGAACCAAAATCTTGGAAAGAAGCTTTGAAAGATAATTCTTGGGTGGAAGCTATGCAGGAAGAACTACAGCAATTCTAGAAGCTAGGTGTCTGGAAACTTGTTGAAAAACCTGATGATTACAAGAAGATTGGTACCCGTTGGGTGTATAAGTGCAAAAAGGATGATCGTGGAGTAGTCATTCGAAACAAAGAAAGATTAGTCGTTCAAGGTTTTCGTCAGATTGAAGGGATCAACTATAATGAAGTTTATGCACCGGTTGCACGTCTGGAAACTATTTAGATCTTTCTAGCCTATGCTTCCTTCAAGGGATTCAAGGTTTACCAGATGGACGTGAAAAGTGCATTCTTACATGGTGTGGTTGAAGAAGAGGTGTACGTCAAACAACCTCCAGGTTTTGAAGATCCTATTCACCCTGATCGGGTTTGGTTGCTAAATAAAGCTCTCTATTGTCTACATCAAGCACCACGAGCTTGGTGTGCAACCTTATCTAATTATCTGCTGGAGAATGGATTTCGCAGAGGTCTTATCGATTGCATTCTTTTCATCAAAGAACACGATGGAGATCTTCTATTGGTACAGGTATACGTAGATGATATTATATTTGGTTCTACTAATGATGTTTTGTGTAGGAATTTTGAGCGTGTTATGAAGGAGAAGTTTGAAATGAGCGCTATGGGGGAAATGACCCTCTTTTTGGGCCTACAAGTACAACAAACAAAGTCTGGGATATTCATCCATCAGACTAAGTATGTGAGTGACATCCTGAACCGATTTTAGATGTCCGACACATCGCCCATTGGTACCCCACTTCAGCAAAATCACGGAATTCATCCAGACTTAAAGGGTGAAGTTGTTAACTCCTCATACTACCGCGCAATGATCAGATCTCTTATGTACCTCACAGCATCAAGACCAGACTTAATGTACCCTACGTGCCTGCTTGCCTGATATCAAGTCAACCCGAAGGCCTCACATCTTGCAGCTGTGAAAAGGATTTTCGCTATTTGAAGGTGTAACACCCCGTGTTTCGAAAGTCAAAGTCAAAGTCAAGATGTAACACCCGTCTAATTACTACTTGAATTTAATAATAATTCATGCAATTATTCATAAAAGACGTCCAATTATAACATAAGTTCCATAGATGTAGTTAGAAAGTAGCAAAACATTAGTCAACTAACAACTATTTCAAACATTCATAAGTTGTTTAGCAAATTGATTTCATTTCAAAACATTGACTATTAAAATTAGATATCGCGGAAGCTTCTAAAGTGTGTTCGGTTCTTCAAAACTTGCTTGACCGCCATCCGTAAGATTCACATCCTCACCTAAGGTCAAAACCACTAAAAATATTAGTTTTGACATTTATGTAATACATAAAAACAGTTCTGACATCGAGATGTGAAAGAAAAATAAAAATTCAAGGTTTTCTGGGCTCTACCGTAACTTACGGTGTCTACCGTAAGTTACGGTAGATGCTGTACAATCCTGGTCGGCCGTAATACAGGAGTGAACCACCGTAACATTTTTGTTTTCCACCGTAAGTTACGGTGGAGACCGTAACTTCACCGTAACTTACGGTGGACCCTGTAACTTTGCTATTTGACTAATTTGTTGATTTCACCCTAATCCACATGTCGTTTTAGGCGATTCTTTTCCTGTATGTCTGTAAATTTATAACGGACATGTTCATTACGACTATCATACCAAATTTTTGACCCACCGATCATACGGCTAAAACCCACTTCACTGTCGTTTGACCCGTTCTAACCTCACCCATTATTACCAGTTCGCTAGTAAGCCTATGGCGCCTCATACCCACCATCCGTGGTATATCATCACCTGCATTTTCTTACCAATACCATGGCTTAATGCTCTTGTGATTGTTATCACCATTGCTAACTATTAAGAACACCAATACTACAATTTACACCATTGTTTGACCCGTTGGCTCATCTTGTGGAAATCCTCCAATGTGATGACTACCAAACGGTTCCTTATCAATTCTAACTCTACTAATTCAAGTAGCGATCATGGTCACTAAACTCAACAAAATTTCTATTCTAAATGTAGCTATGCATAATTTAACAACAATTCATTTAATGTAACGGGTCAAGTTACATACCTTTAGTGCACGCCCTTCAAACGTGAACCGCCACCGGCTTGTCCACTCGACGCTCCGGTATCTTTTCCTATAGAGTTCAATCACGACTTGCTTAGAACTCCTTTTCAACCATATATCGCATAATTTTGTCAAATCATCACAATCATGCGTCTAACTTTAAATTTCAATTTTGAGCCTTCTTTGGGGCATTTTTACAAACAGTTAACGGGCAGAATTTTATATCATTCATATTCAAGTTCATAGCTTGTTATTTAGCTAAACTTAACATCAATAAAGCTTTCATATAACTTTTAAACATCATCATTTCATAAATCACTTTCTATGACCCGTATTACACTAGAATAATCATTCTAAACCCTAGTGTTTACTAGTTTCCCACAAAACCCATGAATCACCTTGAATGTGTTCATGAGATTTTCAGGAATTAGCCATGATTTCGCATGTTATTGTCTAGGTTTTACGCCTAGACACTATATCAACCCTATTCTACCCAAATAGCAAACATGTAACAACAATTTTCAGATTTCCCAATTTCATGAAAATTTCAAACAGAGAATTAACACCAAATTTTACATACCTTGTAACCCCCCTTGTGATGAGGATCACTAATCTATGCTCGATTTTCGATTTTGACTTGGTTTGAGCCCTCAATTTGTGAGTTTTGTGATGAACTATGTTTTGATGGAGCTTGGGGTCGCACCCCCTGTTCTGGTCGATCTCCAGGAGACTCCAAATGGAGTGTTTAAGTTTTGATAAAATATTTTTATTAAAACTAGTTTCAAGTTAAACACTTTTGGTCGCTCTAGTTTCTCTTAGTTTATTTTTATATTTCTTTAACTACACACAAGTCATTATCTAACTAGGTTAGTGTCATTCCTAGTTAGTTTATTTTAGCAATTTATTTGCAATTAAATTTGCAAATTTAAGAATCCATGTTTTCGGGATGTTACAAGTCCACCCCCCTTAAAAAGGGTTTCGTCCCCGAAACCAAAGTACATACCAAATAATGTAGGGTAGAGACGTCGCATCTCCTCTTCGGACTCCCACGTAGTGTCCGAGCCTTTCCTATGATCCCACTTGATCTTGACTTGATCAATTTGTTTGTTTCGCAATTGCTTGACCTTCCGATCCAAAATCTCCAATGGTCTCACCACATAATTCAGGCTATTATCCACCTCGATATCATCGTAATGGATATAAGTTGTTTCCTCCGTTAGACATTTCCGCAATTGCGACACGTGAAACGTGCCATGTATTCCACTCAATTCTTCCGGTAGCTCGAGGCGATAAGCCACCTTGCCAACCCCGTTCGATGATTTTAAATGGTCCGATAAACCTCGGGCTTAGTTTGTCTCTTTTCCTGAATCGGATAACACCCTTCCTTGGGGAAAACTTTTAGCATAACTATATCACCTATTTCCTATCCTTTGTCGCCCTTTTGATCGGGTTGTCTTCTGACCATTCAGTCACTGAGTCCGTCAGCATACTTACTTGACGCTAGTTTTATATTAACAAGCGCTCTACATAGGTCACAGTGTTATTTAGGCTACAACTTGTTTTATTGCCTAAACTAATTGGTCACCATTTTACCACAAAACCCACGGGTATGCAATATTGCCGTCATCGGCCCTTTGCGTGCTAATAATTTCATATCTAGTCATTCACACTATAACGTGATTACATTCTCTATTACTTTTGTGTCCGTGATCACATCACGCCATGTTTAGTTTTACATCGACTTTTCATTCTTAAGAATCTTTCCTCCGAATGCATCATCTTACAGCTTTCGGCGTTAGACCTATATTCTTTAGTACTAACCATTTTCTAATTTCTCTCTCGGTATTCATAGGTGTTAGAACATCGTTTCTTTACTAAAACTGAATTTTAGTTTAATGTTTTTCTCTTTAACCATGTCGATTAATCATATCAAGGAATTGACGACAAGGATTATTCTTCGGGATTATCATTTTACGCGAGAAATCATAATTGGTTCTCCACGCTTTATATTATCTACCCGTAGGTTCCTTTACTTAGCCTTGTAGACTATTATATTAGGTCTTCACCTTTTTAGGGTGAGACCCCCCCCCCCTAGTATGTTCCATTTGTATTTGCGACCCAATGGTCATTTTGTTCCCGAAGGCCTTTACATTGTTTATAATTTGGAGGTTATGGTGATCCCGTGGATCATCTTCTATTCGTTTGACCTTGACCGTAGTCTAAGGCTACCCTCACTTTCTTTCGGATTATCTTTCTGACTCTATGACTTCTTATGTGTCCTTCGCGTCGGTTTATTTTACTCATACCGTTATTTGGTTTATGCCTCTATTTCCTTTCAACCCGTTACCCGGGTTCTTGATCTTGATATTTTATTTTATTTATTATTATTTTTTTAACACTCCGTTTTCATTGGTTTGCATTTTCCCTTTCATACTCTTTTATGACCTATCCCATAGATTCAATAATATTTCACGCTTTCATTATCCAGGTTGCGCTTACTTGGGATATCAACTACTATACTTTATTCAACCCGCCCAACATTAAAGTAGTTGAACATGACTATCGAAATTTCTGTTTTTGCAAAATTTTATCGTTTTCTCAGTCATAACTCTTAATCCGAGTCTCTTGACTTTTAATTCACGTTCTTGACTGTTGGTTACGCATTTATCTGAAAACATACCTATTAATTGAGTATTTTATCGATATTATTTTCATAGCAACCCTTACGTCATTCCTTAAGACTTTGTTTCTCGATTTATTTGGTCGTATCAGCAAAACCCACCGCTTTTACTCAACCAAGTATTTTATTCTTTCACTCGTATGGCATGACTTGTTCGTGTGAGTTCCATCTCCTATGACAGTCAACTTTATCCTTATGCCTTGACATTCTAAATTGTCAATTCATATTTTCGTTTACTTGATTCTTATCCCTTCCCTTGGGCTCATTATCTTAATGTAATATGCTCCCATTATCCGGCTTCCGTTTAATTTTATTATCAAGCACTTTACTTAATTAATCCGTACACCACCTTTCTTTTGTCAGCGACCCTTAGGTCTGTTTCTTTTACAGATGTCCCGAAGGCCCATGTCTCAAGTCTTATTTGGTAAACTACTGTTATTGTTATTCGGCCTTTGGGGTTTACTCGTTCTTATTCTAACGCTTTCATAATGTTTGTCTTACTAATTCTTTTACATATTCACCCTCATCAAGGTGATTATCGTTCTTCCTCAGGAGGAATTTATTAATAACATGTTACTTGGGTATCTACCCATACCCGAGCTTTTAAATCCAAATTTATTGGTATTTCATTATTTACAGCAACAAATAATACATATTGTCCATTTAGTTTCTTTTTCGAGGATATTCCTATCTAAATCTTAATCTCTTGATTTCTGACTTTAACCCATTGTTACAATAACAAAATCAATTCATTTCATGTTATTGTTTCATATCGTTGTATGGAATTTTATCCACATCGTTTGTTGACATAAACGATGTTTCTATCTGTTTCATTTAGTTTGGCTTAGTCTATAACCATGTCCTTGTCATCTATTACTATTGTAAACTCCCAGGGTTCGGGTGTTATTACACTCCTCCCTATTATGACGCTTATCTTTCATTACGTTCTCGGGTTCGAGTGTGCGCGCACCCCTTCCCAAGGCAATATTTATCATGATTATTTTTACCTCGATGCTCAACGTACAGTTTCAGCACCTCTTATAAACAATAGAACTTTTATTATTACCTCTTTCTATTTTTTTTCAAAGCCTTGGTAATTTCGTTAACACTAATGTAGAATGTTAAATAAATTGATATAAAACAAACGATTTATTTGCACTCGTAATAATTAAAAATTCATGCTGAAATTTAATTTACAAGAGTATACCTGAAACGACATCAGGTTCAGCTTTAGCCTCCGTGGCTGTTATATAAAACAACTTTGTCCTTGATTTCTGGGCATCAGACTTTGTGTCGGTTGTGTCCTTGGTTCCAAGCCTCTCTGGACATTTAGACTTTTTATGTCTTGACTTACCACATGTGCCCTTGTGAATTTTCCACAAAATCTACACTGATGTAACACACTTTTTGTAACTCCCTTCTTGGGAGCTTTATTAGACTTGGACTTCTTTACGGATCTTGGATTCATATCCAACACCCTCCTTTCTTCTATTTCTTGTAGTATGCTGTCTTTCAATTCAGCCATCATATCGTTCACCACCGGCACGATTGTGGTTTGTAATCTGTCAATATACTGTGATAGACTATTTTCTAGAGCTTTTCCGACCTCCTCGAAAATCTTAGCTTTCATTTGTTCAGTCAATTGAGATGTCGAATCATCTCCGGTTACTCCAGACATTTCTTTAACTAAAACATCCATCACGATTTATCAATAATTATTTAATTCATTTCCATCTTATTATACGGAAATTTATATCACTCTCACTCAATCATAAATAATGTGTTATTCTTTTTCGGTTTGGTCAAGTATATATCTTGCCTTACCTTTCTTACTTAGTGTATTTTCCCGGGTTCGAGCGTATTCATACACTCCTCCCATCTTTCCGTCATCTTGAAATTGAAATGTTTACACTAATTGTTAAACATTTCATTTATGACATATGCGTCATTCATTTTGATCTAGCCAAGTTCACCACTTGCTTAAACCATTTATGCTTAGTGCACTTTTCCGGGTTTGAGTGTGTAAACCCGCACTTCCCGTGCATATCAATTCAAATTTCCTTTTTCTAGTATTCTAGTAAGTCTACTAAAGCAATTAATTCTTACCGGACGATCGATCAAGCTTGAACCGAACACTTTGTTAACAACCTTAAGCTCTGATTACCAACTTGTAACACCCGTCTAATTACTACTTGAATTTAATAATAATTCTTGCAATTATTCATAAAAGACGTCCAATTATAACATAAGTTCCATAGATGTAGTTAGAAAGTAGCAAAACATTAGTCAACTAACAACTATTTCAAACATTCATAAGTTGTTTAGCTAATTGATTTCATTTCAAAACATTGACTATTAAAATTAGATATCGCGGAAGCTTCTAAAGTGTGTTCGGTTCTTCAAAACTTGCTTGACCGCCATCCGTAAGATCCACATCCTCACCAAAGGTCAAAACCACTAAAAATATTAGTTTTGACATTTATGTAATGCATAAAAACAGTTCTGACATCGAGATGTGAAAGAAAAATAAAAATTCAAGGTTTTCTGGGCTCTACCGTAACTTACAGTGTCTACCGTAAGTTACGGTAGATGTTGTATGATCCTGGTCGGCCGTAATACAGGAGTGAACCACCGTAACGTTTTTGTTTTCCACCGTAAGTTACGGTGGAGAACGTAACTTACGGTGGACCTTGTAACTTTGCTATTTGACTAATTTGTTGATTTCACCCTAATCCACATGTCGTTTTAGGCGATTCTTTTCCTGTATGTCTGTAAATTTATAACGGACATGTTCATTACGACTATCATACCAAATTTTTGACCCACCGATCATACGGCTAAAATCCACTTCACTATCGTTTGACCCGTTCTAACCTCACCCATTATTACCAGTTCGCTAGTAAGCCTATGGCGCCTCATACCCACCATCCGTGGTATATCATCACCTGCATTTTCTTACCAATACCATGGCTTAATGCTCTTGTGATTGTTATCACCATTGCTAACTATTAAGAACACCAATACTACAATTTACACCATTGTTTGACCCGTTGGCTCATCTTGTGGAAATCCTCCAATGTGATGACTACCAAACGGTTCCTTATCAATTCTAACTCTACTAATTCAAGTAGCGATCATGGTCACTAAACTCAACAAAATTTCTATTCTAAATGTAGCTATGCATAATTTAACAACAATTCATTTAATGTAACGGGTCAAGTTACATACCTTTAGTGCACGCCCTTCAAACGCGAACCGCCACCGGCTTGTCCACTCGACGCTCCGGTATCTTTTCCTATAGAGTTCAATCACGACTTGCTTAGAACTCCTTTTCAACCATATATCGCATAATTTTGTCAAATCATCACAATCATGCGTCTAACTTTAAATTTCAATTTCGAGCCTGCTTTGGGGCATTTTTACAAACACTTAACGGGCAGAATTTTATATCATTCATATTCAAGTTCATAGCTTGTTATTTAGCTAAACTTAACATCAATAAAGCTTTCATATAACTTTTAAAAATCATCATTTCAGAAATCACTTTCTATGACCCGTATTACACTAGAATAATCATTCTAAACCCTAGTGTTTACTAGTTTCCCACAAAACCCATGAGTCACCTTCAATGTGTTCATGAGATTTTCAGGAATTAGCCATGATTTCGCATGTTATTGTCTAGGTTTTACTCCTAGACACTATATCAACCCTATTCTACCCAAATAGCAAACATGCAACATCAATTTTCAGATTTCCCAATTTCATGAGAATTTCAAACAGAGAATTAACACCAAATTTTACATACCTTGTAACCCCCTTGTGATGAGGATCACTAATCTATGCTCGATTTTCGATTTTGACTTGGTTTGAGCCCTCAATTTGTGAGTTTTGTGATGAACTAGGTTTTGATGGAGCTTGGGGTCGCACCCCCTGTTCTGGTCGATCTCCAGGAGACTCCAAATGGAGTGTTTATGTTTTGATAAAATATTTTTATTAAAACTAGTTTCAAGTTAAACATTTTTGGTCCCTCTAGTTTCTCTTAGTTTATTTTTATATTTCTTTAACAACACACAACTCATTATCTAACTAGGTTAGTGTCATTCCTAGTAAGTTTATTTTAGCAATTTATCTGCAATTAAATTTGCAAATTTAAGAATCCATGTTTTCGGGATGTTACAAAGTCAAGATTAAAGTCAAAGGAAGACAAGATTGCTAATTGCGATCTGTCTCTCCTTGCTCAATTCCTGTTTTGACTTCTTCGACTTGTAGTTAGTCTATTTTATTTTCGCTTTAGTTGTATTATGTGGAGTATCTATTAATAATCGCATATTAATCGCTATTTATCGCATGTTTAATCGCTTTATCGCTATCGCAATCGCACTCACAACTCGAATTACGCATTTTGGTTATTGTTATACGTGTGTGTGTGCTTTATGTGTTACTTGTGCATGTTTATTTATGCTATGTGTGGTAATCAATCGAATCGCAATCGAAACTCAATCGCGATCGAACTCAATCGCAATCGAAATGGTATGATAAATGGTGGAAAACAGATAGTGCGAGATATGAGTAGTTGGGATTAAAAGTAATTTGACTAGGAAACTCTATCGCATCGCAACGCTCGCAGTCGAAATCGAAACATCAAAACTCGTCGCGCCGAACACTCGAACGAGGTGACTGGTCGACCAGGCGACCAGCCGTTCGACCAGCCGACCGATCGGACTGCCGTCCGATCGGACAGCTGTCCGACCGAACTGCCTAACCGAGGGACCAGCCCCTCTCCACTCCTTTCCACTTTGGGTAACCCTATAAATACCCCTTGTCACTTTCATACTTTCTACTTTTGGCAACTGACGTCCGACCAGCTCGTTTTCCTCACTTTTCTTCAAATTTCTCACGATTCCGGTAAGATCTCGTCCTAAATCTTGTACTTCCTTAATCTACACGCACTCCTACACCTTTCTATCTTATGAATCTTAACTTTTAACCGTGAAATCATCAAGATTCAAGGTGTTCTAGGATGACGTCATCATGTGTTCTTGAAGAACTTCATGTTTTGGCCTCATTCCACCAAGAACAACTTAGATCTAACCGATTTCCACATAAACAAACAAAGATCTTTCGTAGATCTAAACATATTCACAATGAAAAGGAGTGAAAGATGGTTTTCAACTTTCTTTCAACTCTTTTACACTCAATGCACTCAAAACCGGTAGAATCGGAACTTGTGCCGGCTTACTACTCATTATTATAGTTGTGTTGGTTCAAGATCCGTATTCTATCCACGAGATTATCGATTATGGGTTAAACGTGGAACGTCGTCTCGAACCATCCACTAATCGGGTTTGGGTGATTCCTGTCTGACCAGGAGCACCAAGTATTGACGAGGTTTCTGTTGCTTAACACGTTATCAAAATATCTCGATAAAACGACAAACTATCAAAAACAACCAAGTGTAAGACGAACAGGTCAACCAGGACGGAGTGCCGTCCGAACGGACAGCTAAACCGTACGACTGGCCACCCGTGCGACTTGCACCTTGGTCCATACTTAATCATTTTTGCCAACACTTGAGGTCTGAATGTTGAACGAATTACTGTCCGATCGGACTACCATCCGGTCGAACTGCCATAGGAATCATGAGACATTTGAACTTCAACACTTAAACAATTTTCAACATGTTCAATGCACAAAGGATGCCACCCGATCGAACTACTGTCCGATCGAGTGACACCCTGCTGTGAACTTGTTCTCACTGAAGTGCCAACCGAACGGGTTGACATCCGATCGAACGACCGTCCGATCGACCGACCTGAAAGGTAGAGGTACTTCAATGTTTTCAAAATGCTACAACCAAAACTTCAAAAGTCAAGCCATCATACACAAACACATCCTTCCCAAAGGAAGAAACAATCCACTCGAACAGTCATCTAACCGGACGAATGTCTGAAAGGACAACCACTCGCACGACTGGCTGTCCGATCGGACTACCATCCGAATGGACTACTGTCCGAACCACTTGTACATTGCATCGATTTGCGCGTCACTTATCGTTATACTATCGATCTGTTCAGGCTAACCCTACTCTCTAGCGCTCCCTTCAATCCATCAATCGCTGTGAGTATACTCGATCCCTTTTTGCTTTACGCACTTTTGGGTGTTACATACGTTACTTATACATAATCACATCGAACACACTACACAATACTTTAAACGCTAACCGTTACCGCATGTTATACGTGACTTAATGAATGCTTGTTTGTTATGTTTACACATGGAATGCTGTCTACCTGCCTTAGCAACGGTAGTACTATTAGTTTGGACTCAGCACCCGTTCACTCGGGGGTTGTTAAGGACAATTACCTATATGGCTCACAGTGGTGAGAATGTATCGCGAACTGCCTTGGGCAGTCAACCCGCAGTCATTGGTATCGATAGGTTCATGTCGATAACTAACATGCCTCATTTCACTCTGTGTACGTGCTGGTTATGCGTAACTCTTTCGAACTCTATATGCTATTATCAAACTTGTATGCTCACCTTTACACTATGTGTATTGACTGTTACTTTAACGTATGTGGCAGGTGCTTAAGTTGTTTATATGCTTAGCTTGCTGTGAACTTGAGGCAAGGAAAGGTCTAGGATGCTCTCTGTGCTGTGATGAAATCAAGGCTAGGAAAAGAGGTCCTAGAAACCAATAAATAAACTATCTATGTATAAATCCGAGTTGTCGGAACATAACTACTTGACTAGATTTTGTCTATAATAATTATATTATCACTTATGACATGGTATGGGACATGTTTCTTTAATTAAATGGTAATGATAGTTGTTATGGAAACTTCTGGACAATCTGTTTCACTCAGTGCCATGCCCCGATGTTTCCGCCATCGGTTGGGGTGTGACAGATTGGTATTAGAGCCATAACTATAGGGAATTAGGCAAGACTCGACCTAGTCCGGGTCAATGTCTTAGAGACCTAGTCTACAGTTAGGAACCAACAGACCGACTTGTGCATATCCATTAGGGATTATGTATGAGCTTACTGCCATTTCTCGCTATTCTCACCTATGTTACACTATCACTGCACTCGGAATTTCAGATTATGAATGAGCGATTTAGTCGAGATCAGGTGTGAAAACCGAAAACTCTCGACTGCATTGCTTGATCAACCCACATTTTCATCTATAAACACGAGAACTTGCGCTGAACCAGGAGTGAAATCCATACTTTGACGCATAATTCTCTTTTATTTTATCAAAACAGGAACGAAGTTGTTAAGCCAGTGGTGAAACCCTAACCTTGACGACTAGTTCCGACCTTTACTTGGTTTTACAAAACTCTCACCGAAGTCTCGACGGACTCCAACGACCTGAAGTCACGCTATGACTAGAGGGATGCGTGCCAAACGCCCAAGAATCGAGGCAAAAGCACAGCCCCGAAGGTTGAAATGTGATAACAACTCCTTGAGAATAGTCGAATCACTTTGGTTAGTCAATGTCTAATAGCCGCAGACGATCTACTTCTCGATTTTTATTTGTTTCGATTCTGAGCCCGCAACTGTTGACTCTGATGATTCGTCGATTTTATTTGTTTATATGTGTGTTTATCTGTTTATGTGTTTAATTTTGGAGGCTTATTCGATTTTTGCCTTCACTTCGATCGACACGCACGACTCGCATTGCATTTCTATCTCAAAACGCTGACAAATCGCTAAATAGTGGATGACCTTATGCTATGTTATACGCTTATACTATACTACTCGACTAGCTAATCGCGATCGCTATTCTCGAACGTGCGTAGACTTTAAATGATAGATGCAGTCAGAATGCTCTAAGTGTCTCTATATGTATCTGGTGATTACATACTTATGTGCCTGTGTGCTTTTGTGCTTTATGTGCTTACGTGATTATGTGCTTCTGTGTTTATATGAATATGTGATTATGTGCCTATGTGTTTATGTGATATATGTTTCACTGTGTTCCTGGGCTTTAGTAAGTAGTAGACGTATGAGGTGAGATTCGATTATGACGTGTCTGAGACCTGTGACGATGTCTGTTGTAGACAATGTCAACTGGACCATCATCTGGATCCCGTCACCCACGACTCCCTCGCCAAGAACAGAGGGACAAACGCCTTGCTGCCATCCTCGCTAAACAAGTGGCCAAGGTTGTGCCTCAAATCGTGAGTGAGATTTACGAGAACGTTAGCAAATCGTCTGAGGAGTCCAGAACCGAAGCTCCTAAGGTTGCTACCAAGACTGCATTCAGCTTCAAGCAGTTCAAGTCTTGCGGTCCGAAGGAATTCACTGGAGAAGATGGACCGACGGCTATGTTACAATGGTTCGATTCCATCGAAGTCACTCTGGGCCAGAGGGGATGTCCGGAAAATCTCCGCACTCTAAACGCTACCGGTGTCTTCCAGTCCCGCGCATTAGATTGGTGGACGGCCGAGAAGAACAAACGCGGGAACAATGCAGCTTATGAGCTGACATTGGAAGAGTTGAAGGCCATCATGATGGATGAGTTCTGTCCTCCCCATGAACGCCAAAAGCTGGAGGACGAATTCTGGAATATTAAGCAGAAAGAAGGTGACAACGCTGCCCTGACTGCTCGCTTTAAGCAGCTCAGCATCATCTGTCCCGATCAAGTGAAGACGCCTGATATGGCAATCAAGAAGTACATCCGAGCTCTACCCGACTGTGTTGCGGATTTTGTGCATGCCGCAAAGACAACAACGATCGAAGAAACCTACTTACTTGCCGCCGAAATCAACGACAAGCGGGTAAAATCTGGTTTTCGGGATAAAGCTTCAAAGAGCCTGCACCAAGTCACCGCCGCACCTTCTGCCGAAACCGCCACCGCTCAACCGTCAAAGTCCTCACGCCGCAAGAAGAAGAACAACAACAGCAGCTCCAGCAACAAGAACTATGTTATCACTACCACTGCTGCTCCACTACAAGCCGTACCGGCCCAGCAGCAGCCCCATCACCGTCCAGCACCAGTTACCTATGCACCGCCTGCAAAGCGTGCATACACAGGCCCCCACCCGGCTTGCCCGACATGTTCTTATCATCACCGGGTGGGTCTCGCCTGTCGTTTCTGCGCTCACTGCAACATGTACGGCCACTTCACTGCTAACTGTCGTACTGGTCCCCGACAAGCGCCAGCTCAAGCCACTGCTCATCAAGCTCTGCTCCCAGCCCCGCAAGGCCAACAAGCGGCTCAGGCACCCGCGGTCAACGCCCGAGTCTGCTTCGCATGTGGTGATCCCAACCACTTTGCGAACATGTGCCCGAACAGGGTGGTGAAACAAGAGCCCCAGCAGCAGCAGGAACACCAGCAGCAACAACATCAGCAGCAGCAACAAGCCGCACGCGCCAGAACTTTCAACATCAACGTGCGCCAAGCCCAGGCTGACAACAACGTGGTCAATGGTACGTTCCTTGTGAATGGTATTTATGGTTCATGTTTGTTTGATACTGGAGCCGATAATTGCTTTGTGTCGTTCGAATTCGAGAAGTTCCTTAGTCGTAAGCGCTCCATTCTCCCCTCGACGTTCGATGTTGAAGTCACTACCGGAAGAACTGTCACCATTAATTCTGTTCTTCGTGATTGTACTCTTGAGTTCAACAATCACATCTTCCCAATCGACCTTATTCCGACGCAACTCGGAAGTTTTGACGTCATTGTAGGCATGGACTTTCTTCGCGAAAACCATGCTGAAGTTGTGTGTTTCGATAAGATGATTCGATTCTCTCTTGCGAATGGTGATCTATTGTGTGTTTATGGTGAAACTGCTTCGAAAGGTCTCAAGCTCATGTCATGTGTCCAAGCTAGCAAGTATCTCCGCAAGGAATACAGAGCTTTCTTGGCTAACATTGTAGTAGCGGAGATGGAAAAGAAAGGAAGACCAGGCGTAAACGATGTCACAGTGGTTCGAGAATTTCCTAACATCTTTCCTGAGGATCTTCCCGGACTTCCGCCAAGTCGTGATATCGACTTTCGTATCGACCTCATTCCTGGAGCCAACCCTATTGCCAAAGCTCCTTACCGACTCACACCATCCGAAATGCGTGAACTCTCGAACCAACTTTAGGAATTACTTGAGAAAGGCTTCATTCGCCCGAGCACCTCTCCTTGGGGCGCGCCTGTCCTTTTCGTCAAAAAAAAGGATGGGTCGTTCAGAATGTGCATCGACTATCGGGAATTGAATAAGTTAACTATCAAGAACTGTTATCCCCTGCCTCGCATTGATGATTTGTTTGATCAACTACAAGGTACTACGTGTTTCTCTAAGATCGATCTACGCTCAGGCTATCACCAACTACGCATACAAGAGGAGGATATACCCAAAACCACATTTCGCACCCGTTACGGCCACTACGAATTCGTTGTTATGCCTTTTGGTTTAACCAACACACCAGCAGTTTTCATGGATCTGATGAATCGCGTGTGTAAACCATATCTCGACCGTTTCGTCATCGTGTTCATTGACGATGTCTTGATCTATTCCAAGTCGAAAGCCGAACACGCGCAGCATCTACGTTTGGTTCTCGGGCTACTCTAGGGGAATCGAATCTATGCCAAGTTCTCCAAGTGTGAATTTTGGCTGGAGGAGGTTCAATTTCTGGGTCACATCGTGAATAGTCAAGGTATTCACGTCGATCCGGCGAAGATTGAAGTAGTTAAGAGTTGGATTACACCTAAGAACCCGTCTGAAGTCCGTTCTTTTCTCGGACTAGCAGGTTATTATCGACGATTTATCAAAGGATTCTCAAATATCGTTGTGCCGCTTACCACTCTCACGCATAAAGACAAGCCTTTTGTTTGGCGAACTGAACAAGAGACCGCTTTCCAAACCCTCAAGTACATGCTTTGTAATGCTCCTGTTCTCACTCTACCCGACGGAAGCAAAGAATTCATTGTCTATTGTGATGCTTCCAACCTTGGTCTTGGTTGTGTTCTAATGCAACGGGACAAGGTTATAGCTTACGCATCTCGTCAGCTCAAAATCCACGAAAAGAACTATACAACCCATGATCTCGAGCTAGGCGCGGTTGATTTTGCGTTAAAGATTTGGCGACACTACCTGTATGGTACCAAGTGTACGATCTTCACCGATCATAGGAGCCTACAACATATCTTTGATCAGAAAGAACTTAATATGCGTCAACGCCGATGGGAAGAACTTCTCAACGATTACAACTGTGAGATTCGTTATCACCCAGGCAAAGCAAATGTCGTTGCCGACGCTCTAAGCAGACGGAGTTATTTGCTCAACATTCGTAATGTCCAAGCCCAATACGATCTCGAACCCCTCATCCGCGAAGCCCAGCATGCCTGTTTTAATGAACACACTCTGAAGAAGGAACGAATCTATCACGACGGAACTCAACTTGTGAATAAGCCGAACGGGATATTCCATTATCTGGACCGAATTTGGATCCCTAAACAGACCGATTTGTGAAAGATATTGATGGTCGAAGCCCATAAATCCCGATATTCCATTCATCCCGGTGCCGATAAAATGTACCAGGACCTTCGCAACAAGTACTGGTGGCCGGGCATGAAAAGGGATATTGCTCTCTACGTTGGGAAGCGCCTGACTTGTGCAAATGTCAAGGCTGAACACCAAAGACCCTCTGGCTTACTCGAACAACCTCCAATCCTAATATGGAAGTGGGAGAGTATAGCTATGGACTTCATAACAAAGCTACCGCACATGTCATCAGGTCACGACAGCATTTGGGTTGTTGTTGACCGTTTAACCAAATCTGCCCACTTTTTGCCAATACGGGAAGACTACAAGGTAGAACGATTAGCCCGAATCTACACCAATGAGATCATTTGTCGACATGGGACGCCTCGCGACATCATCTCCGACCGTGATGCTCGGTTTACCTCGTGACTGTGGGAAATGTTTCAAACGACTTTCGGTACATCGCTTAATCTAAGTACCGCATTCCACCCTCAAACCAACGGTCAGACTGAAAGAACGATCTGTACTCTTGAAGACATGCTCTGTTCGTGTGTCATAGATTTCGGTGGTAATTGGGATGCATACCTTCCATTAGTAGAATTCTCGTACAACAACAGTTATCATTCCAGCATACAAATGGCACCATTCGAGGCTTTATACGGAAGAAAATGTCGATCGCCTATTGTATGGCACGAGATCGGTCACTCGCAATTAACCGGTCCCGAGCTGCTGCAAGAAACGACTGACAAAGTCCTCCAAATTCGAGACAACTTGTTGAAAGCTCGAAGTCGACAGAAAAGTTACGCCGATAGACGACGCAAGCCCCATGAATTTGGCGTTGGCGACTACGTACTCCTAAAGGTATCACCTTGGAAAGGTGTGGTCAGATTTGGCAAGAAAGGGAAACTAGCGCCTCGATATGTTGGACCTTTTAAGATTCTGGAAAGGATCAGAAAAGTCGCCTACAGACTCGAACTACCGAAGGAACTTAGTAACGTCCACCCGACTTTCCATGTGTCAAACCTCCGAAAGTGCCTGGCTGAGCATGATTTAATTATACCTCTCGATGATCTCCAAGTAAACGAAAAACTACACTTCGTGGAGAAGCCTGTCGAAATAATGGATCGCCAAACCAAGCAGCTCAGACGCTCACGCATTCCTATTGTGAAAGTCCAATGGGAAGGCAAACGAGGCGCAAAATTCACTTGGGAACTCGAAAGAGACATGAAGACGAAGTATCCACAGTTGTTTGTTACGGCTTCGGCTTAATTTCGGGACGAAATTCCCTCAACTAGGGGAGGCTGTAACACCCCGTGTTTCGAAAGTCAAAGTCAAGATTGAAGTCAAAGGAAGATAAGATTGCTAATTCCGATCTGTCTCTCCTTTCTCAATTCCTGTTTTGACTTTTTTGACTTGTAGTTAGTCTATTTTATTTTCGCTTTAGTTGTATTATGTGGAGTATCTATTAATAATCGCATATTAATCGCTATTTATCGCATGTTTAATCGTTTATCACTATCGCAATCGCACTCGCAACTCGAATTATGCATTTTGGTTATTGTTATACGTGTGTGTCTGCTTTATGTGTTACTTGTGCATGTTTATTTATGTTATGTGTGGTAATCAATCGAATCGCAATCGAAACTCAATCGCAATCGAACTCAATCGCAATCGAAATGGTATGGTAATTGGTGGAAAAGAGATAGTGCGAGATATGAGTAGTTGGGATTAAAAGTAATTTGACTAGGAAACTCTATCGCATCGCAACGCTCGCAGTCGAAATCGAAACATCAAAACTCGTCGCGCCGAACACTCGAACGAGGTGACTGATCGACCAGGCGACCAGCCGTTCGACCAGCCGACCGATCGGACTGCCGTCCGATCGGACAGCTGTCCGACTGGACTGCCTAACCGAGCGACCAACCCCTCTCCACTTTGGGTAACCCTATAAATACCCCTTGTCACTTTCATACTTTCTACTTTTGGTAACTGACGTCCGAACAGCTCGTTTTCCTCACTCTTCTTCAGATTTCTCACAATTCCGGTAAGATCTCGTCCTAAATCTTGTACTTCCTTAATCTACACGCACTCCTACACATTTCTATCTTTTGAATCTTAACTTTTAACCGTGAAATCATCAAGATTCAAAGTGTTCTAGGATGACGTCATCATGTGTTCTTGAAGAACTTCATGTTTTGGCCTCATTCCACCAAGAACAACTTAGATCTAACCGATTTCCATATAAACAAACAAAGATCTTTCGTAGATCTAAACATATTCACAATGAAAAGGTGTGAAAGATGGGTTTCAACTTTCTTTCAACTCTTTTACACTCAATGCACTCAAACCCGGTAGAATCGAAACTTGTGTCGGCTTACTACTCATTATTGTGGTTGTGTTGGTTCAAGATCCGTATTCTATCCACGAGATTATCGATTCCGGGTTAAACGTGGAACGCCTTCTCGAACCGTCCACTAATCGGGTTTGGGTGATTCTTGTCCGATCAGGAGCACCAAGTATTGACGAGGTTTCTGTTGCTTAACACCTTATTAAAATATCTCGATAAAATGAAAAACTATCAAAAACAACCAAGTGTAAGACGAACAGGTCAACCAGGACGGAGTGCCGTCCGAACGGACTGCTGTCCGAACGAACTGCTGTCCGAACGGACAGCTAAACCGTACGACTGGCCACCCGTGCGACTTGCACCTTGGTCCACACTTAATCATTTTTTCCAACACTTGAGGTCTGAATGTTGAACGAATTGCTGTCCGATCGGACTACCATCCGATCGAACTGCCATCCGAATCATGAGACATTTGAACTTCAACACTTAAACAATTTTCAACATGTTCAATGCACAAAGGATGCCACCCGATCGAACAACCATCCGATCGAGTGACACCCTGCTGTGAACTTGTTCTCACTAAAGTGCCAACCGTCCGATCGAACGACCGTCCGATCGACCGACCTGAAAGGTAGAGGTACTTCAATGTTTTCAAAATGATACAATGAAAACTTCAAAAGGCAAGCCATCATACATAAACACATCCTTCCCAAAGGAAGAAACAATCCACTCGAACAGTCATCCGACCGGATGACCGTCTGAACGGACAACCACTCGCACGACTGGCTGTTCGATCGGACTACCATCCGAACGGACCACTGTCCGAACCACTTGTACATTGCATCGATTTGCGCGTCACTTATCGTTATACTATCGATCTGTTCAGGCAAACCCTACTCTCTAGCGCTCCCTTCAATCCATCAATCCTTGTGAGTATACTCGATCCCTTTTTGCTTTACGCACTTTTGGGTGTTACATACGTTACTTATACAAAATCACATCGAACACACTACGCAATACTTTAAACGCTAACCGTTACCGCATGTTATACGTGACTTAATGAATGCTTGTTTGTTATGTTTACACTTAGAATGCTATCTACCTGCCTTAGCAACGGTAGTACTATTAGTTTGGACTCAGAACCCGTTCACTCGGGGGTTGTTAAGGACAATTACCTACATGGCTCACAGTGGTGAGAATGTATCGCGAACTGCCTTGGGCAGTCAACCCACAGTCATTGGTATCGATAGGTTCATGTCGATAACTAACATGCCTCATTTCACTCTGTGTACGTGCTGGTTATGCGTAACGCTTTCGAACTCTATATGCTATTATCAAACTTGTATGATCACCTTTACACTATGTGTATTAACTGTTACTTTAACATATGTGACAGGTGTTTAAGTTGTTTATATACTTAGCTTGCTGTGAACTTGAGGCAAGGAAAGGTCTAGGATGCTCTCTGTGTTGTGATGAAATAGAGGCTAGGAAAAGAGGTCCTAGAAACCAATAAATAAACTATTTATGTATAAATCTGAGTTATCGGAACAGAACTACTTGACTAGATTTTGTCTGTAATAATTATATTATCACTTATGACATGGTATGGGACATGTTGCTTTAAATATTTGGTAAATATAGTTATTATGGAAACTTATGTATGAGCTTACTGCCATTTCTCGCTATTCTCGCCTATGCTACACTATCACTGCACTCGGAATTTCAGATTATGAATGAGCGATTTAGTCGAGATCAGGTGTGAAAACCGGAAACTCTCGACTGCATTGGTTGATCAACCCACATTTTCATCTATAAACACGAGAACTTGAGCTGAACCAGGAGTGAAATCCATACTTTGACGCATAATTCTCTTTTATTTTATCAAAACAAGAACGAAGTTGTTAAGCAAGGGGTGAAACCCTAACCTTGACGACTAGTTCCGACCTTTACTTGGTTTTACAAAACTCTCACCGAAGTCTCGACGGACTCCAATGACCTGAAGTCACGATATGACTAGAGGGATGCGTGCCAAACACCCACGAATCGAGGCAAAAGCACAGCCCCGAAGGTCGAAATGTGTACAACAAGTCCTTGAGAATAGTCGAATCACTTTGGTTAGTCAATGTCTAATAGCCGCAGACGATCTACTTCTTGATTTTTATGTGTTTCGATTCTGAGCCCGCAACTGTTGACTCTGATGATTCGTCGATTTTATGTGTTTATATGTGTGTTTATCTGTTTATGTGTTCAATTTTGGAGGCTTATTCGATTTTTTCCTTCACTTCGGTCGACACGCACGACCTGCACTGCATTTCTATCTCAAAACGCTGACAAATCGCTAAATTGTCGACGACCTTATGCTATGTTATACGCTTATACTATACTACTCGACAAGCTAATCGCGATCACTATTCTCGAACGTGCGTAGACTTTAAATGATAGATGCAGTCAGAATGCTCTAAGTGTCTCTATATGCATCTGGTGATTACATACTTATGTGCCTCTGTGCTTTTGTGCTCTATGTGCTTTCGTGATTATGTGCTTATGTGTTTATGTGAATCTGTGATTATGTGCCTATGTGTTTATGTGATACATGTTTCACTGTGTTCCTGAGCTTTAGTAAGTAGTAGACGTGTGAGGTGAGATTCGATTATGACATGTCTGAGACCTGTGACGATGTCTGTTGCAGACAATGTCAACTGGACCATCATCTGGATCCCGTCACCCACGACTCCCTCGCCAAGAAAAGAGGGAAAAACGCCTTGCTGCCATCCTCACTAAACAAGTGGCCAAGGTTGTGCCTCAAATCATGAGTTAGATTTACGAGAACGTTAGCAAATCGTCTGAGGAGTCCAGAACCGAAGCTCCTAAGGTTGCTACCAAGACTGCATTCAGCTTCAAGCAGTTCAAGGCTTGCGGTCCGAAGGAATTCACTGGAGAAGATGGCCCGACGGCTATGTTTCAGTGGTTCGATTCCATCGAAGTCACTCTGGGCCAGAGTGGATGTCCGGAAAATCTCCGCACTCTAAACGCTACCGGCGTCTTCCAGTCTCGCGCATTAGATTGGTGGACGACCGAGAGAAACAAACGCGGGAACGATGTAGCTTATGACCTGACATGGGAAGAGTTGAAGGCCATCATGATGGATGAGTTCTGTCCTCCCCATGAACGCCAAAAGCTGGAGGACGAATTCTGGAATATTAAGCAGAAAGAAGGTGACAACGCTGCCCTGACTGCTCGCTTAAAGCTGCTCAGCATCATCTGTCCCGATCAAGTGAAGACGCCTGATATGGCAATCAAGAAGTACATCCGAGCTCTACCCGACTGTGTTGCGGATTTTGTGCAAGCCGCAAAGACAACAACGATCGAAGAAACCAACTTGCTTGCCGCCGAAATCAACGACAAGCGGGTAAAATCTGGTTTTAGGGATAAAGCTTCAAAGAGCCTGCACCAAGTCATCGCCGCACCTACTGCCGAAACCACCACCGCTCAACCGTCAAAGTCCTCACGCCGCAAGAAGAAGAAGAACAACAACAGCTCCAGAAACAAGAACTGTGCTGTCACTACCACTGATGCTCCACTACAAGTCGTACCGGCCCAGCAGCAGCCCCATCACCGTCCAGCACCAGTTACCTATGCACCGCCTGCAAAGCGTGCATACACAGGCCCACACCCGGCTTGCCCGACATGTTCTTATCATCACCCGGTGGGTCTCGCCTGTCGTTTCTGCGCTCACTGCAACATGTACGGCCACTTCACTGCTAACTGCCCGACTAGTCCCCGATAAGCGCCAGCTCAAGCCACTGCTCATCAAGCTCTGCTCCCAGCCCCGCAAGGCCAACAAGCGGCTCAGGCACCCGCGGTCAACGCCCGAGTCTGCTTCGCATGTGGTGATCCCAACCACTTTGCGAACATGTGCCCGAACAGGGTGGTGAAACAAGAGCCCCAGCAGCAGCAGCAACACCAGCAGCAACAACATCAGCAGCAGCAACAAGCCGCACGCGCCAGAACTTTCAACATCAACGTGCGCCAAGCCCAGGCTAACAACAACGTGGTCAATGGTACATTCCTTGTGAATGGTATTTATGCTTCATGTTTGTTTGATACTGGAGCCGATAATTGCTTTGTGTTGTTCGAATTCGAGAAGTTCCTTAGTCGTAAGCGCTCCCATCTCCCCTCGACGTTCGATGTTGAAGTCGCTACCAGAAGAACTGTTGCCGTTAATTCTGTTCTTCGTGATTGTACTCTTGAGCTCAATAATAACATCTTCCCAATCGACCTTATTCCGATGCAACTCGGAAGTTTAGACGTCATAGTAGGCATGGACTTTCTTTGTGAAAACCATGCTGAAGTTGTGTGTTTCAATAAGATGATCCGATTCTCGCTCGCGAATGGTGATCTATTGTGTGTTTATGGCGAAACTGCTTCGAAAGGTCTCAAGCTCATGTCATGTGTCCAAGCTAGCAAGTATCTCCGCAAGGAATACAGAGCTTTCTTGGCTAACATTGTAGTAGCGAAGAAGGAAAAGAAAGGAAGACCATGCGTAAACGATGTCCCAGTGGTTCGAGAATTTCCTAACATCTTTCCTGAGGATCTTCCGGGACTTCCGCCAAGTCGTGATATCGACTTTCGTATCGACCTCATTCCTGGAGCCAACCCTATTGCCAAAGCTCCTTACCGACTCGCACCGTCCGAAATGCGTGAACTCTCGAACCAACTTCAGGAATTACTTGAGAAAGGCTTCATTCACCCGAGCACCTCTCCTTGGGGCGCGCCAGTCCTTTTCGTCAAAAAGAAGGATTGGTCGTTCAGGATGTGCATCGACTATCGGGAATTGAATAAGTTAACTATCAAGAACCGCTATCCCCTGCCTCGCATTGATGATTTGTTTGATCAAGTACAAGGTGCTACGTGTTTCTCTAAGATCGGTCTACGCTCAGGCTATCACCAACTACGCATACAAGAGGAGGATATACCGAAAACCACGTTTCGCGCCCGTTACGGCCACTTCGAATTTGTTGTTATGCCTTTTGGTTTAACCAACGCACCAGCAGTTTTCATGGATCTGATGAATCGCGTGTGTAAACCATATCTCGACCGTTTCATCATCGTGTTCATTGACGATGTCTTGATCTATTCCAAATCGAAAGCCGAACACGCGCAGCATCTACGTTTGGTTCTCGAGCTACTCCAGGGGAATCGACTCTATGCCAAGTTCTCCAAGTGTGAATTTTGGCTGGAGGAGGTTCAGTTTCTGGGTCACATCATAAGTAGTCAGGGTATTCACGTCGATCCGGCGAAGATTGAAGCAGTTAAGAGTTGGATTACACCTAAGAACCCGTCTGAAGTCCGTTCTTTTCTCGGACTAGTAGGTTATTATCGACAATTTATCGAAGGATTCTCAAATATCGTTGTGCCGCTTACCACTCTCAAGCATAAAGACAAGCCTTTTGTTTGGGGAACTGAATAAGAGACCGCTTTCCAAACCCTCAAGTACATGTTTTGCAATGCTCATGTTCTTCACCGATCATAGGAGCCTACAACATATCTTTGATCAGAAAGAACTTAATATGCATCAACGCCGATGGGTAGAAGTTCTCAACGATTACGACTGTGAGATTCGTTATCACCCAGGCAAAGAAAATGTCGTTGCCGACGCTCTCAGCAGACGGAGTTATTTGCTCAGCATTCGTAATGTCCAAGCCCAATACGATCTCGAAACCCTCATCCGCGAAGCCCAGCATGCCTGTTTTAATGAACGCACTCTGAAGAAGGAACGAATCTATCACGGCGGAACTCAACTTGTGAATAAGCCAAACGGGATATTCCATTATCTGGACCGAATTTGGATCCCTAAACGGACCAATTTGCGAAAGATATTGATGGACGAATCCCATAAATCCCGATATTCCATTCATCCCGGTGCCGATAAAATGTACCAGGACCTTCGCAACAAGTACTGGTGGCCGGGCATGAAAAGAGATATTGCTCTCTACGTTGGGAAGTGCCTGACTTGTGCAAAGGTCAAGGCTGAACACCAAATACCCTCTGGCTTACTCGAACAACCTCCAATCCCAATATGGAAGTGGGAGAGTATAGCTATGGACTTCATAACAAAGCTTCCGCACACATCATCAGGTCACGACAGCATTTGGGTTGTTGTTGACCGTTTAACCAAATCTGCCCACTTTTTGCCAATACGGGAAGACTACAAGGTAGAACGATTATCCCGAATCTACACCAATGAAATCATTTGTCGACATGGGACGCCTCACGACATCTTCTTCGACCGTGATGCTCGGTTTACCTCGCGACTGTGGGAAACGTTTCAAACGGCTCTCGGTACATCGCTTAATCTAAGTACCGCATTCAACCCTCAAACCGACGGTCAGACTGAAAGAACGATCCGTACTCTTGAAGACATGCTATGTTCGTGTGTCATAGATTTCGGTGGTAATTGGGATGCATACCTGCCATTAGTAGAATTCTCGTACAACAACAGTTATCATTCCAGCATACAAATGGCACCATTCGAGGCTTAATACGGAAGAAAATGTTGATCGCCTATTGTATGGCATGAGATCGGTCACTCGCAATTAACCGGTCCCGAGCTGTTGCAAGAAACGACTGACAAAGTCCTCCAAATTCGAGACAACTTGTTGAAAGCTCGAACTCGACAGAAAAGTTACGCCGATAGACGACGCAAGCCCCTTGAATTTGGCGTTGGCGACTACGTACTCCTAAAGGTATCACCTTGGAAGGGTGTGGTTAGATTCGGCAAGAAAGGGAAACTAGCGCCTCGATATGTTGGACCTTTTAAGATTCTGGAAAGGATCGGAAAAGTCGCCTACAGACTCGAACTACCGAAGGAACTTAGTAACGTCCACCCGACTTTCCATGTGTCAAACCTCCAAAAGTGCCTCGCTGAGCATGATTTCATTGTACCTCTCGATGATCTCCAAGTAAACGAAACACTACACTTCGTGGAGAAGCCTGTCGAAATCATGGATCGCCAAACCAAGCAGCTCAGACGCTCACGCATTCCTATTGTGAAAGTCCGATGGGAAGGCAAACGAGGCGCAGAGTTCACTTGGGAACTCGAAAGCGTGAAGACGAAGTATCCACAGTTGTTTGTTACGGCTTCGGCTTAATTTTGGGATGAAATTCCCTCAACTAGGGGAGGCTGTAACACCCCGTGTTTCGAAAGTCAAAGTCAAAGTCAAGATTGAAGTCAAAGGAAGATCAGATTGCTAATTGCGATATGTCTCTCCTTGCTCAATTCCTATTTTGACTTCTTTGACTTGTAGTTAATCTATTTTATTTTCGCTTAATTGTATTATGTGGAGTATCTATTAATAATCGCATATTAATCGCTATTTATTGCATGTTTAATCGCTTTATCGCTATCGCACTCGCAACTCGAATTACGCATTTTGGTTATTGTTATACGTTTGTATGTGCTTTATGTGTTACTTGTGCATGTTTATTGATGTTATGTGTGGTAATCAATCGAATCGCAATCGAAACTCAATCGCAATAGAAATGGTATGATAATTGGTGGAAAAGAGATAGTGCGAGATATGAGTAGTTGGGATTAAAAGTAATTTGACTAGGAAACTCTATCGCATCGCAACGCTCGCAGTCGAAATCGAAACATCAAAACTCGTCGCGCCGAACACTCGAACGAGGTGACTGATCGACCAGGCGACCAGCCGTTCGACCGGTCGACCGATCGGACTGCCGTCCTATCAGACAGTTGTCCGACCAGACTGCCTAACCAAGCGACCAACCCCACTCCACTCCTTTCCACTTTGGGTAACACTATAAATACCCCTTGTCACTTTCATACTTTCTACTTTTGACAACTGACGTCCGAACAGCTCGTTTTCCTCACTTTTCTTCATATTTCTCACGATTCCGGTAAGATCTCGTCCTAAATCTTGTACTTCCTTAATCTACACGTACTCTTACACGTTTCTATCTTTTGAATCTTAACTTTTAACCATGAAATCATCAAGATTCAAGGTATTCTAGGATGACGTCACCATGTGTTCTTGAAGAACTTCATGTTTTAGCCACATTCCACCAAGAACAACTTAGATCTAACCGATTTCCACATAAAAAAACAAAGATCTTTCGTAGATCTAAACATATTCACAATGCAAAGGAGTGAAAGATGGTTTTCATCTTTCTTTCAACTCTTTTACACTCAATGCACTCAAAACCGGTAGAATCGGAACTTGTGCCGGCTTACTACTCATTATTGTGGTTGTGTTGGTTCAAGATCCGTATTCTATCCACGAGATTATCGATTCCGGGTTAAACGTGGAATGTCATCTCGAACTGTCCACTAATCGGGTTTGGGTGATTCCTGTCCGATCAGGAGCACCAAGTATTGATGAGGTTTCTGTTGCTTAACATGTTATCAAAATATTTCGATAAAACGACAAACTATCAAAAACAACCAAGTGTAAGACGAACAGGTCAACCAGGACGGAGTGTCGTCCGAACGGACTGCTGTCCGAACGGACAGCTAAACCGTACGACTGGCCACCCGTGCGACTTGCACCTTGGTCCACACTTAATCATTTTTTCCAACACTTGAGGTCTGAATGTTGAACGAATTATTGTCCGATCGGACTACCATCCGATTGAACTGCCATCCGAATCATGAGACATTTGAACTTCAACACTTAAACAATTTTCAACATGTTCAATGAACAAAGGATGCCACCCGATCGAACAACCGTCCGATCGAGTGACACCCTGCTGTGAACTTGTTCTCACTGAAGTGCCAACCGAACGGGTTGCCGTCCGATCGAACGACCGTCCGATCGACCAACCTGAAAGGTAGAGGTACTTCAATGTTTTCAAAATGCTACAATGAAAACTTCAAAAGGCAAGCCATCATACACAAACACATCCTTCCCAAAGGAAGAAACAATCTACTCGAACAGTCATCCGACCGGACGACCGTCCGAATGGACAACTTCTCGCACGATTGGCTTTCCGATCGGACTACCATCCGAACGGACTGCTGTCCAAACCACTTGTACATTGCATCGATTTGCGTGTCACTTATCGTTATACTATCGATCTGTTCAGGCTAACCCTACTCTCTAGCGCTCACTTCAATCCATCAATCGCTGTGAGTATACTCGATCCCTTTTTGCTTTATGCACTTTTGGGTGTTACATACGTTACTTATACAAAATCACATCGAACACACTACGCAATACTTTAAACGCTAACCATTACCGCATGTTATACGTGACTTAATGGATGCTTGTTTGTTATGTTTACACATGGAATGATGTCTACCTGCCTTAGCAACGGTAGTACTATTAGTTTGGACTCAGCACCCGTTCACTCGGGGGTTGTTAAGGACAATTACCTACATGGCTCACAGTGGTGAGAATGTATCGCGAACTGCCTTGGGCAGTCAACCCGCAGTCATTGGTATCGATAGGTTCATGTCGATAACTAACATGCCTCATTTCACTCTGTGTACGTGTTGGTTATGCGTAACGCTTTCGAACTCTATATGCTATTATCAAACTTGTATGCTCATCTTTATACTATGTGTATTGACTGTTACTTTAACATATGTGACAGGTGCTTAAGTTGTTTATATGCTTAGCTTGCTGTGAACTTGAGGCAAGGAAAGGTCTAGGATGCTCTCTGTGCTGTGATGAAATCGAGGCTAGGAAAAGAGGTCCTAGAAACCAATAAATAAACTATCTATGTATAAATCTGAGTTTTCGGAACATAACTACTTGACTAGATTTTGTCTGTAATAATTATATTATCACTTATGACATGGTATGGGACATGTTGCTTTAAATATTTGGTAAATATAGTTGTTATGGAAACTTCTGGACAATCTGTTTCGCTCAGTGCCATGCCCCGATGTTTCCGCCATCGGTTGGGGTGTGACAGAAGGGATGCCCAGACACTGGTCTATGGTACCCTAGGGATGATAGCTTTGACTTGATCGCTTTCAGTGATTCTGATTTTGGCGGATGCAAAATCGACGGAAAATCCACAACGGCAGGATATCAGTTTTTAGGAAATCGCCTAGTCACATGGCAGTGCAAGAAGCAGACCTGTGTTGCTACATCAACCTGCAAAGCTGAATACATTGCTGCCTCAAGTTGTTGCTCCCAAGTCCTGTGGATTCAACAACAAATGCGCAACTTCGGTTTTGAATTCCTATCTACTACTATTTTCGTTGATAATTTTGTTGCCTTACAGATCACTAGAAATCCTTTGCAGCATTCAAAGACCCAACACATCGAAATTAAGTATCACTTCATACATGATTGCTTTGATAAAAGGATTATCGATGTTGTTAAGGTCCACATCGATGACCAACGTGCCAACCTTTTTACCAAAGCTTTTGACAAATCACGATTTGACTATTTATTAATGGTAAACGCCATTAAGGTCAAACCAGAGTAAAACCAACATCAGAAAATCATTTTTGTAAATATTTGTTTGTGTTTTCTTAATTTCTCATAGTTTTTACATTTTAGGGGGAGTAAATTTAAATTTAAATAAAATTCAAAAACATCGAAAAATTTCAAAAACACAAAAACAATAGAAAAAAAAAATGAGTTTCCTGGCGAGCAAAAGAGAAAATGATAGTACATCAGTAGTCTGTCGAAACCTCTTTAAACCTAAAATGAAAAACAATAAGCAGCTCTATATAAGATGTATCGGTAGGCTCACAATCATTTTAAAGTGTGCAGGGTGATATAAACCTAAATCGACTGAAGACCGTGTGGGAACCGCTCATTGGCATATGGTCTTAGTACCGAAATTTCGTTTGAGAGATTGCCGAGGTTCTGAGATATGTGGTCTTTATGTTGTTTATCATCTAGGTATCATGGTTGTTTCTTTTACCGAAATATAATGGAGACGAAGTCTAGATCTTCCATGATACCATACATATGTGTACATATTGCATACGACCTCAATAAGTGATCACCAATCACATGTCCAAACAAAATAAGGATAATATATCACAGCTTTCATGCGGGAGTCAAGTTCGTCTCTTTGTCTGTACGATGGTACTAACCTGTTCACGGACTTGCTCATATGCCCTCATGCATATGAAAATCAAGTTCCTCATCAATAAGTGATTCTATCACATAGAGCTTGTTTTCAATCCAAAATAAGTGAGTATCTCACATTTTCATATACGTCAAAACAGATGATAAATGGTATACTCACCAGTAAGATGAACTCTCGTGTATACTGTCACACCCCAACCGATGGCGGAAACATCGGGGCATGGCACTGAGCGAAACAGATTGTCCAGAAGTTTCCATAACAACTATATTTACCAAATATTTAGAGCAACACGTCCCATACCATGTCATAAATGATAATACAATTATTACAGAAAAGATCTAGTCAAATTGTTCTGTTCCGACAACTCAGATTTTTTTATTACAGACAATTGTTTATTGTTGACCTATGTCTTTCCTAGCCTCGGTTTCACACCAAAGAAAGCAAATAAGCATCCTAAGCACCTGTCACATACGTTAAAGTAAAAGTCAATACACATAGTGTAAAGGTGAGCATACAAGTTTGATAATAGCTTATAGAGTTCGAAAGCGTTACGCATAACCCAGCACGTACACAGTGTAAAATGAGGCATGTTAGTTATCGACATGAACCTATCGATACCAATGACTGTGGTTTGACTGCCCAAGGCTGTTCGCGATACATACTCACCACCGTGAGCCATGTAGGTAATTGTCCTTAACAACCCCCGAGTGAACGGGTGCTGAGTCCAAACTAATAGTACTATCGTTGCTAAGGCAGGTAGACAGCATTCCATGTGTAAACATAACAAACAAGCATTCATTAAGTCACGTATAACATGCGGTAATTGGTTAGCGATTAAAGTATTGTGTAGTGTGTTCGATGTGATTTTGTATAGGTAACGTATGTAACACCCAAAAGTGCGTAAAGCAAAAAGGGGTCGAGTATACTCACAGCGGTTGATGGATTGAAGGGAGCGCTAGAGAGTAGGGTTAGCCTGAACAGATTAAATACCATAACGATGAGCGATGCGTAAAACGATGCAAAGTGCAAGTGAGTCGGACAACAGTTCGATCGGATGGTAGTCCGATCGGACGGCCGGTCGTGCGAGTGACAGTCCATTCAGACGGTCGTCCGGTCGGATAACCGTTCGAGTGGATTGTTTCTTCCTTTGAGAAGGATGTGTTTGTGTATGATGGCTTGTCCTTTGAAGTTTTCGTTGTATCATTTTGAAAACATAGAAGTATCTCTACCTTTCAGGTCAATCAATCGAACGACCGTTCGATTGGGCGACAATCCGATAGGTTGGGCACTTCAGCGAGAATAAGTTCACAGCAGGTTGTCACTCGATCGGACGGTTGTTCGATCGGGTGGCATCCTTTGTGCATTGATCATGTTGAAAATTGTTTAAGTGTGGAAGTTTAAATGTCTCATGATTCGGATGTCAATTCAATCGGATGGTAGTCCGATCGGACAGCAACTCGTTCAACATTCAGACTTCAAATGTTGGCCAAAAATGGTTAAGTGTGGGACCCAAGGTGCAAGTCGATCGATTGACAACCCGTTTAGTCGACAGTCCGTTCGGACGGTAGTCCGATCGGACGGCATTCCGTCCTGGTCGTTCCGTTCATCTTACACTTGGCTGTTTTGATCGTTTGTCGTTTTATCAAGACATTTTGATAACATGTTAAGCAACAGAAACCTTGTCAATACTTGGTACCCCTGATCGGACAGGAATCACCCAAATCCGGTTAGTTAACGGTTCGAGATGGTGTTCTATGTTTAACCCGAAATCGGTAGTCTCGTGGATAGAATCCGGATCTTGAGCCAACACAACCACAAGAATGAGTAGTAAGTCGGCACAAGCTCCGATTCCATTGGTTTTGAATGCATTGAGTGTAAAAGAGTTGAAAGAAAGTTGGAAAACCATCTTTCAATCTTTCTCATTGTGAATATGTCTAGATCTATGAAAGATCTTTGTTTGTTCTTGTGGAAATCGGTTAGATCTAAGTTGTTCTTGGTGGATTGAGGCCAAAACATGAAGTTCTCAAGAACGTATGATGACGTCATCCTAGAACACCATGAATCTTGATGATTTCACGGTCAAAAGTTTAGATTTAAAAGATAGAAAGGTGTAGGAGTGCGTGTAGATTAAGGAAGTACAAGATTTAGGACGAGATCTTACCGGAATTGCGAGAAATCGGAGAAAAAGCAAGGTTGGAGCACTGGTCTGACGTCTGTTGCCAAAAGTGGAAAGTATGATGTTAGTTATCGACATGAACCTATCGATACCAATGACTGTGGGTTGACTGCCCAAGGCAGTTCGCGATACATACTCACCACCGTGAGCCATGTAGGTAATTGTCCTTAACAACCCCCGAGTAAACGGGTGCTGAGTCCAAACTAATAGTACTATCGTTGCTAAGGCAGGTAGACAGCATTCCATGTGTAAACATAACAAACAAGCATTCATTAAGTCACGTATAACATGCGGTAATTGGTTAGCGATTAAAGTATTGCGTAGTGTGTTCGATGTGATTTTGTATAGGTAACGTATGTAACACCCAAAAGTGCGTAAAGCAAAAAGGGGTCGAGTATACTCACAGCGGTTGATGGATTGAAGGGAGCGCTAGAGAGTAGGGTTAGCCTGAACAGATTAAATACCATAACGATGAGCGATGCGTAAAACGATGCAAAGTGCAAGTGAGTCGGACAACAGTTCGATCGGATGGTAGTCCGATCGGACGGCCGGTCGTGCGAGTGACAGTCCATTCGGACGGTCGTCCGGTCGGATGACCGTTCGAGTGGATTGTTTCTTCCTTTGAGAAGGATGTGTTTGTGTATGATGGCTTGTCCTTTGAAGTTTTCGTTGTATCATTTTGAAAACATAGAAGTATCTCTACCTTTCAGGTCGATCAATCGAACGACCGTTCGATCGGGCGACAATCCGATAGGTTGGGCACTTCAGCGAGAATAAGTTCACAGCAGGTTGTCACTCGATCGGACTGTTGTTCGATCGGGTGGCATCCTTTGTGCATTGATCATGTTGAAAATTGTTTAAGTGTGGAAGTTTAAATGTCTCATGATTCGGATGTCAATTCGATCGGATGGTAGTCCGATCGGACAGCAACTTTGTCACACCCCAACCGATGGCGGAATCATCGGGCCGCGGCACTGAGCGAAACAGATTGTCCAGAAGTTTCCATAACAACTATCATTACCATTTAATTAAAACAATACGTCCCATACCGTATCTTAAATAGTCAAACAAGTTATTACAGATAACATCAAAGCAAATACTCTGTTCCGACAACTCAGATTTAAACATAACTAATTTATTCGTTGGTTTCTAGGACTCCAGTTCCTAGCTTCGATTTCATCACAGCCTGAGAAGCATATAAACAACCTAGGCACCTGTTACATACGTTAAAATAAAGTCAATACATAAAATGTAAAGGTGAGCATACAAGTTTGATAATAGCATATAGAGTTCGAATTCGTTTACGCATAACCAGTACGTACACATAGTGAAATGAAGCACGTTAGTTATCGACATAGATCCATCGATACCAATGACTGCGGGTTGACTGCCCGAGGCAGTTCGCAATACATGATTACCACCGTAACCCACGCAAGTAAAAGATCCTTAACAACCCCCGTGTGAACGGGTGCTGAGTCCAAACTATAGTACTATCGTTGCTAAGGCAGGTAGACAGCATCCCATGTGTAAACATAACAAACAAGCATTCATAAGCCACGTATAGCATGCATTAATGGTTTAGCGTTAAAATAGCTTGAGTAGTGTGATAGTTGTAGTTTGAATAGTTGTAACGTATGTAACACCCAAAAGTGCTAAAGCAAAAAGGGTTCGAGTATACTCACAGCGATATGGATTGAAGGGAGCGCTTTACAGCGAGTACGGTTAGCCTGAATAGATTCGATAACATAACGATAAGTGGCGCGTAAAACAGTACAAGTGGGAGTGGTTAGGATGGCTGATCGTGCGGATCAGCTATCCGTGAGTAGATGTCATCCGTGCGCATGACCTATCCGTGCGGATGGTGATGCGTGCGGATGGTGATGCATGCGGGTGGGGATCCATCCGGATAAGCCGTCCGTGCGTGCGAGCTGTCCGTGCGGATGGTAATCCGTGCGGATCAGTTGTGCGTGCGGATGACCTATCCGTACGGACAAGTTGTTTGTGTGGATAATCGTCCAAGTGGATTGTTTCTACCTATGATGTGTTTGTGTATGATGGCTTGTGCTTTGGAGTTTTCGTTGTAGCATTTAGAAATCACCTAAGTGTTTCTACCTTTCAAGCCGGTCGCGCGGACGACGATCCGTGCGTATGGTAGTCCGTGCGGACAGCCCTTGCGCGCGGGCAGAGACAATCCGTCCGGATAGCCTGTCCGTGCGTATGGCTTGGCCGTGCGGATGGACATTGTTTGATTTTCATTTTAAGGCCTTAGTATCTCATGATCCGAAGAGTAATCCATTCAGAGGTCGTCCGTCCGGATCGCTCATTCGTCGATACTCAAACCTTGTTTGGAAAGTGGGTCCCAAGGGTAGCTCGTCCGGGTGACAACTCGTCCGGATGACCTGTGCGTGCGGATGGTAATCCGTGCGCACAGCCTGTCCGTGCGGACAGCTTGTCCGTGCGGACAGCCTGTTCGTGCGGACAACTGGTCTGGTTGTTCCGTTCGTCTACACTTGGTTTCTGTTGTCGTTTATCGAGACGTTCTGATTACGTGGCAACCACTTGGAATTGTATTCTCACCCGCGTGACTAGACCGGTCAGGAACCACCCTAACTCGGCCTGTCGGTGACTCAGAACGGTCATTCCGGTTGACCACGAAATCAGTTGTCTGTGGGTAGGATTCCAGATCTGGGACTAGTGCATCACTATTATCGAGTAGAGACTAGAACCGATCAGATTCGTACCGATTCTAAGGGAAAAAGAAGGAGAGAACTTAGGTTTATTTCTTCAACTCCTTTATCCTTAGAAAAGTTTAGATCTAGGTGAGGTTATTGTGAAATCTTATAGAAATCGTTTAGATCTGAGTCATTCTTGGTGGAATGAGGTCAAGCTTGAAGTTCATAAGAACTTCATGATGACGTCACCCGAGAATACCTCAAATCCGGATGATTTCATAGTTAAAAGTGAAGATTTGAAAGATGGAAATGTGTAGAATTGTGTAGTGATCAAAGATATACAAGAATTAGTGCAAGATCTTACCTGGATTGAGAGAAATCTGGGAAAAAGTGAAGAATGCGTGCGGTTCGGACGTCACTTGCCAAAAGTGGAAAAAGTGGAGAGTGACCCGTGTATTTATAGGATGCCAAAAAGGGAAAGGGGTAAGCCGTGCGCATGGCACGCACCCGGGTAGGCTATCCGCGCGGACTGGTCATCCGTGCGGATTGACAATCCGTGCGGATTGGCAATCCGTGCAGATTGGCCATCCGTGCGGATGCCGCCTCCTTTGATGTGTTCGGTGCGATGTTGATTCGGTTTCGATTTGCGAGCGATTCGATAGGGATTCCTAGTCAAATTACTTTCAATCCCAACTACTTCTTATAGGGTTCGACTCGGAATTCGGGTTCGGGTTCGTTTACATTCGAGTTAGACTTCGGGTCCGATTGAGTTCGCTTGATTACCACAACATAACATAAAATAAACATGCACAGGTAACACGTAAGGCACACACACACGTATAACTGACAAGTAAAATACATAGCTCGAGTTACGATTTGATGTCGATTTGATTAGCATAGCTTGATTAACTTTATCGCATTGTTACTTCCTATCGTTCACAGTCGTAGGTCGATTGAAATGCGGTTAGCATGACTCGATTATTGTAATGTACAACATTTACTCCACATAATCTAAATATAATAAAAACAATTCTACGAGTCGAGTCGCGTGAAATCGGTCGTTGACTTTGACCTTGACTTTGACTTTCACTCGTGAAAACACGGGGTGTTACAGCCTCCCCTTGTTTAGGAAATTCCGTCCCGAAATTAAGCCGGAAGCCGTAACTAACCGTGGATCACATGTGAGAGTCCTGCGTTCGGACCATTGAAAATCGTCAAATTAATCGGGTTTTCACGGTTGAAAATTGCTGATTTTTGGATATGATGTGCGAAAATATCTAATTTAAAAGCCTATAAGGTTTTAGATTTCAATTCGAAGCCGTTTGAGAGAGATCTTTCTCAATTTCCAATTTTTCATTTTCAAAACCTTTTTCTTTTTCTTTCAAAACCTTGATTATTATAGGTCTAGATTTTTCTTCGATTCGATTGCGTAATAACACGTTTGACGTGCGAAAATCCGTGTACGTGTGTGACTAAACGTAGTCGTAACGGAGCCAAAACCGATTCTACAATTGGTATCTGAGCAGGAGATCGATTGCTCAGATTTGTTAAAGTTCTTCATCTCTCATCTCTGTCACGTTTTTCTCTGAAAATTGCTAGATTAAGCGCATACAATAACCGTGATTCTATTGATGGTGATAACGTGTACAAGACCGAGAATCACGTTTTGCCTTTTTCTCTCTACTTTCTCTCTCTAGCCCTTATTTACAAGTATGCCACCTTGCCTTTCTTAATCGGACATTACTCATTCGTTAAACAGCTGTGGATACTTTGCCTTCATATCGCTTTCGAGTTCCCAAGTGAACTCTGCGCCTCGTTTACCTTCCCATCGGACTTTCACAATAGGAATGCGTGAGCGCCTGAGTTCTTTGGTTTGGCGATCCATGATTTCGACAGGCTTTTCCACGAAGTGTAACGTTTCGTTCACTTGTAGATCATCTAGAGGAACATGTAAATCGTGGTCGGCGATGCACTTTCGGAGGTTTGACACGTGGAAAGTCGGGTGGACATTGCTAAGTTCTTCCGGTAATTCGAGTCTGTAGGCGACTTTTCCGATTCTTTCCAGAATCTTAAAAGGTCCAACATATCGAGGCGCGAGTTTCCCCTTCTTGCCGAATCGGACTACACCCTTCCAAGGTGATACCTTTAGGAGTACGTAGTCACCAACGCCATATTCACGGGGCTTGCGCTTTTTATCGGCGTAAACTTTATGTCGATCCCGAGCTTTCGCTAGGTTGTCCCGAATTTGGAAAATTTTGTCTGTCGTTTCTTGTAGCAGCTCCGGACCGGTTAATTGCGAGTGACCGATCTCGTGCCACACAATAGGCGATCGACATCTTCTTCCATATAACGCTTTGAAAGGTGCCATCTAATTGCTGGCTTGGTAGCTGTTGTTGTACGAGAATTCGACTAACGGCAGGTGTTTATCCCAATTACCACTGAAGTCTAACACACACGAGCGGAGCATGTCTTCAAGAGTAAGAATCGTTCTTTCAGTCTGACCGTCGGTTTGTGGGTGGAAAGCGGTACTTAGATTGAGCGTTGTACCGAGTGCCATTTGAAACGTTTCCCACAATCGCGACGTAAACCGAGCGTCACGGTCAGAGATGATATCACGAGGCGTCCCATGTCTACATATGATCTCGTTGGTGTAGATTCGGGCCAATCGTTCCACCTTGTAGTCTTCTCGTATAGGCAGAAAATGGGTTGATTTAGTCAAACGGTCAACAACAACCCAAATGCTGTCGTGACCTGATGACGTGTTTGGAAGCTTGGTTACGAAATCCATGGCTATGCTCTCCCACTTCCACGTGGGGATTGGTGGTTGTTCGAGCAAGCCAGAGGGTCTTTGATGTTCAGCCTTGATTCTAGCACAAGTTAGGCATTTCCCGACGTAGAGAGCTATATCCCGTTTCATACCTGGCCACCAGTATCTATAGCGAAGATCATGGTACATTTTGTCGGCACCGGGATGGAGAGAGTATCGGGATTTGTGGGCTTCATCCATGATAATCTGTCGCAGGTTGGTTCGCTTGGGAATCCAGATTTTGTCTAAGAAGTGGAATATCCCGTTTGATTTGCTCACAAGTTGGGCTCCATCGTGGTAGATTCTTTCTTTCTTCAAAGTGCGCTCGTTGAAACATGCATGCTGGGCGTCGCGAATAAGAGCTTCGAGGTTGTGCTGGGCTTGAACATTACGAGTGCTAAGCAGATAGCTCCGTCTGCTAAGTGCGTCGGCAACAACATTTGCTTTGCCTGGGTGATAACGAATCTCACAGTCATAGTCGTTGAGAAGTTCTACCCATCGGCGTTGACGCATATTTAGTTCCCTCTGATTAAAGATGTGTTGTAGGCTCCTATGATCGGTGAAGATCGAACAATTGGTACCATATAGGTAGTGTCGCCAAATCTTTAATGCAAAAACAACTGCGCCTAGCTCGAGATCGTGGGTTGTATAGTTCTTCTCATGGATTTTGAGCTGACGAGATGCGTAAGCTATGACCTTGTCTCGTTGCATTAAGACACAACCGAGACCAAGGTTAGAAGCATCACAATAGACAATGAAATTATCGTTTCCGTCGGGTAGTGTGAGAACAGGAGCATTGCAAAGCATGTGTTTGAGGGTTCGAAAGGCAGACTCTTGTTTGGTTCCCCAGACAAAAGGCTGGTCCTTATGAGTGAGAGAAGTGAGTGGTACAGCAATCTTCGAGAACCCTTCGATAAATCGTCGATAATAGCCCGCTAGCCCGAGAAAGGAGCGGACTTCAGTCGGGTTTTTAGGCGTAACCCAGCTCTTAACAGCTTCAATCTTCGCAGGATCGGCGTGGATGCCCTGACTATTAACGATGTGACCCAGAAACTGAACCTCCCCCAACCAAAATTCGCACTTGGAGAATTTGGCGTAGAGTTGGTTCCCCTGGAGTAACTCGAGAACCAAACGTAGATGTTGCGCGTGTTCGGCTCTCGTTTTGGAATAGATCAAGACATCGTCGATGAACACGATGACGAAACGGTCGAGATATGGTTTACACACTCGATTCATCAGGTCCATGAAAACTGCTGGTGCATTGGTTAGGCCAAAAGGCATGACAACGAATTCGTAATGGCCGTAACGAGTGCGAAACGCGGTTTTGGGTATATCCTCCTCTTGTATACGCAGCTGATGATATCCTGAACGTAGATCGATCTTCGAGAAACACGTAGCGCCTTGTAGCTGATCAAACAAATCGTCGATTCGTGGCAGAGGATAGCGGTTTTTGATAGTCAACTTATTCAATTCCCGGTAGTCGATGCACATCCGGAACGACCCGTCCTTCTTTTTGACGAAAAGGACCGGTGCGCCCCAAGGAGAGGTGCTCGGGCGAATAAAGCCTTTTTCAAGTAATTCCTGGAGTTGGGTTGAGAGTTCGCGCATTTCAAACGGCGCGAGTCGATAAGGAGCTCTGGCGATAGGATTAGCCCCAGGAATGAGATCAATGCGAAAATCAATATCTCATTTTGGAGGTAGTCCGGGGAGATCCTCTGGAAAAACTTGAGGAAATTCTCGAACCACTGGAACGTCCTTCACTTCCTTCTTCTCTTTCTTTTCCTTCTCTGCTGCTACGACATGAGCCAAGAAAGCCCTGTATTCCTTGCGGAGGTACTTGTTAGCTTGTAGGCATGACATAAGCTTGAGACCCTTCGAAGTAGTATCACCATAAACACACAATGAATCACCGTTTGCGAGCGAAAAACGAATCATTTTATCGAAGCACACAACTTCGGCATGGTTTTCGCGTAGAAAGTCCATGCCTACTATGACATCAAAGCTTCCTAGTTGCATTGGAATGAGATCGATTGAGAAAATGTGATTGTTGAGCTCGAGAGTGCAATCACGAATAACAGAGTTTACACCGATGGTTCTTCCGGTAGCGACTTCAACATCGAATGCAGAGGAGAGTCGAGAACGTTTACGACTAAGGAGTTTCTCAAATTCGAGTGACACAAAGCAATTATCGGCTCCAGTATCAAACAAACATGAAGCATAAATACCATTCACAAGGAACGTACCATTGACCACGTTGTTGTCGGCCTGGGCTTGACGCACGTTGAGATTGAAAGTTCTGGCGCGCGTTGCCTGTTGTTGTTGTTGCTGCTATTGCTGCTGCTGTGGCGGCTACTGTTGCGGTTCTTGTTTCACTACCCTGTTCGGGCACATGTTGGCGAAATGGTTCGGGTCGCCACACGTGAAGCATGCTCTGGCTTTGACTACGGGTGCCGGAGGAGCTTGTTGACCCTGTGGGGCGGCGAGTAGAGCTTGATTGGCAGGAGCTGGACGAATACGGTAGTTGGCAGTAAAGTGGCCGTAGACGTTGCAATGAGCACAAAAGCGGCATTGAATAGCAGTCGGGTGATGATAGGTGCAAGTAGGGCAGAGTGGGTGTGGTCCAATATATGCAAGATTTGCAGGCGGTGCATTGGCCACAGGCGCCGCTACTTGACGCTGTTGGGCAGGTACAGCTTGGATCGGTGCAGCAGTAATCGCACAGTTCTTGTTGGTGGAGCTGTTCTTTCTTTTGTTCTTTCTCTTGTTGCTTGACGAGGTAGGTTCAGCAGTTGGTGCAGTAGCGGTAGCTTGATGCAGGTGCTTTGAGGTCTTATCCCACACCCCAGCCTTAACCCTTTTTTCATTGATTTCAGCGGCCAGCAGATAGGTCTCTTCGATCGTGGTAGTCTTAGCCGCTTGCACGAAATCAGCAACGCAGTCGGGAAAAGCTCGAATGTACTTCTTGATGGTCATATCGGGAGTCTTGACCTGGTCAGGACAGATAATGCTGAGCTGTTTGAAGCTAGCAGTGAGACCAGCATTGTCTCCATCCTTCTGATGTATGTGCCAAAATTCATCCTCAAGCTTTTGACGCTCGTGAGGAGGGCATAATTCCTCCAGCATGACTTCCTTGAGCTCATCCCACGACAAACCGTAAGCTGCATCATTCCCTCTCTTGTTCCTCTCGGCCGTCCACCAGTCCAAAGCACGGGACTGAAAGACGCCGGTAGCGTTCAGAGTTCGAAGGTCATCAGGGCAACCACTTTGTCGCAGAGTAACCTCGATAGAGTCAAACCAGTGGAATAGAGCAGTAGGACCTCCTTCGCCTGTGAATTCTTTCAGCCCACATGACTTGAATTGTTTGAAACTGAAAGGTCTTGCGACAACTCTAGGACCTTCAGTCCTCGATTCCTCGGATGATTTGCTGGCATTCTCATAGGCATCGCTCACTGCCTTTGCTACAGCTTTCGCGACGATGGAAGCAAGACGTCTGTCTTTCTTTTCCTGACGAGAGAGTGGATGACGGGATCCAGACGACATTGTCTGCAATAGACATCGCCATGGAACTCAACACATGTATTCGAATCTCACCTCACACGTCTACTACTACTAAAGCTCAGTAACACGCACCATGTAAACGCATATAGTCACAAAATCACCGAATTGCACAAAATCACATAAGCACATAGAGCACAATATTCCTAAACACGTAAGCATACTAGCAAGAACACATATAACTTAATCACTAAAGCACATACGAGTGTACAAAACTTCCTGACTGCCTCTATTGTTGATTTGCTAGCGATGAGTTGTGTGGGTTTTGTGTTTTAGCAGAAGCAATAGTGTTGGGTCGAACTCAATAGTACCTCAAAACGTTAACAAATAATAGAAAATGCATAAAACTTTCATAAAAATCGGTAAATCGAAGGTAGATTGTCTGCGGCTAATAGACTTCGACTGACCAAAGTGGCTCGACTATTCGCAAGGATCCTGCACAATTACCTCCAGGACTATGCCTTTGCCTCGATTCTTGGGCGTTGGCACAATTCCCATTGGTTATATAGTGTCTTTAGATCGTGGGAGTTTTTTTTTTGTATAAAAGCGGGACGAGTCGTCAAGGTTAGGGTTTCACCCCTATCTTGCAACTTTCGTCCTCATTTTTGATAGAAATTGAGGAGATTATTCATCAAAATATGGATTTCACTCCTGATTTGGTATGATTCTCCTCGTTTGTAGCTAAAACGCAAGCTGATTTAGGCAACTTTGGTCGAGAGTTTGCGGTTTCCACACCTATTCTCGGCCTCATTACCTGTTCACAACTTGGAAATTCGAGTGCGGTGATAGAATAGAGTGAGTGATAGTGGCGAGTTTACGCATACGCGTGAGTTGGTCTGTTGGTTCTTAACTATAGTCTAGGTCTCTAAGACTTCGACCCGGACTAGGTCGAGTCTTGCCTAATTCCCTATAGTTATAGCTCTGATACCAATCTGTCACACCCCAACCGATGGCGGAATCATCGGGGCGCGGCACTGAGCGAAACAGATTGTCCAGAAGTTTCCATAACAACTATCATTACCATTTAATTAAAACAATACGTCCCATACCGTATCTTAAATAGTCAAACAAGTTATTACAGATAACATCAAAGCAAATACTCTGTTCCGACAACTCAGATTTAAACATAACTAATTTATTCGTTGGTTTCTAGGACTCCAGTTCCTAGCTTCGATTTCATCACAGCCCGAGAAGCATATAAACAACCTAGGCACCTGTTACATACGTTAAAATAAAGTCAATACATAAAATGTAAAGGTGAGCATACAAGTTTGATAATAGCATATAGAGTTCGAATTCGTTTACGCATAACCAGCACGTACACATAGTGAAATGAAGCACGTTAGTTATCGACATAGATCCATCGATACCAATGACTGCGGGTTGACTGCCCGAGGCAGTTCGCAATACATGATTACCACCGTAACCCATGCAAGTAAAAGATCCTTAACAACCCCCGTGTGAACGGGTGCTGAGTCCAAACTATAGTACTATCGTTGCTAAGGCAGGTAGACAGCATCCCATGTGTAAACATAACAAACAAGCATTCATAAGCCACGTATAGCATGCATTAATGGTTTAGCGTTAAAATAGCTTGAGTAGTGTGATAGTTGTAGTTTGAATAGTTGTAACGTATGTAACACCCAAAAGTGCTAAAGCAAAAAGGGTTCGAGTATACTCACAGCGATATGGATTGAAGGGAGCGCTTTACAGCGAGTACGGTTAGCCTGAATAGATTCGATAACATAACGATAAGTGGCGCGTAAAACAGTACAAGTGGGAGTGGTTAGGATGGCTGATCGTGCGGATCAGCTATCTGTGAGTAGATGTCATCCGTGCGCATGACCTATCCGTGCGGATGGTGATGCGTGCGGATGGTGATGCGTGCGGGTGGGGATCCATCCGGATAAGCCGTGCGTGCGTGCGAGCTGTCGGTGCGGATGGTAATCCGTGCGGATCAGTTGTGCGTGCGGATGACCTATCCGTACGGACAAGTTGTTTGTGTGGATAATCGTCCAAGTGGATTGTTTCTTCCTATGATGTGTTTGTGTATGATGGCTTGTGCTTTGGAGTTTTCGTTGTAGCATTTAGAAATCACCTAAGTGTTTCTACCTTTCAAGCCGGTCGCGCGGACGACGATCCGTGCGTATGGTAGTCCGTGCGGACAGCCCTTGCGCGCGGGCAGAGATAATCCGTCCGGATAGCCTGTCCGTGCGTATGGCTTGGCCGTGCGGATGGACATTGTTTGATTTTCATTTTAAGGCCTTAGTATCTCATGATCCAAAGAGTAATCCATTCAGAGGTCGTCCGTCCGGATCGCTCATTCGTCGATACTCAAACCTTGTTTGGAAAGTGGGTCCCAAGGGTAGCTCGTCCGGGTGACAACTCGTCCGGATGACCTGTGTGTGCGGATGGTAATCCGTGCGCACAGCCTGTCCGTGCGGACAACCTGTTCGTGCGGACAACTGGTCTGGTTGTTCCGTTCGTCTACACTTGGTTTCTGTTGTCGTTTATCGAGACGTTCTGATTACGTGGCAACCACTTGGAATTGTATTCTCACCCGCGTGACTAGACCGATCAGGAACCACCCTAACTCTGCCTGTCGGCGACTCAGAACGGTCATTCCGGTTGACCACGAAATCAGTTGTCTGTGGGTAGGATTCCAGATCTGGGACTAGTGTATCACTATTATCGAGTAGAGACTAGAACCGATCAGATTCGTACCGATTCTAAGGGAAAAAGAAGGAGAGAACTTAGGTTTATTTCTTCAACTCTTTTATCCTTAGAAAAGTTTAGATCTAGGTGAGGTTATTGTGAAATCTTGTAGAAATCGTTTAGATCTGAGTCATTCTTGGTGGAATGAGGTCAAGCTTGAAGTTCATAAGAACTTCATGATGACGTCACCCGAGAATACCTCAAATCCGGATGATTTCTTAGTTAAAAGTGAAGATTTGAAAGATGGAAATGTGTAGAATTGTGTAGTGATCAAAGATGTACAAGAATTAGTGCAAGATCTTACCTGGATTGAGAGAAATCTGGGAAAAAGTGAAGAATGCGTGCGGTTCGGACGTCACTTGCCAAAAGTGGAAAAAGTGGAGAGTGACCCGTGTATTTATAGGATGCCAAAAAGGGAAAGGGGTAAGCCGTGCGCATGGCACGCACCCGGGTAGGCTATCCGCGCGGACTGGTCATCCGTGCGGATTGACAATCCGTGCGGATTGGCAATCCGTGCGGATTGGCCATCCGTGCGGATGCCGCCTCCTTTGGTGTGTTCGGTGCGATGTTGATTCGGTTTCGATTTGCGAGCGATTCGATAGGGATTCCTAGTCAAATTACTTTCAGTCCCAACTACTTCTTATAGGGTTCGACTCGGAATTCGGGTTCGGGATCGTTTACATTCGAGTTAGACTTCGGGTCCGATTGAGTTCGCTTGATTACCACAACATAACATAAAATAAACATGCACAGGTAACACGTAAGGCACACACACACGTATAACTGACAAGTAAAATACATAGCTCGAGTTACGATTTGATGTCGATTTGATTAGCATAGCTTGATTAACTTTAACGCATTGTTACTTCCTATCGTTCACTGTCGTAGGTCGATTGAAATGCGGTTAGCATGACTCGATTATTGTAATGTACAACATTTACTCCACATAATCTAAATATAATAAAAACAATTCTACGAGTCGAGTCGCACGAAATCGGTCGTTGACTTTGACCTTGACTTTGACTTTCACTCGTGAAAACACGGGGTGTTACAAACTTGTTCAACATTCAGACTTCAAATGTTGGCCAAAAATGGTTAAGTGTGGGACCCAAGGTGCAAGTCGATCGATTGACAACCCGTTCAGTCGACAGTCCGTTCGGACGGTAGTCCGATCGGACGGCATTCCGTCTTGGTCGTTCCGCTCATCTTACACTTGGCTGTTTTGATCGTTTGTCGTTTTATCAAGACATTTTGATAACATGTTAAGCAACAGAAACCTTGTCAATACTTGGTACCCCTGATCGGACAGGAATCACCCAAATCCGGTCAGTTAACGGTTCGAGATGGTGTTCTATGTTTAACCCGAAATCGGTAGTCTCGTGGATAGAATCCAGATCTTGAGCCAACACAACCACAAGAATGAGTAGTAAGTCGGCACAAGCTCCGATTCCATTGGTTTTGAATGCATTGAGTGTAAAAGAGTTGAAAGAAAGTTGGAAAACCATCTTTCAATCTTTCTCATTGTGAATATGTCTAGATCTATGAAAGATCTTTGTTTGTTCTTGTGGAAATCGGTTAGATCTAAGTTGTTCTTGGTGGATTGAGGCCAAAACATGAAGTTCTCAAGAACGTATGATGACGTCATCCTAGAACACCATGAATCTTGATGATTTCACGGTCAAAAGTTTAGATTCAAAAGATAGAAAGGTGTAGGAGTGCGTGTAGATTAAGGAAGTACAAGATTTAGGACGAGATCTTACCGGAATTGCGAGAAATCGGAGAAAAAGCAAGGTTGGAGCACTGGTCTGACGTCTGTTGCCAAAAGTGGAAAGTATGATGGTGACAAGGGGTATTTATAGGGTTACCCAAAGTGGAAAGGAATGGAGAGGGGCTGGTCGATCGGTTAGGCAGTCCGATCGGACAACTGGTCGATCGATGGAGCGGCCGTTCGATCGGCCACCTGATTCGTGTGTTCGGTGCGACGAATCTTGTCGTTTCGATTGCGATTGCAAACGTTTTGATGCGTCAGAGTTTCCTAGTCAAATTACTTTTAATCCCAACTACTATATCAACATACAAGCATCCTTATTTCGTATTCGTTTAGCGTTTGCGATTTGATTGCGATTGAGTTCGATTGCGTTTCGATTGATTTCCACACATAACATAAATAAACATGCACAAATAACACATAAGGCACACACACACACGTATAACAATAACCAAAATGCGTAATTCGAGTTGCGAGTGCGATTGCGATAGCGATTAAACATGCGATAAATAGCGATTACTATGCGATTATTAATAGATACTCCACATAATACAACTAAAGCGATAATAAAATAGGCTAACTACAGGTCAAAGAAGTCAAAACAGGATTCGAGCAAGGAGAGACAGATCGCAATTAGCAATCTTTTCTTCCTTTGACTTCAATCTTGACTTTGACTTTGACTTTCGAAACACGGGGTGTTACACATACCTTGATACGGGAATGTGTCGTGTGTGGATGAACACCGGTCGATAAGTATAAATCATACACTAATCGTATCCCCTCGCCGTGATTACATCTGATAAGTTGAGCTTAAGTGGACAACAATACCGATAATCGTTATAGGATGCTTATCTAAATGTTAACTAACTGAACAACAAGAGCGTTTTGGCGTGACCGTGCACTGATATGATTCTCTTACCCTCGAAACTCGTGAAAAGAATGTCTGTAAATATTTATTTAATGCTTTCAGTGTCTGCATCCTTGTATATATTTATTTACTACTTTCTGTCTTTACGTTTGAAATATTCAAAAAAAAATACCAATAAGATTTTAGGTGTGTTTTAATATAAACTTTATAAAAACCAAAAAGATTTTATTTCTATTTTATTTTTTATTAACCGATGTTGGATCTCGAGTCTTTTCCACCTGAAATCTGATCGAAACCAAAACAACTAAATCTTCATAAACGGTCAAAATTTGCAAGTCTTGAAAGTTAAAAACCAAAATTGAACAATGTGTCAAACTTTCAAATTGTCAGACGGTAGTTGATTGAAAACTGGTCACATGTGTGTCGTTTGTTTATGTTAACTATCTCATTACGCGTTTTGCTTTCTTGTATGTGCAGATGCGACATTCAAACCAGCTAAAGGCGAAGAGAACGTGTTAGATAACAAGCTTTGGAATGAAGACACGACATGGATGCACTCAAATGATTAAGATGATAGAGTTTCCGCTGACCAATCATCAACACCACAAGGATCTAAAGTATCGAAGATCAATGTTTCACGAGCATCGTTCAAGGGGGAGTTTGCTGATACACTCCCTGTCCGTGACAAGTGAAGACATCTGAAGATCCGACGACAATGTGAAGATCGAACCATCACGAGCAGCGTCCAAGGGGGAGTTTGTTGATACATACTATGTGGACGCGACTCGGTTCAGTTCAACTTGGTTCGGTTCGACTCGGTTAGTTTCGGTTCGAGCCCGACGTCGCGACATTCCTCCGTCGTGCGCCCCAGAGTGAGTTTGACACGCGAAGCACGAAGAGCCGCGAACCTTCCCGACACCACATCACCATGACATCACCATGATGATGTCATGATGATGTCATGAGAAGACTTTTTCATGTGAAAATTACATGTCCACGTGAATTCAAGAATTGTGAACCAATTAATTGGTTCTGATTAATATTGTTTGTTGTTCTGTTTGCTAGTCTGGATGTTGCAGCCATTGACGAAAGAACCTCTCCATGTGACGAAGAATCAGGCATGACGAAGCATATACTTCGCCGTTGAGTAATGAGTGACGAAGATTGAAGGTTCGTCACCTGTTTGTTCGCCAAAGACCACACGACGAAGATTCTATTCTTCGTAGATCTCAGATCTAGGGGTGTGCACGGTTCGGTTCGGTTCGGTTTTTGGGTAAAATCAAAACCGAAACCGAAATGTCGGTTTTTGGGTTTTAAAAACCGTTCGGTTTCGGTTTTTTTTCGATTTCGGTTTTTCGGTTTTTACGTCGGTTCAGTTCGGTTTTTCGGTTATTTCGGTTTTTGGAACAAAATTATGTAAGATTCAAAAAATAAAAAATATAATTTATATTATAACAATCTTTTTATATGTTTATATTTAAGTTATTATAGTTCACCTCCTTAATTAGTATTGTTTACATAAACCTAACCTTCTAATATATTTTTATGTTTCTTCAAAGTTTTATTAAATTTAATTTTTATATTAAATTTTGTTATATCTTATAGGTAATAATAAATCATTTCAGTTATAATGTTTTTATTATAAACACTTTACATTCAAGAATAAAATTAACATTTTCTACTAGCATTGGGTTAAACACTTAAACAATTTAAACTTAAACGTAAAAATATATGGATTGTAACTTATCGGTTCGGTTTTTTTCGGTTATTGAAAACGCTTATCCGAAAACCGAACCGAAATTTTCGGTTATTAAAAATCCGAAAACCGAACCGTCGGTTTTTGTTTCGGTTCGGTTTTTTCGGTTCGGTTTTTTCGGTTCGGTTATTTCGGTTATTCGGTTACGGTTCGGTTATTTCAGTTTTCTTGCTCACCCCTACTCAGATCTTCGTCAGGGATACTTCGTCAACTGTAGGATGTTCGTCGACCTTGTTGCTATATAAACAGCAGACTGAAGACACAGAGACAGCAGTGTGAGAACAGATAGGGAGACACGAGAGACACAGATAGCGTATAAACACAGTGAGTTTGAGAGCGTATCTTATGTAATCGTTGTAAACAAACTTTCGGGTGTTAATACAGTTGATATTTCAAACGTTGAATCATTGTTTGTTGTTGTGTCTCGATCTCGGTTTGCTTACCCGGTTGGATTCCGCACAACCGGGTTTGTTCGTATCACAAGGATTAGGCTATTAGATCCTCCGCTAGTGGACCTACATTGTACAAGAAGAAGGTTGTTGGTTTTTTAACGTATGCATACTTCTAAAATAAATTGGTGGTGGTATACGGACGGTGGTGGGTGGTGGGTGGTGGACATGGACGGTGGGTGGTGGTAGACGGTGGTGGTGATGGGTGGTGGATGGTGGTGGTGGGGATGGACGGTGGTGGTGATAATGGACGGTGATGGGTGGTGGTGGTGGTAGACGGCGGTGGTGTGTGGTGGTTTTTAACCCTCTGCAGACCTTAGAAGATTAAAGAAGTGGCTGGGCCAAGTCTTCATCAAGAAGAGCTCCCGCAGATGTTTTTTAAATAAACGTATTCGGAAAAATAAACAATATGCAGATGACAATGCCTAGACATGTTTTGCGCGACGCAAACAGAAGAGTGCGCATATTTTTTTAGAAAAAGAAATACCACCTATATGTTGCATCTGTATATGCTATGTAAGGTTTTTAACATTGATGAATGCTATATAATCATACGAATACATGTATTCAAAATCTTTAACAAGACTAGAAACTGGGACAAATGAACCATCATATCACCACCTTGTTTTGAAATAAAACCTCAATCGACTCATAGCTCAGATAGTAGATTCGTCATATGTTTCCGTGGTTTGCACTTGGCTACCAACGGTATTGCCTTAGGCATGTTGAGTCCAGGACCTTCCGTCATATCAACCAACTCTTCACTCGTACGTTCCCAATCAAAGCATTGAATAATTGACCCTAAAGCCATTCCAAGCATTCGAACCGCCAACCCTTCCCCTGGACAACTCCTCCTTCCGGACCCAAATGGCAATAACTTAAACCCGTCTCGTATCCCTTCTAACCCTGCAAACCTTTCAGGTTTGAACGTTTCTGGTTCATTCCACACCTTCGAGTCATGATGTATGGCCCATTGGTTAATAATCAGCATTGTCCCACGAGGGATATTGTAGCCACCAACAACACAGTCACTTGATGCCTCGTGTGGAATCAGTAAAGGGCCGGCAGGAAACAATCGTAATGTCTCGTTTATGATGCAACGAAGGTAAGGTAAGTTGGGTATGTCTGACTCGTCAACTAGACGATTACTGCCGATAACACTATCGATTTCATTTTGTGCCTTTTTTAAAACTTGTGGGTGGTTTAGCAAAAGTGACATAACCCATTCCATGGTTCCAGCCGATGTATCAGTCCCTGCAGCTAATAAAACCTGAATACAATAACCGCTCATCGATCATAATTTGGAAATTACATTTGTGCATAAACATCAGGTATCGTTTTGTGATTTTTCAGTATATTCTATTAACGTGATTTTCAACTTAATATACATTATAATTTTCTAAAGCAATATTGAAATTAATATTTTTGAGTAAAAAAGATGTTACCAGCACAAAGTTTCGAATCATTGCATCAGTGTAGTACTCAGGTTCCGACTCTTGCAACGATAACAACAGTTCAATCATTGTCTTTCTCTTATTTACACCTTCAGTCCCTTTAGATTTCCTAAGTTTTTCAATCAACCCCTGAAAGAAAACATCTCTTTTCTCCTGCAACTTAATCAACTTCTTCTCCAAACTCTTCACACCCAACCAACTCAACAACGGCAAGTAATCACCTACGTTAGAAGCTCCGGCGAGCACAAACGACTCATCCAGTATCTCCCGGAACCGCTTACCTTCCTCCTCCAACTCCAAATTATCGCTGCCAAAGTACCTCTTACCGGAGATCATCCTCATCATCACATTCAACGTCAGTTCGTAAAACGCAAACTTCATTCTCACCTAAGATGAAGTGAATCCATAGCTTGTTAATTGACAAATATGTAAAGATGAAAAATGGCTAATGTCATATTATATTGAATGTACATACAATGAACATGGCCATCATTGTGAATTTCGGAACTTGTGGGACTAGAAAAAATAGGTCTTTAATTCAAAGGTCCGGGTTCTAAATCCATAGGTTTCAATTTGGTTGCAGGGCTTTTGGTTTGGGTTAAACAAAAAATGGATTTGAATGAACCAAAACTAAATAGGCTAGTCGGTATTAGGTTGGTTTTCTTTAATGTGTTTAAAAATCATATTAGTTTTTAACTTTTATAGTTTTTTGTTTAAGAAAAAAAAAAGTGTTCGAATTAGGTAACTCGTATCATTTTTGTCCAAATTAAATAACTTAACATTCAAATCGGGTAATGTTTTTTTTTTTTCAGGTGTCAAAAAAAATTTGGAGTATAACATGTTGGAGTCGGATTATTTTAAAAATATGAAATTATATTTATTAAAAATAAAAACACTTTAATTACATTAAAAAAACAAGTTAAAATTCGCGTCATAACTCGACGTTACCATCAAATAAAAGGTAAAAAAACAAAAATAAACATCACCACGACTACCTATAAAATGGATGAAAAACTACTTAATTTTAATAAAAAATGAATGTTGAGTAAACTGATTGTAACACTTTTAAAACTTAAATGATATAATTAGAACACTTTTGAAACTTATTTACTATTCTACAAAATTATCCCCTAAAATAAATATTAAATATCTCAAAAGTATAGACCGGGAAAAGTGAGTCCCTGGCGGTCAATAATTTTATCCATCCCATGGGCTGGCCGTGACAATGAAAACAATGAAAAATAAATAAATACACAAACTAATTAGTTATCTAACTAAATGAGATAAACGATGAACCCAATACAAAATGAGCCCTATACAAACTCACCTGAGACGAAGCGGAGATAGAGCTCAATAATAGTCCTCGTATCAGAAGTCTAGTTTCTTCGACACGTATGTCATGGAACTCGTTGAGACGGTGGATCGATAAGATCTCGATGGAGGCAATGCGGCGGAGGTTGCGCCAGTTGTCGCCATATGATGCCCAGGCGAGGCTGGTGTAATTAGCACTCTTCAGCAGCAGGAGGGGAGGAGACCACGAGGACACGGCGGAAACCTAATTGGAGACCAAGGATTGGGCCGTGTTTGGCGGAGAGTTTGGCTAGGGTTCGGTAGAGTGGTGGTTTGAGAAGGTAAAGATGACCGATTATGGGGAGTGTGGGGAAGAGAGTTGGTGGGTGGTTGGAGGATTTACGGCGAATGTGGGATGTGAAGATATATGTTGCTACAAGTAAAAGGAGGGAGATGTATAGATAAGGAATCTCCATTTTTGAAGCTTTTTGTTGATGGTGTTAAATTAATAAACACTGTTAATGGTGGAATGTTGTGGTTGTTGTTATATAGACAACAAGGGGAACATAAGGGGTTGACTTGATAGACGAGGATTCGTACTTTGATGATTATTAGACCATGTGTAGTGGTAGAGGGTTATAATGCCCCCACCATGGGGCATTATACGACACGTGGCGTCCTAGTCAGCAAGGGGGCATTATAGCAAAAGTGGTGTAGTGGGTATAATGCCCCATAATACCCCATTCAATCATTAAAAAAAAAAAAAAAAAAAAAAAAAGGAAACATCACAAAAGTCAAAAAGTTTTGTCAGAACACTTCCATTTGCAAGCCACACACAATAGTCAAAAGTTATGTCAGACCATACTCAAATATGATTGGCTCAAGCAAATGAATGGGGCTCAAGCACGGCGTTTTAATTAAAACGCGAATTCGATTTTTTTTCCAAAATAACGCCCCAAACGCCCCCTGTAATGGGGGGTTGGGCGTTATAGGGCGTTTTCGGGCAAAAATTTTTTAAAAAAAAACGCCCCACTACGGGCGGTCTTAAGTGTTTAGTGACTTTCCACGATTGTTGGAAATGTTTTGTAGAAGATCACTTATGATTTTCTCTTGATTCATTTTGATTTCTTTTTGAAATAAAAAAATGGAGAATATTATACGAGCATAATTGCATATGCATTTGATCCATTTGCATAAAAGAAGTATAGACTTGATCAAGATTCATTTGTCATTATAATTCAACTCAAAACATTAAAAATCAATATTCACAAAAAACAAACAAACTTACTTTTTATGCTATGAGAGATCCACCATTTGTCATTTATTTACTTTAAAAGTAACAAATTGTTTTCAAGTTTAATCTTAATTGTAAAAAAAAATTAATTAAAAAATGGTAATAGAGGTACATATGGGGCGAAAATGAACAACACGATCAACGAATAATATTTGGGATTAAAAATGTTACTTTTGTTCTCAACTTGCTATATCTTTATTGGTGTCTGTTTATGTTTGTTTATTTATTGAATTAATGAACTAACTTAAGTAAACACGAAAAAAAAAATTCCTTAACAAAGAACATAAATACATAATTTCGTGTGGTAATGTGTTTATGAACTGTGTGTTTGTCCAATTAAGTTAAAGTGAATGAATATGAACAAGTTCTCGTTTGGTTCGGTTTTATTTACGACCCTACTTAAACATGTGTGTTAATGTTCGCTCACACACATTTTCTTCACATGGACATGTGTTAGGATTATTGTACTTATTGTGTTCAGTTAAGACAAATTGGAAAATAATAATCCTACATATCTGAATTTGGCCAATAATTATCACAAGTCAGGAATTAGCCGGTAATAATCCGACCTCGTCTAATTTTTTTGTAAAATACTCCACAGTTAAATCTAGCTAAGTGTGTTATAAAAAACGGTGACGTGGCTGCAACATGTTTAAATGATTCAAATGACATAGATTTTTTTAAATGACATGGATTATTTTAAATCTTTTATTGGTTTTGTTGACTGAGTATATGTCACACCCCGATATTTTCAACATATCCCGGTGGTCCCGGTGGGGAGTATCGTGACGTAGTTGATATCATCATAGTCAATAAACACAGAAAAACATAGCGGATGTTTTGGAATAAAATTACTAGTACAAACCAAAGTGTTCGAAGTTCAAAAATAATATATAGACGATTGTAATAAAAGATCCACAGGCAGATCAATAAATGTACAAAATGATGTTTCAATAGACTTTAGGCATCTAAGGATTTGCAAGATCCTCTTATCAATACCAAGCAGCTTCCAGCCTACTTCGTATAGTACCTGTAACTTAGTCTTTTGAAAATACGTCAGTTTACACTGGTAAATACAATTAACCGACACATTTTAAAAACATTTCCAAAATTTATTTAAGTGCACAAGGCACATGAAAATCTTTAATAACTTGGGACAATTAAGAATTTTAATCTTGTATACAGTTTTACATGTTTGTCAATACATATGGGGCTCACTATAGAAACCGAGACATGATTAACTGATTCGCCACTTATAAACCCACAAAGGAGTTATCCCCAACTTGTGGGTAAAAGTATTTTTAGCATTCGCATCTGTCAAGTGTATGCCTACACCCGTGCTTAGGTTGTGGCCATTAGTAACTTAAATGAGCCGAGGATATCCAGGACACGGTCATTAACCCTCAATGTTTAAGTTATCAAACAAAACAGATTAAAACGGGTTATGCAGATTTGATAGCCACAATCCGGCTAAGTGATCACATACCCAACCAAGCGGTAATAATTTACCGTATCACAAGCCCGTATAGGGAAAATAAGTTAAAAATATTTACCTGAGCTATAACTCGATTCAAATGCAAGGTTTAAATAACTCAGTTGTATAATTCACTAGACAAGTATAGGTAGCTTTTACCGAAAGGCTCTAGTCTGGAATGATGGTAATATTAACGAATTAGAATACTAACGGGTCCTATTTAAGTCATAGACTTAGACTGGCAAGATCAAAGAATGAAAACGGTACAATACACTAGTTTAAGTGATGACCGGAATAGAATGTAGTTTAAACCCAACAAGTTTGAAGACTTGTATAATATGGGTAAACTAATTACATTCTGGAAATTGAAGTTAAAACGATAAGGTTAAACCCGTTTCGGAAAACTTATGTAAACTAGTTACATAAGTCGAATAAGACGCGTATAAGCATTAACGAGTAACCGGGTGAGTCATATACAAGTTCCATATGTTATTATACTTAAAACATGTTATAATATCCGTAGGATTCAACATGTATGCCCGTTAAGGTTTTAAAATCGAATTAAGCCTCATAAGGGCGTTTTGGTCATTTTACGACTTATAAAAGGAGCTTGCAAGTAAACTGATGTTATGGTCATAAACATTCTGGAAAAAATAGTTAATTTATGATATAATATCAGTAGGATATCAAATATATGTGTGGTTTATGTTTTAAGAGCAAACTATGCACCGTAGGGGCATTTTGGTCATTTCACACATAGTTTTGAGAACTTATTTGGGATTCTGAGTTCATAACTTATACCTACTGTAAAAATATTTAAAATGATTTATAAAATCAGTAGGTAACAAGTCTTGGTTGAATAATATGGTTTAAAACCATACTATGCGCCTAAACGGCGTTAAAGTCGTTAAATGACGATTTATGTGATAGTTTATGAAATATGATGTTATGACCAGGTTTAAATAATAAAAATATGTTATTTATCATAACATATTAGTTAGGGATGTAAATGAAACGAACGTTCAAAAAACAGTTCGTGAACCGTTCTGCGGGAAGTTCGTTTATGTTCGTTCGATTAGCTTAACGAACGAACACGAACAAAAAATTTCGTTCGGTTAGCTTAGCGAACGAACACGAACATAGGTTTCGTTCGTTCGACTGCGTTCGCGAACGTTCGGTAATATGTTCGGTTACATTCGTCCGTGTTCGTTTGATTATATTAAAAAATAATAAATAATAAACCTTTTATCTAAACATATTGAAAAATTGAAACCCTATTTTTTTCTAAGTTAGCTAAAATTTGGATATGTTAAGACATTTTTGGGGATACTTATGTCTAAGTTAGTTAGAATTGATTCATCGTTTGGTGGTGTATTAGACTTCTTGTGTTTTGATTTATCATTTGATAGTTGTATTTAACTACTTATATCCAATGTTTAAGGATAACAATATTTTTATTTTTTTATTTTCAAGTTAAATGTTCATTTGCGTTCTTTTTTATTTGCTTGCGTTCGTTTGTGTTCGCTTGCGTTCGTTTGTGTTCGAGACCAGTGTTCATGAACTGTTAGTGAACAACTGAATTTCCTTAACGAACGAACATGAACATAAACTTATGTTCGGTATGCGTTCGTGAACAGTTCGCTAACATGTTAATTTCCTTAACGAACGAACATGAACATGGCCTTGTTCATGTTCATTCGGTTTGTTTACAACCCTAATATCAGTAACAAAAAGTTTTTATATGAATATCATGTTTAAAAACCATTTTAAGTGCCAGAAGGGCATTATCGTTATTTAAGAGTATTATACAAGAACTTGAAGTTAAACTCATAATATAATCTGAGTTAACATCCCAAATAATCCTAAATATGATTTTACATCAGTAGGTAATGAGTCTTGACAAGAAATTATGTTTAAAACTTATTTTAGATGTCAAAAGGGCATTTTGATCCTTTTAAAGCACAATTTATGATAATATATGCAAACTCAATTTATGACCAAAATATTAACATCAAAATATGTTAAATATGTTAACATATCAGTAGCTAATTCAATTGCTTGCTCATTTATGTTAAAAACCTTATTTTTAAACAAAATGGCATTTTAGTCAACAATTAAGTATAATAATGGAACTTGCAAAATAAACTCAGATTACTATATGACCATGTAATATAACCTCAGAGGGTTATACTACAATATAATATGGTCATAATGGAACCTTAAAAGAGAATGAAACTAATCTAATTCGGGTCAGAATCGAAAGTCAAAGTAGAAGTCAAACTTCGCAACTTTCGGTTGCGAACCAACCCTAAACCAGGAATTGACGGGCTGAACATGTTTACACATGTTCTAATAATTATTACCAAGTTATTAAAGTGATAAAATATATTTAATAACACCTACATTATTAGATTTGAATTATTTTAAAAACTGACCCATTTGACTTTTTAATTTTAATAACTTTGACCTATCAATTGACCAAGCAAACGTGATTATTAGGAGGTGCCCTTTTGAGGGATTAACACCTACCTAATTACGATCACGTAGCCATGTTCACCTCGAACAATGGCTGGACCATAATGGTCTAAACCGAAATTCAAAGCTTTTATCGAAAAAGCTTGACTTTCGGCTTTTAAAAGCCTATAAACTGAAAAGCAGAGGTTAGGAACACTTACAAAAGGTCCTAGCTCAACTTTGGAATTGAGGTGGAGTCTCCCTTCAGCTGGGAATCTCCTTAAGAGTTAGAAGTATGATTTTCAGAAGGTGCAAGGAATTATGGGTGATGAACACCTCTATTTATAGTGAATTGGGATGTTCTTGGATCAAGGCAGGTGTTTAGAGAGCTCTAGAGATCACTCCAGGTGTCCCAAGATGTGTTAAAAACCAGCAATGAGGCCATGGTTTCGAGTTGGAGGAGCTAGAGTGGTATGAGTGGTGGCCAAGAAATAAACTTCCAGTTGTGCTAATGTTTTTGCACAGATAGTGTCGTCGCGGCACGCGACCGGGAACCATATGTGTCTTCGCGGCATGCGACACCTACAAATAACTTTTAAAACTTGGCAGAAATAACCCCTTCCCTCCAAAACTCAAATTTCTTATGTTTTTGACACGTTTAGCCCCACAAAGCCATTATTAGGCACACCCAGTGTATGACCGAACTTCATTAAGCTCCAGGTTCGTTAAAAGGTCACTCAGAGGTATAAATTAACATGTTGACGCTTTTAACCCTTCAATTCACAAACTTTGGATTTAAATCACAAAAGGTTTCGTACGTCCAACATGTGGCTCGTTAAAGGATACGAATACCGTAAAAGGTCATTCAGAGGCTTAGTTTAAGCATGTTGACACTTTTAGTCCCTCCACATACATCTTTTCATTGTTTGGCAACATAAGTCCTTCTTAGTCAACATTTGACATATTTAGGATTAAGGACACGTGTCGATACATTATTGGACACAATTTTACGAGGTGTTATAGTATAAAAGGGATTATGTTAAATGACCCCAACTTAAAACACCAGACGATCAAAACAAACCAACATAAACCCTAATTCTACACAGTCATAAGGGAACCCTCAATCTACAAATTAAGCTTCTACAATAGATCCCAATAACGAAAATATGATTTCATTATCACTGTCTGCTTCAATTCATTCAAAAAACCCCAAAATTTTCAGATTTGGCACGGATGGACAAGTTTATTGTAACCATGAATTAGTTGCAAGCCGTAGGGTAGTTGGAAATCGAAGTTCAAGGCAAGGAGAAGAGTTTTACGGATAACCTATATGGCCTGTAAGTTAATTAACAAAAAAAATCGATATTGAATTTCGAATTTTAACCAATTGTTTGTAATGCATGTCTATAGCCTCTGTGGCCTGTAAGTTTTTACCACCGTGCCAAGCTTTGACAATAACTATAACAACCCTCATAAAACGCCCTAATTATACCCCGTATACACGTAACCTGACCCGATTAACCCTAACTTTAATAAAAATCAAGTAAAATAACATTTTACTGTCACTCGCGGGCCGCGACAGGGTCGGGGGTGGCTCGCGGGGCGCGACAGCCCATTGTGTGCCGGGTTCTCCTTGTGCCACATGTCGCTGTGTGTGGCGAGTCTAGTTGTGAGAAGGCAACCCTGGCCGTAGCTAGGGGAGTCTCTCGCGAGGCTCGAGAGGACCAGAGCAGGGAGTCGCGGAGCATGAGCGAGGCACGAATTCACCTATAAATTGAGCTTCAAACTGCCTTTCATCCTCGTTTAGTTTTCTTTTCTCTTTCAGTCTCTATTATAGCCAAAAGTAGCTCGGTATTATACCCCTAAAACACGAAGCTATGGCTCGTTGTAAGTATTTTAACCCCGATCACTAATTCGTTACCCTACCCGATTGATCTAGGGCCCCGTAACGCATGTCAAGGCTCTACCTGACTAAGTTCTTGGGGTTCTGTCTCGTGTTGTATGGCTAATGTGATTTGGGTTATCTTACTAACACGTGTGCATTGTATGTTTTTACTAGAAAATAATCAGGAAAAGCAACAGGAAGCTGTAGAAATACCTAAGTCTACAACGTGAGTCATTCTCTTTTTCTACCAAACTGTTTTACAAAAATCTCGAATGTTTACAATTATACTTAACAGTGATTGAGTCTTTGTATTCTACAAATGCTGCCGGTATGTGGGGTTTTGTATACACTACTAGTAAAGCGTTACTATTGGACAAAGAGTTAGCCAATAGTAATATGTCCACAGTCATAGAACTGCCAACATGACAAATACTGAATGAGTAATTTGTTAGATATAAACATTGTAATCGCTCTCAATACTGTAAAATTATAAAAGCTTATTTTGATTAAACTGGGATTCACTCGCCAGTATTTCTTGCTGATAAAATCTTTTTAAAACGTGTTTCAGGTAACTTAATGTGAAGCTATAAGAAGCCTGCTATAGAGTACTGAAGGCTTAAAGAAAGTGGCTATAAAAGTTATCTAAATAAAAGTTTATGTTTTCAGCAACTAGGGTTTATCCCTATAAATGTATTATGAATGAAACATGGGTTTTATCCCATTTATTTACTATAAAAGTTTGGTGTTTTGAAACTCTAAAATTATTTTCTAACTACGATCCTGATGTCTCATTTCCGCTGCCAAATTAATAAACACCGATACCACTTAACTGGTTCGCGGTTGGTGTGCGTTAGGTGTGATATAATTTTATTAATATTTTGAGTCCATTTTACGCATTAGTCAAGTTTTAAATTTATAAAACACGATATTGTACTAACAATAAACACACACTTGGGCAAGTGTACCCATCGTGAGCGTAGTATAGTGTTGGTAAGATACCGAGGTCATTCAAGGACACAAGAGCTTTTAATACCGGTTTAACCTCAACGTCTAATCGATCTAATTTTTTGAGAAAAGTTTTGAAACATAAAAAAACTAAAAATGAAAAGATAAATAAAATAAAAACAAATAGACAAGATAGAATCACTTGGATCCAACTCGTCTTTAATGTATCCTTCGATGATTTTCGCACTTTCAGACTTTTTAAGAGATTTTCTTAGTTATAGTAGTAGGCCCCTCTTTTGAGGTGACGTTACCCTCAACCCAGGGTTTGAGTCAGCAGGGATACAATCCCAAAGGGTCAGAATATTGAAAGACAATTAAGTAAGTTATTAATGCGAAAAGTGGTAGGCCCCTCTTTTGAAGATGATGTTACCCTCGGCTAAGTGGCTTGAGTCAGCAAGGATACAATCCCAAGAAGCCGGTTTAAAGTATTAATAGTAGTTTACATGTGAGGGGTTCAAGCTATTCGCACCCCCGCCATCCAATACCATTGTGTATTAATGGAGGTCCTAGTAAGCTTGAACCAGGTCCTCGCAGGATCTATACACTGAACGAGACAAGAACTTTACCAAACCATCCCCCTAACCCCCTTCCAGGTAGTTAACGCGCTTTATATAGACCGTAAAGACACGAATGATGACATCATTTACTTTATATAGACAGTAAAGTAACCTCAAGACACCATGAAGAAATGATAAAGAAAATTCACCTTCAACATAAGAAACTAGTTATTAAAGTCATTAATGCAAACCCAAATAAAAAGTGTAGAAAGATTAAAAATCAAAAGTAATACATTAAAAACTTGTCTTCACCAAGTGATGTAAGAGGCTTAGCCAAACATGGTCTTTGATTGGCAAGAACTCTTACAATCAATCTTGGATCCCGAGACTACTACACACTCTAAAGATAGATGATGGATGATGGTGGTGGGTGATTGTGTTGTAGTGGTGGTGGAGTGGTGGCAAAGTGGGAGAGTAGTGGTTTGCCAAGGGATGCCTTTCAAGTGAACCAAGCACCCCCTTTTATAGCCAGAACAGAGCCCTAGCCACGGCCCCATGTCCAGCCAACACGGCCCGTGGCCATCATCTTCTCTTCCTTCATTAATTTCAATTGTCAGCAGAGTGCCCCACACGACCTCATGTCTCCTGGACACGACCCTGTGGTTAACTCTTTGATGTACTATCAAGATTCTGCGTATCTTAGTGTTGACCACACCCCGTGTAGAGCTGGGCACGGCCCCGTGGTGGGCGTAGAAGCTTCTGCAGGTTTGTCTTGTTGTGCAGGCTCCTGACCACGCCCCATGCCCAGCTGGGCACGGCCCCGTGGTCAGGCTCTGTTTCCTTATTTTATCTTTGGGAGATGCTGCGGAGGGGTCGGGCATGTCACATTTATTCCTTCTTTTTGTATTTATGTTGGTTTTGGCTGCTTATTTTCTCCTTTTGTTCTTTTAAGCTCGCTTGGTCCAGTAAATTAAAAAGGAAGAAACAAACACGCTTTTTCCAACATAAGTACTAAAAAGGGTTAGTTTTATACCTCGTTTGATGTAATTTATATGTTTCATTTTGCACACATCAACGATTCCCGCTCCCAGGGTAGGGGTCGGGGTTGCGATAGAAGATGGTATCAAAGCCAAGCCACTGGTTTAAGCCATTTAGGTGTTCTTTTAATAGCTAAATTTAACCAATTGTGTTAAGAAATAACTTATGTGTTATTCTGTGTAAATATACATATTATTATTTTATTGTTATTTTGACGATTTTCTAGTTTATAGTATGAGTGATCAGGGTACCTCTGACGCCTACCGTCAATTACCTCATTCATCGAAAGAATGAAGGAACATCCTAGTCAACCCCAGGATACACTACTGATTCTGAGGATGTCTTTGTTTTTAAAGCCAAATCCGAGGAACCATTTCCCCCTAAAAAGACAGGTTGGTTTAGTAGAGCCAAAGTAGAAAGGAGAAAAGGAATGAGACAAGCTCAACAGCGAGCAATAGCGAATAGAGAGAGAAATACCCAAAACCAGGAAGCTAGAGCCTTATGGGAGGAGGAATTGGATAGGCAACTAGCTGCTTTTCACGTGTTTGGAAATGTAGAGTTTGGAAATGTAGAAGGAGGAATTAATCTCAACCAAGTAGCAGACCCACAACTTCTACCCTTATTTCCTAACCAAACCCATGGAAGTAGAACAGAACCAGGAAAACCAACTCCAAACCCCAGCCTTTGATCCAAATGAGATACCTAGAATTCCAGCACTAAACCATTTGGACTATGATCCGTGGTGGGCTGGCAACCGTTCAGTTATGGAAATATTGAATAGCCCATATCCTTACGGAGAATCAATACCACGTTACCCTGAACAAGTACCAGCCCCATTACCTACAATGAATCAAGAAAATGTGGAAGAACTTCTCCAATATGGTGAAGAGTTAGTTGAGGAGGGAAATCGAATTCGCCAAATAGGAGAAAAACTCGTCTGGAAATATGACGAGCGGGAAATGCAGTTCTAGAAAAGCCAACACCTAATATATATATAGGATGAGAGTTGGCCACAAAGTCGATTTTTCCTACAAAGTGTAAAAAGTCATAAAACACTATAAAATACACTCAAAACCCACCAATAACAAAGTGAAGATTACTAAAACGCCATATTTGTGGGTTTTGTGTTGTGTTTTGGATGATAAGGCTTTGATTATCGAATGACTAACATTAGTGTGTTTTATGTTGATTATCATGTTGTGTTTTATATGCATAGTTCTACGATGGTGTGTTTGAAGTTTTTATGGACTGTTAGGGTTTGGATATTGTATTTTAGTGATATTCACTGTGTTATTTGTGGGTTTTGAGTGTGTTTTATGGCTGAATTTGAGGTGTTTTATGACTTTGTAGGAAAAATGGACTTTGTAGCCGAACCCTACCATATATATATATATATATGTGTGTGTGTGTGTGTGTGTGTGTGTGTGTGTGTGTGTGTTTGTGTATTTTAGTTGCTTTGATAAAAAAATATAATCAACTAAACTAGATATACTAATATATATATATATATATATATATATATATGGGACCGCTAAAATGAGAACCACCTCCAGTTGTAAGAACCGTGAACACTACACCGTACGGGGCGAGGTGGACCAAAAATTTTTTTCATAAACGTAGATGCATGTATTATAAACACATTTGTAAAAAAAAATCAAAAAAAAAAATGTCGGGTGTGTAGTTTTGAGCACCCAAAGTTTGCGTTTACGGGACCCGTAAACACAAATTTGTGGTGTTCAAAACTACACACACGACATTTTTTTTTTACAAATGTGTTTATAATACAAGCATCTACGTTTATGAAAAAAAAATTTGGTCCAACTCGCCCCGGATCAAAAAGTTCTCACGGTTCTTACAACTGGAGGTGGTTCTCATTTTAGCGATCCCCTATATATATATATATATATATATATCGATGCATAATTATTAGTATTTAAATTCCAGTTATAATTTGTAATAGATGCATATAAGATATATGAAAAAGAGTAAGTCGCAATGATCGACGTTTTTGATCAATCTGTTTGAGTGGTTGCTTGTATTAATTTTATTCTATGATATTAATACCTGATAAATGTTTACAATTCAGATGTCAAACGAAGTAAATCAGGAAAACCAGAATAATGATAGTAACGGGAACTAAAGGAATAAAAGTGCAATCGAACACAAAGTAGCCCAAGGAATCATAGATTTCATGCCATAAATTATCAAGACTATTAAAGAAGTAGAAAATAATAATTCTGTAATCGGAAGTAAACGTGCACCTACTGAACCAAGTCACAGCGTGATTGGAATTCACGGACGACTTATCCAAGCTCCAATTCCAAAAAGAAGAAGGACCATCTCATATGGTTGTTCTTATAAAGAATTTGTGGCCTGTAAACCAATAGAATTCTCAGGCAATGAAGGAGCCATTTCAGCGTTGTCACACCCCGAAAAATCAGAGCTGGCGTGACTGGACCGGTATCTTCATTGCACAGCGGAAGCAAATAAGCTAAGATTTTTAGAAAGTGAACGCCCACTAAGTAATCGTATCTCCAATGGTTCTCCTATTCCAACCGTGCCATAATTTGAAAAGTAACCTGAGAAAGAAACATGCGAAAAATCAACATAAAGTTGAGCGAGTTCATAGTTTGTTTTGGAGAAGATTTGAAATAAATCTTTTTGAGTAACCGGTTTGTGAAATATTAGGGAGAAAACGAATTTAAAAATCATTTTCTTGTCAAGTTATATGGAAACTTTGTATTTGTAATGCATTATGTTTGTAGAACCATGTATTTGTAAACTCTTGTGTTTGTAAAGTTTGTATAATCGTCAATGCCCACCCTGACTTTGACTTCATGCCTGCATAATCCTATGCTTTGAATTTGTATAAAACATGGTATGTAATTTGTAAAACCCCGGTATGAAAGCAACAAGGAAAAACAAATCATTAATGGTTTGCAAGGCCATTAATATGTGTGACGTGATGCAGGAAGACTCAAACCTAGCAGATTTGCACCGGGCTTCCGGCTGTAAGACATAGTCACCTCATGGTCCAACCCGCGGGCTCATGGGTGGGGCTCGCTACACCCAAATAGATCTATCACTCATGTCCCTCGGTCCTACAACGAGGATTGATGGCCTTAAGCGTTGTACCCACCAATTAATAGTGTTTGTAAACAGTTGTAACATGTACTTCCCCCCGAAGTTATAAAACTGAAAATAGTTAAAGAAAAGGGGAAACACGAAACTCACTGGGTGTCCCGTTCCTCAAATGCAGACCAACCCAGTCCCAATACTATAACTAGACGATCCCATCCCTAGTCATGATAATCATTCATATTTCGATAATACGCATTTGTTTTGTAAAAACCGGTATATTTAGTATGATTCATTCGTAAACCATTTGAGTTCCTCGAAATCCATTCGTAACATGATTTAGAAATATGAGTTTTCGTTCATTCAAAAACCTTTTATGTTCTTGCAAAACGTGCTTTGTCTAAAATATGCAATCTTTGTTCATCGAAAACTTTGTGTGTTTCTGCAAAACGTGCATGTCTTTCCACCCCGAAAACATTTATAAAAATGTAAAACCGTAAAAAGGTGGGGTTATGAACTCATCTGAATTGTCTTGTGCAAAGCTAGCTAATTACGACTTCGTGATGTCGTTTCCAAGACTTGGCTTGCTAGCGTGCATTCTACAATATTCCTAACACGGAATATCTTATAAGTTTCTAAATAAACGCAGTAACTAATCTAGGTGTCTTCGAGCTGTACCGAAACGTTAACTGAACGATTTCAACGGTTAAGTTGTTAAGTTAATGGAAACGATTTGATCATATTTGATAAGTATCGTTTATCGTTGATAATAACTAATAAGTCTTGAAAAGACTAGATTCTCGAGATATGTAAAAATAAATAAATATTTATATCAAAATATATAAATATATCGTTAAGATCGCTTGTCGTCCCGAGAAGTCGTTTGTGTTTATAGGAATATTCGTATGAAAGTAATATATGATAAACTTGTATTACATATATTATGTCTGGCATATATTTGCCAAATTATATGTATATGCCGTTTCGGCGTGTGAAATAAATATAAAAGTTACATTTGTTTTATAAAAGAATCGTCGTGCTGTTGTGTTTGAAATAAATAGATACGCTATATCTATTTTTATAAAAGAATACGTGTTGTCCGATATTTAAAATAAATATATAAGTTATATTTATTTTTATAAAACGAATGCATGTCGTTTAATATTTCAAATATTTACTATTATTTATTTTAGAAAAAGGTTCGTCGTGTTGTTTGACATCCGAAATAAATATATGAGTTATATTTATTTTATAAAAGAAGTCGTATGGTTTGTTATTCGTAATAAATATACCAACTATATTTATTTTTATAAAAGAATTGTCGAAATTTCAAAGTTTAGAATAAATATAAATACTATATTTATTGTTGTAAATACTTTCTGAATCGTCGTTTTCGTAAATTGTCAAGTGTTGTCGAAAGTAATTATATACTTCTATTTGTCTTTCTAAAATATCATTTGAATCCGAAATTTGTTTTATAATAACACACGACTTATTTTACGGATTTTCTCGAAAAACGGGCAGAGTTTCCTCTGCTTTTGGACGCCCCCGACAACACCAGTTGTCGTTACTTTTTTTTTCAAAATTCAACAAGTAATCAAACAATATTTATATAAGATTTTGTCGAATATGTTAATACGTAACTAGACTTGTAATCGATCGGTTCGAGCTCGATTTTCACGTGACATAAACTATAAAAATAACGAAATAATCGCGCCGATTATTTTTACCAAATTCTCATGTCGAAACACTGACTGAGTTGACCGAGTTAATCGGGTCGACCGAGTTGACTCGCTGAGTTGACCAGGTTTGACCGAGTTGACTCAGTTTTACCGAGTCAACCAGAAATCTGAACCGCGCCGTTTTATCGTTGACCGCCTTTGACTTATGTTGACCGAAAACCCGAAGCTCCAAAATCTGACCCGGACCATTGACTGAGTTGACTCGGTTTGACCGAGTCAAACCGAGTTATACCAAAGCTGACCTGTTGCACCCGTTAACTAGCTTTGACCCAGAATCTGAACCGAGATGCACAGAACTTGAAAAGAAACCCGAACCAAAACTAATCTAACCTGAACCATCATGACCGAAACAAATCTGTAGCATCTTCAACCGAGACTCGAGTTACTCACTCCATGAACCCCGTATCAGAACCACTGTCCCCGACACGAGCACCCGAAACACGAACCTGTTGAATCTGAGACACGAAATGAGGCTTGAACAGACCTGAAACGGAGCCGCCGTCTCCGATCATCTTCAACGTGTCATCTTCATCATCATCGCATCATCATCGAAAAACCGTCGGTCAAAAGCGAAGACCGCCGGATAAAAGAACCGACCGCCGGTCCGAGTCTCCGACCGCCGGTGATTTTCTCCATCTCTCTCTCTCTTCGCTCCTGTCTCGCCGTCGTGTGCTGAACCACGTCGGCTCTCCTTTCTCTCCGATCTTGCAGCTGTCGCTCACCACCACCGGAGTGGTGGTGGTCCGATTTGTCGTCGAGAGAAGAGGGGGTATAAAAATGGTGTGAGTGGTGTGTGACCAGAAGAAACCGTCACCGGAGTCGAATCGGACTCCCTTGTGCTCGCCAGTAGGGAAATCGAGGGGTAGGGGTTTACAGGGAAGAGGGTGTTGAAGTTGGGTGTGTCGGCCGACCAGGAACCGACGCCGGAGCGTCGCCGGAGTACCGGATGGTTCCTTTCGCCGGTGAAGAGTTCACGAGAGAGTGAGAGAGAATTGTAGATGTGTGTGTGAATTTTCTGCACAAAAATGAAGGTTAAGGGGGGTGTAGACCCCTTTTATATGCAGGTTATGTGTAATGGGCTTTGGGTTTGGGCCCAAGGCCCACAAGCCCAAAGTTGTGTGTTATTAGTGGCCCGACAATACCTACGAACCTGTTAACGCACCCGATTAGCGTAAAAAATATCGTAAATAAATTTCTTAGAAGCAAATTATGAAAAATAGCGTCAGTAGTCGCGTTGGGCGCGTTCGTTTGTCGATTACGGTAATAATCACGAAAAGTTACATCGTTACCGTCTTTAATCCGTTTATCCATCACGTTTCAACTACGGTTGTTAAAATTTAATTACGAAACAAAATATATCGAAAAATTTAAGTTTTGAAGGTAACCCGCGTGTCCGATGCTTCCGTTTCGTTACCGGTGTGTTTCCTGCAGTCGCGTTTCTCGTTCCTGTTTGCGTTTTGCAATGCACGAAAGCGCAATAAATTCACAACATTAAATTCATAAATGTAAAATATTCGTAGAAAATTCGTATTTGTCGGCGTTGTCAGTATTTTGTACGGCATCAGTTCGTTGTCGCTTAGTATTCAGTAGATTTTTCCGTAAACCACCGTTCACGCCCTGTAAAGCCGGTTAGCCGTTTCTAGGCACTCCAAAGGCCTAATTAAGTTAATTTGCGTCTTAAACACTATTTATTATCATCCTAATGTTTGTTAATCGCGTGATTAGGAGCCGTAAATCGTCGGTTGTCACATTCTCCCCATGTTAATGAAATTTCGTCCTCGAAATTTAGACTACGTTAACTCCTTAGAGTTACGTTATGTGTAGGTAAATACGAATAGTATCAAAGTGGATGACCACGAAATCAGATCAAGACTTATTCGAATTATGTGAATTCAAGGACATTCCTTAACAATAAGAACCCAACGGTTTAAAAGAAATGTGTTTCAAAAGTTGATGTCAAAGGAAACAAGATGTATAGATACAGTCACTAGTGTGACTAAGTTAACAGGGGTCCAACGAAGAAAAGAAACTTCGACCAATCGAATTCCGTATGAACTTTCACAATATGTAAATGAGTTCTAGAAGCAACAACATCCATTTGATGAACTTAAAATCAACAGACTCAAATGTAATTGTTTGCATGAAACGCTCGATCGTGATCAACACAAGCTGCAAGTTATACCGACGCCACAAGGTGTCGTAGTGAATGAAGCAATTCAAATATAGCGATGATCGAACAAGTATCACCTGTGTTTTGCATGAAACGCTCGATCATGATTAGCCCAAGCTAAAAGTTTATACCGACACCACAAGGTGTCGTAGTGATAGAGGTAATTCAATAATAACAGTGATCAAACAACTTCACCGTGTTTGAATTCAACTGAAGGTCCAAGGAAGCAAATTTGAATGTTTGTTCCAACCAAACATAAAAGGATTTTCAATTGAAGATGGAACACCAAGGAAATACTGTTTTCGATCGAAGATGAAGAAGCAATGAATATCGTAAAACATTCGATCGATAATGAAAGAACCGTTAGTAGGTACATCAGAATAGGAAATCAATTGGTGTACCATTGTCTTATCACACGATTGTGTTAAGACGGTTTTAATTATGATAAGTCAAAGCGGATTTAAAACAAATAAATAGATAGTTAAATAAATAAATCCGCGCATGAGAGGTGTAAACGAGATTAGCGCAAGCTTCAAATTAGTGAAACACCAGCATAAGGTGTTGAAATCAACAAACGACTTACTGGAGTCATAGACTAAACAAGTCTACTACGACTCAGAACAAATGAAACGCTTGTTAAAACGAATTTGAATATGATGTTTTCAATACATCATATGGTGTCTTGAATTGAATATGTGTAATGAACAAGTTCAAACAATTGAACTTGGTTTCGGCGCAAGCAGACATTAAATACATGTATTGATGAGAATCTTTCGACATGGTCACAACGAAAACCATGTATGTATCTTGAAAAGAAAAGAAATTTCAAGAAAATGTGTTGACTTGATAACAAAGGAGCCAACAATCACAATAATGCGGGTCATTCGAATCACAATTCGATAATTAAATTTAGCGAAATAATATTTGAACTTTGATGAAACGCTTATTCGAAACGAAACCACATGCGTAACAAACGATGCATGCGTAACATATGAATTTTCAAGAAATAAAGCAATGAGTGTTCGCTATAATGAAAGAAATTGTCGTGATACAATGACCACTAAGTGGAGTGGAGATGTAAAAATCTACTCACTAGATGCAAAAGTCGAAATTTCAATAAAAGGAATTTAAGGACTTTACGTGGGGTTTCATGTGATGACCGGTTGTTAGGTGATATTACCATGGAATGTCAAACATAGCGTATTCGTCGTTAATTAGGTAGGGGGAATGCGGAGACATTCGTCTTCTCCTTAGCATGACTCGTGTCGTTGCAGAACCGCGTGCCAAACCGCCGCTTCCTGATCGATAGTTTTCATGTTGACAGGATTAGAATCATCGTTGAAATGCCCCATAGTGTCTTCTTAGTGACTTCACCTCGAAAGTCGTATGTGACGTACTTCAACCTCCGTTGACGTATAGCTTAAGTTTCACGTATACCTGTGCACTAGCGTCTTGTTCCGCGTAGAATGTGATGTACTCCGACATCCGTTGACGTAAAATTTGAGTTCCATGTATTCTCGTGCACTAGCATTTCGTTATGCGTAGGCTGCCTGCTCGGGAAGTTACAATATCAAAGACAACATGGATAATAGTGTGTGTCCGAGTTAATAATCGAGGTTCCTACGTGATGACCTTTAGTGAACTTCAACATAAGTTTTCCGAAGGTCCTAAATGCATGTTATCAAAACTCTCAAGTTTTTGCTTACTGTATGCGACTGTTTTGTGCATCGTGTGTAAAACACAACTTTAGCGTATGTTTAAAAATCAAAATTCTGACCTTTTTGTTTTTCGGCAACGGTTGGAGGCCATATTCGAGTCTTAGGCGTTCTGTATGTACTCAAAGTCTTAATAGTCTAAGTCCCAGATAAAGGTGAGGTTAGAGCCTAGGTATCTCTACAGAAACCCCTATTCGTTGTAACCTATAGCTCTGATACCAATCTCTCACACCCCGAAAAATCAGAGCTGGCGTGACTGGACCGGTATCTTCATTGCACAGCGGAAGCAAATAATCTAAGACTTCTAGAAAGTGAACGCCCACTAAGTACTCGTATCTCTAATGGTTATCCTATTCCAACCGTGCCATAATTTGAAAAGTAACCTGAGAAAGAAACATGCGAAAAATCAACATAAAGTTGAGCGAGTTCATAGTTTGTTTTGGAACAGATTTGAAATAAATTTTTTTGAATAACCGGTTTGTGAAATATTATGGAGAAAACGAATTTAAAAATCATTTTCTTGTCAAGTTATATGGAAACTTTGTATTTGTAATGCATTATGTTCGTAGAACCATGTATTTGTAAAGTCTTGTGTTTGTAAAGTTTGTATAACCGTCAATGCCCACCCTGACTTTGACTTCATGCCTGCATAATCCTATGCTCTGAATTTGTATAAAACATGGTATGTAATTTGTAAAACCTCGGTATGAAAGCAACAAGGAAAAACAGATCATTAATGGTTTGCAAGGCCATTAATATGTGTGACGTGATGCAGGAAGACTCAAACCTACCAGATTTGCACCAGGCTTCCGGTTGTAAGACATACTCACCTCATGGTCCAACCCGTGGGCTCATGGGTGGGGCTCGCTACACCTAAATAGATCTATCACTCATGTCCCTCGGTCCTACAACAAGGATTGATGGCCTTAAGTGTTGTACCCAACACTCACATGATCTAGGTGTACCCTTCCTTAGCTAACCATACCAATTAATAGTGTTTGTAAACAGTTGTAACATGTACTTCACCCCCGAAGTTATAAAACTAAAAATAGTTAAAGAAAAGGGGAAACACGAAACTCACTGGGTGTCCTGTTCCTCAAACGCAGACCAACCCAGTCCCAATACTATAACTAGACGATCCCATCCCTAGTCATGATAATCATTCACAATTCAATAATACGCATTTGTTTTGTAAAAACCGGTATATTTAGTATGATTCATTCGTAAACCATTTGAGTTCCTCGAAATCCATTCGTAACATGATTTAGAAATATGAGTTTTCGTTCATTCATAAACCTTGTACGTTCTTGCAAAACATGCTTTGTCTAAAATATGCAATCTTTGTTCATCGAAAACTTTGTGTGTTTCTGCAAAACGTGCATGTCTTTCCACCCCGAAAACATTTATAAAAATGTAAAACCGTAAAAAGGTGGGGTTATGAACTCACCTGAATTGCCTTGTGCAAAGCTAGCTAATTACGACTTCGTGATGTCGTTTCCAAGACTTGGCTTGCTAGCGTGCATTCTACAATATTCCTAACACGGAATATCTTATAAGTTTCTAAATAAACGCAGTAACTAAACTACGTGTCTTCGAGCTCTACCGAAACGTTAACCGAACGATTCAATGGTTAAGTTGTTAAGTTAATGGAAACGATTTGGTCATATTTGATAAGTATCGTTTATCGTTGATAATAACTAATAAGTCTTGAAAAGACTTGATTCTCGAGATATGTAAAAATAAATAAATATTTATATCAAAATATATAAATATATCGTTAAGATCGCTTGTCATCCCGAGAAGTCGTTTGTGTATATAGGAATATTCGTATGAAAGTAATATATGATAAACTTGTATTACATATATTATGTCTTGCATATATTTGTCAAAATATATGTATACTCCGTTTCGGCGTGTGAAATAAATATAAAAGTCACATTTGTTTTATAAAAGAATCGTCGTGATGTTGTGTTTGAAATAAATAGATACGCTATATCTATTTTTATAAAAGAATACGTGTTGTCCGGTATTTAAAATAAATATATAAGCTATATTTATTTTTATAAAACGAATGCATGTCGTTTAATATTTCAAATATATACTATTATTTGTTTTAGAAAAAGATTCGTCGTGTTGTTTGACATCCGAAATAAATATATGAGTTATATTTATTTTATAAAAGACGTCGTATGGTTTGTTATTCGAAATAAATATACCAACTATATTTATTTTTATAAAAGAATTGTCGAAATTTCAAAGTTTAGAATAAATATAAATACTATATTTATTGTTGTAAATACTTTCTGAATCGTCGTTTTCGTAAATTGTGAAGTGTTGTCGAAAGTAATTATATACTTGTATTTGTCTTTCTAATATATCATTTGAATCCGAAAGTTGTTTTACAATAACACAAGACTTATTTTACGGATTTTCTCGAAAAACTGGCAGAGTTTCCTCTGCTTTTGGACGCCCCCGACAACACAAGTTGTCGTTACTTTATTTTTTTCAAAATTCAACAAGTAATCAAACAATATTTATATAAGATTTTGTCGAATATGTTAATACGTAACTAGACTTGTAATCGATCGGTTCGAGCTCGTTTTTCACGTGACATAAACTATAAAAATAACGAAATAATCGCGCCGATTATTTTTACCAAATTCTCATGTCGAAACGCTGACTGAGTTGACCGAGTTAATCGGGTCGACCGAGTGACTCGCTGAGTTGACCAGGTTTGACCGAGTGGACTAAGTTTTACCGAGTCAACCCGAAATCTGAACCGCGCCGTTTTATCGTTGACCGCCTTTAACTTATGTCGACCGAAAACCCGAAGCTCTAAAAGCTGACCCGAACCATTGACTGAGTTGACTTGGTTTGACCGAGTCAAACCGAGTTATACCAAAGCTGACCTGTTGCACCCGTTAACTAGCTTTGACCCAGAATCTGAACCGAGATGCACAGAACTTGAAAAGAAACCCGAACCAAAACTAATCTAACCTGAACCATCATGATCGAAACAAATCTGTAGCATCTTGAACCGAGACTCGAGTTACTCACTCCATGAACCCCGTATCAGAACCACTGTACCCTACACGAGCACCCGAAACACGAACCTGTTGAATCTGAGACTCGAAATGAGGCTTGAACAGACCTGAAACGGAGCCGCCGTCTCCGATCATCTTCAACGTGTTATCTTCATCATCATCTCATCATCATCGGAAAACCGTCGGTCAAAAGCGAAGACCGCCGGATTAAAGAACAGACCGCCGGTCCGAGTCTCCGACCGTCGGTGATTTTCTCCAACTCTCTCTCTCTCTTCGCTCCTGTCTCGCCGTCGTGCACTGAACCACGTCGGCTCACCTTTCTCTCCGATCTTGCAGCCGTCGCTCACCACCACCGGAGTGGTGGTGGTCCGATTTGTCGTCGAGAGAAGAGGGGAGGTATAAAAATGGTGTGAGTGGTGTGTGACCGGAAGAAACCATCACTGGAGTCCAATCGGACTCCCCTGTGCTCGCCAGTAGAGAAATCGAGGGGTAGGGGTTTACAGGGAAGAGGGTGTTGAAGTTGGGTGTGTCGGCCGACTAGGAACCGACGCCGGAGCGTCGGCGGAGTACCGGCTGGTTCCTTTCGCCGGTGAAGAGTTCACGAGAGAGTGAGAGAGAATTGTAGGTGTGTGTGTGTGAATTTGCTGCACAAAAATGAAGATTAAGGGGGGGTGTAGACCCCTTTTATATGCAGGTTATGTGTAATGGGCTTTGGGCTTGGGCCCAAGGCCCACAAGCCCAAAGTTGCGTGTTATAAGTGGCCCGACAATTCCTACGAACCCGTTAACGCACCCGATTAGCGTAAAAAATATCGTAAATAAATTTCTTAGAAGAAAATTATGAAAAATACCATCAGTAGTCGCGTTGGGCGCGTTTGTTTGTCGATTACGGTAATAATCGCGAAAAGTTACATTGTTGTCGTCTTTAATCCGTTTTTCGAGCCGGTTTCAACTACGATTGTTAAAATTTAATTACGAAACAAAATATATCGAAAAATTTAAGTTTTGAAGGTAACCCGCGTGTCCGATACTTCCGTTTCGTTACCGGTGCGTTTCCTACAGTCGCGTTTCTCGTTCCTGTTTGCGTTTTGCGATGCATGGAAGCGCAATAAATTCACAACATTAAATTCATAAATGTAAAATATTCCTAGAAAATCCGTATCTGTCGGCGTTGTCAGTATTTTGTACGACATCAGTTCGTTGTCGCATAATATTCAGCAGATTTTTCCGTAAACCACCGTTCACGCCCTGTAAAGTCGGTTAGCCGTTTCTAGGCACTCCAAAGGCCTAATTAAGTTAATTTGTCTTAAACTCTATTTATTATCATCCTAATGTTTGTTAATCGCGTGATTAGGAGCCGTAAATCGCCGGTTGTCACAAGCGTTACGCTGGATAGAAAAGACAGAAGCAGTCTTAAAAATAAGTAAATGTGCAGAGGGAGATAAGATCATGTTTGCTTCTAATCTTTTTAAGAGTGCAACATTAGAGTGGTGGAATACAATTCTCTAGTCTAGAGGAAGTGACATGGTCTATAACATGGAATGGACCAACTTTAAGGAGCTAGTTGAAAGGAAATTTTGTCCTCCTCATGAAAAGGAACATATTGCTAATAAGTTCCTAAATCATAGAATGGTTGGAATAGATTGCAGGGAATATACTACCATATTCTTTGAATATGCTAGGATAGTACCAATCTTAGCCTCACCAGAACCAGTATTAATCTCCCGTTACATCTGGGGATTAATCAGTGAGATCAGATATGTAGTCAAGGCAGTTAGACCACAAACCATAGAAGAAGCAGTAGAACTGGCTAACACTCTGACAGATGAATTGGTACGTACACAAGAGGAAAACTAGAAAAAGAACCTAGCTTAAATGATTACCCAAGAAATAGGTTATGGTAATTCCTACCGTGGAAAAGGAACAGGTTCTTCCTCTTCACCCAACTGCAAGTATTGCAAAAGGAAGCACTTGGGGAGATGCTCGTGTAACAGCCCAGAGTAACCGCACCATGATATTGTCCACTTTGGCGGCCAGCACGCCCTCAGCGTCCGCCCCTCACGGTTTTCAAAACGCGTCATGATGGTGAAGGTATCCAGCCCCTTATAAGGAAGCCTTTGTTCCCCTTCACAACCGATGTGGGATGTCACAATCCACCCCCCCCCCTTAAGGGGTCCAGCGTCCTCGCAGGACCTGGCACCACAGGTCCGGCCCTGGCTCTGATACCATCTGTAACAGCCCAGCGTAACCGCACCATGATACTGTCCGCTTTGGCGGCCAGAACGCCCTCGGTGTCCGCCCCTCACGGTTTTCAAAATGCGTCATGATGGTGAAGGTATCCAGCCCCTTATAAGGAAGCCTTTGTTCCCCTTCACAACCGATGTGGGATGTCACAGCTCGATATACTGCAACTTCTGTAAAATATCTGGACATAAGGAAGAAGACTGCAAGAAGAAAGCTAGCAATAGAATATGCTACAATTGTGGAGAAGCTGGTCATATTAAACCGAACTGTTCGAAACTAGCTCTAGCGATAACCAACAAAGCTAAGACAACCAAAGGACCCAAGAAGAATGCCAGAGCATTCATTCTGACAGCCGAAGATGCCAAGATGATTCTAGATGTAATTGCTGGTATGTTTTTAGTTAATGATGTTTATGCTAAAGTATTATTTGACTCTGGTGCGAACCAAAGTTTTATCAATACTTATTTCTGCAAACTTCTCAATCAACCATTAACTAAACTTCAACAAGACTGTCTGGTGGAGATGGCAAATGGAGATTCTATTAAGATGAGCGAAATCCTGCAGGAAGCAAGAATAGAAGTTCTAAACCATAACTTTACTGCTAATCTTTTTTCCAATGAATCTAGCCGGATTCGATGTCGTGTTAGGAATGGATTACTTGGTAGCCAATCATGCCAGTATTTTATGTGATCAAAAGTCTGTGCAAGTAAGTACACCAAATGGTGAAAAGATCACAATTAAAGGGGACAAGCCAACCAGGTCAACAAAATTCATCTCTGTGATGAAAGCTGCAGGATATGCAAGGAAAGGAGGAATGGTGTATATGATTTCAGTGATCATTAACACTAAAGGAAAAGAATTAAAAGATATTCCCGTAGTATCTAAATTCTCAGATGTCTTTCTAGAAGAATTACCTGGATTACCGCCAGATCGAGAGGTTGAATTTAGAATTCACCTAATACCAGGAACGACACCGATTGCCAAAGCACCTTATCGACTAGCACCAACGGAGATGCATGAACTGAAGAAACAATTGGAGGAACTGCTTGAGAAAGGTTTCATACAGCCTAGTTCATCGCCATGGGGAGCGCCGATGTTATTTGTCAAGAAGAAAGACGGAACGATGCGTATGTGCATTGACTACTGAGAACTGAATAAGGTTACGATTAAAAATCGGTATCCACTACCGAGAATCGTTGATCTATTCGAACAACTTCAAGGAGCTCGATTCTTTTCTAAGATAGACTTATGCTCAGGATATCGTCAACTGAAAGTACAGGAAGAGGACATTCCTAAAACTGCTTTCAGAACAAGGTACGGTCATTATGAATTTACAGTCATGCCATTTGGTTTAACTAATGCCCCAACCACATTTATGGACATGATGAACAGGATATGTAAACCATACCTGGATAAATTCATAATTGTCTTTCTAGATGATATTCTAATTTACTCTAAGAGTAAGGAAGATCAAGCGGAACATTTGCATATACTTCTGACATTGTTGAGAAAAGAAAAGCTTTATGCTAAATTCTCAAAATGCGAATTCGGGTTGCAAGAAGTGCAATTCCTTAGACATCTGGTTAATCATGAAGGAATTCATGTGGATCCCACAAAGATCGAAGCGATTACCAAATGGAAAGTCCCTGAGTCACCTACGGAAGTAAGAAGTTTTCTTGGACTGGCAGGATATTATAGACGCTTTATTCAAGATTTCTCTAGAATAGCCATTTCATTAACCAAACTGACTTGCAAATCAGTTAAGTTTGAATGGGGACCAAAACAAGATGAAGCATTCAGGATTTTGAAACAAAGATTAACCAACGCACCCATACTCGCTTTGCCTGAAGGAACTGAAGACTTTGTAGTCTATTGTGATGCATCTAAGCTAGGGTACGGATGTGTGCTGATGCAACGTCAAAAGGTTATAGCTTATGATTCTAGACAGCTGTCGCAACCCCCGATCCCTTATCTGTCCCGGGAACGGGCGGACGCGAACTCAGAGTTTCGGTGGTATCAGCTGGTTAATTTGGCAGTGGAATTTACATCAGGACCGTAGTTAGGAAATGTTTATCAGAGTAAAACCACCATATTTAATATTAATAAACACATGGGCAAAACCCAAGTTTCTTATTACAATATGTTTATAGGGATAAACCCTATTTTATTGAATTTAAAACATCGTCTTTTAGGTAACTTTTATAGCCACATTTTTTCCAAGCCTTCAGTGCTCTCCAGCTGGCTTTTTACTAATTGGCTGTCACATTGTGTTACCTGAAACGCGTTTTAAAAACATTTGTCAGTGGGAAATACAGGTGAGTGAATCCCAGTTTAATCAAGAAACATTTTATCAATTAAAACAGTATTGAGAGCGATCACATTGTTTATTTCTACACAATTACTCATTCAGTACTGTCAATCCTGACTTGTGGGTCATATTACACATTGGCTAACTCGTTGTCCAATGGTAACGTACTGTCATCCCGACTTACTACTCGCATTAGTAAATTTTGTATACAAAACCCCAACATACCGGTAGTAATTGAAGAACTACAAAGACTCAATCACCGTTTAATCACATTGTAAAACATTTAAGGTTTTGTAAAATATTACAAAAAGGTTAACAAAAAGAGGATAAACTCACAAAAAGGTTTACACAAAAACAAGGATTACTCGCATTGCTATCTTAGACTTCGCGTAAGGGTTTCCTGGGAATAATCTATAATTTATACAAATGTACATAGGTTAGTATCATAACCCTTTGAATTAATGATACCCTCCCCGAGACGGTATTCCAACAACTACGTCAGGCAGAACCACGACAGTTATTACGGAACCCTAAATCAATCGGGCAGCGTATCTATTACGAAACCGGGGTTATAATACTTACAACGGAGTAGAACCTCGCTAATTAGGGGGATATAATACTCGCGTATTACTTCTACTACTTCAGAATTCGTTTTGAAAGAAAAAGAAATGAACGACGAATACTGAAACCCGTTGCTTTCTTATCTAGGTGCTGAACCTGGGTCTCTCGCGGCCCGCGTAAGAGTAGACGAAGGTCTACGCGGCCCGCGTCAAAGCTAGTCAACGGACTAGCTTGTCCGGCTCATCAGGTAGGTCCGCCACGATATCGACACGTGTCGGCCTGGGGTGTCTCCGCATTCTTGAACTCACGTGGCCCGCGTAAGCTTAGGGGGAATCTTACGCGCCCCGCCTAAACTAAAGAAATCAACGAAATCAGGTTTCAACCCTGATACGGCCAGCGTGAGTGTTGGGGTGGGTCCTACGCGGCCCGCCTCAACTTATATTTTCAGTTTTTATTTATTTTAAATACTATTTAATATATTTCGGGCTCGATTTTCACATACGGGGCGTATTTAAAGACATATTGGGATATTTTAAGATATAATAGGGTGTCGGAAATATTCGAGAGTGTCGATTTTATTGAGGATTGTTACATCCTCCCCACCTTGTTTTAGAGCTCGTCCTCGAGATCTACTGGAATAAGTACGGATATTTCCTTTGCATTTCCGATTCAAGCTCCCATGTGTACTCAGGTCCTCTTTTGGAGTCCCACTTTACTTTAACCAGAATTAGTCTCTTATGCTTGAGGTTCTTGACTTTCCTGTCTTCAATCTGTAGAGGTCTTTCTACAAACTTGAGTTGTTCATTTACCTCTATATCCTTAAGAGGTACTATTAGTGATTCATCAGCTAAACACTTTTTAAGATTAGATACATGAAACACGTCATGTATTCCTGCCATTTCCTCTGGCAGTTGTAGCTGATAGGCTACAGGTCCTATTCTTCTAATTATCTCAAAAGGTCCAATATACCTGGGACTTAGCTTTCCTCTTTTGATGAATCTTATTACTCCTTTCCAATGAGAGACCTTTAATAATACTTTATCTCCTACTTGAAATTCTAATGGTTTGCGTCGGTTATCAGCATAGCTCTTCTGTCGATCACGTGCTACTTTCAGTCGTTCCTTGACTTGAATAATCTTATCAGTTGTTTCTTTCACTATCTCAGGTCCAGATAGTTTCTTTTCCCCAGTTTCTGGCCAACAGACTGGGGTTCGGCACTTTCGTCCATAAAGTGCTTCGAATGGTGCAGCATTGATACTTGTGTGATAACTATTATTATAAGAAAATTCTATTAAAGGTAAGTGATCGTCCCAATTACCTCCTAAATCAATTACACAAGCTCTAAGCATGTCCTCCATTGTCTGAATCGTCCTTTCACTTTGTCTGTCCGTTTGAGGATGATAAGCTGTGCTTAGTTTTAACTTGGTTCCCATTGCCTTTTGGAAACTTGACCAAAAATGAGAGGTAAATCGACTATCCCTATCAGAAATAATTGATAAAGGAATTCCATGTAAAGAAACAATTTCATTTACATATAATTTGGCTAACTGTTCCATACTGAAAGTTTCCTTCATTGGTAAAAAATGAGCTGACTTGGTTAGTCTATCTACAATCACCCAGATTGTATCATTACCTTTCTTTGTTTTGGGTAATTTAGTAACAAAATCCATTGTTATCAATTCCCATTTCCACACTGGCATTTCTAACTGTTGTAGAAATCCTGAGGGTTTCTGGTGTTCAGCTTTAACTTGTGAACAGGTTAAACATTTAGAAACATAGGCTGCTATGTCCTTTTTCATTCCTATCCACCATAAATATTTCCTTAAATCCTGGTACATTTTATCATTTCCTGGATGCATCGTATATTTAGATTTATGGGCTTCTTCTAAAATACGATAACGTAGGTTTCCTAATTTAGGTATCCATATTCTCTTCTCATGGAATCTCCAAATTCCATCTGTTCCTTGTTCTAATTCTTTTAGCATACCTTTTAATTTTTCAGTATCATCCTTGATTACTGATTCTTGTGCTTCTCTTATTTGATCATTTAAATCTACTTGTAGATTTAATTTAAGAGAACGTACCCTTTTTGGCTTTTCATGATACTTTCGGCTTAAAGCATCTGCTACTACATTTGCTTTTCCTTCATGATATTGGATATCACAATCATAATCACTGAGCATCTCCATCCAGCGTCTTTGTCTCATATTCAACTCCTTTTTCTTGAAAATATACCTTAAACTCTTATGATCAGTGAATATGGTAAACTTACTACCATAAAGGTAATGTCTCCAAATCTTAAGAGCAAAAATTATAGCTCCTAGTTCTAGATCATGGGTTGAATAATTCTCTTCATGATTCTTAAGTTGTCTAGATGCGTAAGCTATAACCTTTTGTTGTTGCATCAATACACATCCATAACCTAATTTAGAAGCGTCACAATAGACTACAAAATCTTCAGTTCCTTCTGGTAACGCTAATATGGGTGTATGGGTTAATTTATGCTTAAGGATTCTAAAGGCTTCTTCTTGTTTTAATCCTCATTCAAACCTAACAGATTTACAGGTTAGCTTAGTTAAGGGAATGGCTATTCTAGAAAAATCTTGAATAAATCTTCTATAATAACCGGCCAATCCTAAAAAACTTCTAACCTCAGTTGGTGACTCAGGGGTTTTCCATTTAGTAATTGCCTCGATCTTTGTGGGATCCACATGAATTCCTTTATGATTGACTAGGTGTCCAAGAAACTGTACCTGTTCTAACCAAAATTCTCACTTAGAAAATTTAGCATAAAGCTTTTCCTTTCTTAATAAACTTAAAAGTGCGTGCAAATGCTTTGCATGATCCTCTTTACTCTTAGAGTAAATTAGAATATCATCTATGAAAACAATTATGAATTTATCCAAATATGGCTTACATATTCGGTTCATCATGTTAATAAATGCAGTTGGGGCATTGGTTAAACCAAATGGCATGACAGTAAATTCATAATGTCCATACCTCGTTCTAAATGCGGTCTTAGGAATATCCTCTTCCTGTACCTTTAATTGATGATATCCTGACCTTAAATCGATTTTAGAGAAAAATCGAGCTCCTTGCAGTTGATCAAACAGATCATCGATTCTTGGTAATGGGTACCGGTTCTTAATCGTGACCTTGTTTAATTCACGGTAGTCAATGCACATACGCATTGATCCGTCCTTCTTTTTAACAAATAAGATTGGTGCTCCCCACGGCGACGAACTTGGCTGTATGAATCCTTTTTCTAGCAATTCGTCCAATTGTTTCTTCAATTCTTGCATTTCTGCAGGTGCCAAACGGTAAGGTGCTTTGGCAATCGGTGATATTCCTGGTATTAAATGGATTCTGAATTCGACTTCTCTATCTGGAGGTTGCCCTGGCAATTCTTCTGAAAATACATCTGAAAACTGAGATACTACTGGAATATCTTTTAAATCCTTTCCTTCAGTGTTAGTGATTATAGAAATCAAATACACTATAGAACCTTTTCTTATATAACTTGCAGTTTTCATCACAGAGATAAATTTTGTGGATCTAGATGGTTTATCTCCTTTAATTGTGATCGTTTTACCTGTTGGTGATTTTACTTGAATTGACTTTTGATCACATAAAATACTGGCTTTATTGGCTATTGACCAATTCATTCCTAAAACAACATCAAATCCTGCCAGATTCATGGGATAAAGGTTTGCAATAAATTTCTGATTTAAAATTCCTATTCTTGCTCCTTGCAAGATTTCAGAAATCCTAACAGTTTCTCCATTAGCTGTCTCTACTAGATATTCTTGTGGTAGTTTAGTTAATGATTGATTTAGAAATTTGCAAAATGATGTATTAATAAAACTTTGGTTTGCACCAGTGTCAAATAATACTTTAGCAAAAACATCATTAACTAAAAACGTACCAGCTATGACATCTGGAATCATCTTAGCTTCATCTGCAGTCAGAACAAATGCTCTAGCATTTTGAGTATTCTTGTTGTTTGTAGCTGGAGCTAATTTTGGGCAATTAAGCTAGATATGACCCTGTTCTCCGCAGTTGTAACATATCCTGTTATTAGCTTTCTTCCTGCAATTTTCCTCCTTGTATCCCGATATTTTGCAAAAGTTACAGTATGTGGAGCATCTTCCTGAATGTTTTCTTTTGCAATTCTTACAGTAAGGTGCAGAGGTAGAACCTACATTTCTCCCACGGTTAGAATTTCCAGAATGAAATTCTTGTGTGAGCTTCTGGGTTAGGTTCCTCCTTTGATCCTCTTCTCGGGTACGGACTAACTCATCTGTCAAGGTATTTGCTAGTTCTACAGCTTCTTCTATAGTTTGAGGTCTAGCTGCCTTGACTACGTATCTAATCTCTCCAATTAATCCCCAAATATAACGGGAGATTAACACTGGTTCTGGTGAAGCAAGAGTTGGCACTATTCTAGCATATTCGAAAAATAATTTAGTGTATCCCTTACTATCCACACCAGTCATCCTAAGATTTAGGAATTTGTTTGCTATCTGTTCCTTTTCATTGGGTGGGCAGAATTTCCTTTCTACCTTGTTCTTAAATTCTTCCCATTCCATATTGTAGGTTCTATCACTTCCTCTTGATTGGAGGATAGTGTTCCACCATTCTAGTGCTGAATTCTTAAACAGATTAGAAGCAAACAATATCTTATCTTCTTCAGCACACTTGCTTATTCTTAAGACTGTCTCAGTTTTCTCTATCCAGCGTAGGATTGCAATGGCTCCTTCGTTGCCCGAGAATTCCATTGGTTTACAAGACCAGAATTCTTTATAAGAACAACCGTAAGACACGGTTCTTCTCCTTTTGGGAATAGGCAATTGAAGTAAAGGTCCATTGTTTACACTGTTTTCGGGTTCGATGGGTCGCTTACTGCTATGCTTACTTTTATTATTCGCTTCTTGAATAGTTTGAATAATAAATGGCATGGCATCTATGATTCTTTGTGCCACTATATGTTGAACAACACTATTATCCATTTGGTTTCCATTGTTATTGATGCTTGGATTCTTATTAATCACGTTAATGTTACTCTGGTTATCATTATTCAGATTTCCTTGATTTCCTTCATCAGCCATCTGAATTTTAAACATTTACCAATCATTAATATCACAAAATAATATTAATATAGTCAATCACATGACACGCATTTTTGCCAAAAGCGTCAATCATTGCGACTTGTACTCTATTCATATACTATTATGCATCTATTACATACTAGTACTGAAATGAAAATTACAATACCAACAGAAATAGAATCACACTAATAGTAATAGGCATCCGTACACACATATTTTATTTCATTTTTATTTTATTATATTTTATTATTATTACTATTACCATCTCCTCCATCACATCACAGATATGGATTTATCCAAAAATCCATATTGCGCTCATCGTATTTCCATACGAGTCGCTCTCCCACCTGTCTCATTCTCTCACTGCTTTCTAAAATTTCCTCCCCAAAAGTCCTAAGTTCTTGCACGTTTTCTGCACTCATTGGGGGTGCAGGTTCTAGGACTGGGTTCGGAATCTGGGGTGCGGGTTCCTGATATGGGGGTGAAAGTGCCTGAAATCGGTAAGGATCTTCTAAGATCTCCCTGATGTAGTTATCATGGTAATAGGGATCTAAAGGGTCCATACCTGGGTAGGCTCCTATATTCTGTATGGGTGTGTCTTCATGTATCGGGTAACGTTGCAAAAAGTCCCTATTATCGTCCCACCATGGGTCGTAATTTGGGTCTAGAGGGTTTGGTGCTTGTACCCTAGGGATTTCCTCTGGGTTGAAGTCATGCATCTCCACTTGGTTTTCAGAGTTTTTTATCTCCATGGATTGGTCTGAGATTAGTGGTTGTGGGGCTACTAGTTGTTCCAGACTTGGGTCAGCAGCAGTTGTAGCTAGGATATGGAAATTGGCTAGGCTTCTATTAAGCATATCCTGTGTATGGGCATATGTCTTTCGCTTAACGGCTGCTAAGGCTCTTTGCTGTTGCAACTTTCGCATTCTTTTCCTACGTGCAAAGGCTTCCTTACTAAACCATCCTCGTTTCTTATGAGGGAATGGCTCTTCCAACTGAGCTTTAAAAGCAAACATCCCTTCTTCCTAATCAGCAGAATACCTCGAAAGGGCAGGCTGTGATGAGGTACCTTCACTCCTATGTGAATCAGACAACTGACGACATATGTCTGAGGGTCCTTGATCACTCATACTGTAAACTAACAAATAGTCAAATAACACAAAACAAATAAATACAGTTATACACGTATTTTCGTAATTTATTTCCTAACAAAATTTTAGAATTTAAGTGTCATCAGAACACTTCTTTGGCTTAGACCAGTGGCTAGGCTCTGATACCACCTTCTGTCGCAACCCCCGATCCCTTATCTGTCCCGGGAACGGGCGGACGCGAACTCAGAGTTTCAGTGGTATCAGCTGGTTAATTTGGCAGCGGAATTTACATCAGGACCGTAGTTAGGAAATGTTTATCAGAGTAAAACCACCATATTTAATATTAATAAACACATGGGCAAAACCCAAGTTTCTTATTACAATATGTTTATAGGGATAAACCCTATTTTATTGAATTTAAAACATCGTCTTTTAGGTAACTTTTATAGCCACATTTTTCCCAAGCTTTCAGTGCTCTCCAGCTGGCTTTTTACTAATTGGCTGTCACATTGTGTTACCTGAAACGCGTTTTAAAAACATTTGTATAAGTGGGAAATACTGGTGAGTGAATCCCAGTTTAATCAAGAAACATTTTATCAATTAAAACAGTATTGAGAGCAATCACATTGTTTATTTCTACACAATTACTCATTCAGTACTGTCAATCCTAACTTGTGGGTCATATTACACATTGGCTAACTCGTTGTCCAATGGTAACGTACTGTCATCCCGACTTACTACTCGCAGTAGTAAATTTTGTATACAAAACCCCAACATACCGACAGTAATTGAAGAACTACAAAGACTCAATCACCGCTTAATCACATTGTAAAACATTTAAGGTTTTGTAAAATATTACAAAAAGGTTAACAAAAAGAGGATAAACTCACAAAAAGGTTTACACAAAAAGAAGGATTACTCACATTGCTATCTTAGACTTCGCGTAAGGGTTTCCTGGGAATAATCTACAATTTATACAAATGTACATAGGTTAGTATCATAACCCTTTGAAAATATTAATGATACCCTCCCCGAGACGGTATTCCAACAACTACGTCGGGCAGAACCACGACAATTATTACGGAACCCTAAATCAATCGGGCAGCGTATCTATTACGAAACCGGGGTTATAATACTTACAACGGAGCAGAACCTCGCTAATTAGGGGGATATAATACCCGCGTATTACTTCTACTACTTCAGAATTCGTTTAGAAAGAAAAAGAAATGAACGACGAATACTGAAACCCGTTGCTTTCTTATATAGGTGTTGAACCTGGGTCTCTCACGGCCCGCGTAAGAGTAGACGAAGGTCTACGCGGCCCGCGTCAAAGCTAGTCAACGGACTAGCTTGTCCGGCTCATCAGGTAGGTCCGTCACGATGTCGACACGTGTCGGCCTGGGGTGTCTCCGCGTTCTTGATCTCACGCGGCCCGCGTAAGCTTAGGGGGAATCTTACGCGGCCTGCCTAAACTAAAGAAATCAACGAAATCAGGTTTCAACCCTGATACGGCCCGCGTGAGTGTTGGGGTCCATTGTTTATAAGAACAACCGTAAGACACGGTTCTTCTCCTTTTGGGAATAGGCAATTGAAGTAAAGGTCCATTGTTTACACTGTTTTCGGGTTCGATGGGTCGCTTACTGCTATGCTTACTTTTATTATTCGCTTCTTGAATAGTTTGAATAATAAATGGCATGGCATCTATGATTCCTTGTGCCACGATATGTTGAACAACACTATTATCCATTTGGTTTCCATTGTTATTGATGCTTGGATTCTTATTAATCACGTTAATGTTACTCTGGTTATCATTATTCAGATTTCCTTGATTTCCTTCATCAGCCATCTGAATTTTAAACATTTACCAATCATTAATATCACAAAATAATATTAATATAGTCATTCACATGACACGCATTTTTGCCAAAAGCGTCAATCATTGCGACTTGTACTCTATTCATATACTATTATGCATCTATTACATACTAGTACTGAAATGAAAATTACAATACCAACAGAAATAGAATCACACTAATAGTAATAGGCATCCGTACACACATATTTTATTTCATTTTTATTTTATTATATTTTATTATTATTACTATTACCATCTCCTCCATCACATCACAGATATGGATTTATCCAAAAATCCATATTGCGCTCATCGTATTTCCATACGAGTCGCTCTCCCACCTGTCTCATTCTCTCACTGCTTTCTAAAATTTCCTCCCCAAAAGTCCTAAGTTCTTGCACGTTTTCTGCACTCATTGGGGGTGCAGGTTCTAGGACTGGGTTCGGAATCTGCGGTGCGGGTTCCTGATATGGGGGTGAAAGTGCCTGAAATCGGTAAGGATCTTCTAAGATCTCCCTGATGTAGTTATCATGGTAATAGGGATCTAAAGGGTCCATACCTGGGTAGGCTCCTATATTATGTATGGGTGTGTCTTCATGTAACGGGTAACGTTGCACAAAGTCCCTATTATCGTCCCACCAGGGGTCTTAATTTGGGTCTAGAGGGTTTAGTGCTTGTACCCTAGGGATTTCCTCTGGGTTGAAGTCATGCATCTCCACTTGGTTTTCAGAGTTTTCTATCTCCATAGATTGGTCTGAGATTAGTGGTTGTGGGGCTACTAGTTGTTCCAGACTTAGGTCAGCAGCAGTTGTAGCTAGGATATGGAAATTGGCTAGGCTTCTATTAAGCATATCCTGTTTATGGGCATATGTCTTTCGCTTAACGGCTGCTAAGGCTCTTTGCTGTTGCAACTTTCGCATTCTTTTCCTACGTGCAAAGGCTTCCTTACTAAACCATCCTCGTTTCTTATGAGGGAATGGCTCTTCCGACTGAGCTTTAAAAGCAAACATCCCTTCTTCCTAATCAGCAGAATACCCCGAAAGGGCAGGCTGTGATGAGGTACCTTCACTCCTATGTGAATCAGACAACTGACGACATATTTCTGAGGGTCCTTGATCACTCATACTGTAAACTAACAAATAGTCAAATAACACAAAACAAATAAATACAGTTATACACGTATTTCCGTAATTTATTTCCTAACAAAATTTTAGAATTTAAGTGTCAGCAGAACACTTCTTTGGCTTAGACCAGTGGCTAGGCTCTGATACCACCTTCTGTCGCAACCCCCGATCCCTTATCTGTCCCGGGAACGGGCGGACGCGAACTCAGAGTTTCAGTGGTATCAGCTGGTTAATTTGGCAGCGGAATTTACATCAGGACCGTAGTTAGGAAATGTTTATCAGAGTAAAACCACCATATTTAATATTAATAAACACATGGGCAAAACCCAAGTTTCTTATTACAATATGTTTATAGGGATAAACCCTATTTTATTGAATTTAAAACATCGTCTTTTAGGTAACTTTTATAGCCACATTTTTCCCAAGCTTTCAGTGCTCTCCAGCTGGCTTTTTACTAATTGGCTGTCACATTGTGTTACCTGAAACGCGTTTTAAAAACATTTGTAAGTGGGAAATACTGGTGAGTGAATCCCAGTTTAATCAAGAAACATTTTATCAATTAAAACAGTATTGAGAGCAATCACATTGTTTATTTCTACACAATTACTCATTCAGTACTGTCAATCCCGACTTACTACTCGCAGTAGTAAATTTTATATACAAAACCCCAACATACCGATAGTAATTGAAGAACTACAAAGACTCAATCACCGCTTAATCACATTGTTAAACATTTAAGGTTTTGTAAAATATTACAAAAAGGTTAACAAAAAGAGGATAAACTCACAAAAAGGTTTACACAAAAAGAAGGATTACTCACATTGCTATCTTAGACTTCGCGTAAGGGTTTCCTGGGAATAATCTACAATTTATACAAATGTACATAGGTTAGTATCATAACCCTTTGAAAATATTAATGATACCCTCCCCGAGACGGTATTCCAACAACTACGTCGGGCAGAACCACGACAATTATTACGGAACCCTAAATCAATCGGGCAGCGTATCTATTACGAAACCGGGGTTATAATACTTACAACGGAGCAGAACCTCGCTAATTAGGGGGATATAATACCCGCGTATTACTTCTACTACTTCAGAATTCGTTTAGAAAGAAAAAGAAATGAACGACGAATACTGAAACCCGTTGCTTTCTTATCTAGGTGTTGAACCTGGGTCTCTCACGGCCCGCGTAAGAGTAGACGAAGGTCTACGCGGCCCGCGTCAAAGCTAGTCAACGGACTAGCTTGTCCGGCTCATCAGGTAGGTCCGTCACGATGTCGACACGTGTCGGCCTGGGGTGTCTCCGCGTTCTTGATCTCACGCGGCCCGCGTAAGCTTAGGGGGAATCTTACACGGCCTGCCTAAACTAAAGAAATCAACGAAATCAGGTTTCAACCCTGATACGGCCCGCGTGAGTGTTGGGGTGGGTCCTACGCGGCCCGCCTCAACTTATATTTCCGGTTTTTATTTATTTTAAATACTATTTAATATATTTCGGGCTCGATTTTCACATACGGGGCGTATTTAAAGACATATTGGGACATTTTAAGATATAATAGGGTGTCGGAAATATTCGAGAGTGTCGATTTTATTGAGGGTTGTTACAACAGCTTAAGAAACATGAAGAGAATTATACAACCCATGGTCTAGAGTTAGGAGCCATAATTTTTGCCCTTACGATTTGGAGACACTATCTTTATGGTAGTAAGTTTGTTGTATTCACAGATCATAAGAGTTTAAGATATGTCTTCGGACAAAGGAATTAAATATGAGACAGAGACGTTGGATGAAAATTCTTTGTGATTATGATTGTGATATCCAGTATCATGCAGGAAAAGCTAATGTAGTAGTTGATGCTTTAAATCGAAAGTATCATGAAAAGCCAAAACGAGTACGCTCTCTCAGACTAAATTTGCAGATAGATTTAAATGAGCAAATTAGAAAAATACAGGAGACAACAATCAAGGACGATGCTGAAGGTTTAAAAGGAATGATTAAGGAATTAGAATAAGGAGCATATGAAATCTAGAGATTTCATAAGAAAAGAATCTGGATACCTATTCAAGGAAACCTACAAGATCATATTCTAGAAGAAGCCCATAAGTCTAAGTATACAATACATCCCGGTATTGATAAGATGTATCAAGATTTAAGAAAGAATTTCTGGTGGACAGTAATGAAAAAGGATATAGCAAACTATGTTGCTAAATGTCTAACATGTTCACAGATTAAAGCTGAACATCAGAAACCTTCAGGATTATTGTAACATTTAGAGATGCCAATATGGAAATGGAAATTGATAACAATGGTCTTTGTTACCAAATTAGCCAATACACGAAAAGGTAATGATACAATCTGGGTAATTGTCGATAGATTAACCAAATCTGCTCGATTCTTACCAATGAAGGAAACTTTCAGTATGGAACAATTAGCTAAGTTATATGTAAATGAAATAGTTTCATTACATGGAATTCCTTTATCTATTGTATCTGACAGAGACAGCCGTTTTACTTCTCATTTTTGGACAAGTTTCCAAAAAGCAATGGGAACCAGATTAAATCTTAGCACAGCTTATCATCCTCAAATGGATGGACCAAGCGAAAGGACAATTCAGACAACGGAAGATATGCTTAGAGCCTGCGTAATTGACTTTGGAGGAAACTGGGACGACCATTTACCATTAATAGATTTTTCCTACAACAACAGCTATTATACCAGCATCAATGTTGCAGCATTTGAAGCCCTTTATGGATGGAAATGCCGAACTCCAGTCTGTTGGGCAGAGATTGGAGAAAAACACCTATCTGGACCTGAGATTGTACAAGAAACAACTGACAAAATTATTCAAGTTAAGGAAAGACTAAAAGCAGCACGAGATCGTCAAAAGAATTATGCAGATAACAGACGAAAACCATTGGAATTTCAAGTTGGAGACAAGGTACTATTAAAAGTTTCTCCATGGAAAGGTGTTGTCAGATTCATCAAAAGAGGAAAGCTAAGCCCAAGATATGTTGGACCTTTTGAGATTATCAAAAGAATAGGACCAGTAGCTAATCAGCCACAATTTCCAAAGGAAATGGCAGGAATACATGTTGTGTTTCATGTATGTAATCTCAAGAAATGCTTAGCAGACGAATCATTGTTAGTACCTCTTCAAGACATAGAGGTAAATGAAAAGCTTAAGTTTATAGAGAAACAACTTCAGATTGAAAATAGAAAGATCAAGAATCTTAAACACAAGAGATTAGTTCTAGTCAAAGTTAAATGGGATTCAAAGAGAGGACCAGAATACACATGGGAACTCGAGTCAGAAATGCAAAAGAATAAAATAACATTTTACTGTCACTCGCGGGCCGCGGCAGGGTCAAGGGGTGGCTCGCGGGGCGCGACAGGGTCAGGGGGTGGCTCGCGGGGCGCGACAGCCCATTATGTGTCAGGTTCTCCTTGTGCCACGTGTCCCTGTGTGTGGCAAGTCTAGTTGTGAGAAGGCAACCCTAGCCATAGCTAGGGGGTCTCTCGCGGAGCGCGAGAGGACCTGAGCAGGGAGTCGCGGAGCGCGAGCGAGGCATGAATTCACCTATAAATTGAGCTTCAACCTGCCTTTCATCCTCGTTCAGTTTTCTTTTCTCTCCCAGTCTCTATTATATCCAAAAGTAGCTCGGTATTATACCCCTAAAACACGAAGCTCTGGCTCGTTGTAAGTATTTTAACCCCGATCACTAATTTGTTACCCTACCCGATTAATCTAGGGTCCCGTAACGCATGTCGAGGCTCTGCCTAACTAAGTTCGTTGGGGTTCTGTCTCGTGTTGTATGGCTAATGTGATTTGGGTTATCTTACTAACATGTGTGCATTGTATGTTTTTACTTGAAAATAATCAGGAAAAGCAACATGAAGCTGTAGAAATACTTAAGTCTACAACGTGAGTCATTCTCTTTTTCTACCAAACTGTGTTACAAAAATCTCGATTATTTTCAATTATACTTAACAGTGATTGAGTCTTTGTATTATACAAATGTTGTCGGTATATGGAGTTTTGTATACACTACTAGTAAAGCGTTACTATTGGACAAAGAGTTAGCCAATAGTAATATGACCACAGTCATGGAACTGCCAACATGACAAATACTGAATGAGTAATTTAGTAGATATAAACGTTGTAATTGCTCTCAATACTGTAAAATTATAAAAGCTTATTTTGATTAAACTGGGATGCACTCGCCAGTATTTCTTGCTGATAAAATCTTCTTAAAACGCATTTCAGGTAACTTAATGTGAAGCTATAAGAAGCCAGCTATGGAGCACTAAAGGATTAAAGAAAGTGGCTATAAAAGTTATCTAAATAAAAGTTTATGTTTTCAGCAACTAGGGTTTATCCCTATAAATGTATTATGAATGAAACCTGGGTTTTATCGCATTTGTTTACTATAACAGTTTGGTGTTTTGAAACTCTAAAACTATTTCCTAACTACGATCATGATGTCTCATTTCCGCTGCCAAATTAATAAACACCAATACCACTTAACTGGTTCGCGGCTCCCGCTCCCAGGGTAGGGTTCGGGGGTTGCGACAATAACCTTGTCATCCATCCTGTTGGTTTAAAGAGTGGGAGAAGGATTAAATCAAGATTCAGCAGCATAAACAATAAGAATGTAGCAACAATTTTAGCATACCTGATCGTTTGAAGCTTTCTTCTTAAGATGGATTTTAGGGTTTTTCAAGAGATGGTGTTTTGATCGTTTGTGTGTTATGTTGGGGTCAATGCCCCTTTTTATAGTCAGTCAACAGTAAAGGATTAAAATAATCCATGTCATTGAGTCATTAAACATGTGGCAGATACATGTGGTAGATAGATGGAAATAAATAGCCACGTCACCATTTTTTATAACGCCGTTAGGTAGATTTAACTATTGAGTATTTTACTAAAAATTTGGACGAGGTCGGATTATTAGCGGCTAATTCCTGACTTGGGATTATTATTGGCAAAATTCAGATAGATGGGATTATTATTTTCCAATTTGCCTAATTTTTTTCTTCTAATTATTTTCTACTCTAAAATTGTAACTCGAGAAGGTTTAAGCGTAGTATTCCACAATGAGAACATATTTTCCTCATCAACCTTAAGAATTCGTGTGGGTAAACTCACCTGCAACGAGGTTCATTTGTGAGGAGAATAATAACTTATTTCAGGAGGAAAATATAAAATGGTGTTTTTTTTCCCAAAAGTTAACCATTATAAAAACACAAACAAACATCACCCCCACAAAAATAGGGGAGCAATAATCTCCTTAGCCTAAGAACTTTACGTCTTCAATAATCTCCTTAGCCTTCACATCCCTCCTCCAAAAAATTTACCATTTCTAGCATTCCAAATCCTCCAACAAACAATAATCCCAATTCCTTTAAACGCCACCTTCTCCCAACACTACTAGAAAACTACATTTTTTCCTACAAAAGTTTCCTACAAATTTCCCACAACTCAATTTTTTTTACAATTTTCCTACAATTTTTTAACAAAAAAGAAAAACAAAAAAAAAACCCAAAACTTATCCACAATTTTCCTACAAAATTGCCACACAACAAGCATTTGTAGCAAAATATATTATCTTTGTGACAAAATTCCTACAAAATAAATAAGAAATTTAAATTATTTGTTACTATAGCAAAATAAATAATTTAAAAAATAAATTGTCTAAATTTGTCGGAAATTTGTAGTAACTAGCTACAAATTTGCGACAAGTGTAATTTATTTTATTTTTCGAGTCTGAATTTCAGTAAAATAAATAATTAAATGACATAAAGTGTTAAATCTGTCGAAAATTTGTAGCAAATTGACCTTATTTGCTACAGTTTTTCGACAAAAAAGGGTCAAATTATTTGTTATTTCTTAACTTAGTTAAATAAAAAAATTAAAAATAAAATGCTAAATTTGTCGAAAATTTGTAGCAAATTGACCTCGTTTTCTACAATTTTCTTACAAAAAAAAAATTTATTATATTTGTAATGTCTAAATTTTTGCAAAATAAATAAATTAAAAAATTAAAACTTAAGTTGTAGCAAATTTGTAGCAAGTTGCTACGGATTTCCTACAAAAAAGTTATTTTATTTGTTAATTTATCAATTTTAGAAATAAAATGTTAAATTTGTCGGCAATTTGTAGCAAACTAACACACCAGTAGCTACAGATTTCCTACAAAAACATATTGATTATAAAAAACATATAGTTTTGAAAATAAAATTTTACATTTGTCGATAATTTGTAGGAAATTGACCTTATTTGCTACAGTTTTTCGACCTTATTTGCTACAGTTTTTCGACCTTATTTGTAGCAAACTAACACACCAGTAGCTACAAACTTCACAATATCCCTATTATGACAACCACTAATATCCACCACAGTATCCATTTCGTCCATCCACGTCATGCAATCAACAGCTCCTTTTTCCCCATTGAAGTCTCTGGGTTTGCACGAGACAAAGTACTTATATGTGCAACCCCTATTACGAGGTTCTTGGTTCTGTACGACTCTTTGGGATGGATTACTCCTTTGATTCGAGGATTGGTGAGAATTACTGTTGTGGGCAGTGTGGGTCCTGGAGGGTGTTCTAGTGTGTGATGCAGAATGGGTCCTCGTATGGGTACCACTTGATCCATGGTGCTGTCTATCCATAGCTCTATTAACCGCATTATCTATCATAGCTTGTAACTCTGCACCCGCTACGTTTACATGGGCATTATCATTCACTATCCCTGGGTGACTGTTGACCTCGTTCGAGTCTGCCATGTAGCTTAAACTGTAACATATCGACAATAATTTATTGGTGAGTTTATCATATAATTGTCTTTTATGGAAATTTTTATTAACCGTGGTAACATAGACCATATATGGTTAATTTATTACTCACCTTTATTTAGGATTTCTAATATAATTTATCCTAATTATAAAACAATAACAGTATTTATTAGCACATAAGGCCTAGTCACAGGGACAATATAGATTATAAGCTAGGATTTCAGAGAATCAAAGCATGAAGGTTTGAACAAAGTTCATTACCTTTATCAGACAGGGTCATAGACTAATATTGTCTTTTGTCTCATATGAAAATGAGAAGGGCCCGTAGGCATTCCATTACCAATGGATGGTAACAAGAACTTATCATATTTATTAATGATTTAACCCATGATTCAGGGATCATTTATTTGGGTTTAGAATCTTTGAAAAGATCCATATATAATAATAACACGTGTGTTTTTAACGCATCATGTCTGCCAGGAGTGTTAACATGTTTTCAGATGTTAACAGGGATTTGAATCTTTTTAACTAGTTTTACCATCTGGGCCCGGTCTTAAAATGACATGCAGGCTAGGTTATACTTTTAAGATCCTTACAAAAATAACATAGGCAGATAGACTTTTAAAAGGAATGATTTTGATTTATTTATTTCATATATCTTTTAATTATGCATAACATAGCAAAGATGAAATTTATAAACTTACATTCCATTAAACTAAAAGTAGTACATTTTGCCCTAAACGGGACTTTTCACAGAGACAGATGCCCACGCAGGAGCAATACAGATAATACATGTCCTCACAGGGACGGTCTACAAAAGTAAATGTCCTCGTAGGGACTACTGGAGACAAGTCCACGTAGGGACTAAGTACAAAGATAGATGTCCACGCAGGGACTACATACACACATAAATAAATGTCCACGTAGGGACTTGGTTTAAACAAGGAAATACAACAATATATATATGGGGATTTAACGATCCCGTTTCTTCTTCCCCTTAAGCAAGTTTGCCAACCCACTCATAAATCCTTCATTCTTCCTACGTTCCTTCTGGAAGTCTCGCTCCACTTTAGCCAGTCTTCGACGGAGTTCCTCCTGCTCAGGTGGAGGAGCCCGTGGTGGCTGGTACTGTGGTGGCGGCTGAACAGGTGCTTGATACCCCCGAGCTGGGTATCCCATTCCCCAAGGGGGTCCGTATGGTCCTTCAGGATTATTATGGGCTTGGTAGCTTGATGCTACGTTGTAAGGGTCATCAGCATAGTTATAGCCATGGTATGCTGGTGGTCCATATGGGTTGTAAGCTGCCGGAGCAGTATAAGCAGGTATTGGGTGGCCAAAACCCGGTGATGGCGGTACAATAGGTGCTGAATTCACCTCCGAAACTGGGACAGGAGGTCCTTCCATCTGTGGGACTTCATGAGTAGGCGGGTAATGGCTACCGCTAGAGTGTTGAGGGGTGTTGAGACGAAAGTCAACTTCTCGTGCTGAGATCCGTGCACCAGTCCTCCTACGTCTTGGTGGTTCTGGAGGCTCTAGGTGAACTGGCGGCGGTGGAGGCGGTGGCGTGACTGCCTCATAACGTGGATCCACAGAGGGATCTTGCTGCTGCAGTGGCGGCTGCTGGTGAGGTGATGAGTGTTCAGATGGTGTATAGTACCACTCACACCGTTCGAACCGTGCCATGTGACTATCCGGACCCTGGTATGGTGTTCCGTGAAAAGACGAACCGTCTGAAATCACGAAAGGATGGTTAAAGGATCCGGTTGAAGCCTCGACGGGATCTGTGTCCTCGTCCATATCTTGATCACCCGAAAAGTGATCCTCTGGTCCTAGTGGGTTAAAGCCCACGTGCTCTGGTAGGTACTCCGCTGGGTTAAACTGACCCTGAAAGACCGGAGTAGGGTCGCCAAAGAAACGTTGCGGGTTATGGGGTTCGTTCTCTGACTGAGGCCCATAAGAGTCATGATATGGAGGTGTTGAGGTGTGCGAAAAAGATCGTCTGGCATCGTCTTCATATGTCCTCCATAGTTCCCTCGTTTCGTCATTCCTTGTAGAAGAAGTTCGTCGATATGAAGGCCCTGCCTCATGGTCGTTAGGGGCGCTAGCTGGCTCCTTTCCTCGACCACCTCGTCTAAATCTTGGCGGCATTATTGTACCTGTTAAAATACACAAGGTAATAACAAGGAAAAATAAAGGGCAAAATTTAATTAAATAAAAAAAATTTGAACAATTTGGATTATTCCTAAGTTCTTTGTCTAGACTCGAAGATTTAGGAATGTGCAATTGTGTAACTGAGATTAAACACAAAAGGTTAGTGTTTAATTCGCTCAGTGTTGGCTCTGATACCAACCTGTCACACCCCGAATTTCCACGTGTCACCGGTGGGCCCGGTAGGGGAGTATCGTGACGTGGTTGGCAACATAATAGTCAAACAACACAATATTTAAATGCACAGCGGAAGCAAAGTATAGATTTAATTCAACCAACGATATGTAATATTAAGTATCACAAACAGTCGAATATAAATCCACAGGTAGATCAAATTTAAAAAGGAAACAAATGTTCAACAGTTTATGACATCCAAGCTGGCGAGACTTAATGTGGATACTAGGAGACAAGCCAGCCTATTTCGCGTAGTACCTGCACTTAACCTTTTTAAGAAAATACGTCAGTTTACACTGGTAAATACAATCAACCGACTCATTTTGAAAAGAGTTTAAGAAAATGCATTTAAGGCACAAGGCACAAATAATATTTTATAACTTGGGATAATTATTTAAATATATAATACTTGTAGGGATTTACATGTTCCTTATGCGTTCAGTAGCCCGGATCGAGCCGGGTTAAAGATCAATTAACACACCACTTTATTTATGAGACACTAACAGGTGTACGCCTACACCTGAGTGCTAAGGTCGTGGCCATTTCGTGAAATGATGCCAGGGATATCCGGGACACGGTCATTAACCCCCCAAAGGCTTTAAGTAAACAAAACAATATTAAACGAGACGTCTCAATACTTTCATTATCATTCATTCAATCAAAGATTCAACGCCCCGACCAAGCGGTATTTTATATACCGTACCCCAAGCCCGTATAGGGAAAATAAGTTAAAAGTATTTACCTGAGTAAGTATAGTTCAAAATCAGCGAGTGCAAGTATCTTTTACTGGTTCTCCTAATCTGGAACGAAGGTTTATAATAACCTATTAGAATCCTAACGGGTCTTTAGTTAAGCTTGCGCTTAGACCGGTTAGTTTTAAAGATACGGTTCGTACGCACGATTAAGCGAAGACCGGATAGAATGTGATTTAGACCCGACAAGTTTGAAGACTTGCTTAATATGGGTATATGATACACATTCTGGATTTTGAGATAAAACCGCTAAGGTTTGACCCGTTTCGGCTAATTTATGTAAACTAGTTACATAAACCGAACCGAACGCGCATGAAGCGTAACGGGTATCCGTAATAGTCCTAAACAGGTTTCCTAAGTTAACATGCCTTAAATAAGTTGTGACATCAGTAGGATATCACCCGTGACGCCCCAAACGAGTTTAATCTCTTAGTAAGCCCCGTAGGGGTATTTTGGTCATTTTAAATATTATAAAAGGATTTAATTAGGTTTCTGTGAACCGGGTCTGGTTACATCAGTAAAATGGCTTATTTAAACAGGTTATAACATTTGGTTATAAGTCTTATATGTCAAAATAGTTTTAAACCCAAACTATGCGTATAATACGCGTATAAAGCCGTTTTAAGCGACGTACGGTTTAAAATACGATTCTGAGTTTCCTGATCAATTAAACAGGTTCAAAACACTCTATTTAATATTTAAAATCAGTAGCAATTGGATTGGCATCAAAAGGATTTGTAAAACTCATTTTATGGCCGAAAAGGGTATATTCGGTATTAACCGAATTAAGGCGCTAATCCAAGCTTATGATCAGTTTAAAAATAATTAAAAATCTTCAAAAATCCCAAAATATTATATTACATCAGTGGGTAAAATGTTTGGTGTCAAAAATTGGGTTTAGATAGGTTTTATGCTAATGACGCCGTTTAATTAATAAAAGCGTTCTTAATTACGTCATTAAGCATAACTCCTAATCTAGACCTCCGATTAACGTGAAATTTTCGGGACATGCATAATAATCAGTAACTAAGATTTTGGCACTTTCATATTTCCAAAAATCTCGTTTTATGGTCATAAGGGCATTACGGTCAATATTTAGGCAATTAACGGAAACATCGGACGATTAGGGATTCGAGTGGTATAAACGCAGAGGCTTATACACACATGTAACTAGGTCCTAATGGAACCCTAAGGCATGTCTAAATCTATTTAAACCGGGTCAGAACTGAGGTCAAAGCAAAAGTCAAACTTTTGCGTCTCTCGGTTCCGAATCGGTTCAAAACATAAAGTTGTCGAATCAAACAAGTGTAGACAAGTTATTATACTTATTTTCAAGTTATATGACTGATAAAACAGGTTACACGCCTTCCGTATCATTAAATGTGCGATTAAGGTTTCTGTTGACTTTTTCGGACAACCTTTGACTCGACAAACGACACGGTTAAGATTGGAATCAGTGGGTGACCTTTTAGGGGTTTATTACCCATATAAATACCAACTTATAACAACTTTCGATTCGAAAAAACTCTGGACCTATTTTGATTTATCGAAAAGTCAAACCGTAGTTACGACGGTTTGATTTCTAGGCTATAAACTAAGCATAAACGAATTTAGAAGGATCAAAGGCACTTACACACGTCTAATGGATGTTACGGAAAGCTTGTATCAGTTCTTGAGCTCTTGAAAATGTCCAGAAGATGAAATGTGCATGTATGTGGAAAATGTGACTTTTTATAACAACTTCAAACATCACGGATGATCAACAACTAAGACTAGGGATGTTACCATATGATCAACATGTGTCCTATACACTAAAAACCACTGTTGGTACACTTTATGTGGACACGACTTGGCTCGGTTCGACTCAGCTCGGTTCAACTTGGTTTCGACTCGGTTAGGTCCGGCTCCAGCCCGAAGACACGACATTCCTCCGTCGTGCGCCCCAGAGTTCGACATGCGAAGCACGGAGCGCCGCGAACAAGTCCCGCAAGACACATCACCATGACATCATCTCTGTGATGTCATGATGATGTCAGCTTTTGTCACATATGGGAAATTGGTGAAATTGTGCAAACATTTACAACAGAAACGTGTCTGGGCCAATCTACTCCATCTTTGGGCCGTAACCTTATGTTGGACCTTTGTCTTGGATTGGGCTCAAATACAAATGACGAAACAGAAATAGGAATACTTGTATATCGACGAAACAAAAGTGTTTCGTCGACTTTGTGTGTTTCGCCGTAGTCATTTCCATTTCGTCATGTTGTGTCTGTGTCTTAGTATAAATACCCATCTCTGTTTCATTGTGAACAAGTGATGAGAAAATACATGTAAAGAAACTCTGTCAAAATTCCGTCAAAACTGTGTTTGTATCAGTTTGTATACGGTTCTCATCCCGTTAATCAATTGAGTGTGTTTCATTGGTTAATCCGTGTTTATTTATTATCTGTGTTTGGTTTGCACCGTCACGGGGATTCCGCACCCGTTACCGTGTTTGTTATAAACAGGGAATAGGTTTCTCGTTATCGATCCTCACCGGACAAACGGGACCTACAAGTGGTATCAAAGCTTTGGCTCTAATCCTTGTTTAAAACCAAACAAGTTTGGGTTTTTATCAAGTGGTTTTTAGTGATTTTTCAGATTTTGTTCTTTAAAAATTTTTATATTTTTTCTGGAAAAAGTCACTAAAATCAGTGTTTGTATTGATTGTTTTGCTAAAAGTTTGTTCAAAAAAACCTTGTTTGTTTGAGTGTTTATATATTACATTTGGTTTTTGTTGAAAGTTGTAGGCAAAATCGTGTTTCGAAAATTTATTTTGGCCGGAATCATCATATTGTTCATCTGATCTTTGTAGTGTTCTTCAAATATTCATATCTGTTCTTTAAAAAAAAAAAAAATTATGTGTGTTTGATCCTCATTTGATAAATCGATGAAGTGTTAGTGATTATAATATTGAAGTTTGACTATTGTGTACATGCTCATGATGATGTTTCACTTGAAATTTGTGAGCCAAAAGTAAAGTGGTAGACAGGTTGGAAAGATAGGATAAGGTTTGAGTGTTTTTTTTTTAATATCACTACAAGTTGTTGGCTGAAATTACTTATCTTTATTAAATCATATCAGCCGAAATCAATTCTGTTGATCTGGGCCGAAATCACTTCAGTTTTGGGCCTCTTCACCATTGGGCTTGAGTGTTTCGTCGACATCACTTTAAATAACCTGTTTCGTCATCATCAAACATCAACTGTTTCGTCGCATTAATTGTGTTTCGTCGGGTTTCAAACAACATTCATTCAGTTTCATCTTCAAACTAAATTAAACAATTCAGTTTCGTCAAAACAAACAATCATTATAGTTTCATCATTTAAAAAAAAAAAAAATTTTGATTAAAAAATTGGAACCCATACTGTGTTTGATGAGATAGACATCTTTGAGTTGAAAAGGTTATCTTGTGTCGGTAAAGGATTGAAACTTGTGTACCTTGTTGCAAGCATAAGGTCTATTTGAAATTATCTCACAAAAGTTTAAATTCAAAGAAGTTTTCGTCGTTCAACACAAAATCACAAGGTTTTCGTGAGACAACATCACAATTCAATTGAGTTTTGTGTACTTCCATTGGGCTACATATTTCGTGGGGATTATCTATTACAATTGGTTTTGGCCTACAATTCACGAAAAATTGGTCATTGTTTAGTAGGCCTGTCTGTTACAATTCTTTGTGGGTTTGATCACACGAATTAAATTTTCGTGGACCAATTTTTTTTTCTTTCAAAAAGTGATTTAACAGTGGGTTTTCAAGTATTTGACCAGGCTTTCACTTACATACATCAAACATGAGTTGTACGAATCCTTGGGATTGGAGTACGGATCCACAACCAGATCTAAAACAGATGTCGATGGCTGAATATATGAGCAGTACCATACCTAAACAACAACAATTTATTAGTTCAAGTCAATGGGCAATGGTGTCAAATCAAAATCAAAACATTCAGAATCTTTTGGTAGCGAGAGGAGAAGGAAATGCAGCTACTAAAAAGACACGTCATGATCTGTTGAAGAAGAAATTCGAATCATTTCATTTCTTAGAGAATGAAACCCTAAATGATATGACTTCTCGTTTCTATCATTTGATTAGTGAAATGTGTTCTTATAAGGTTCCTGCAACTCATTTGGAAATGATTGCACGGTTAGCTGATGCTCTACCTCCAAAGTGGAGCCCATTCATTGAGCTTTTAAAGCATACGGGCGTTCTGGATGGGAAAAATGTCTATATCTATGAATTCATTCAGAAGTTGGAGCACAAGAACGAAGAGGAAATTCGGAAAGCTAAACGAATTCCTGCTCCTCAAAATACCGAAATGTATCTTGGAGGAGGTTTTAACCCGTTAGTTAGTTCCAGTTCTGCTCAGCAACCAAAGTTACAAACGGCGTTTGTATCAAATACAAACTCATCTCCGTTTCCACTGTTCAATCAAAATGCTTATCTTTCACAATCTAAACCCCAACCTCAACCTCAAGTTTCCACAACACAACCTCAATTCGATCCAAGTGTCGATTGTGGTCCGGCCATACAGTTGGGAAATGGTGATCAAACAAGAACTGCGTTTTATGCTGAAATTGTCAAGAATGTCAATGATGGTGAATCTTCGGGGAATGATGATAGTTCGGGATATAGTGGCAGTACTGATGAAGATAGCTCAGGTGTGAGTGATTACCGTTCAGAATCGGACGTGAAGGAGGGAATGGATTCTAAAGCTGATAGTTTGTCGAATGGTGCCAAGGAGATGACATGTCAAAACTCTGACTTGATCAAGAAAGCTGATGCTACATCAGAAGAAATGGAGAAGATTCTCACTGAAGATGGATCTTTCTCTTCTCAGACTGCCTTCATGGCTAACGTCACAGCCTCTTCAAGTCAGGTAAGTTCTGAAACTCCTAGCATATGTAGTAATTGTGCTGATATGAAACTTGAATGTGATAGAGTGAAACTTGAATGTGATACGATTCATAGTCACAATCAGAGTTTAGTTGTTGAACTGTCAAAGTGCAAAGAGGCAAACATGGCCTTAGCTCGAAATGAAAAGGAGTTTAAAACAGTTATTGAAACCCAAAAGAAAAGTGTTTCCGAATTAACAAAAACTGTTTGTAACAAACAAATTGGTATTAATAACTACATTAATATCATTGAGGAAACAAAGAAAGAGCTAGCCGTGGCGAAATGTGAGCATGAAGCGATCAAGCTCAAATTGGAGAGTTACTCAAACTCCCGATATGTGCTTGATCACATCATTGACGTTCAGCAACTAAAGGGAAACGTTAAAGGCGTTGGTTATAGGAAGTGTCCACCCCCGTTGAGACACGACTATACCAAGTCGCCCGATGAAGAGGATATGCCTCGGTATGAACCCAGTGTACCTCTTGATTATGAGGAAGTTACTACTGGCCTAGGGTTCAAACCGGACAATTCATCGGAGGGCTCATCTGATCGGAAAGAAAAGTCATCATGTGCTTCAAATCAAAGTTCTCCAATCATTGAGGACTATGATTCGTCGAATGATGAATCAGATGTGAATGACCAGGATGAATCACTTGATGAGAAGAAGGGAATAAAAATTCCAATTGAGAATCATATTCTTTGTGATCCTCCTATTCCTGTTGTGCAACAAGTTGCCAAACAAGTGATTAATCCTGTCAAGGAAGTAACAGAATCTGTGTCTACCGTTAAGAGTAATAACGTGTTGTACACTTTGGTTGGTGATTCTAAAATCTATTCAGATCATGATTTTCCAATTAAAAATGTCAATCCATCTTCGATTGAAAAAGTTTTTGAAGATAATACAAGCAAATTTTTGGGAAAGACGATCCCTGGAGTTGTTGTGACTCAATGTGATCCCATTCCAAAATCCAAAATCAGAAAACAATTTGGAAGTCAAAAATCACCAACAAAGCAACAACCTATTGCTGCTAAAGGTAAACAACCAGAAAAGCGAGCTCAAAAGCCTACTGTTTCTCAATCTAAATTTGAAACAAAAGGAGCTCGTTACAAGAAGAAAGCAAATGATGTTAAATTTGTAGCATCCAAGGGTACTGATAAAATTGAGACTTTTGAAAACAAATCAAACACCGATTTTGTTCAAAAAGTCAGAATTTTAAAGCGTAACACTCAAAACAATTACACCCAACACACAAACGGGTGTGATAAAGGAACAAGTACCTCTGGGTCTACAGGTTCAACACGTGAAAGTCGAACCGGTTCTCCTAAGTTTGTTGAAAGGAGAACTTGCTTCAAATGTGGGAAGTTTGGGCACATCATTAAAGACTGCACAAACTCGCCCAAACCAAATTTTGTAGAAAGAGCCCCTTCTGAACAAGGTCACTCACAAAGTCGTCCTGTTTCTCCAAAACATGATAAACGCAATATTAAAGAACAGGAAACAAAAAAACGACATAAGAATGTGAAGGTGATCGAAAAGGCTTTAAAACCGGAAAATGTTAAAAGGAAACCAAGTTCACAACAACCGTTAAAACCAGAAATTGTAATTAACACACAATCTGGTAAATGGAAACAAGCTTGGAAACCTAAAACAGGTGAAGGTTCAGGGGGAGGCGTGAAATTTCCAAATCATCAAGAAATTGAAATTACATTTCTTGATTCTCAGGGGCAACCTAAGTCTATGAAGGCTTGGGTCCCCCTCTCCAACTAATCTCTGAGTGAGTGTGCAGAATGTTCCAGGAGGAACTTTCGATAGTCATAGGATTATTGATAGTGGAATATTCATGCACAAGATCGGCGACAAAAAGAAATTGTTGCCTTTGGTGGAGAGAAAAAGAAAAGAAGACAGAATTGTCTGTCGAAAGAAATTGAAAAGCTTCGACATAATGAAAATCATTTCAAAATGTGATTGTTCAAGGTTTTTGATCGGGTCCCCAGGATAGATTCAAATCAAAATGTACGCACCTGCAGCACGTCTGAAGTTCAAAATCAACAAGATGAACGTGCAATGTACATTTCTTCGCGGTGTTATTGAAGAAAATGTGTTCGTTGAACAAACCAACCGGGTGTGCGGATGCCTTGGCGTGGATTGAACAACCGCACACTACTTCTGAAAGAGAAAGACAAAGACCTTCGCTGGTGCAATGTGGAAGACCAGCCGGACCCAAAGGTTTATGATCTTGTTGCTGTGAAGAGATTTCTCAGTAGCTACAAAAATCGACTTTGAAATCCACACCGGGTGGATATCCAGTTTGGGAGAGCGCTCAGATTCCTTGCAATGCACGAAGCAGTTGCAGGATACGGTTTTAAATTCTAATCTCTCCTTTACTTGTCGATATTTAAGCTGCTTTATGAATTGTTATCCTCTTGTAGCACTCTTTGGCCAGACAATGTTGTCATGGTCCGCACCGCTTACCGACATGCCAACTGGTTTTTCCAAAATTTGATAAATCTTTTAAGATTAAAACTTAATTTTGGTAAACGGCATTGAGGTAAAACATGAGTTAACCAACATCGGAAAATCGTTTTTGTAAATACTTTTGTGTCTTTTAAATTTATCTGAGTTTGTTGATTTTAGGGGGAGTAAATCCAAATTTGAAAAATTCAAAAACAGTGAAAAATTTCAAAACCCAAAAACAATAGAAAAACAAAAATGAGTTTCCTGGCGAGAAAAAGAGAAAATGATAGTACATCAGTGGTCTGTCTAAACCTCTTCGAACTGACATGTAAAATGAAAAATGTTAAGCAGCTCTATATAAGATGTATCGGTAGGCTCACAATCATTTTAAAGTGTGCAGCGTGATATAAATCTTAAATCGACTGAAGACCAGGTGGGAACCATTCATTGGCATATGGTCTTAGTACCGAAATTTCGTTTGAGAGATTGCCGAGGTTCTGAGATATTCGGTCTTTATGCTGCTTATCATCTGGGTATCATGGTTGTTTCTTTTACCGAAAAATAACGGGGACGCAAGTCTAGATCTTCCATGATACCATACATACGTGTACATATTGCATTCGACCTCAATAAGTGATCAACAATCACATGTCCAAACAAAATAAGTGATAAATTATCACAGATTCTTTGCGGGAGTCAAGTTCGTCTCTCTGCTGTACGGAAGTACTGACCTGTTCACGGACTTGCTCCTGTGCCCTCATGCATCTGAAAATCAAGTTCCTCATCAATAAGTGATTTTATCACATAGGGCTTGTTTTCAATCAAAATAAGTGAGTTTCTCACATCTTTTATACGGTCAAACAGATGATAAACAGTATACTCACCGGTAAGATGAACTCTCGTGCATACCTTGATACGGGAATGTGTCGTGATGTGGATGAACACCGGTCGGTAAGTATAAATCATACCTTAACGTATCCCCTTGCCATGATTACATCTGATAAGTTGAGCTTATGTGGACAACAATACCGATAATTGTTATAGGATGCTTATCTTAATGTTAACTAATTGAACAAAAAGAGCGTTTTGGCATGACCGTACTCTGATATGATTCTCTTACCCTCGAAACTCGCAAAAAGAATGTCTGTAAATATTTGTTTACTGCTTTCGTTTCTGCATCTCTGTATATATTTATTTATTGCTTTCCGTCTTTACTTTTGAAAAATGAAAAATTCCAAAAAGATTTTAGGTGTGTGTTAATTTAAACTTTATAAAATCCAAAAAGATTTTGCTTCTAGTTTATTTTTGATTGACTGATGTTGGAACTCGAGTCTATCCTACCCAAAATCCTGATCGTAAGCCGGAAAACAATTGCACCTTCATAAACTGTCGAAGTTAACAAGTTTTGAAAGTTAAATGACTAAAAAATGAATAATTTGTTATACTTTCAAACTATTGTCGGTTGGTGTTTGATTGAGATTTGATCTCATATGTGTCATTTGTTTAAATGTTAACTATATTCCAAGCGTTTGTTCTCATTATGCGTTTAGCTTTCTTGCATGTGCAGATGCTAAAGGTGAGGAGAACATGTTCGATGACAAGCTTTGGAATGAAGACACGAAGTGGAGACACTCAAAGGATAAAATGATCAAGTTGCCGTTGACCCTTCATCAACACCACAAGGATCTGAAGATTTGACAAGTCAAAAGATTCACGAGCATGACTCAATGGAGAGTTCATTCTAAGGGGGAGTTTGTTAACACACTACCTAAATGAAAAGGGAGTTTGTTGATACACTTTCTACTTACGAAGCGTGAAGACTTTGAAGATCCTCCGACATGAAAGACATGAAAGACACAGAAGACGAACCATCACAGAAGACGAACCTCACGAGTAGCGTCCAAGGGGGAGTTTGTTGGTACACTTTATGTGGACACGACTCGGCTCGGTTCGACTCAGCTCGGTTCAACTTGGTTTCGACTCGGTTAGGTCCGGCTCCAGCCCGAAGACACGACATTCCTCCGTCGTGCGCCCCAGAGTTCGACATGCGAAGCACGGAGCGCCGCGAACAAGTCCCGCAAGACACATCACCATGACATCATCTCTGTGATGTCATGATGATGTCAGCTTTTGTCTCATATGGGAAATTGGTGAAATTGTGCAAACATTTACAACAGAAACGTGTCTGGGCCAATCTACTCCATCTTTGGGCCGTAACCTTATGTTGGACCTTTGTCTTGGATTGGGCTCAAATACAAATGACGAAACAGAAATAGGAATACTTGTATATCGACGAAACAAAAGTGTTTCGTCGACTTTGTGTGTTTCGCCGTAGTCATTTCCATTTCGTCATGTTGTGTCTGTGTCTTAGTATAAATACCCATCTCTGTTTCATTGTGAACAAGTGATGAGAAAATACATGTAAAGAAACTCTGTCAAAATTCCGTCAAAACTGTGTTTGTATCAGTTTGTATACGGTTCTCATCCCGTTAATCAATTGAGTGTGTTTCATTGGTTAATCCGTGTTTATTTATTATCTGTGTTTGGTTTGCACCGTCACGGGGATTCCGCACCCGTTACCGTGTTTGTTATAAACAGGGAATAGGTTTCTCGTTATCGATCCTCACCGGACAAACGGGACCTACAACCACCTTAGGGCAGCCCAAGGTATGAAGAAATGGCCTTTAAGTCGGTTAAGAAACATGCAGGACACCTGCACATACTTTCTGATCAGACAAGGCAGTCGCGTAGCGCGACTGCCAAGTGCTTCAGGCTCGCGCTACGCGAGGGTGTAGGTGACCAGCTTAGCAAGTTTTATTAATTGCAATTTCAGTCCCTGGTCCCCCGAAAGGTCGTTTTCACTTGGTTTTCTTGCATTTTGAGACTTTATATTTGACATGTGGGGCTTTAAGGCTTATACCCTCTTTGTTAAGTCCTCGGGTAACTTTGTGATCACCCGAAAAGCCCTAAATTTCAATGTTGACGTTTCTAACCCTTACACACGGATTCTATCATAACTTTCTCATACGGTAACGAATCTTGGTGAAATTTTTATGGTGCATTCTTGTGAGCATAATTAATCGTTACAAAGCTTCGGGTTTGTCAAAAGGTCACTCAGAGGTATAATTTAACATGTTGACACATTTAACCCCTGTAGTTTGTAATCTCTCACTTTCTTTCACAATTCGCTTCGTATGATCCATGATCTATTCGTTTAAGGTTATAAACATCATGTAGGGTTATTGCAAAGTATATTTATTCATTGTTGACACTTTGAACCCTTCTATTTACACAGTTTCACTGTTTGTCAACTTTAGTCCTTCAAGAACATTCTTTCACATGTTCAAATCTATGACACGTGTCAACATATTATAGGACGTAAATTTTCGAGGTGTTACAGGCCAAAAGGAAAGCCAGGGTGGACAGAATGGATCATCCAGATCAGGGTACTTCTGGGTCAAAGGATCATGAAAATCCTGTTGAGGAAAAGAAGAAGCCTACTAGAAAAGTGAGGCAACCCAAATCCATTCCAACCAGACATTCAAAGTCTGCTCAAAAACCACCATACAAAACAGCTGATGCAACAGGAGTTACAAAAACTACTGCTTGCCAAACAGTTGTTCCATCAACACACACCACTTCAACACACACAACATCCACTGCTTTACCATCATCATCACCAAAAACAACACCTGCTGACATACAGCAGAAGACAGCAGATGTTATAACATCTGTTGTAATGACAACAATGGTTGAAACACCAGTTGTTTCAACAGTTGTTAGTCAATCACAATCCACTGCCACTACATCTACCACCACTGTTCCATCCAAAACATTATCAGTCCCTCCTACAAAAGGAGAAGACTAATTCTCAAAGATGATGACAATTCACCACCACAAACATCTTCAAAATCTTTAGCACTTGTCACAATTCCAAAACCTGTTCCTCTCTCTTCAGTTAAAATGTACAAGCCCTTACCTCCTGCAGGTGTTCAATTTCCTCTTGAATTAGCAGCTGTTAGAGAAGAAATAAAATCTTTTTACTTTGAGGATGACCCTGCCAAACGGAGTTTCCATCAATAAAAGGATATCCCTGGCCTAAAAATGTTGATGAATATTTGGAAATCAAGGCCAAGCAAGCAGAGGATATCTCAAAGAAAAACATACAAGGGAAATCTGATAAAGAAATTGCACAGAGAAGTCAATATTTGCTCACACAAGTCAGATCCCTAGAGCAATTTGCAAAAAATGTTAGTCAACAAATTTCTGAAAGAGCAGCTGAAACTCTGAAGAAAGACTACATTGAAAGCATCATGGCTCACAAGAAGTACAAAGGAGAGAGATACATGTACAAAGAGTGGACTATTCCGGAACTTGAAAACGAAGCAGCACGAATTCAAGACATGATAAAAAGGAAAGTCACTCACACTCCTCCTAACTGGGCAAAGTTTAGAAAGAATGTACCTGACAAACAGGAAGAGCTGAGGAGAATGAAAGAGGAACTAGTAGCAGCTGATTATGGAATCAAAAGACAAGTTGCTAGATGGAAAGAAGATGTGGTCAGGGCTACTTACAAAAAGTTGGAACAATTAAGAAAGAAAGACCCCACAGTTCCTCAAAAGCCTGACTATCCTGAAGCAGCGGTTTCAAAAAGACCATCAAAGCTGCAAATCAGGAGATCCACAGCTCCAGTTGGTGCTGCCATCTACAAAAGAAGGCCACAGAAACAGCTGATTGCTGAAACCATCAAAGAGTTAATGGAAGGTGAAGACCTTGGAAAAGAGGGTATAAAGAAAATGATCATGGAAACTCTTGGTTTGGATCAAACTGCAAGTACTGCTCAGCCAGTCATGAATAGGCCAGCCTCTCCAAATACTTCTGCAAATAAACATCTCCCAAGAAACCCACCAGGCTCAAAAATACAAAAGTGGGAAACTGACAAACAGACCTGCGTATTGACTTTGCTCAGGTCTGGTGGAGAAGTGGAGAAAATATCAAGGGAACAAGCTCTTGGCCTGAGTCTTGAAGATTTGCAGGATCTCCTTGATCTTCCACTTAGCAGGGATGATGATGATACAGATGCCCTAGACTTTGAATTACAATTTAAAGGTCAGATAAGGGAGCTGTTGATGAGGCAATAAAGAATTCCACAAATAATAAAGAGTTTTGGCATTATCTGTTCCAGGGGGAGATTGTTGGGATTGAACCCTATCAGAGGAACAGATAATTAAAGCCAAAACTGGATCAGAGCAGTGGATCCAGAATAAGCAGACGATTACAGTTGGTTCATACAAATCTCTCCCCTTGAAAGTGGTTTCATATCTACTGACCTCCTATCTGCTGATCTTACTAAGTGCTGACCTGCAACTGCTGCCTTGCATCTTATGCCCAATGTTAAAGACTGATGGAAGACCAAAGCTCTGCTGATTCAATCTACTGCCTTGAGTCAAGTACTGCTGATCCGGACAAGCACTGCTGGGTTCACAAGCAGTGGAAGGATGCAGCAGCTGTTTAAGTGTCTTTTATGTAATGAATTGTAATAGCAGTAGTTAGTACATCAGTGTTTGTATTGATCAGAGGTTAGAGTTTGTTAGGATGTTAGATGTCACTTTCATGGTGACGTCAGCTAAAGATGCTCAGTAGTTTGCAAGTGCCTATAAATAGTTCAGTACTTTGTACTGTTCTATTAGCTCTTTCACAACATCGTCTTCTTTGCACGAACAAACTACTGAGCTCTGGCTGAGGGGGAGTTTGCATTCATTCATCAATCATTGTAATCGTTGTTGAAACAAATTCAATCTTTCGATTCATTGTGTAAAGATGTTTGATTAAAGTATTACTCTCGTTTGATTGTATGCAAAATTTGTTTTCATCTTAATTCCGCTGCACAACTCTTTCATTTCCATCTTAATTTCAAACGAAAATACAATCAAAAAGAAACTCAGATCCAACAGTGGGTGGTGGACTGTGGTGGCAGTGGGTGATGGGTGGTGCTGGTTGTTGCGGTGGTTTGCGACAGCAACGGCTGGTGGTTGGCGACGGTGGCGGACGGTGATGGGTGCTGGCGGGTGGTGCATGCAGTTGGTAGTGGTGATAAAAGGTGAAAGAGGGAATGAAATGAAAAAAAAACAAGAGATGTGGATGAATGAATTTGAGGTGTTTAGAAGAAATATGATTTCTTGAGTAATGAGTGATTTATTTCATTAACTAACCAAATATCTCTTTTTTCCTTCACTCACAATGGTCCATTCTATTACGTTGCCTAATCCACCCATACCAACGCTACCTAATTTATTTTTGAAAACTTGAATGCACTTGACACCAACAACATTGCCCTTATGATCGGTTATTCGTATTCGATCCAATTTTGTAAACATTGGTTTCACATCAATAAAAAATTTGCTATGTTTTATTGCATGTCCACAAAATCCATGACCATGAATAGTGATCCAACAACATTATGTGTTTGCATTGCAAGGGCCCGGATATGCTACGTAAGGATTTCAACTTTAATTAATACTATATAATCATACAAATACCTGTATTCAAAATCCAAAGAACAAGGCTAGAAACAGCGAAAAAAAAAAAGACCCATCATATGACCAACATTATCTCAAAGGAACCAGCAACCGACTCAAAGGTCGGACAGCAGATTCGTCATCTCAACCCGAGGTTTGCACTTGGCTACCAACGGTATAGCCTTAGGCATGGTTAGCCCAGGACCTTCAGTCATGTCAACTAACTCTTCACTCGTTCGTTCCCAATCGAAGCATTGAATAATTGACCCTAAAGTCATCCCAAGCATTCGAACCGCCAACCCTTCCCCAGGACAACTCCTTCTTCCAGACCCAAATGGCAATAACTTAAACCCGTCTCGTGTCCCTTCTAACCCTTCAAACCTTTCTGGTTTGAACGTTTCTGGTTCATCCCACACCTTCGGGTCATGATGTATGGCCCATTGGTTAACAATCAACATTGTTCCACGCGGGACGTTGTAGCCGCCAACAACACAGTCACTTGACGCCTCGTGTGGAACTAGTAATGGGCCTGCAGGATACAATCTTAATGTCTCGTTTATGATACAGCGAAGGTAAGGTAAGTTGGGTATATCCGACTCGTCAACTAGACGACTTTTCCCGATAACGCTATCTATTTCGTTTTGTGCCTTTTTTAAAACTTCTGGATGGTTTAGCAAAAGTGACATAACCCATTCCATGGTTCCAGCCGATGTATCACTACCTGCTGCTAATAAAACCTGAATACAATCATCATTCATTGATCAAGATTTAGAAATCACATGTGTGTGCATAACCATTAGGTTGACTGGGGAGGTAGTGGGTCAACATCCAGTTGGGCTAACCCAACTAACATGTTTTTACTAATATTTTATTTTAAGAAATTACTTTGCATCATATATAATATTACAGAACCAAAATTACATATATATATATAGGTAGAGGATCATGTAAAAAGTGCTCAAAGTGTGAGAAGTGTATTATAAACACCGTATAACAATATGTAACACCATATAACACTATGTAACACTATATATCATTATATAACATTATAGGTTGTCTGATAGCATGTCTATGATAGATGTATAGTGTTATATTTGTTATATAATGATATATAGTGTTACATAGTGTTATATGGTATTATATGGTGTTACATATTGTTATACGGTGTTTATATGGTGTTATATAGTATTATATATAGTGTTATAATACACGTCTCACACTTCTCACACTTTTGACCCTTTTTACACTATCCTTACCCTATATATATATATATATAACTCATATAATTATATATACGTATTGTTTTAACTGTAATATACAAGACATGTCTAAGTAGAGTTAAGTTAACGTACAAAGTGTCTTATCGTACAAAACGTACGAAGTCATGAAAAAGCAAAAAAAACACTGTGTCATTTTCGTAATTATTTGCTGGTATGGTAATTTTGATCTTTTGGGTAATTTTGTAAAATGTGTTTGTAGGGTAATTATCAAAATTACTCTACAAGTGTATCAAAATTAGTATACTATTTTATCAAAGAAGATACAATTTAAAATTACCCTATAAGACCATTTGTAGACTAAATATGATACTTTACAAAATTATCCTACAAGATCAAAATTAGCTTAGAAGATCATTTGTAGAGTAATTATGATACTCTTCAAAATTACCCTACAAGGATCAAAATTACCTACAAGATAGTTTTACAAAATTATCCTACAAAATCAAAATTATCCTACAAGACCATTTGTTAAAGTAATTTTGAAAATGTCATCGCATTTTTTCAGCAAAGCCTTCAGTTCGTACGTTTTATACGTTAAAGGTATTTGTATTTGGTCTTTAGTAAGTAAAAGGTTTTTTTTCCTCTCTTACTGAATTTGACGATATCACTATATAAATAGAGGAATAAAAGCCTACCATTTGATAAAAAAAGTTTCATGATTTTCCCAATATATCGTCCTAACATTATAGTATAACTATTAAAATCAATATATCGTTTTTAAAGGAATAATAAAATTAAAATTTGAGAAAAAATAATCTTACCAGCACAAAGCTTCGAATCATCGCATCAGTGTAGTACTCCGGTTCTGTCTCTTGCAACGATAACAACAGCTCAATCATTGTCTTTCTCTTATTTACATCTTCAGTCCCTTTAGATTTCCTAAGTTGATCAATTAACCCCTGAAAGAAAACATCTCTTTTTTCCTGCAACTTAATCAACTTCTTCTCCAAACCTTTCACCCCCAACCAACTCAACACCGGCAAGTAATCGCCGACGTTAGAAGCTCCTGCGAGCACAAACGTCTCTTCCAGCATATCCCTGAACCGCTTCCCTTCCTCTTCCAACTCCGGATTATCGCCCCCAAAGTACCTCTTACCGGAGATCATCCTCATCATCACATTCAATGTTAGTTCGTAAAACGAAAACTTCATTGTCACCTGAGACGAAACGAAGCTAGAGTTTATTAATTGATAAGAAAAAACCGTTAAAGTTATGGGCATCTTAGTTCATGTGTTCTAGTAAAAAATCTGCCTTATATTCAATTTGGTTATGCAGTGTTGTTTGGGTTAAATGTAAAATGAGTTTGAGTAGGTCAAACTAGTTGGTTAGGGTGAAGGGAGTGGGCGGCAAAGTGGGTCGGCAAACCTGTTTGCCCAGCGGTAACACCGCCGCCAAGGGGTGTTTACCGATCGGTTTTGATGTCAACCGGCAAAGGTTCACCGCTGCGGCAAATGTGATGTTTGTGACCGTTGGACTTCTCAACGGCTATATAGCCTTTTAAAACAAATGTCTCCGAGGAAGAAGCCGACCAAACCCGTCATCACCTTCAGCCGCAAACCCACTTCCACCATTTTTTCCGGCGGATGTGATTTTCCGGCGGCTGGAACCGGTGGTGGTGGATGTGATCGTGATGGAGCTGGAACCGGTGGTGGTGGAGGTGATCGTGATTTTCCGGCAGCTAGAAACGAAAATTTCCGGTAGACTTCCGGAAGACAGAAACTTGCAGCGGGCATGTCTTAAAAAAATAAAAAATAAAAAAAATAGTTTACCAATTTCAAAGTGTTTAACCATTGCCAACACTTTTCAGCAAAGTTTAAATTTTTTCTCTTCTCTGACGTGGCACTCTCTGATTGGTCCATTTTAAAGTTTGCCACTTTCACCTGTTTAACCACTCCCTTCACCCTTTTGTAGTGTTGTTTGGGTTAAATGAAAAATTAGTTTGAGTAGGTCAAACTAGATAGGTTATTGGATAGGGTGCTACTATACGCACCCCCCATATTTACTTTTTTCACCCCCCTCCTATCACATACTTACAGGTGGGGCCTGCGTGGGACCGACAGTTTTCCTCTCACAAGGGGGGTGTAATCAGGAAATAGGGGGGGTGCGTATAGAATGAGCCTATGATATCAGGTTAATTTAATATATATATATATATAGGGGACCGCTAAAATGAGAACCACCTCCAGTTGTAAGAACCGTGAGAACTTTTTGATCCGGGGCGAGTTGGACCAAATTTTTTTTCATAGATGTAGATGCTTGTATTATAAACAAATTTGTAAAAAAAATTCAAAAAAAAAGTCGTGTGTGTAGTTTTGAACACCACAAGTTTGTGTTTACGGGTACCGTAAATTTTAAATAAAATTTACGGGTCCCGTAAACGCAAACTTTGGGTGCTCAAAACTACACACCCGACATATTTTTTTTGAATTTTTTTACAAATGTTTTTATAATACATGCATCTACGTTTATAAAAAAAATTGGTCCACCTCGCCCCGTACGGTGTAGTTCTCACGGTTCTTACAACTAGAGGTGGTTCTCATTTTAGCGGTCCCCATATATATATATATGTGTGTGTGTGTGTGGCATTATAGCATAGTGGCATCATAGTGACGGGATAAGACTTTAAAACTATTAGGTCATGTGTTCGATTCCAACAACGGAGGTTTTTCCGAGATTTATTTGGTTTCTCATGAATTGGTGTATATCCATTATTGCCTAGTACAGATGGATATGATCAAGTGGTTCTGCAGGTGTCACAATGATACTCCATTGGTTAATAGTGATCCAAATTTACCGTTCAAAAGAAAAGGAAAAAAAAAGAAGCCATATATTGGTTTAAGAATTTAATTATTAGGATTTAATTTTTATAGCTTTTTGTTTGAAATCAATTAATATAAAATATTTTAAAAAGAAAACTTAAAAACGTTATCCTTGGGTGGTGTACAAATTCGGTTGTTTTTTAAAACTAGTTCACTTTATAAACCGAACTGCGTTGGTGAACAAAAAAATAAAAATAAATTTGTAAAAACCTGGTTTTCGAAGAAAAAATGTTTGGACCTATCAATCAAATCGATTAGGGTCATGCTCAAACCAGTTTTGAAAAAAAAAAAAGAACCGATTTTGTGACATGTTTTTCAAATTGGATCAAATCCAAACCGGTTTTACAGAACGAGACTACGAACTAACGGATTGAGTCCGGTCTAAACCGGATTTTTTTAATGAAGTGGGTGAGTTATAAACCGGTTTTTTTTTACATCTCCACATGGGTGGGTCACCCACGTTGCCAACCCATGGGCCACAAAGAAAACAAAGGCAATTCTAATATCTAACTAAATGATAAACCAAATACAAAACTATCCTCTCAAACTCACCTGAGAAGAACCCGAGTTGCAAGCGGACAGCAGTTTCTGGATCAGAAGTCTGGTTTCCTCAACACGAATATCATGGAACTCGTTAAGGCGATGAATGGACAAGATCTCAATGGAGGCAATACGGCGTAAATTACGCCAATTGTCTCCATATGGGGACCAAGCCAAGCTAGTATAATTAACACCAATAATTTTCCCAAACAACATCTTGGGGCGGTTGGCGAAGACGATGTCGTTTTTAGTAAAACACTCTTCAGATGCCGAAGGGGAGGAGACGATAAGAACACGTCGAAAGCCCAATTGGAGACGGAGGATTGGGCCGTGTTTGGCGGAGAGTTTGGCTAGAGTTCGGTAGAGTGGTGGTTTGAGGAGGTAGAGGTGGCCGATTATGGGGAGGGAGGGGAAGATGGTGGGTGGGAGGGTGGAGGAGCGGCGGCGGAGGAGGAGGTAAAGGGTGGTGAAGAGGAGGAGGAGGGTGGTGGTGAGTAGATATGGGATCTCCATATTGTTGAAGAGTGAAGATAGTGTGTGTGATGTTTTATGGTTTTATAGATTCAAATGTGGACTAGGGAACATGGCGTGCACGGATTTCAACTGTGACGTGTGAAATGGATGAAGACTTTTATACTCTTCTAGATGAGGATTGACGTTGACTGTTGACTTTGAGTTTTTATAGGTCATGATTTAATCATCTAGGTGTGGAAAAATATTAATTTATGAAAAGCGGTTGTGTTTTTTTTTTTTTTTTTTTGAGTAAACTGTCATTTTGGTCCCTGTGGTTTGGCCAGTTTTGCCACTTTAGTCTAAATCTCAAACTTATTACATCCAGGGCCCTGTGGTTTGGTTTTTGTTGCCATTTTGGTCCAAATTTCAAATTTGACCAGATTTCCCACTTTTGACCTGCTATTTTGTTTTTACCCTCAGGGGCATTTTGGTCATTTATGAATTATTATCTCTTTATAATAACCAAATATCATCTTCATCTTCAACCTAAACAGACATATCTCTCTCTCTCTCAAGATATCTTCTCAAACAATCATCACCACCACCGTCACCCTCACCTCACCGCCTCCACCACCACCACCGTCACCCTCACCTCACCGCCGCCACCCCGATCTGAGTTCATCTTCATCATAGACCAACTCTCTCTCTCTATAGCACCACCGCCGCCACCTCCTCCCTCTCTCTTCTCTCTCTCTATAGCACCACCACCACCGCCACCTCCTCCCCCTTCTCTCTCTCTCTCTCTCTCTCTCTCTCTCTCTCTCTCTCTCTCTCTCACAGATCAACCATCGTTCCCCATCACAACCACCGCCGTGCACCACCACTGCCATCGCCATTCACCACCACAAGATAAGGAGGGGATTCCACCGGACCAGCAGAGGTTGATTTTCGCTGGGAAGCAGCTCGAAGATGGGTGTACTCTTGCGGATTACAACATTCAAAAGGGAGGACTCTTGCTGATTACAATATCCAGATGGAGTCTACCCTGCATCTTGTGCTTCGTCTTCGTGGCGGGTATTATAAATTGTTCATGATGCTGATGATTTAGGATTTTAGGGTTTGATTGATATCTTCAATTTGGGATTTTTAGATCCAGTTATGTATTCTTACGATCTGAATTGCATAATCTAAGGAAATTTGATTTAATTCTGTTATGAAATTTATCTAGAGTTCTATTGTTGATGTTTACAATTTTGATTTGGACTTTAAAGTGTGACAGTTGAAATTGTTATGTTGAAGTTGAAAGCTTTGAGATCAAAGTATATATAGTCGGATTTTTAGCAGATTCGTTCCAAATCTTGTGATGTCGGTTGACTCTTTGCCAGAACTTCTTGCTTGCCGGAAAACATTAAACATCCATTCATACGCAACCCATAAGTGTAATGGAATCAATCTTAATCACAAAATCCAAACTGACTGGTGGTTTGGTGGACCACTGATATAAGGACGACTAGGTAATTTCCGGTTTGTGGAGGCGGAGGTGGCGGTGGTGGTGGGGCTATAGAGAGAGAGAAGAGAGAGAGAGAGGGAAGAGAGAGAGAGGAGAATGATGAACAACTGGGTTTTTGGATGATGAATGATGAACATCTGGGTTTTTGGATGATGAAGGGATTATTTATTTTAATTAAATTAATAATTTGTTATAATAATTCATAAATGACCAAAATGCCCCTGAGGGTAAAGACAAAATAGCAGGTCAAAAGTGGGAAATCTGGTCAAATTTGAAATTTGGACCAAAATGGCAACAAAAACCAAACCACAGGGCCCTGGATGTAATAAGTTTGAGATTTGGACTAAAGTGGCAAAACTGGCCAAACCACAGGGACCAAAATGGCAGTTTACTCTTTTTTTTTAAACCAAAACTATAAGTTGGTTTTGGGTGTAGGGATGAGCGTGGTAACGCTACCTTACCGAACCAATACCGGTATCGAAAATATCGATAACAAAATTCATCAAAACTGAGTGCCGGTACCGGTACGAAATATGCGATACGGGACGGGTACGATACCGGTGTCCAGTACCAAGTGCTAATCCCCAGTTAGGTGTTCATTTGGATCACTTTAACCCTGTGTACTTAAAAGCTTTTAGACTAAAGGGAGTTGGGCGTCTCCCCCTCCCAAGTTGCCCCTAAGTTGCCGCCTACACCGCCCCCAGAGGCGTTCCCGGGGGCGTCCCCCCTCCCGGCGTCCCCCCTCCCGGCGTCCTCTTCTCGTCGCCCAAACTTTTTCTTTTCCTTTCTCATCCACCAATCAAAAAACCTCACTTTAATAACAACCAATCATAACTCTTTCTTGGGCATCTTGAGTTGCCATGAACACCACCCCCATTTTTTTACCCAACTACCTCTATGATGACGTGGCGACACATGGCGCAAGTCGCCCCCTCAAAAGATGCCTCACTCCCTTCAGTCTTATATCAAAAAAAAAATTATAAATCTCCATCCTAGTTTACAGATAAGATTCTAAATTCACTTAGACCATTTGTAGTGGGGCAGTTTCTGGCATTTTTTTACCGTTAAAAACGCCCACCACCCCATGGGTGTTTTTGTCAAGAAATTTTGTTTTGCCGTTGTTTTTTCCACGCCATGTTCATTTTGTGTTGGCCAATGACTGTGCATCCCTTTTGTGTTTGGCCAATAACAATTTTTTATAGGTATTTTTTATTGAGTTAATTGTCATTTTAGTCCCTCAGCTTTGTCCAAATTTGCCATTTTAGTCCAAATAGTTTTTTTTCGCCTCTAGGTCCCTGACTTTTCTCTTTTGTTGCCACTTTGATCACATATCCTAACTCCATCCAAAAACTTCATTTTTAACCAAGGGTATTTTGGGGATTTTCATTTTATATCTTTTAAATTGCCATTTTCATTCAATTCTAAAAAATCAAAAAAATTCTAAAAAATAAAAAAAAAATCTAAAAACTCAAAAAATTCTAAAAAATCAAAAAATTCTAGAAATCAATAAAATTCTAAAAGTCAAAAAAAATCTAAAAAATAAAAAAAAACAAAAAAAAAATTCTAAAAAATATAAAAATTCTAGAAATCAAAAAAATTCTGAAAGTAAAAAAAATTCTAAAAAATAAAAAAAATCACAAAAATCAAAAAAATTCTAAGAATAAAAAAAAATTCTAAAAATTCAAAGAAAATCAAAAAAATCATAAGAATTCTAAAAAATCATAAGAATTCTAAAAAATAAAAAAAAATCTAAAATTAAAAAAAAATCTAAAAAACAAAAAAAATCTAAAAACTCAAACAACATATTGAAAAGTTTCAAATTCAAAAAAAATTTAGAATTTTTAGAATTTTTTCTTTTTAGAATTTTTTAGAATTTTGTGATTTTTTTTCATTTTTAGATATTTTTTGACTTTTAGAATTTTTTTTATTTCTAGAATTTTTTTGATTTTTTGTATTTTTAAATTTTTTTAGATTTTTTTTATTTTTTTATTTTTTAGAATTTTTTTTATTTTTTAGGGTTTTTTTATTTTTGTGATTTTTTTTATTTTTTTGACTTTTAGATTTTTTTATTTCTAGAATTTTTTTTGATTTTTTTGTTTTTTTATATTTTTTTGGTTTTTTTTATTTTTTAGATTTTTTTTTATTTTTTTATTATTATTTTTTTATGATTTTTTTAGAAGTTTTTTATTTTTTATAATTTTTTAGAATTGGATCAAAATGGCAATTGAAAAGATATAAAATGAAAATCCCCAAAATAACCTTGGTTAAAAATGAAGTTTTTAGATGGAGTTAGGATATGTGATCAAAGTGACATCAAAAGAGAAAAGTCAGGGACCCAAAGGCGAAAAAAAAAACTGTTTGAACTAAAATGGAAAATTTGGACAAACCTCAGGGACTAAAATGGCAATTAACTTGAGTTTTTAGATTTTTTCTTTTTCATAATTTTTTTTATTTTTTAGATTTTTTTTTATTTTTAGAATTCTAATGATTTTTTTAGAGTTAAATGCCATTTTAGTCCCTGTGGTTTGGGCTATTTTGCCAGTTTAGTCCAAAGGTTTCATTTTTAACCTGTGGGTCCAAAAAGGTTTCACAGTTGCCATTTTAGTCCACTTGGTTAACTTCATTCATTTTTTCTGTTAATGAGAAGGCCAATTTGGTCATTTTGTATGTAATTCTGTTAACTAAAAGGGCAATTCAGCCATATAAAATGACCGAAATGGCCTTCTAGTTAACAGAAAAAATGGATGAAGTTAACCCAGTGGACTAAAATGGCAACTGTGAAACCTTTTTGGACCCACAGGTTAAAAATGAAACCTTTGGACTAAACTGGCAAAATGGCCCAAACCACAGGGACTAAAATGGCATTTAACTCTTTTTTTTATTATTTTAGAATTTTTTTTATTTTTAGAATTTTTTTTATTTTTAGAATTTTTTTGATATTTGTGATTTTTTTTATTTTTTAGAATTTTTTTGACTTTTAGAATTTTTTGATTTCTAGAATTTTTTTTTTAAATTTTTTGATTTTTTAGATTTTTTTTTATTTTTTAGAATTATTTGACTTTTAGATTTTTTTTTCTTTCTTGAATTTTTTTGATTTTTTTATATTTTTTTTATCTTTTTGAATTTTTTTGATTTTTTTTAATTTTTTTGATTTTTTAGAATTGGATCAAAATGGCAATTGAAAAGATATAAAATGAAAATCCTCAAAATAACCTTGGTTAAAAATGAAGTTTTTGGATGGAGTTAGGATATGTGATCAAAGTGGCAACAAAAGAGAAAAGTCATGGACCCAGAGACCAGAGTCGGAAAAAAAACTATTTGGACTAAAATGACAAATTTGGACAAAACTCAGGGACTAAAATGGCAATTAACACTTTTTATTTAAATTCTATTACACCCTTTTTAACATAATGCCCACATTCCAACTACACTCATTTTAGAAAAATGCTTCATAATGCTCCATTGCTGACTGGCACATGGCGCAAAACGCCCAAGGGTGGGGTGTCTTCCACTACGCATGGTCTTACTGTTTTCAACATCAGAAAACCTTCACCTTACACTCCTCGTTATCACTCACATTACAATTAATACAAACGTAAGTATGGATTCCCAGACCAAACAAATTGGACGAGGGCTTGCATCGGTGAAGTCTGGACATGTATTGTTTGTTTGTTCCCATGTAGACCCGGACAAGGCAACAAACGCATCGATGTAGAATTTAGATAATGAAACTGTTGTTAGAGTAATAGAGCATGATGGTTTATGGGGCTCAAAGGAAATTGTTTTGGGCGTGTATTTATGATAGGGCTGTAAACGAACCGAACGTTCAGCGAACAGTTCGTGAACCGTTCGGCGGGAAGTTCGTTCATGTTTGTTCGATAAGCTTAACGAACGAACACGAACAAAAAATTCCGTTCGATAAGCTTAACGAACGAACACGAACAAAGGTCTCGTTCGTTCGACTGCGTTCGTGAACGTTCGGTAATATGTTCGTTTATGTCCGTTCGTTCGTTCGTTCAATCGTTTATGTTCGGTAATATATCACGCTTCATTCAGCTTATCACTAATCGATCGAACCCAATATTATCCATCCCTTCAATCTTTAAATGGTTATATTTAACTACTTTCGTTGTGTACGATGTTTAAGATAACGGTGCTTTTTTTAATTTTCAAAATTAAAGTTCATTTGCGTTCGTTTGCGTTCGTGGTTAGTGTTCACGAACTGTTCCCGAACAACCAAAATTCCTTAACGAACGAAGACGAACACAAACTTCTGTTCGTCATGTGTTCGCGAACAGTTCACGAACATCCAAATTTCGTTAACAAACGAACACGAACATAGCCTTGTTCGTGTTCGTTCGGTTCGTTTACAGCCCTAATTTATGATTTTCATTTGACATCACAGAACTTATATCAAAGTTAATCAATTTGTAAACTTAATGGTTTTTACTAGTTAAAAAAAGTTGGTACACAAACTTCGAATTTTCATCACTTACATTACCTATCCTAAATATGTTATAAGGGGAAGGTTCATTGAGTAACACTAAAAAAGTGGGGAACAGCGGGGAACCGACTCAAACAAACTCCGATTGGACTCATTCCAGCGGCGTTGGAACCGGCTCGTCGAACCCTAACTAAGATCTCTTAACCCTAAACCCTAAACCCTAAATACTAACTCCTAAACTCTAAACCCTAAAGCTAAAAAATAAGGCTAAAACCTAAGCTAAACCGTAAAATCTAAACAATAAACCCTAAAAGTTAAAACCTAAAGGCTAAACCCTAAAGCTAAACCCTAAAACTAAACTCTAAAAGCCAAACCCTAATATATTTAGGGTTTAGGGGTTATGATTTAGGGTTTAGGGTTAAAAGATCCTAGTTAGGGTTCGACGAGCCGGTTTCAAAGCCGTTGAAATGAGTCCAATCGGAGTTCGTTTGAGTCGGTTCCCCAGTGTTCCCCACTTTCACCACTACAAAATGGAGTATTAGACGGTGTTGAAGTTTTATTTTAGACGGGGTTAAAGCAATAACACCGTCTTAAAATCAATATCCATAGGACCTTTGTGCTGTTTTGATTAAAATATTCAAGAAAATTCAAAAAAACACCATCTAATGCTTAAACACCGTCTTATACTATTTTATGCAACATTTAGACGGTGTTGTCTTGAACACCGTCTTATAAATATCATACACTTTATTTAAAATATTCAAGAAAACATAAAAAAAAGGAATTTAAGAAGGGTCATGCTATTTACACACGGTCCTTATTATTTTCACACCACAAAGCGCCCTGCTATGGCCAAAGAGGGGCGCTTTGGTGTAAAGTCAACAGACAAGGATTGAACCGGTCAGACCTTGTCTGTTGCTTTACATCAAAGCGCCCCGCTATGGCCAAAGAGGGGCGCTTTGAGAGGTTTTTTTTTTTACATTTTTAAATTTTCGGGCAAAACGTCCCTCTTAGGTCAAAGCGCAGCGCTTAGGGCCTTTTTTAAAATTTTTAATATTGTTTTTAATTCACAAACGCGTCGATACTAGTCTAAATTTTACGCTTTTTCCATTATACATCATTTTTTAATATATATGGACTATACTGCAAGTTCCGGATCAAATCGGTTACGTGTGATGTCGTATTCCATTATATCGTATCATTTTGGTTTGAAAGCACAAGTACTCCTATGAGTAGTGTTATGTGTATCAGCCGCCTACCGTACATGTACATGACGTATTTTTTCATTAATTGTAGTATTATGATGTATATTGTCATAACACTGAAAAAAACCTATCGGTTCCTACCCGGTTCCACATTTTATAAATAAAATCGGTTCCAACCCGAAACCGATTCCTCCGTAACCATTTCAGAACCGGTGTATTAAAGTCTTGATTATGTTACCGTTGGAATCGATTTCCTGCCGTTGCACGCCATTTGATCTTTGAAAATAATCAAATATGGATTTAAAGAGATTTATGGACTTATTTTTACATAATAAAGTTTCAAAATCGTATTACAACAGAATAAAGTAACAAGTTTCAAAATCATATTTACATAACTCAAGAAACAAGTCAACAACTCCTCTGTGCTGTCTATCACCTTTTCAGTATACAGTGTGCTTTAAAATTTATTTACAACGAGGTCCCTATTAGTCTAGAACTTGGTCACTTTAAATAGTCATCATCTTCTTTTATATACCTTTTTTTTATCTTTTTTTTTTGAGAAAGTTGCTCACTCATATCCTTCTTTCAAACCGACCGCACTTTCATCACGTTAAATACACCCAAAAGTCAAACCTTTTTTACTTTTACCCACAAGTCAAGCAATTTCAGTCAACTTTTTTAACTTTTTTTCTAAACCAACTTTAAAATAATTACAACTAAAGTGCGTATTGAATACATGCGTTACATCACGTTAAAAACCGAATGTCACCGAGACGACCCAATAATGTATGCCAGGCTGCTGCGCGCTCTGTTCTGTTCGCTGTCCAGAGTAGGTTTGGGGGAGGTATTGGATAACATCCTCCAAGCTCTACATGTATGAAATACCCACCGTCGACGAACACAACCGCAACCACCAGTTAAATATTGAGATAGGACTTCACCTTTAGATATATGTGCACAAACAAATTAAATATTGTAAAATTTGGACCAAAAATGTAAAATTTGAACTTAAACGTAGACCAGTCACCAGTCAAAACATAGATCAGACTTCATCTATTAAATTAAATACGCCCAAAATGTAAAAAACAAAAAAAAACCTCAAAGCGCCCCTCTTTGGCCATAGTGGGGCGCTTTGATGTAAAGCAACAGACAAGGTCTGACCGGTTCAGTCCTTGTCTGTTGACTTTACACCAAAGCGCCCCATTTTGGCCTAAGCGCGACGCTTTAGGGTGTTTAAATAGACCAAGGGCGTGTGCGAATAGACCAGGCCTTTAAGAAACATGTAAGGGTGAGGGGGGCGCCCTCGGTGACCCCATGTGGGGACCTTGTTTGCCGTGCGGGGAGGGTGCCGCCATCCCTGCGGGGACCCAAATCGGGGAGGGAGGGAGGGGAGTATTCACCGCAAGGGGGAGAGAGGAGATGGTGGGCCACCCTCATTTTCAACCAATCAACATTTTTTTTTTGAATTAAAAAACAATTCCCCTAAGAGGGGAGTGCCGCCATCAAATTGGGGTGCGAGGGGAGTTTAAGAGGGGAGTTAACGTGGCATAACCTGATTGGGTGTGCGTAAGAGAGGGGACTCCCCTAAGGAGGATGATCCGCCACGTAGGCGCCACGTCATATTCCTCTCAAGGATGGTCCATCCTCCAAAACTAGAGGGCATGGTAAGATGATCCTAGTCATAGTCCTCCACCACTTTTATGTTTTTTTTATTTTTTTTAATCTTCAACTTTTTTTTAACATTTAACAAATATACTAACAAAATATTTTCATTAATATTAAAACCACATTACATAAACATAAAAAAAACGTAAACTTAAAAAAAACATACACTTAATAAAAAAACCAAAGACTTAATAAAAAAAAACATAGAGTTAAATAATTTGATGTTTTTTCATGATGTCGTGTTGTAGTTTTTTCAACATCGAACGTTTCGGCTCGGGTTCGTCCTCGACATTCATCATCATTATTTCCCATTCCTTGAGCCGAATTTTTAATCGGAAATTCGGATTTTCTCAACCATGTTCGGGTCCACCTTTTCCTTTTCTTTCCCCTTGGCCCGCTCCTTCTTTGATTTGTCTCGGCCCGGTGGACGCTCCGGTTCATGTACGGCGTACTCCTCTTCGTCAAAGTCGGCGTCATCATTTAAGTTTAAGTTACATCGTCGTCGGGCTTCGGGAACAACCTCCACATCGTCGTCGGGTTCGGATTGTTGAAAGGGTTGCGTCGGGATCGGTTGGGGTTGAACGGGTGGTGTCGGGTTCGGTGGGAAATTATAAGCACCCCGCATCATCATTTGTTGAAGGGCTTGATTTTGAGAGAATTGAGCGAATTGGTTTGGCGAGTGTTGGAATGATGCAAACGCATTTGATGAATATTGCGAGAATTGGTTCGGTTCTAGCGTCAGATAATATCCCGGACCCGAGAAAACATTAGGTTGGGTCGGGTTGATGGGAGTCGTCGGGTTATACGGATTGTTCGGGTTGTTCGGGTCGCTCGGGTTGTTGAAGGGATCCATGATATAGTATAAGGTTTATAAAAGTGGAAGAAGATTTATAAAAATTATGTGAGAGAGAGATGAAATTTTGGGGTTAAATTGATGAATGAAAGTGAAAATGGAATGGAAATATATAAAGTTTATAAATATTACCGTTTGTTTGTTTGTTTAAATTGGAAATTTAATTTTTTTTTCAAACGGTAACTTTTGGTAAGGGGCCCACCTTTTTGGACCGTCACAAACGGCGAGAACTCGACGGGGAAGACGCGACGTGGGGGGGGCGGGCGGCACAGTGTTCCGCCCGTCGCCGAACCAAGACGACCGGGGCCGAACCCCATACCGTGTAGCCTAAGAGGGGAGTGCCCCTCTCACCCTGATAGAAACCCTAACATACTCCCTGGAGTCCCCCAAAACCCACATGCCACTGAGTGTAAACCCCCACCACAAAAGTTTATTAGGGTTTTGTTACAAGTCATTCAATCAAAGATCAATAGATGTGAATTCAATTTCAACTAGGTTTTAATGCTGCGCGCCGCGTTGCGGCGCGACAAAACTAAGTCATTGTAAAACTATTTATTGCGACTAAATAGTTGGTTGTTATTAAAGCTGTGCTATTTAGTGTCTTATTTTTAAGTTGACAAGTGGAGTTTTCATACAACAGAGCCGTTGGCAGCAAGAGAGTTAGTAACTCCTGGCGATGGCGACTATTGCGATGTCTAAGCATCCACTAACCCAACAAATAAGGAATAAGAATTGTATAAATACAATCAGAAAAACGTGTGAAAGAGGAGAAAAAGGAAGATGACGTGAAGTTATGTAAGCATAAAATGGAAAAAAAACCCCCATTATTTGAACTTGAGTCTCTTTAAAACACATAAAACAGAGATGTGTATAAAACCCCCTTGTTTTATTAACTGAATCACATTATTAATATGTGTGTATATAGTAAGTAATAAGTATTTTAATATTTAAGTATTTATAAAAAAAAAACATTTTTAAAGTGTTATTCAAAAGTCAACAATTTCGGCCAAGGGAGGGTGTTTCGGGTGGGTATTTCGGGTGGGTATTTTAATATTTAAGTATTTATAAAAAAAAACAATTTTTAAGTGTTATTCAAAAGTCAACAATTTCGGCCAAGAGAGGGTGTTTCGGGTGAGTAGTGTTGGGTGGGTAGTGTTTCAGGTGGGTAGGGGTGTTTGGCAAAAATTCCACTTTATTATTCATTAACTTTGTCACGTGTCTATATGTTATATGTGAGTGAATGTACGTGAACCAATAAGGAAAGTTTACTATTAATTATGATGTGACAAGTACTATTCATTACCTTTGTTTTTTAATACACAGGATAATTTCTCCTCCACTCTGCTAAATATTAGTTTGTGCGTTCTGCCAGGTATGATTCATCTCCATCACCGAATTCAATTTGTCTTGTTTGATTTTTATCATTCAACCGATTTACACACACATGAAATCCTCTGATGAACACAACTAAACTCGGCGTTTCTGTATCGTCGTCGTCCCTCACTATTTTTGCCCTAATTTCAGAACCTTTTTCGGTTTCAGAGACAAAGACTTCATCCAGATTCCATCAATTGATCCTTTGTGTTTATGAATACGTATCTTAATTTAGTGATTTTGCTTTGGAATATATAGTTAATTCTCTCTTGTGGAAGGATAAGTTGATTTCTTGTTTCAATTTTGGGAATTAGGGTTTTAGTTAAGCAAATCAGTGCGAATCTATTGTATTTATCAGATTGTGTAATTTGAAAATAGAGGACCTGATTTGAAACAATTATTCTAGGTTTAGCTAATAAGGTTGTTTAAATTTCATAATTCAGCTGTATGCATTTGTGAAGACTTCATCCAGACATGTGTTTAACCAACACAAATCCTTTGAGTTAGTCTATATCATAAAGTGATATCAACTGTAACAAACACTAATTTTTATATCACATGTCAGGATTTAATAAACATTTTGCTTCTTTATTTTTTTGTTATTTAGAGAAAATGGCTGGAAAGGGTGGTAAGGGTCTGTTGGCTGGAAAAACACCTGCGGCTGCAGCTAACAAGGAAAAGGATAAGAAGAGACCGATGTCTCGGTCTGCTAGAGCTGGTCTACAGGTTTGCACATAAACTCTAGCAATTTTATTGCATCACCTGATCTATTTCGTAGAATTAGATGAACTGATTGGATGTTTAGATGGCTGATTGACCTAATTACGTGTTATTTGTTTTTATAACACCAGTTTGGAAGCACTTGTTGAATGATTTAAGCATTCTGTTTGTTTAATAATTTAGTTTCGATAAATGATATTATGTGCAACTCTGTTGTTGATTTCTTATTGCCAATTGTGACTGATTAGTATGTTCTTACTTGTTTTTAACAGCATCTAAGTAGTCTGTTAAGTGCTGATTTTTGACAAATCTTTGAGTACTTGTTTAATAATTTAGTTTCAATAAATGGTACGGACCGGTATTTGAAGGTAAAAGCCGGTACCGAATCGGTAACGAAAATCGAGTCGGTTCGGAAATTCGGTACCGGTACCGGTTCTGAACCAGTACCCGGTACCATTTGCTCATCCCTAGTATGCAGTATCGACCCGTTTACTTATAATTGAGTTTATGTAGGATGTGTTTTATTGCAGATGGGTTGAAAGCCACCAAATTTGCTTTTCAAATATTTACATTTACTTATAATAAATTACAAACTTTTAAGAAATGGACAAAAAAAAGTGTTAATGGGTCAATCCAACTAACCTTACTAAACAAAGATTTATTTTTACCTGAACCCATAACCACTCATCAATCAAAACAACATCCATCACAAATACATTCTTTAGTTTCTTGTATTAATCAGTTATAGTTTATTCACTTAAATGTTTCATACTTCTCAGTTATTATGATTAATACTCATTTTCTCATGTTTTTCTAGACATCACGTACAAGGTTATCCTTCTATCCACATCTTACGCAGGGGGAGTGATATAAGGTAAGTAACTTCAGACCACAATTAAGACTTATATGAAAACAGCTTACCTATGGCCTATGGCCGGTTTAGTTTATACAGTCGGTCCCAAAACATTGACCGTCAACCGAACCACCCAAGCCGATTTTCCAAACTTTAAACCGCAAACGTGTTATTATTAAACTGAACCGGTCGATTTGATTCAGCGTTGTCGGTTTGGATGGTTTTCACCAAATATAAAGGAACATATGCATAAATATTTATTAGAATGAGCTTTGGTTCGAATTTGCAGTTCAGGAGCAAGTGGTAACGAGAACATAGGAAAATTTCCGATGACAACAACACCACAATTGATTTCTTGCCATTTTCCAGCTTAAAACGCAGGTTCGTTTTTTGATGCAGTTTCGCACGTTCGCTTTATGTTTGGTAACTGTACATATTTGACAACTATGATTGTATTGGCTTACAATGGGTTCTCATTATGTTATTAAATTTGCAGGAACCTCTACTATCATCTTAGAAAGTATTTGGTGTAAATGAGCCATTTCTACCACTTCAAGGACCTTTAACTCTTAACTTAACTTGAGCTCAAGTTATCCGACTAAGTTTGGAAAGTATTTGACTAAGTATCTGATGAAGAAGCGGATGATGGCACGGATATGACGTACAATTATATGTTAGGTAGTTTTATGACGTGTTTGTGAATTGGTGACTTAAAACGAACCCGGATTGTGACGTTTGTGACGTTTATGCTTATGTTTTTTTAAAGGCAACCATTTATGCTTACGTTTATGCTTATTAGTTTATGTTTATTTAGTTTTTGTGTGTCGTGAACCGGAAATTGGCAGGTTTGTATTGAAAAAACAAGAAAAAAAAAAAACGTTTTTTAAGCATTAGCGACGACAAGAAAATAGTGACGATTGCGACGGCAGGATAACAACGACGATTTATATCATAATATCAAAAGACGGTGTTCATCAAGTTTAATATGGGGATCAAATTGAACACCAAAAGACGGTGTTCATCACGTTTAAGCCGGTGTTCAAATTGAACACCAAAAGACGGTGTTCATCACGTTTAAGCCGGTGTTCAAATTCAACACCGTCTAATAAGACTTGATTTTAAACCGGTGTACTTTAAGACGGTGTTGAAAACACCGACTTAAAACCCATATCACCCCGTCTAAGCTCTGTTTTGTAGTAGTGTTTTTTAGTGTTCTCCAATAAACCTCACACTATACACTATGTTATAATTCACAAGGTTTATATAGTACAACTGATGACATGTAACAATTCTCTAACCTTCGATAGATTTTATTAGGTTTACTATCGTCCCATACTCCCCCCCCCCCCCCCCCCCCCCCACACACACATCAGTGCCACATTATCTTTCATTCTTTTAGAATAGCAAACTAATATATCAATAAAACTACTTTGAATATTACACCAAATTTATCAAAATTAAAATGATGTGGAGTCACTTAGTATTTCATCATATCCTAATTAATTGGAGTATGTCATGATGATTTATCAAATCTTGACGTTTCCACTATTCCTCCACTTAGTCAAGCCTTCTACGCACCGTAAAAGGGATCTTTATAGTTCTCACTTATCAATTCCTAAAAATACATGCTCAAAAACATATGTTAGCATAATACCGATGCATTCATGCCATACCTACACTTCAAAGAAGTTTTAGCGAGTTTCAGTGTATAAGAAATATCATAATGCACCTAAAATCAAATCTCATTCGGTGTTCACCAACACACTTGAATGTATGATACTTTGAATAATCACACATGCAGCCTTTTCCGCACCAGTCATGTGTTAAAACTGTTTTCATCTAGTTATGGTACCAAGTCAGACATTTTAGTGATATAATGCTCACTCAACAGTGTACACATCCAGCCTCTCATACCATCAATATTGTCGGCTTTGACCCCGATGGGTTGCCCATCCAGGACCTCAAGAATTTGTTTTTTGGTTTCCGCGGTGGAGACTTCACAGGAGGTACCACTCTGAATTGAGCACAATTTTTATATGCTCCACAACCAATGCGCCAAAATGCGTTGGTGATTTATCAGGCAAGAGATTTCTTTTGAACCAATAGTCTCTCCTAGACAATTGATGTCGAATTTGCCTAAGGTGTTACAATGGTCCATGTTATTCTTTTGTATATCATTCCAATCACCCCCTCCCCTTGCCCTTTGGGACTCATTGTCCTTAATGAGGTCTGTCCTCATCATCCCGAATGATACAAGAGTGATTCTGACACCATTTGTAACACGGTTTCTCGTACCACCAATATTGTCCGCTTTCTCCCGATGGGTTGCCAATCCGGAACTTACGGATTGTTTTTGGTTGCCACAATGGAGACTTTCCAGGAGATCACTCATCCCGGTACTACTCACGGTTGAGCATGCTTAACTATGGAGTTTTCATGTGCTCCACAGCCAATGAGCCCAAAACGTGTTGGTGTTTTAAGAAGCATAACATTTCTTATGAAACAAGAATCTCTCCTGGCCACAACCGATGTGGGATTTGCCTTGGATGTTACAATGATTCATATTAATTTTCTCTATATCGTTTCACAAAGTAACTCGTTATTTATAAAATCATTTGCAGGTATTTCACCCCAAAACCGATATGGGATTTGCCTTGTATGTTACATGGCTTGCACGATTTTCAGTGGTGACGTGTGGAGTGGATGAAGACTTTTCTAAAGTGTAATTCTTCTAGATGAGGATTGACGTTGACTATTGACTTGGATTTTTATAGGTCATGATTTAATCATCGTTGTGGACAAATATTAATTTGTGTAAAGCTGTTGTGTTTTATAAAAGAGTTAAAAGTAAAATTTCAGTCTTTAAGGTTTACACTCAATTACATGTTCAGTTCTCATTTAAAAAGAACGAACACTCTGGTCTATTTGATTTTCGATTGCTCGAAATCAAGTCCCTTCCACTAACTGACCATTTGTAATTCAGTGAAAAGACTAAAATATCACCAAAACTTCACTTACAATTTCAGTCCCTGCTGGTATATTTCATAATTTTACTCCATATTAAAAAGTCTTTCCTAATCTAGTAATAAACTACCTTAAGCCATTAATTAATCAGCAGTATGAAGGTAGTAACACAACCACAACTAGAAATCAACACATGTAAGTAGAATTGGAAATCAGTTTAGAACTTGAACTGGTTTTGACTTTTTGTAGTTGGGCTGGGTTTGACTTTTTGCCCTTCAACCTGTTTGACCGTTGAAAGTTTAAATTGAAACTTTTTGTAGTTGGGCTAGTAAAAAAAAGGTTGTATTTTTTTTTAAATTTACTCATATATATAAATACACCTATTCTTCTATTTAACCAAATTCACTCAACTATCATAAAAACACCCTCTCAAAAAACTATCATAAAAATACCCTCTCAAAACACCATACGAAATGTCGGTGATTCCTTAGGTCGTACAAGAGGATATCGTGTTATGCGAATCATGGGTCGCAGTGGTGACCAAAGATGGGGCTACGTTATAAATGGCTCCATTTTGGGATCTAGTTTACCATGAATTTTGTTTACGTAGGGGTGAGGCCATCCGAAGTGTGGACGCACTTTGTTCACGTTTTCGGACGATTCATAGGAATTGTGCGAGATTTGAGGCGATAGTCAAAGTGTGGATAATGACGATGGTGAGCTAAACGAAGGCGACATCATACAAATTGCTTGCGTCGGGTACCATAATAGTACGACCGTGACTTCAGACAGTACGCGGCGTGGCAAATAATGCGTTTTTAGGTTAACGTTTTAGTCTAAGTTATGTAATCTTTTTTAATTTATTATGTTATGTAATGTTTTAAATATTTAAGGTATGTAATCTTTTAATTAGTATTAATTGGGTTTTATTTAAATTTAATAGATTTTATATAATATATATATATATATATATATATATATATATATATATATATATATATAATAATAATAAAAAGTGTATGCCACGTGTCGAACCATGCTCAATTTTCAAGCCCCTCCACACCATATGGTCTAATTTGGGTAAAAGAAAATGTCAAACCTTGACTAATATAACCGTTTACCAAAAATGATATATCTTTCACCTACTAGGTCTCACATTGCATATATGTTGTGCATTTCTTGAGTCAATTTATTCATAGTCCTTCAGAAGGACATTTAATTGTAGCATTCAGGTTGTTAAGGTATTTGGAAAAGGCACCTAGAAAAGGTGTGATATCCAACAGGAGTGATAGTTTAGTGTTGAAAGGGTTTAGTGAGTTAGATTGGGGAAATATGTTGAATCTAGAAAGTATGTTATTGATTTTGTTGTGTTCTTGGGAAACAACTTGGTATCTTTGAAAAGAAAAAGAAAAACCATTATTTCAAGGTCTTCAACTGAGGTAGAGTATAGGGCTTTGTGTGCAGTGGCATGTGAAGTAATGTGGCTTGTGAATGTAATGGGTGAACTGGGTCTTGTGATTCAGTTACCTGTGCAACTACATTGTGATAGTGCGGTTGCATTGTCAATTGTAGCGAACCCAATGTTTCTTGATCGAACTAAGCATTTTGAGTTGGATTTGGTCTTTCTAAAGGATAAAATTGCCAAAGGTGTTATTTAGACAGTGGGCATAAGTTCAATGAAACTGAAAAATCAGATCTAAAGCTCTCAATCTGGCTACATGAGGATTGTAATCAAACCAAGCCCTAGCCGATTCAATTTGGCAATCTAACGACGCCGACGATAACGATCGTTTCAACCACTTGTTATTGTCCTGCTGAATCGAGATATCTTTCAATCGCCCCTCCATCGTTTCAATCTTCGAATCCTCCTCATCGGCAATTCGCATCGGTTCATCATCGATATTATCCACTTATAGTTGTTGTGGTGGTGGTGATTGTGTGGTGTGAGCGAGGAAGAGAGAGGTGGCGGAGAGCGGCGTGGAGGGACAGGGAGGCGTAAATAGTTGCAGAGTCGGTGGTTGATGGAAGCTGCTTTGCCATTACAGTTGCGTGCTCTAAAACTGTCACAAAGTTTGTGACTTGTGTCCCATTCTCCATTTTTGATGTTGGTTTAAGGAATTGGTGGTGGTTGATGACCCACCATGGGGTATTTATTGATGACCCAAACTGTACAAAATGATTCAAACAGGACAAAAATCCATTTCTCAATGACTCAAATGTGTGAAAATCTCATTGGTGCAGGCAGTTCATTCAGGAGCAGATCTGGAATCTGCAATATCAAATTGCATGGGCTATACATCGGAGGTGTTAAGAGAGGGGATGTGGATTTGGTTGGTGTCAAATTGAAGAATAGGGGATCTGGGTTTGGTTGGGGAAGAAAGGGTTTAGAGAGAGAGAGGGCGATTGTGTTAAGAGGGAGTGAGATCTATATATATTTTAGGTTTTTTTTTTAATAAAATGGATAATAAGACTAAATTACCCTTATATTATAGGACTTAATTTAAAATTTTAACCTAGTTACTGTTAAAGGATGAAAAATGTAATGAGTTTTTCAAATAAAGGATTGTGACTGTAATTATTGAAGTTAAAGGTCATCAATTGCAATCCGATACCAACATAAATGACGAAAACTATAATTTACCCTTAATAGTATGTTTATTTGTTTTGTGTGTGAGGAATCTTCTATATGGATTGAAGGGGATCTTATGGTTCGTGGGCTTGTTAGCTGATGATAATCGTGGGCTTGTGGGCTTGGACAATTGTGTGCACATATGGATCTCGGTCTTGGCATTCTTAATTTTGGCTGCATTACAAAATTAACTCTCTATTATTAAATAGAGTTGGTTCAGATATTTTCACACATTATTGTTCTCCCATTTCTCTCTCTAGAACAATTAAGATTTCTGTATTGTTGCCTTTGATTCATCCTGAATCAAAGGTTTGTTTGTGAGATTCTGGTGTTGTTAGAGAATCTCACATTGCTAATCTCAGGTTGTGAGAGTTGAGAGAGTTATTCATTCTAAACTATGTTCGTTGTAATCATCTTTTAATATTTGTTGAATAAATGGGGAAACTCTTTAGTTTGGATATTCTGAATTGTGATTATGTTCTATACCATGATTTTTAACAAATATATATATAGGGGAAGGTTAATTGGGAACATTAAAAAAGTGGGGAACAGCGGGGAACCGACTCAAACGAACTCCGATTGGACTCATTCCATCGGTGTTGGAACCGGCTCGTCGAACCCTAGCTAGGATCTCTTAACCCTAAACCATAAATCCTAACTCCTAAACTCTAAACCCTAAAGCTAAAAATAAGGCTAAAACCTAAGCTAAACCGTAAAATTTAAACTATAAACCCTAAAGCTAAACCTTAAAGGCTAAACCTGAAGATAAAACTTAAACCCCAAAGCTAAAACCTAAACCCTAAAGCTAAACCCTAAATCTAAACCCTAAAAGCCAAACCCTAATATATTTAGGGTTTAGGGGTTAAGATTTAGGGTTTAGGGTTAAGAGATCCTAGTTATGGTTCGACGAGCCGGTTCCAACACCGCTGGAATGAGTCCAATCGGAGTTTGTTTGAGTCGGTTCCCCACTGTTCCCCACTTTTTTAGTGTTCCCCAATGAAACTCACACTATATATATATATATAGGGAGCCGCTAGAATGAGAACCACCATGAGTTATGAGAACCGCGAGAACCGCGACCCGCGGGTGGCCGTTGACCACGAAATTTTTTTTACGACTAGATGTGTATATTTTAACACCATACGTAAAGTTTGGGTTCAAACGGCGCGCCCGAGGGGATAGTTTTTTACGCCCAAAGTTTGGTTAAAAAAAAAGAAAAATTAAAAAAAATAAAAAAACCCAAACTTTGGGCGTAAAAAACTACCCCCTCGGGCGCGCCGTTTGAACCCAAACTTTACGTATGGTGTTAAAATATACACATCTAGTCGTAAAAAAAATTTCCTGGTCAACGGCCACCCGCGGGTCGCGGTTCTCATAACTCGTGGTGGTTCTCATTCTAGCAGCCCCCTATATATATATATATATATGATAAGGATCATGTGAGAAATAGTAGCATAATTGAGAAACTTGAGAAACATTCTGGACCACACATTTTCACTAAGCAAAAAAAATGCAAAAAAAAAAAATTTTTTTTGGAAAAATCGGAGCTTTTTCTTTAGTTTAGTTTTTTTTTTAATTTTTTTGGGATTTATACACATGTGTATATTGTTAATCTTTTATCTATACATATGTCTATATTGTCAAATATACATATATGTATATACATGTTTAAAATTAAAAAATAAGTGTTATTTAGGGTTTAGCATTACTATTTAGGGTTTAGCTTTAGGGTTAAGCTTTAGGGTTTAGCGTTAGGGTTTAGCAATAGTATTTAGGGTTTAGCAATAGTATTTAGGGTTTAGCATTAGGGTTTAGCTTTTGGGTTTAGCATTAGGGTTTAGCTTTAGCTTTAGGGTTTACCTTTAGCTTTAGGATTTAGCATTAGGGTTTAGCTTTAGGGTTTAGAATTAGGGTTTTGCTTTAGGGTTTAGCATTAGGGTTTAACTTTAGGGTTTAACTTTAGGGTTTAGAATTAGAGTTTAGCTTTAGGGTTTAGGGTTTAGCGTTAAGGTTTAGCTTTAGGGTTTAGGGTTTATAACACATATTTTTCAATTTTAAACATGTATATACATATATGTATAATTGACAATATACAAATATGTATTGTTAAAAGATTAAAAATATACACATATGTATAAATCCCAAAAAAAAAATTTAATAAAAAATTAAAACCTTAAAAAAAGCTCCGATTTTCAAAAAAAAAATTGCATTTTTTCACCTTTTTTGCATAGGGAAAATGTGTGGTCCAGATTACTTCTCAATTTTCTCAAATAGGGTGGACTTCCCTTAGGATCCCTACCTAATATATATATAGAAACGGGATCAGGAGAAAACGCTCAAAAGTGTGAGAACGGTGAGAACGCATCCTGGCCCAACACGTGTCATGCGGCTTAGAGAAGGGCGGAGGGGCTTTTTTGTCCTTTTATATTCTGCTTTTCTAGTTCCGCTTTTCCCAATATTGTTTTATTTTGTGGGGTTTAAGATTTTTGGCGTTAACCAAATTCAATAATTAATGGCGTTTAATGGTTTTATCGTATTGACATTTTGGCGTTTATGGTGTTTTTCAAATCGTGTGCCATTGGAACCCAGGGTGGTCAGGAATCTATCTGAATGACGTTTTTTCAAGGCGTTTTAAATAAGATGGCCCATTGTTCTATTATTTTTTATATACATTTTGGCGTTTGTGATAACTTAGCGTTTTACAATTGTAAGATTATATCACAACCACAGGGAAAAAAATAGAAGCGAAGAAAATAAATTAAAAATCATAATCAGATCTCTCTTCACAATCTTCACTGTCATCAGTCTCTCTCTTCTTTTATAGTACAAGAACTGTCACCAAATATATGGTGTTTTATGTAAAACTTAACAAACCCATCGGTTTGATTATTTTGCCTGCTCGTCTGTTGAAGTGGCTTTTTGTGGATGTTTGGGTACATAGATCTATGACGTGTGGGTGGGTTTTTCTCTTTTTCTTTATCTTCATCTTCATCTTTATAATCATGGCACTTTTCAGTGTCATTGATCTCTTTTCCTCATCCAAGCCTTATTCAAGAACAAAGAACACAAAATGACATTCGATTGTCATCAGTATCTTTTTCTTGAAGAATTGTCCATCTCATGCTGCAAAATCTTTCTGAGTTACTCCTTTAAGCTAACAATCCATTCAGAGAAACTTCACGAAGAACAATATTGAATATCCAAGATAGCATATTAGCCATCTTTGATTTTTTTTTTTTTTTTTTTGGCGTTTTGCAGTGAGTGGTATTTAGTAGTATTTTTTCGTTTGTTTTTTTTGTTTGATTAAATGGAAGTTGCTGAGAGTTATTATTTTATAGGATTTCTTTTGGCGGCGTAGGTTAGGCGGTGCATTTTTATAATAAAGTATTCGTCGTTTCAGTTACTGTTTGTAATTATTGTTTTTGATAAGCTTTTTTTCTCTGAAATCTGTAACACGTCCCGTTTTTCAAGTTTGGCGTTTTAGATTCTAAAATAATAAATTTTCCGTCTCTTCATTTTTATTGTTTTGTAATTACTGTTTCTAGTTACATTTTCAAGTTTGCTTTTTATTTATTTTTTTATTTTTTATAATACTTTTTCAAATAATTTTATTATAGTTTGGAAGTTTTTGGGGGCGTTTTACGGGATGATAGCGTTTAAACAAGCATTTTGGCTATTTTGGCGTTTTTATTATATATGACGTTTTTATTATATAACAATCAACTGAAAAAGAAAATAAAAAAAAAGAATATATAAACAATTGATCTTCCAAATCTTCACTGTCACCCGTCTCTTTCTTCTTTTTTGAATCATCTTAACTGGCTGGTTCGACTTTCGTATGATTCATTTTGTTTTTTTTTGTTTTTCAAGTAGTTTTTTTATGGCTGTTTGGAAGCACAAAGTCTGACATCAGCATCGTTTTCTTGAAGATTTGTCCATCTCATGCAGCAAAATGTTATTGAGTTTAGACCCTTCAGCCAACAATCTTGAATTTTCCAATGAATGATGTTTGATTTTTTTAACCTTTTTGACGTTTTACCGATAAAAAGAACGCCACCAAATAAAAGCACCTTAAACCTCAAAATTTGATCATGCTAAAATCAATAATGTTTTGCTATATGAGATGGACAACATTGTTAATCCTCGGTTAAGAAAGATAACTGACAATGTTGTCCACCCCATACAACTAAACTTTATTGACAACAAACCTCAATAATGTTTTTGTATGTTTTGGCGTTATAAATTGGATGGGAGTTGAGGATAAGTCAATAGATTTTACTCAATGAAATGGACAATATCCTCACTTAAGGATTTTGTCCATTTCATTGAGCGAAATCTTACAGACAACCAAACTGAATTTCAAAAAAACGTTTTGGGTTAGAAGATATTTGATGTTTGGGTTTTTTGGCGTTTCTAAGGTGAATGGGATATATTAAATATGGTGTTTGGGTTTTTGTGTGTGTTTTTAATTGAAGGTCTAAGATGTTGTATATATAAGATTTTTTTGGCGGTTTTTTTTTAGGCGTGATTTTACTATAATTAAGTTTGGCGTTTTATATCTAATGGCGTTTTTACTTAGAATGGTGTGTGATTTTTGTTTTTGGCGTTTTATTTCATGAGATGGCGTTTTGTGTGGAGAAGTCAAAAGACCCTTTTACCCTTAATGAAGCGCGTCCACAAAATAAAATTGATGTTATTTACGAAAACGCCACCGCGCCAATCTAGTCCATAGATTGTTTTGATTGGACGATCCATAAGCGTTCTCACCGTTCTCACATTTTCTACCGTTTTCTCTAAATACCGACCCTATATACAGGGGTAAGATCAAATAAAAAGTTTATTTTACCTAAGTAGGATGAGAAGAATCTTAACCATTCATTTTTCAAATTAATGGTTAAGATGAAAGTGTAGGAGAAATGAATAGTGCAAGGGTATCTTGGGAAAATCCTATTTATAGACTTTCTCTCTCCACATACATATTCCACCCCCATTTTTTAAACGTTCATAACTTTTTTATACGATGTTATTTTTTCATAAAAATTTCACCGTAAAATCGAGCGTCTTTTTATCTTTAATTTGAGTACCATATTGCTATATAAAATATGAAGACTAAAAAATCCACTAAAATTTGTTGTATTTCTATGTTGTATAACATTTTTTGTGCTGTATTTTTATAATATATTTTTGTGCTGAATTTTTTGTGTTGAATTTTTTTTTCTCAATTTTTTGTGCTGAATTTTTTTCTACTACATTTTTTTCCTGATTTTTTTTGTGCTATATATGAAATATTTTTATTTTCATTACTAAAAAAATTATTATATCAATTTTATTACATAATTTATAAATCAATTTGTCGGAATTGGTGCCAACATTATAACATTCAAACAGATGCTAATTTGCTTCTTGAATAACACATCTTCTTTTCAAGAACCATCTTCACAATCAACATATCTATCGCGTATTAAGTATTATCCATTAGTATATTGAAAGATATGACTTTTTTATTATTGGTATATAAAATTAGATTTATTAAGCCCGTGTAATACACGTGATTTTTTTAAAGATATACCTTTTTTATTATTTACTATACAAAATTACATTTATTCGACCCTTGTAATATATGAGGTTTTTTAAGATATAACTTTTTATTATTTGATATATAAAATTAGATTTATTTAATTCGTACAATACACTGGTTTTTTTAAGGATATATATTTTTTATTATTTAGTATAGAAAATTACATTTATTCAACCCGTGTAATACACATTTTTTTAAAGATGTAACTTTTTTATTATTTGGTATTTAAAATTACATTTATTCAACCCATGTAATAAATGAGGTTTTTTTAAAGATGTATTATTTTATTATTTGGTGAACAATATTAGATTTATTCAACCCGTGTAATACACGTGGTTTTAAAATATAACTTTTTTATTTGGTATATAAAATTATATTTATTCAACCAGTACAATATGGTTCTTATAGATATAACTTTTTATTATTTAATATATAAAATTATATTTATTAAACCTGTGCAATAAAGGAAGTTTTTAAAGTTATATTGTTTTATTGTTTAGTATATAAAATTCATTTAATCGACTCATGTAATACAAGAGGTTATAACCTAGTTCCATATATGTAAATATCATATTTACATATGTGTAAGTATCATATGCATAGGTTATAAAAGGAGTGAAACATGTTTACCAACATCACAATAAAAGCAAAAATGCTATATGTGAAAGATATATATAATAAATCAATTAAAAATGACAAAAAAACAATATATCTATATATATTAATAAATAAGATGATTTGGGACATTTGTTTTTGAATGGTGGAGCCATTTTGCTTATGTGGCATCCATTGGTTGAGTAGAGGGTGATTTTGGGAGGGAATTAATCTAATTTCTCTATAAACAAACCAAATTCACAAAACACAAACCAAAACTTACTTCCACACGGGATCCGAATTGTTTGGGTCGGTTTATTCCGGTTTTCCAAAAAAAACCCATTTTGAATATGGATCCTATTTATTATTTTGACTCAATTATTCTTCATAAATATCTTCCTACAAACAAGTTCTTTCTCTCTGTTCTCTTTCTTCTACCTACCTTCTCCTATTATAAACTTAAAGCAATAATCCTTCACAAATCAAAGGTAAACTACATGATCGCTGTTACACCCCGATATTTCCACATATTACCGGTGGGCCCGGCGGGGAGTATCGTGACGTAGTTGATATCATCATAGTCAATACACAATATAATAGCACATCGGAAGGCTTGGTGAATAAACTATTACAAACCATAATGTCTGAGTGTCCGAGTGAAAGAATATACAGACTAGAATGTAATAAGATCCACAGGCGGATCATTATTAAATACAAAGAAACAAAATAACAGACTTCAGGTATCTATGGATTTGCAAGATCCTCTTATGACACCTAATAGCTCTAGCCTATTACGAGAGGTACCTGTCAAATCAGTCTTTAAGAAAATATGTCAGTTTACACTGGTAAATACAATTAACTGACTCTTTTGAAAACATTTATGAAAATTGATTTAAGTGCACATGGCACAAATCTTTTATAACTTGGGACAATTATTTAATTATAATCTTGTATACAGATTTACATGTTTGTCATACAATTGGGGCCGGTTGGAAGCCGGTCATGATTAACCGACTCACCACTTATAGAACCCACAAAGGAGTTATCCCAACATGTGGGTTTATATTTTAGAATTTGCATCTGTCAGGTGTATGCCTACACCCCGTGCATAGGTCGTGGTCATTTTCAAATGAAATGAGCCGAGGATATCCAGGACACGGTCGTATTAACCCCCAATGCTTATGTTATCAAACAAGACAGATTAAAACGGGTTATGCAAATTTATTAATCACAATCCGATTAAATGATTTCATACCCGACCAAGTGGTATTATTATAATACCATATCCCAAGCCCGTATAAGGGAAAATAAGTTAAAAGTATTTACCTGATGCTAGGAGTATAATCCTAAAGCTTTTTGATGGCACCTTCTACCGGAAGCTATTTAATCTGTATAGAAGGTTTATTAACCTATTAGGATGGTAAGGGGCCTTTAATTAAGTCAAGGACTTAGACCGGCTAGCTAGAAGGAAAACTTACAATTCTAAACGCTAGATTAAGCGGAGACCGGAATAGAATGTGGTTTAGACCCGACAAGCTTGGATACTTGTATAATATGGATAAACTAAACACATTCTGGAAATTGAGGATTTATTGATAAAGTTAAGCCCGTTTCGACTATTTTATGTAAACTAGTCACATAAGCCGATCCGAACGCGTAAATGCGTAACGGGTAACCAAGTGAATAATATACAGGTCTTAATCGTTATTATGCTCAAATTATGTTAATACATCAGTAAGATGTTAACATATATGCCCAAAAAGTAATTTAAACCAAATTAAGTCCCATAAGGGCATTTTGGTAATTTTAATGCTCATAAAAGAGTTTAAATATTAAACTGAGTTTCAGGTCTGATATGATCAGTAAAAATATGTATTTTTATAAGTTATATCAGTAGAGTATTGCATATATGTGAAATTTATCTTATATAACCAAATTATGCACAGTAGGGGCATTTTGGTAATTTCACATAAGCTTTAAAGGTCAAAATAGACTTCTGAGTTTAAAAACTTTGGCTTACTATTTAATTATATAAATTAACTTAAAACATCAGTAAGTAATAAGTTTTTATATGCCAAAAATAGTTTTAACTCATACTATGTGCTAAAAATGCTTAAAAGTCGGTTTTAAGGGATATTCGGGTTAAAATAGGAAATCTGAGTCTTTGATCAGTTTATATAGTTCAAAATATTTTATTTACCATATAAAATCAGTAGCCAAAAGGTTGACATCAAAATGTTATGTAAAACTCATTTTATGCATGAAAAGGGTAAAACCGACAATTACCGAAATCAAGCTATGATCCTATGTTATGCTCAACCTAAAAATAAATAAAAATCTTCAAAAATCCCAAAATATTATTTTTCATCAGTAGGTAAAAATTTTGGTATCAAAAATTGGGTTTAGATAGGCTTTATGCTAATTACGTCATTTAATTAATAAAAAAGCTTTCTAATTACGCTATTGAGCATAACTCCTAATCTAGACCTCAAACTGATGTCAAATTTTCGGGACAAGTCTAAATATCAGTAGCAAAGGTGTTTGTACATTCACATTGCTAAAAATCTCAGTTGTGTGTCAAAAGGGCGTTTATGGCATTTTTAAGCATATTAACGATCATGTGCATATAATTCAAACCACTAGGCACTATGCAATATAACTTCAGAGGGTTATACTACTGAGTAATGTGGTCCTAATGGAAGCTTAAAACATGGGATAATTAAGCTTGAACGGGTCAGAACTGAAAGTCAAAGCAAAAATCAAGCTTTTGCGACTTTCGGTTATAAACTGACCTTAGACTATTAATTGTCGGGTTAGGACTGATAAAACATGTTCTAATATTAATTACCAACTCATTAGAATGTTAAAATATAATTTAGAACTTCTGTTTTACTAATTTAAATCATTTTCAAACATTCTGTCCAGTTTGACTTTTTGTCAAACTACTTTGACCCGACAATTGACTAGTCAAACGAGATAATTAGGAGGTTCCCTTTTAAGGGTTAATCACCTACCTTAATAAGGTTCTATAACTACATTCGTTTTGATCAGTGCTTAGACCATATGTGATTAAACTGAAAGTCAAACCTAATTTACGACAAGTTTGACTTTTCGGTAATTAAGCTAATTAAAACGACTAAGCAAGTAATTAGAAGCTTATTAATGGTCCTAGCTGTCTTTTCTACACTTGGAATCTTCTCCTAATTGATTGCAAGCTCCAGAAGTTGTCCCTTTGAAGTTGTTTGCAAAATGTGCATATGAACACATGAACTAGAGTCCTTTATATAGCAATTTGCAAGATCATAGATCACTCACACCTATTAAGATCATGAGTGTAAGCATTATTATAAGTTTGAATAAGTATGTATATTAACTTGCTATTAACGGGTCAAAAGAAATGAGAATGTTATATGAAAGTATGCCATAGAAAGTATAGACTTGTTAAGAGAAAGAAGTCAAGTGTATTAATAATTATGAAATGAGATAGGATGATTACTTATGATTATGATGTGACTATGATGTCAAACATAGATGTGTGTGTGTAAGATAAAATGAGAAAGGTTTCGGGGACGAAACCTCATTTAAGGGGGGTAGACTTGTAACACCCCAAAAACGGGTTTGGTAAATTAAAACCCGGTTGATATAAAGAATTGAGTTTTAATCTCTTATTTAACTAAAATGAAACTAGAGGGACCAAAACCGTTCAGTGGGAAACATGATTTTATAAAACAAAATTAAAACACCACACACACACATAGTGTGTGTGTGTATCGATGATCAGGAAGGAAAAAGAGGGTTCAAACCCTAGTCTCTTCAAAATCTTCAAATTGAAGGGCAAGATGAAGCTTAAACTCATAACCGAGCATAGATTAACGATCACCTTCACAAGGGGATCGCAAGGTATGTCTTAAAAGCTAGTTTGGTGATTATGCACGAAGTGGGTTATGTTGTAAATCGCGAAGTTGTATGAAATTGAGCATGAGTATGTGTTAGATTCATCATTTGGAACATGGATTATGCATGGTTTAGGTTAATTTGATGTTTAAGGGTGAAACCCGTTTGTTATGGTGAAGATGAAGACATGGGTAAATCATCTATGTCTAAATTCTTGCTTAATATTGATGTATTTTGATTTGTATAATGGATTCTTGTGAGAGGAATTGAAAGAAATGTGATACTAGTATGTTTGATGTTTATGCATGTATGATTCATGTTGATTAGAAGGAAGAAATTGATGAATTGTGTATGAGATTAGAATGATATGCATGAACTAGTTGTACACTATGCTTATAAGGTAGTACACATATCAAAAGTATGATGATATTATGAAGAACTTAAGATTAGATCACTTGTAAGTGATTAACAAGTAGTTATGAAGTGGGTTTTAGATGATGTAATGTAAATTGATGATTTACTTATGTTAATAATGTTTGGAATCATACATGTGTGTGAATGATTAAAGAAATTGGATAAGAAATGATGAATTGTTGTTAGATGAAGTGAATAAAATGTGATAATAATATGTTTGATGTTTAATTTTAAATACCACATGTTGATTAGTAGAAGGATTTGATGAACTATGTATGAATTTAGAAGATTGTGCATGAATTAGTTGTACGTTATGCATAAAAGGTGGTACGCACACCAATCGTATGATAAAATGTATGTATTGTCGTCCGTATAGTCGGTTATGATGTTACGGGTATATAATGATAAGTCGAAAGTTAAGGTAAATGGACCGTTGACTTCTAACAAGTCAACAGTGTATAAGAAGAATGGTTAGACATGTTGTCATAATTGTAAGATTAAAGTAAGTTATACGGTGCGTGTTAGACGTATGTGTGTTTAATGCGATGACATGACGGATTTCACGAGTTGGAAATGGTATGAATTTGGTTATATGTATTATGCTTGTTAGAAGTGACCATAACGTCAAATGTGAATTATGCGATCGATATGATCGTTAACATGTACAACTGTGTATGCTAATGAGAATGTGATTTCGATGACATGGAAGTATAGGAATCATGTCGAGACGGAATCAAGCACGGAAGGTTAACGGATCAAGAAGTGGCGAGGAACGAATGTGAACACGGATGCATGAGGTAAGTGATTTTCGTAATCACTTCTTAGTTGTTTATGTAAAGTTATATGCAATTTAATTAAGTATGATAATCGAGGTCAATTAGGAAAGAATTGTATGATACCGATGAAGTATTAAACGGATCTTAGCTTTGATCCGAGCAAGGTATGTGTGATTAAGAATTGTAGCTAAGTAGTAGGATTGGTTACTTATGCAAGGGAGTCCTTTGTTGTTAAGGATAGAGCAAAGTTGACAAAAACGCCCTTGATAGGTATTTCGGGCAAACGACCTTAAAAGTCATTTGGAAACGAGCTATTCGATTAGAGTAATGTCTTGGTCAAGTATGAAAGCATAGTATAGGGTTTTATATGTCATAGACCATTAAATGCGCAAATACCCATAACGGGTCAAAATGAGCTTTTGAGCGAAAATGGGTTAAGAGGATGCAAGGCATCCGAGAATTTAATCTTTTATGATAGTCGTCATTGATATTATTAGGTTCATAAGAAGTTATGGTCAATCGAACGAGTTATGTGAATGAATGCATGAACGGGTCGGATAAATCGTAAATGAATAATAAGACGATAGCGTGTAAGTTAAGAATTTCCTTAATCCGGATGTGGGATTTTAAGTTCATATGATAGAATGTGAATTTACAAGCATGTAGGAAGAAACGGGAGGTTAAACGGGTAAACGGTTCAAAAGTTATGCGCGTTTTAGTGCGTACGGACGACGAAACGGAACTGCAGAAAAGTGCCATTTCTAGAGGTAGTCGCCGACGGGTCAAGGGTAGTCGCCGACGGGCTCTAGAAATTTAGTTTTTTTGCTGACGGATTATTTACCTGTCTACGGGGTTTTGGCTACGGGAAAAACTACGGGCCGTCGCCGACGCCCTCCCCAAGTCCAAAAGTCTGAAATTTGTTATTTAAGTTGATTTATGTATCGTAGGATTCGGTTTGTTATCCGTGGACTACGGCGGGCTTTCTAAACATGATTTTGATCGATCCTTAGATGTTTATGGGCTATAAATCAAAGTCTATGTCCCATGTAATTAACGTATGAGTATGTAAGAGGTATGCAAGATCTTGTACGTGTATGTAGATGTGTAATTATGTATATATGGAAGATATGTATGAGTGTATGCATGTATGTAGAGACGTACGAATGTAGGTACGTATATAGAAGCGTATTTATGTATATATGAAGATACGTAGGATAGTATGTATATATGTGAAGGCGTAGGAATGTATGTACATATACAGATGAGTATTTATGTATGTATGGAAGTATGTGTGATCGTATGCATGTATGTAAAGACGTTGGAACGTAGATACGTATGCAGATGTGTATTTATGTATGTATGAAGATACGTATGAGTGTAGGCATGTATGTAGAAACGTACGAATGTAGGTACGTATGTAGTAGAGTATTTAAGAATATATGAAGATACGTATGAGTGTATGCATGTATGTAGAGAGGTATGGATGTATGCACGTGTATATGTAAGTATGATTTTGGATACGTTGAGTGTTAATGATATTAATCGTGTGCCTGGGAAACGAAGATTTATGCAGGTACATTATTGAAGGCTCACCAGGGAATGGATATGCGAATGATATGCTTAAAATTAGAGAGAAAGCTGAATGGAAAGTGTACATGTATTGAATCTTGCTTATGTATTGTGTACTAATGTGATGAATGTATGTGGTGAGTACAGGCTGTACGAATCACGGGCGGTTATCACGAGGAATAGAGATCGAAGACCGAGTCACAAGATAGATTGTACGGGAATAATTGAGTATGTACTATTAGTAAACAGGACTTATGCTTTATTTTTGTAAAAGATACATATTAAGACGAACTTTCAAGTAAGTCAAGACGTTTGTAATGAAAGAAATTTTATGGCACGAATTTCCGCTGCGACTTTTTGTCAAATACGAATTAGGGTCTTACAAGTTGGTATCAGAGCCATGGTTTGAGAGAATCAAGTACAAGAAAGTAAGTACTTGAACTCAAACTGGTGTGCTCTTATGATAAGGAACCCGTACAATCTAAGACTCGATCAAGATCCAAAGGTAGAAGCGAATGTAAGTATGTACTTATGTATACGTATAAAGAAACTGACGGTATGTTATGTGCAAGGTAAGTATAAGTGTTTGAAGAAGATGACCCTTGAATGCAGTCTAGGATGGATGCTAAGGCAGGCAAGGATGCGAATGGACAGACGGACCCCAGGTACACAATGTTAATATGTATGGTACCGGTGTTAAAAGAAAAAGGAAGAAATCTCCTTGGGAGGGTAAGTACTAAATGGAAGACAACGATATTGTCTTGATAAGATTGTAAAAATGTAGCACGAACTGAGACCCACTACTGCAGACATAAGGTGATGATTACCTGAAGGCACGGAATTAGTATGTGAATTGCGCACCTGGCCAGTACGCAAGAAGCATATGACATTCGTGAGACCGTGGTAATTATCGCAGGTATGTCCGTTAGAATTGGGTAGCATGTGGGCGTGCAGGTGAAGTGGGTAGTAAGACTCTCGGGAAATTGAGAGTACTATGTAGGAATGAAAAACATGAATGATAAGAATGAAGAATGTTGAATCCGTAAGAAGGTACGGATCAACAACGTATATGAATGCAATGCTTGAATCCGCGAGACGGATTCAAAGAATGAAAGATATGAATGCAATGCTTGAATCCGCGAGACGGATTCAAGGGATGAAAAGCGTAAATGCAATGTTTGAATCCGCGAGACGGATTCAAAGAATGAAGGATATGAATGCAATGCTTGAATCCGCGAGACGGATTCAAGGGATGAAAAGCGTAAATGCAATGTTTGAATCCGCGAGACGGATTCAAAACATAGAAGGTACGAAAGGTATGAATAACGCGTTCGAATCCGCGAAACAGATTTAAGATATAAAATACGGAACTAGTCTACATAAGAAGAAGTCAATAGCTTGACCATGCATGCGTCAAACAAGTCATATAAGTAAATGTAAAGCAAATGAACAAAAGAATGATAGAAATGAAAATATCCGAATGTGCAAGTAACGTAAGGGTATGTATGGTACAAAAGACTATAGAAATGTAGAATGATGTTAGCTACGGAGTTAAGCACGTAGGTATGACGATGACATAGCAGTTTTGTTGTGATAACAAAACAAGAGTTAAATGTTAAACAATGTGTCTATAGAATGGAACCTTAAAGGATGAGATGAAAGTACTAAACCCGTTATAAACGGATTATATGAGTGTAAGCATTATTATAAGTTTGAATAAGTATGTATATTAACCTGTTATTAACGGGTCAAAGGAAATGAGAATGTTATATGAAAGTATGCCATAGAAAGTATAGACTTGTTAAGAGGAAGAAGTCAAGTGTATTAATAATTATGAAATGAGATAGGATGATTACTTATGATTATGATGTGACTATGAAGTCAAACATAGATGTGTGTGTGTAAGATAAAATGAGAAAGGTTTCGGGGACGAAACCTCATTTAAGGGGGGTAGACTTGTAACACCCCAAAAACGGGTTTGGTAAATTAAAACCCGGTTGATATAAAGAATTGAGTTTTAATCTCTTATTTAACTAAAATGAAACTAGAGGGACCAAAACCGTTCAGTGGGAAACATGATTTTATAAAACAAAATTAAAACACCACACACACACATAGTGTGTGTGTGTGTATCGATGATCAGGAAGGTAAAAGAGGGTTCAAACCCTAGTCTCTTCAAAATCTTCAAATTGAAGGGCAAGATGAAGCTTAAACTCATAACCGAGCATAGATTAACGATCACCTTCACAAGGGGATCGCAAGGTATGTCTTAAAAGCTAGTTTGGTGATTATGCACGAAGTGGGTTATGTTGTAAATCGCGAAGTTGTATGAAATTGAGCATGAGTATGTGTTAGATTCATCATTTGGAACATGGATTATGCATGGTTTAGGTTAATTTGATGTTTAAGGGTGAAACCCGTTTGTTATGGTGAAGATGAAGACATGGGTAAATCATCTATGTCTAAATTCTTGCTTAATATTGATGTATTTTGATTTGTATGATGGATTCTTGTGAGAGGAATTGAAAGAAATGTGATACTAGTATGTTTGATGTTTATGCATGTATGATTCATGTTGATTAGAAGGAAGAAATTGATGAATTGTGTATGAGATTAGAATGATATGCATGAACTAGTTGTACACTATGCTTACAAGGTAGTACACATATCAAAAGTATGATGATATTATGAAGAACTTAAGATTAGATCACTTGTAAGTGATTAACAAGTAGTTATGAAGTGGGTTTTAGATGATGTAATGTAAATTGATGATTTACTTATGTTAATAATGTTTGGAATCATACATGTGTGTGAATGATTAAAGAAATTGGATAAGAAATGATGAATTGTTGTTAGATGAAGTGAATAAAATGTGATGATAATATGTTTGATGTTTAATTTTAAATACCACATGTTGATTAGTAGAAGGATTTGATGAACTATGTATGAATTTAGAAGATTGTGCATGAATTAGTTGTACGTTATGCATAAAAGGTGGTACGCACACCAATCGTATGATAAAATGTATGTATTGTCGTCCGTATAGTCGGTTATGATGTTACGGGTATATAATGATAAGTCGAAAGTTAAGGTAAATGGACCGTTGACTTCTAACAAGTCAACTGTGTATAAGAAGAATGGTTAGACATGTTGTCATAATTGTAAGATTAAAGTAAGTTATACGGTGCGTGTTAGACGTATGTGTGTTTAATGCGATGACATGACGGATTTCACGAGTTGGAAATGGTATGAATTTGGTTATATGTATTATGCTTGTTAGAAGTGACCATAACGTCAAATGTGAATTATGCGATCAATATGATCGTTAACATGTACAACTGTGTATGCTAATGAGAATGTGATTTCGATGACATGGAAGTATAGGAATCATGTCGAGACGGAATCAAGCACGGAAGGTTAACGGATCAAGAAGTGGCGAGGAACGAATGTGAACACGGATGCATGAGGTAAGTGATTTTCGTAATCACTTCTTAGTTGTTTTTGTAAAGTTATATGCAATTTAATTAAGTATGATAATCGAGGTCAATTAGGAAAGAATTGTATGATACCGATGAAGTATTAAACGGATCTTAGCTTTGATCCGAGCAAGGTATGTGTGATTAAGAATTGTAGCTAAGTAGTAGGATTGGTTACTTATGCAAGGGAGTCCTTTGTTGTTAAGGATAGAGCAAAGTTGACAAAAACGCCCTTGATAGGTATTTCGGGCAAACGACCTTAAAAGTCATTTGGAAACGAGCTATTCGATTAGAGTAATGTCTTGGTCAAGTATGAAAGCATAGTATTGGGTTTTATATGTCATAGACCATTAAATGCGCAAATACCCATAACGGGTCAAAATGAGCTTTTGAGCGAAAATGGGTTAAGAGGATGCAAGGCATCCGAGAATTTAATCTTTTATGATAGTCGTCATTGATATTATTAGGTTCATAAGAAGTTATGGTCAATCGAACGAGTTATGTGAATGAATGCATGAACGGGTCGGATAAATCGTAAATGAATAATAAGACGATAGCGTGTAAGTTAAGAATTTCCTTAATCCGGATGTGGGATTTTAAGTTCATATGATAGAATGTGAATTTACAAGCATGTAGGAAGAAACGGGAGGTTAAACGGGTAAACGGTTCAAAAGTTATGCGAGTTTTAGTGCGTACGGACGACGAAACGGAACTGCAGAAAAGTGCCATTTCTAGAGGTAGTCGCCGACGGGTCAAGGGTAGTCGCCGACGGGCTCTAGAAAGTTAGTTTTTTTGCTGACGGGTTATTTACCTGTCTACGGGGTTTTGGCTACGGGAAAAACTACGGGCCGTCGCCGACGCCCTCCCCAAGTCCAAAAGTCTGAAATTTGTTATTTAAGTTGATTTATGTATCGTAGGATTCGGTTTGTTATCCGTGGACTACGGCGGGCTTTCTAAACATGATTTTGATCGATCCTTAGATGTTTATGGGCTATAAATCAAAGTCTATGTCCCATGTAATTAACGTATGAGTATGTAAGAGGTATGCAAGATCTTGTACGTGTATGTAGATGTGTAATTATGTATATATGGAAGATATGTATGAGTGTATGCATGTATGTAGAGACGTACGAATGTAGGTACATATATAGAAGCGTATTTATGTATATATGAAGATACGTAGGATAGTATGTATATATGTGAAGGCGTAGGAATGTATGTACATATACAGATGAGTATTTATGTATGTATGGAAGTATGTGTGATCGTATGCATGTATGTAAAGACGTTGGAACGTAGATACGTATGCAGATGTGTATTTATGTATGTATGAAGATACGTATGAGTGTAGGCATGTATGTAGAAACGTACGAATGTAGGTACGTATGTAGAAGAGTATTTAAGAATATATGAAGATACGTATGAGTGTATGCATGTATGTAGAGAGGTATGGATGTATGCACGTGTATATGTAAGTATTATTTTGGATACGTTGAGTGTTAATGATATTAATCGTGTGCCTGGGAAACGAAGATTTATGCAGGTACATTATTGAAGGCTCACCAGGGAATGGATATGCGAATGATATGCTTAAAATTAGAGAGAAAGCTGAATGGAAAGTGTACATGTATTGAATCTTGCTTATGTATTGTGTACTAATGTGATGAATGTATGTGGTGAGTGCAGGCTGTACGAATCACGGGCGGTTATCACGAGGAATAGAGATCGAAGACCGAGTCACAAGATAGATTGTACGGGAATAATTGAGTATGTACTATTAGTAAACAGGACTTATGCTTTATTTTTGTAAAAGATACATATTAAGACGAACTTTCAAGTAAGTCAAGACGATTGTAATGAAAGAAATTTTATGGCACGAATTTCCGCTGCGACTTTTTGTCAATTACGAATTAGGGTCTTACACATAACTCTTCTGCCTATCCCTGGCAGCTTTCAGGTGATCACGAATCTGGACAATCTTGTCCGTCGTTTCAAGAACTATATCAGGTCCTGATAACTGAGCTTCTCCTACTTCTGCCCAACAGACAGACGTTCTGCATTTCCTACCATATAATGCCTCAAAAGGCGCAGCCTGAATACTTGTATGGTAGCTATTGTTATAGGAGAACTCGACCAAGGGTAGGTGGTCATCCCAACTACCACCTAAATCAATAACACATGCACGAAGCATGTCTTCCAATGTTTGAATTGTATGCTCACTCTGTCCATCAGTCTGAGGGTGGTAAGCAGTACTAAAATTCAAACGTGAGCCCAAAGATTGTTGGAAACTTTATCAAAAATGTGAGGTGTATCTAGTATCTTTATCAGAGATAATAGACACTGGCACACCATGAAGAGACACAATCTTATCCACATACAACTGGGCTAACTTGTCGGAGCTATGAGTCTCCTTGATGGGCAAGAAATGTGCTGACTTAGTCAGTCTATCAACTATGACCCATATGGTATCATTTCCGCGCTTTGTCTTCGGTAACTTGGTTATAAAGTCCATAGTTACCATCTCCCACTTCCATGTGGGAAGTTCTGGCTGTTGTAGCAGACCTGACGGTTTTTTATGCTCTACTTTAATCTGAGCACATGTCAAGCACTTAGCTACATGGGTGGCAATAGATTTCTTCAACCCTATCCACCAATAATTAGCTTTCAAATCTTGATACATCTTGTCACCTCCAGGGTAAACTGAATATTTAGAGTTGTGAGCTTCCTGAAGGATTACATCTCGAAGTCCTCCATGCATGGGAACCCAGATTCTTCCATTCAGTCTGAGAATTTCATCCTTGCCAGGTGTTAACTGTTCTGCAGTTACTCCTAACTTTTCATCTGGAAGGTTAGCTTCCAAGACAACATCTTTCTGTGCAGCTAATAGCCTTTCATTCAGGCTATTCTTCAGTTCAATGCTCTTAGCATTAATCCTGATAGGTTTAACTCTTTCCTTTCGGCTTAGAGCATCTGCGACCACATTCGCTTTGCCAGGATGGTAGCGAATTTCACAATCATAGTCATTTAAGGTTTCCATCCAACGGCGCTGTCTCATATTAAGCTCTTTTTATTGAACAAGTGTTGGAGACTTTTGTGATCAGAAAAGATCACACATTTAGTTCCATACAAATAATGTATCCATAACTTTAGTTCGAATACAACGGCACCCAATTCCAAATCGTGGGTGGTGTAATTCTTCTCATGCACTTTTAATTGTCGTGACGCATAGGCAATCACTTTGCCTCGCTGCATAAGCACACATCCCATACCGGTGTGTGAAGCATCACAGTATACGAAAAATTCTTCAATTCCATCAGGTAATGTTAGCACTGGAGCATTGCTCAATTTCTGCTTAAGAATCTCAAAGGATTCTTGTTGTTTCGGACCCCAATCAAATTTTACATTCTTACGGGTCAGAGTGGTCAATGGTGCGGCTATCCTTGAAAAGTTCTCAATGAATCTTCTATAGTAACCTGCCAAACCCAGAAAGCTACGAATTTCGGTTGGAGTCTTGGGTGCTTCCCAATTCATTACGGCTTCTACCTTAGCAGGATCTACTTGGATACCTCGCTCACTGACAACATGTCCAAGGAATTGGACTTCACGAAGCCAGAATTCACATTTAGAAAACTTAGTGTACAGTTTCTCTTGTTGAAGTAATCCTAAAATGCATCGAAGGTGCTTCTCATGATCATTTTGATTACGAGAGTAGATAAGTATGTCATCTATGAAGACAATGACAAACTTATCTAAGTATGGTTTGCAGACTTTATTCATGAGATCCATGAATGCTGCTGGTGCATTAGTGAGCCCAAAAGGCATTACTAAAAACTCGTAATGTCCATATCTCGTTCTGAATGCCGTCTTAGGTACATCTTCAGTCCTAACTTTGAGTTGATGATACCCAGATCTCAAATCAATTTTCGAGAAGAAGCTCGCTCCTTGGAGCTGATCAAATAAGTCGTCGATCCTGGGTAAGGGATAACGATTCTTGAACGTCACCTTATTTAGCTCACAATAATCAATGCATAAGCGCATTGATCCATCCTTCTTTTTCACAAATAGTATTGGAGCTGTTGGGATTGAACCCTACTAGAGGAACAGATAATGAAAGCCAAAACTGGTTCACAAGAGTGGATTCACAATAAGCATCTGTTTACATTAGACTTTCCCCTTGAAAGTGATTATAACAACTGATGTCCTCTATCCACTGTCCGTATACAACTGCTGCTGCCCTTAACAACTGATGAAGACCTTAAAAACTGTTGAAGACCAACTGGGGTAGCCCAGTTGGCCACCGACACCCACCTCTTCCCAGAGGTACCGGGTTCAAGTCTTGGGAGTGGCATATGTCGCCCAGGGTAAGAAATCGGCATGGGGAAGTCACCGCGGAGCTAGCTTGGTCGGGTAGCGGCTCCCGGAGTGAGATCACTCCGGCGGTTGGGAGGACCGTGCACTATCCCCCCCGTTGCCCTATCAGCTGTTGTTCTCTAAGCTCTGTTGAAGACTCAAGCACTGCCTACCCAAGGACTAATCAACCTTGAGGAAAGCACTGATGAAAGGAGAAAGCAGTAGTTTAGTGTGTCATCTGTTTTATATATATAGTCAGTGGTTAAGTTTAGCAGTGTTTGTATAGGAACAGTTGTTACAGGTTGTTAGGCTGTTAGACGTCGCTTTCATGGTGACGTCAGCTTAGGTGCCTCAGTGGTTTGGCTTGTCTATAAATGGAGTAGTACTCTGTACTGTTACATTTGATCGTTTTGAGTGAGTTCTTCTCCTCAATTCAATCCTTTCATCTTGTGCAACCAACCTTGGAGCATCAGGCTGAGGGGGAGTTTAGTTTGTAAGCTTGCATTATAAGCTTTTGCTTTGATTTGTAATCTTTCAACTTAATGAGAAGCAAATGTTTATCAAAACTATTTTCCCTTTGATTGTGTTTACAAAGTTTGTACTCATCTTCCGCTGCACTTTACATCAATTCGTATTTATTGATTGTTCATTTATTACAAACAAACACAATCATGAGAGCCTCCGATCCTAACAATTGGTATCAGAGCCCGGACAGTCAAATTCGATCTAACAATCAATTTGACATAACAGTTCAGCTCAAAAATTCATTGATACTAAGGTTGGTTGTATTCAGTTGAAAAACAGAGTAACGAGTAATTAGCTCAATATTGCTATTCAAAAAAAAAAACTCTGTAAAACAACCAAGATGTCATAAGACACACAAATTTCACACAACAAGTGATGTCATACACAAGTCACTCATAGTTTTCAGATCTGAAAACATGTCTGTTAAACTATGGTATTATTTCGTCTTTTCAAAATTGATTTCAACTGTTGTTATGAAATTTGTGATGTTCTCATTATATTAAATGCTAAAGTATGAACCTCAGAATAACAAAAACCCATGTTCATAAAAACATTGGTGTTTTTGCTAACATAAAAAGAGGGAAATTAAAACTTTAGTCATTTGGTCTTATGTGTTGAAAAACAGGTTGAGACCCTCAAAAGGAACAAATCAACTTTGTTAAAATTACATTAAGAAAATCAGGGGTCAATATAGTCCGTATCATATGTAATGTGAGATTGGTTGAAAACTTGTGCAAATATGACCAATTCTCTCAAAACGTTACTGCAAAATGATTCTGGATTAAGTATTTCCTCAATAAAGAACTCCCAGTAAGTATTTCATTACTTATGAATGGGAAGGGTAAAAAGGGAAGAAGAAAATTTTCAAAAACTCGAAAGTGAGTTTATCTCAAAACTTTTGAAATCAAAAGTAAAGAGTATAAACACAAAACACTTAAGAGTTCAAATTTGGGGTAAAGATGGTCATTAAGCAACTGTATACATTCATTAGTTCAGGAAAAAGGTTCAGGTAACCATAGTATTTCCAGTGAATAAACTCACAAGAGGACTAGACAAATTTTCAGAATCATCACATGGTAACAAAATCTATAACAGGGTTTTCAAAAACTCATGTGAACATGTGTCCTCATTTTTCTGTTGTCAATCAATCAACAAGAGAATGGTACCAAACAGTGGTCAAAATGTATTTAAAATTTCATACCACTGTTGTCAAACCACTGACCATTTTCATAAGCTTGAGATTGATATGATTAGGAGTTTCAGTGGAAAATTATACCAGTTTCTTTTTGATGTTGTTTTCAGAAAATCCTTTATTTATTTTTCTGAAAAAGGATTCTCTCAAATAAGGCAGGATATCATTCTTCATTTTTTTAAAAGAATAATATATTTTGAACTTTTACTGGTTTTTTATAGTAAAGGTTTCAATCTCCTGTCAGGATGTATAACCTTTATTTTTGTTTGTTATATTATCCTCAAAACAGATCAAAAGGAATTTGGTACAAGTGTCAAGGTCATATCTAACTCAAGTTTGTCTTAAAACTGATCAAAGATTGATTGCCAAAAGATCTCGAAATACTGGGGTACTCTTGTTTTAATTTAAATATTATAGCAAGAATGAGTAGCCTTAGTAAAAAGTTTACATCATCTGGGTACTAAACCACTGTCAGGGAGTTGTAAAAGCTTCAAAATATGTAAATGACATGTGGCAAAACCTTGAATGAAAATTTTCAAAACAGTTGCTGACATACTAGTCTTTCAAATCATTACCATTACCTTACCCTTAACCACTGTTTTGCTCAAACATCTGGTTCCTAAATACTGTCCACTGCTGAAAGTCAGCCACTGATCCTTCATTTTCTTGACAAGCACTGATGTTCAAAATCAGTGTCTTATCCACTGATATGCTATCCACTGATAGTAAAAATCATCCACTGTTATCACATTATTGCCGTTGTAACTACTGATGCTTGGTTCATCAGTGGTTCTCAAAACAACTGTCCTCCACTCTTCATCCATTCCATCAGAGGTTGACACGTGGTCAATTTTTAGCCCTCAGATCTTTGTAACCACTGCCACATCAGCACTCATTTTTTTCCTTAATAAAACCCTGATCAAAACCCCAAACAGGGTTTTACACTGTCGAATTGAATTCTAAATTCTCTTCTGAAAGGAGTTTTCAACCCTCCATCCTAAATCATTCTCTGTTCTTCTTCTTCTTTTTCAAAAATGACGAAATCAAAATCAAAATCAAAACCAAAATCACCATCATCTTCCAAAGAGGTCGCTCAAACGGCCGCTGAATCCATTGAAATACCATACAAATCCCCTCACAACTATTTGGGTTTACTCACAAAACCCACAAACAACCACACCTTTGATTCCATCATCGACACATTATCTGAATCAAAGTACAAAACTTTGTTGATAGCAGATGCTCCCATTTACTTGCAAACCCAGAGAGAGTTTTGGAAAAATGCTACGCTTGAAAAAAAGACGATAAAGTGGTAGCCATCAACTCCTCAATACATGGTAAAGCGATTCAAATTACTCCGCAATCAATCTCAGAAGTCTTTAAACTCGATGATCAGAAAGGTAAAAGTTCCTTTGATTAAACGGAGTTGAAAACTGATTTCTTAAAAAGGGGATATGCAGAACAACCAAAAAGGGATACCTTACAAAAAGGTTTCTTTCCTTCTGCACCTAGGTTTTTATTTCACACTCTCTTGATGTGTGTCTCGAATAAAACAACTGCTTTTAACGAAATACCTTCAAAGATTCAGTGCCTGGGTTATGCTATTTTAAACAATGAAAATTTTAACTATTCCCAGGAAATCTTTGATGATTTGGTGAAAAACGTTGATAGCAAAGCATTTTTACTTTTTCCAAGATTTTTAAGCTACTACTTCAAACAAAAATTTGGAAAAGAAAATGAAAATTTGCTAAAACAGGGTGTCTATTTTCAAATAAAAGGGTTAACAACTGAAACATTTTCTAGAATGATGGCACCAATAAAAACAAAAGCAGAGGTGCCTGAGCAGAATTTAGCAGTTACCACTGCTCCTCAGACATCTGCTGCTGAGCCCACTGCTCCAGGTGATCATAGCAGCACAACCACTGCTTTGAAACCCACATCTGCCATTACCAAAAAGACCAAAAAGAAAACATCCAGAAAACCCACCAAACCCAAAACAAAGGCAACTCTGGAAGATGAGATCCCAGAGCAACTGCCAGTGACAAAACAAATGTCACCACAAACCACTGCTGCTACTTCCTCACAGCGGTTGGTAGAAAGATCTCCACCATTGCCTCAAACTCCTCCTGCATCCTCACAAAGGATCAGGTTGTAAGCACAGGGACCCCACAATATGAAGCTCTGGACCCAATCGGATCCATCTTCCTCAGTCCTGATCCCAAGGACATGTCTCTTTCAACACCTATACCCTCACCAATCACATTACCACAATCAATAATACCCTTGTTGCATGCAGTTGCTATAGCTCAGACACAAACCGGTTCCTCTCTATCACCTATCACTGAGAGTATACTCCCACAAGTGACTGGGTCTGATGCTACTACCCCTGCTATCCCAGCAACAATTGAGGAGGTTACACCCCTTGAGTTACAAGTAATCTTGGTGGTAGTTCAAGTGGAGCAGCAACTACAAGTGATGGATCAACAGATCTTCAGTTGGACAGTTGTTTCATTAGTAAGACTCCCTTGAAGGCAATTTCTTCCATAGCACCTCTGGTAACCACTAGTGAGTTCTTTTTGACCACTGGTAAAATAACAAGATTATCAAGTGCTGAAGAAAGAAGTCCTCAGTACCAAGAACAAGGGGCATCAATGGGTGATTTTTGGGACTCAGTTCCTAAGTCACACATTGATACAACCACTTCTGGTGGGGAAACAGATGATTCCATTAAATCGGATGATGTTTCAAAATATCAGGAATTGACGGGCAGAGTTGAAAAACTTGAAACATCAGTTGCTGAAATAAAGGATATGGTGCAACAGCTGTTAAAAGCTCAAAAAGCACAATCCACTGCTATTCCAGCTCAAGCACTTGCACAACCTACACCTGCAAATGAGCTATGGAATATATTCCAACCCTTGCTTGAAAAACAAAAACAGATGGCTGATCAGCAGCATGAAATACTTGTGAAAATGCTGACAAACATGGTGGAGTCGAGATTTAAAGATACTCAAGAAGACATCAAAGCTATCAAGGCTCATATCCAAAGCACCACTGGAAAAGTTCCTTCAACTATCCTTTTCATGGATAACCCTCTTCCAGATAATGCCAAAAATGGGGAGAAAATCAAGTTGAAAAAGAAGGGAATAGAAGATGGTCTGTATATTGAACCAGAACAAGAAAAACAGACATCTAAACCACTTCCAAAAGGCTCCAAACCTCAAACCACAAAACCTCAAACTTCCATCCAAACAACTGATACAACAGTGGTTTCAAAAACTGCTAGCCAAACAGCTGTCATTGCTTCAACACACACTACAACCACTACCCTACCACCATCATCATCTATAATAACATCACCATTATCGCCTCCTGCCAATAAGCAGAAGACAGCAGATGTTACAACATCTGTTGTAATGACAACAGTGGTTGAAACACCAGTTGTTTCAACAGCTGTTAGTCAATCACAAACCACTGCCACTCAAACCACTGATCCACCCAAGACATCATCAGCCTCTCCTACAATAAAAAGGAGAAGGGTTTTCATTCCTGATGATGATTCTCCATCACCACCATCAAAAAGTACTTCACCACCTTCAACCCCTGCTCAAAAGCAGAAGACATCTACTGACAAATCAGTAGTTGTAATGCCAACAGAGGTTGAGACACCAGTTGTTTCAACAGCTGTTCGTCAACCATCCACCACTGCTCTCATCATTCCTACATCACAACCAAAATTATCTCCACCCATAAAGCTTCACAAAAGAAAAAGAGAAACAACTCAGGCAACTGATGAAAAATATGATCCTGTTGCTGCTAAATATCCACTGGAACTAGAAGCTGTGAAAAATGAGATGAAACAATTTTACACCGAGGATGATCCTTCAAAAAGAAGATTTCCTTCTCTCATAGGCTTCATAGTCCCAGAAGACATGGATGAATATCTCGAGATGAAAGCAAGGTAAGCAAAGATTAGAGCTAAACTCGAATGCAAAGATCAAGGTGATGAAGCCATTTCTGAAAAATTGGAATTTTTGCTCACAAAAGTCAAGCTGATGGAAAACTATGCACAGGATCTGAGCAAAGAAAAAGCAGATCAACGAAAAGAAATGAGAAAAAGTTATCTTGCTTACATCATGAAAGAAAAATTCTATCAAGCTGAAGAAAACTAATTTGAAGAATGGCCAATGGTTGCCTTAAAGCATGAAGCTAACAGAATTGAAAGGATTAAAAATGATCCAAGAAAGAAGAAGACAGCTCCAAATTGGAACAAATATAAAAAGCTCATTGCTGATCTTACATCCGAGTACAAAAAGAAAAAACAGGAACTGATAGATGCTAAGGTGGATACTGCTGAAGCCATATCAAAATGGACAAAGCAGTATACCGACGAAGCTTATGAAAGGCTGAAGGAAAGAAGAATAACAGTCTCAGACACTTCTAAGAAGCCTGACTACAAAAAGCTAGAACAACAGATTGATGCTCTTCAAACATTGCTTACATCAACAGATAACCCCATCCTTGTGGAAAACCAAGAAAAAGGAAAACTGCTGACCAGTGAAGAAGAAAAAGAAAAGGAAGCTGAGTACTTCACAGAAGCCATCAAGAAAATGGATCTAAAAGAAGACAAATCAGCAAAACTTCAAGACCTTTCCAAAAAGGTATTAACCAAATCTGCATCACCAAACACTTCAGCAGATATCTCAGACATTGAGCTAGATCAACAAAAGAGACAAGAACAGATTGACAAAGAAGTTGCAGAAGACATAGCTGCAGCAAATGAAGTCATAGAAAAGGCTCTCAAACAAATGTCTGAAGTTTAGGATACTGCTCTACAATTCTTTACAAGGCCAAAATCTCCAAGCTCATCAGAAAATAAATCTCTCCCAAGAAACCCATTGGGTTCAAAAGTACTAAAGTGGATGTCTGATCAAAAGACCCACGTATTGACCCTGGTCAGATCCAATGGTGAAGTGAAGTACATATCAAGGAAAGAAGCACTAGGTCTTGGTGTTGAAGATTTGAAGGATCTCCTTGAACTTTCACTGTGCAAGGATGAGGATGACTCAAGTTCCAAAGACTTTGAAGCAGAATTTAAAAGACAAGCTAGTGAACTTCTGATAAGGAATAAAAATCCAAAATAATGAAGTGTTTTGGCATTATTTGTTCCAGGGGGAGATTGTTGGGATTGAACCCTACCAGAGGAACAGATAATGAAAGCCAAAACTGGTTCACAACAGTGGATTCACAATAAGCATCTGTTTACATTAGACTTTCCCCTTGAAAGTGATTATAACAACTGATGTCCTCTATCCACTGTCCGTATACAACTGCTGCTGCCCTTAACAACTGATGAAGACGTTAAAAACTGTTGAAGTTTAAACACTGTTGCCCTATCAGCTGTTGTTCTCTAAGCTCTGTTGAAGACTCAAGCACTGCCTACCCAAGGACTGATCAACCTTGAGGAAAGCACTGATGAAAGGAGAAAGCAGTAGTTAAGTGTGTCATCTGTTTTATATATATAGTCAGTGGTTAAGTTTAGCAGTGTTTGTATTGGAACAGTTGTTACAGGTTGTTAGGCTGTTAGACGTCGCTTTCATGGTGACGTCAGCTTAGGTGCCTCAGTGGTTTGGCTTGTCTATAAATGGAGCAGTACTTTGTACTGTTACATTTGATCGTTTTGAGTGAGTTCTTCTCCTTAATTCAATCCTTTCATCTTGTGCAACCAACCTTGGAGCATCAGGCTGAGGGGGAGTTTAGTTTATAAGCTTGCATTATAATCTTTTGCTTTGATTTTTAATCTTTCAACTTAATGAGAAGCAAATGTTTATCAAAACTATTTTCCCTTTGATTGTGTTTACAAAGTTTGTACTCATCTTCCGCTGCACTTTACATCAATTCGTATTTATTGATTGTTCATTTATTACAAACAAACACAATCATGAGAGCCTCCGATCCTAACAGGAGCTCCCCAAGGTGAAGAGCTAGGTTGTATAAAACCCTTTTCCAGTAAATCATCTAATTGAGTCCTGAGCTCTTTCATTTCAGTAGGTGCTAGACGATAAGGAGCTCGTGCAATAGGTGCAGCTCCTGGTAGAATGTCTATCCTGAACTCTACTTGCCTTTCAGGAGGTAATCCAGGTAACTCGTCAGGAAAGACATCAGGGTACTTGGAGATGACTAGGATGTCTTCAATCTTAGGCTTCGGATCATTCACAGTCACTTGTGCCATGTAGATGACACGTCCGCTTTTTAAACACTGCGATACCTTAAGGATAGACACATTGTTGGGCAACCCGTATTGTGTATCTCCTTGAATGGTGATGGATTCGCTAGAAGGGGTTTTGATAATAACTAGCTTTTTATCACAGGCAATTTGGGCTTGGTTATGCGACAACCAATCCATGCCCAAAACTATATCAAACCCAGCCAATTTCATTGGCAAGAGGGATAGCGGGATAGAATGATTCTTGATGGATATACAGCATCCATCAAGAAGAGTTGAAGCTGTTTCTAAGGTACCATCGGAAAGTTCTACCTCATATTTTATGTCTAGAGTCTTAATAGGCAAATTCAGTGACTTACAAAACTTATGGTCTACAAAAGACTTATCAGCACCTGAATCAAATAAGACTCTAGCATAATTATTATTAATGAGGAAGGTACCTATTATGACGTTCTCGTCGTTCACCGCTTCCCTAGCATTCATTTGGAAAACCCTTGCATTGGTTTTCTTCGCTTCCTCGGGCTTCTTAGCATTCTTGGGGCAATTGGTTTTGATGTGCCCCTTTTCATTGCAATCGTAACAGGTTGCATCCTTAATGTTCCAACACTCTACAGATTTGTGCCCTTTCTTTTTGCCGATCCCACATGGTTTGGCTTGTGGGTCCTGGTTGCACTTTCCAAAGTGCCTTTTATTGCAGGTCTTGCATCTGGGTTTATCACTTGATTGCCCTTTTCTTGAAATTAAAGTTCCCTTTACTCTTCTTGTTAGACTGAGGGGACTTGTCTTCATCCCTCTTCTTCTTCCCATCATTGGTAGCTTTCTTTTCCCTACTTCTCACTATATCAAGAGTGAGAGACAAAGATAGATCCACAGCAGATCTGTATGTAGTAGGCTTAGAAGCCTTGACGTTTCCTTTCACTTCGGGAGCTAAACCACCGATGAAACGCGCAATGCGTTTGGGTTCAGGAGTGACTAAATATGGTACCAGCCTTAACATTGAACTAAAGTTGGTCACATAGGATCTACAATCTAAATCCTTCATTACTAAAGTGAGGAAGTCAGATTCAATCCTCTCAACTTTGTGTTGAGGGCAGTAAGTGTCTTTTACAAGATCTACAAACTTGTTCCATGAAAGGTTATACAGATGAACCTTTCCAGTGGACTGTACTAACGCTTTCCACCAAGTGAGGGCATCGCCCTTAAAAGATTGAGACACAAACATGACTATGTCTTCCTTAGCACATCCACTGATGTCAATCACAGTCTCCATTTCGTCTAACCATTTTATGCAATCAATTGCTCCCTTTTCTCCTGTAAAATCCCTCGGTTTACAGGAGACGAAGTACTTATAAGTACAACTCTTTTTGTACTTAGGGGCCTGGTTTAACACCACTCTTTGAGGCTCAGATCTCTGATTGGATGAATGCTGAGATTCATCCCTTCTTGATGCATGTGACTGAGATAAGGGTTTTGAGTGAGTTTTGGACCGAACATTACTCGGTTCCTTGAATATCTTATCTACCGCTTGAGCAACTGTCGCAACCCCCGATCCCTTATCTGTCCCGGGAACGGGCGGACGCGAACTCAGAGTTTCGGTGGTATAAGTTTGTTAATTTGGAAACGGAAATTACATCAGGATCGTAGTTATGAAATGTTTATCAGAGTAAAACCACCATAGTTATTATTAATAATCACATGGGCAAAACCCAAGTTTCTTATTACAACACGTCTATAGGGATAAACCCTATTTTATTAAATTTAAAACATCGTCTTTTAGGTAACTTTTATAGCCACATTTTTCCCAAGCCTTCAGTGCTCTCCAGCTAGCTTTTTACTAATTGGTTGTCACATTGTGTTACCTGAAACGCGTTTTAAAAACATTTGTCAGTGGGAAATACTGGTGAGTGAATCCCAGTTTAATCAAGAAACATTTTATCAATTAAAACAGTATTGAGAGCGATCACATTGTTTATTTCTACACAATTACTCATTCAGTACTGTCAATCCTGACTTGTGGGTCATATTACACATTGGCTAACTCGTCGTCCAATGGTAACGTACTGTCATCCCCGACTTACTACTCACAGTGTAGTAAATTTTGTATACAAAACCCCAACATACCGGCAGTAATTGAAGAACTACAAAGACTCAATCACCGCTGAATCACATTGTAAAACATTTAAGGTTTTGTAAACAGTTACAAAAAGGTTATCAAAAAGAGGATAAACTCACATTGCTATCTTAGACTTCGCGTAAGGGTTTCCTGGATATAATCTATAATTTTCACAAATGTACATAGGTTAGTATCATAACCCTTTGAAAATATTAATGATACCCTCCCCAAGACGGCATTCCAACAACTACGTCGGGCAGAACCACGACAGTTGTTACGAAACCCTAAATCAATCGGGCAGCGTATCTATTACGAAACCGGGGTTATAATACTTACGACGGAGCAGAACCTCGCTAATTAGGGGGATATAATACCCGCGTATTACTTATACTACTTCAGAATTCGTTTAAGAAAGAAAAGAATTGAACGAGTAATACTGAAACTCGATGCCTGCTTATATAGGTGCTGAATCTGGTCCTCACGCGACCCGTGTAAAAGATAAGGGGGGCTTACGTGGCCCGCGTCATACTCCAGTCAACGCGTAGCTCGTCCGGATCAGTGTATAGACTTGACACGATGATGACACATGTCGGCCTGGGGTGTTGCCACTATTTTGATCTCACGCGGCCCGCGTAAATGTAAGCTAAGGCTTACGCGGCCCGCCTAAGCTTAAGAAAAAAATGAATTCAGGTTCTAGCCCTTATACCGCCCGCGTAAAGGCTTGGGGTGGGTCTACGCGGCCCGCCTCAGCTTATAATTCAGATTTAAATTTTATTTTTACATGTTATATTGTATTTCAGGCTCGGTTTTTTTACATACGGGATATATTTAAAGACATATTGGGACATTTTTAAATATAATAGGGTGTCGGAAATATTCGAGAGTGTCGGTTTTTACTGAGGGTTGTTACATCCTCCCCACCTTGTTTTAGAGCTCGTCCTCGAGATCTACTGGAACAATTACGGATATTTCCTTTGCATTTCAGATTCAAGATCCCATGTGTACTCAGGTCCTCTTTTGGAGTCCCACTTCACTTTAACCAGAACTAATCTCTTGTGCTTGAGATTTTTGACTTTCCTGTCTTCAATTTGTAGAGGCCTTTCTACAAACTTAAGTTGTTCATTTGACTCTATATCCTTAAGAGGTACTATTAGTGATTCATCAGCTAAACACTTCTTGAGATTAGATACACGAAACACATCATGTATTCCTGCCATTTCCTCTGGCAGTTGTAGCTGATAGGCTATAGGTCCTATTCTTTTAATAATCTCAAAAGGTCTAATATACCTGGGACTTAGCTTTCCCCTTTTTATGAATCTTACTACTCCTTTCCAATGAGAGACTTTCAACAATACTTTATCTCCTACTTGAAATTCCAATGGCTTGCGTTGGTTATTGGCATAACTCTTCTGTAGATCACGTGCTACTTTCAGTCGTTCCTTGACTTGAATAATCTTATCAGTTGTTTCTTGTACTATCTCAGGTCCAGATAGTTGCTTTTCCCCAATTTCTGCCCAACAGATTGGGGTTCGGCACTTTCGTCCATAAAGTGCTTCGAATGGTGCAGCATTGATACTTGTGTGATAACTATTATTATAAGAAAATTCTATTAAAGGTAAGTGATCGTCCCAATTACCTCTGAAATCAATTACACAAGCTCTAAGCATGTCTTCCATCGTCTGAATTGTTCTTTCGCTTTGTCCGTCTGTTTGAGGATGATAAGCTGTGCTTAGATTTAACTTGGTTCCCATAGCTTTTTGGAAACTTGACCAAAAATGAGAGGTAAATCGGCTATCTCTATCAGAAACAATTGATAAAGGAATCCCATAGCTTTAGCTAACTGTTCCATACTGAAAGTTTCCTTCATTGGTAAGAAATGGGCTGACTTGGTTAGCATATCTACAATCACCCAGATTGTATCATTACCTTTCTTTGTTTTGGGTAATTTGGTAACAAAATCCATTGTTATCAATTCCCATTTTCACACTGGCATTTCTAATTGCTGTAACAAACCTGAGGGTTTCTGGTGTTCAGTTTTGACTTGTGAACAAGTTAAACATTTAGAAACATAGGCTGCTATGTCCTTTTTCATTCCTATCCACCAAAAATTCTTTCTTAAATCTTGATACATCTTGTCATTTCCTGGATGCATCGTATACTTAGACTTATGGGCTTCTTCTAATATACGATGACGTAGGTTTCCTAATTTAGGTATCCACATTCTCTTCTCATGGAATCTCCAAATTCCATTGGTTCCTTGTTCTAATTCTTTTATCATACCTTTTAATTTTTCAGTATCATCCTTGATTACTGATTCTTGTGCTTCTCTTATCTGATTATTTAAATCTACTTGTAGATTTAATTTAAGAGAACGTACCCTTTTTGGCTTTTCATGATACTTTCGGCTTAAAGCATCTGCCACTACATTTGCTTTTCCTTCATGATACTGGATATCACAATCATAATCACTAAGCATCTCCATCCAGCGTCTTTGTCTCATATTCAACTCCTTTTGCTTGAAAACATACCTTAAACTTTTATGATAAGTGAATATGGTAAACTTACTACCATAAAGGTAATGTCTCCAAATTTTAAGAGCAAAAATTATAGCTCCTAATTCTAAATCATGGGTTGAATAATTCTCTTCATGATTCTTAAGTTGTCTAGATGCGTAAGCTATAACCTTTTGTCGTTGCATCAATACACATCCATAACCTAATTTGGAAGCGTCACAATATACTACAAAATCTTCAGTTCCTTCTGGTAACGCTAATATGGGTGTATGGGTTAATTTATGCTTAAGGGTTCTAAATGCTTCTTCTTGTTTTAATCCCCATTCAAACTTAACAGATTTACAGGTTAGCTTAGTTAAGGGAATGGCTATTCTAGAAAAATCTTGAATAAATCTTCTATAATAACCGGCCAATCCTAAGAAACTTCTAACCTCGGTTGGTGACTCAGGGGTTTTCCATTTAGTAATTGCCTCGATCTTTGTTGGATCTACATGAATTCCTTCATGATTGACTAGGTGTCCAAGAAATTGTACTTGTTCTAACCAAAACTCGCACTTGGAAAATTTAGCGTAAAGCTTTTCCTTTCTTAATAAACTTAAAAGTGCGTGCAAATGCTTTGCATGATCCTCCTTATTCTTAGAGTAAATGAGAATATCATCTATAAAAACAATTATGAATTTATCCAAATATGGCTTACATATTCGGTTCATCATGTCTATAAATGCAGCTGGGGCATTGGTTAAACCAAATGGCATGACAGTAAATTCATAATGGCCATACCTTGTTCTAAATGCGGTTTTAGGAATGTCCTCTTCCTGTACCTTTAATTGATGATATCCTGACCTTAAATCGATTTTAGAGAAAAATCGAGCTCCTTGCAGTTGATCGAACAGATCATCGATTCTCGGTAATGGGTACCGATTCTTAATCGTGACTTTGTTCAATTCACGGTAGTCAATGCACATACGCATTGATCCGTCTTTCTTTTTAACAAACAGTATCGGCGCTCCCCATGGCGACGAACTTGGTTGTATAAATCGTTTCTCTAACATTTCATCTAATTGTTTCTTTAATTCTTTCATTTCTGCAGGTGCCAAACGGTAAGGTGCTTTGGCAATCGGTACTGTTTCTGGTATCAGGTGAATTCTAAATTCAACTTCTCTATCTGGAGGTTGTCCTGGCAATTCTTCTGGAAATACATCTGAAAACTGAGATACTACGGGAATATCTTTCAAATCCTTTCCTTTAGTGTTAGTGATTATAGAAATCAAATACACTAATGATCTTTTTCTTATATAACTTGCAGTTTTCATCACAGAGATGAATTTTGTGGATCTAGATGGTTTATCTCCTTTTATTGTGATCGTTTTACCTTTTGGTGAATTTACTTGAATTGACTTTTGATCACATAAAATACTGGCTTTATTGGCTATTAACCAATCCATTCCTAAAACAACATCAAATCCTGCCAAATTCATGGGATAAAGATTTGCAATAAATTTTTGATTTAAAATTTCTATGCTTGCTCCCTGCAAGATTTCAGAAATCCTAACGGTTTCTCCATTAGCTGTCTCTACTAAACATTCTTGTGGTAGTTTAGTTAATGACTGATTTAGAAATTTGCAAAATGATGTATTAATAAAACTTTGGTTTGCACCAGAGTCAAATAATACTTTAGCAAAAATATCATTAACTAAAAACGTACCAGCTATGACATCTGGAATCATCTTGGCTTCATCTGCAGTCAGAACAAATGCTCTAGCATTTTGAGTATTCTTGTTGTTTGTAGCTGGAGCTAATTTCGGACAATTAAGCTTGATATGACCTTGTTCTCCGCAGTTGTAACATATCCTGTTATTAGCTTTCTTTCTGCAATTTTCCTCCTTGTGTCCCGATATTTTGCAAAAGTTACAGTATATGGAGCATTTTCCTGAATGCTCTCTTTTGCAATTCTTACAGTAAGGTGCACAGGTAGAACCTATATTTCTCCCACGGTTAAAATTTCCAGAACGGAATTCTTGTGTGAGCTTTTGGGTTAGGTTCCTCCTTTGATCCTCTTCTCGGGTACGGACTAACTCATCTGTCAAGGTATTTGCTAGTTCTACAGCTTCTTCTATGGTTTGAGGTCTAGCTGCCTTGACTACGTGTCTTATCTCACCGATTAATCCCCAAATATCACGGGAGATTAACACTGGTTCTGGTGAAGCAAGAGTTGGCACTATTCTAGCATATTCGAAGAATAATTTAGTGTATCCCTTACTATCCACACCAGTCATCCTAAGGTTTAGGAATTTGTTAGCTATATGTTCCTTCTCATTTGGTGGGCAAAATTTTCTTTCTACCTTATTCTTAAATTCTTCCCATTCCATATTGTAAGTTCTATCACTTCCTCTTGATTGGAGGATAGTGTTCCACCATTCTAGTGCTAAATTCTTAAACAGATTAGAAGCAAACAGTATCTTATCTTCTTCAGCACACTTGCTTATTCTTAAGACTGCCTCAGTTTTCTCTATCCAGCGTAGGGTTGCAATGGCCCCTTCATTGCCGGAGAATTCCATTGGTTTACAAGACCAGAATTCTTTATAAGAACAACCATAAGGCATGGTTCTTCTCCTTTTGGGAATGGGCAATTGAAGTACAGGTCCATTGTTTACATTGTTTTCGGGTTCGATGGGTCGATTACTGCTATGCTTAGTTTTATTATTTGCGTCTTGAATTGTTTGAATAAAAATGGCATTGCATCTATGATTCCTTGTGCCACTATGTGTTGAACAACACTATTATCCATTTGGTTTCCATTGTTATTGATGCTTGGATTCTCATTAACCACGTTAATGTTACTCTGGTTATCATTATTCAGATTTTCTTGATTTCCTTCGTCGGCCATCTGAATTTTAAACATTTACCCTATATTAATATCACAAGATAATATTTAATATATTTAATCCCATGATACGCAATCTAGCCAAAAACGTCGATCATTGCGACTTCTACTCTATTTCCATATACTATTATGCATCTATTACGCACTAGTATTGAAATAAAAATTACAATACCAACAGAAATAGAATCATACTAATAGTAATAGGCATCCGTACACACATATTTTATTTCATTTTTATTTTATTATATTATATTATTATTACTATTACCATCTCCTCTATCACATTATGGATATGGATTTATCCAAAAATCCATATTGCGCTCATCGTATTTCCATACGAGACGCTCTCCCACCTGTCTCATTCTCTCACTGCTTTCTAAAATTTCCTCTCCAAAAGTCCTAAGTTCTTGCACGTTTTCTGCACTCATTGGGGGTGCAGGTTCTAGGACTGGGTTCGGAATCTGGGGTGCGGGTTCCTGATATGGGGGTGAAAGTTCCTGAAATCGGTAAGGATCTTCTAAGATCTCCCTAATATATTCATCATGGTAATAGGGATCTAAAGGGTCCATACCTGGGTAGGCTCCTATGTTCTGTGTGTCTTCATGAATCGGGTAACGTTGTACATAGTCCCTAACGTCATCCCACCAAGGATCATAATTTGGGTCTAGGGGATTTGGTACTGGTATCCTAGGGATTTCCTCTGGGTTGAAGTCATGCATCTCCACTTGGTTTTCAGGGTTTTCTATCTCCATGGGTTGGTCAGGGATTTGTAATTGTGGTTGGGGTGCTATTTGTTTGCTCCAGATTAGGGTCAGCAGCAGTTGTGGCTACGATATGGAAATTGGCTAGGCTTCTATTAAGCATGTCCTGTGTATGGGCATCTGTCTTTCGCTTAGCAGCTGCTAAAACTCTTTGATGTTGCAACTTTCGCATTCTTTTCCTACGTGCAAAGGCTTCCTTACTGAACCATCATCTTTTCTTATGAGGGAATGGCTCCTCCGACTGAGCTTTAAAGGCAAACATCCCTTCTTCCTGATCAGCAGAATACCCAGAAAGGGCAGGCTGTGAAGAGGTACCTTCACTCCTAGGTGAATCAGACAACTGACGACACATGTCTGAGGGTCCTTGATCACTCATACTGTAAACTAACAAATAGTCAAATAACAGATAACAAATAAATACAGTTATGTACGTATTTCCGTAATTTATTTCCTAACACAAAATTTAGAATTTAAGTGTCAGCAGAACACTTCTTTGGCTTAGACCAGTGGCTAGGCTCTGATACCACCTTCTGTCGCAACCCTCGATCCCTTATCTGTCCTGGGAACGGGCGGACGCGAACTCAGAGTTTCGGTGGTATCAGTTTGTTAATTTGGCAGCGAAAATTACATCAGGACCGTAGTTAGGAAATGTTTCTCAGAGTAAAACCACCATAGTTATTATTAATAATCACATGGGCAAAACCCAAGTTTCTTATTACAACACGTCTATAGGGATAAACCCTATTTTATTAAATTTAAAACATCGTCTTTTAGGTAACTTTTATAGCCACATTTTTCCCAAGCCTTCAGTGCTCTCCAGCTGGCTTTTTACTAATTGGCTGTCATATTGTGTTACTTGAAACGCGTTTTAAAAACATTTGTTAGTGGGAAATACTGGTGAGTGAATCCCAGTTTAATCAAGAAACATTTTATCAATTAAAACAGTATTGAGAGCGATCACATTGTTTATTTCTACACAATTACTCATTCAGTACTGTCAATCCTGACTTGTGGGTCATATTACACATTGGCTAACTCATCGTCCAATGGTAACGTACTGTCATCCCCGACTTACTACTCATAGTGTAGTAAATTTTGTATACAAAACCCCAACATACCGGCAGTAATTGAAGAACTACAAAGACTCAATCACCGCTTAATCACATTGTAAAACATTTAAGGTTTTGTAAACAGTTACAAAAAGGTTATCAAAAAGAGGATAAACTCACATTGCTATCTTAGACTTCGCGTAAGGGTTTCCTGGATATAATCTATAATTTTCACAAATGTACATAGGTTAGTATCATAACCCTTTGAAAATATTAATGATACCCTCCCCAAGACGGCATTCCAACAACTACGGCGGGCAGAACCACGACAGTTGTTACGGAACCCTAAATCAATCGGGCAGCGTATCTATTACGAAACTGGGGTTATAATACTTACAACGGAGCAGAACCTCGCTAATTAGGGGGATATAATACCCGCGTATTACTTATACTACTTCAGAATTCGTTTAAGAAAGAAAAGAATTGAACGAGTAATACTGAAACTCGATGCCTGCTTATATAGGTGTTGAATCTGGTCCTCACGCGGCCCGCGTAAAAGATAAGGGGCGCTTACGCGGCCCGCGTCAAACTCCAGTCAACGCGTAGCTCGTCCGGATCAGCGTATAGACTTGACACGATGATGACACGTGTCGGCCTGGGGTGTTGCCACTATTTTGATCTCACGCGGCCCGCGTAAATGTAAGCTAAGGCTTACGTGGCCCGCCTAAGCTTAAGAAATCAACGAAGTCAGGTTCTAGCCCTTATACCGCCCGCGTAAAGGCTTGGGGTGGGTCTGCGCGGCCCGCCTCCGCTTATAATTCAGATTTAAATTTTATTTTTACATGTTATATTGTATTTCGGGCTCGGTTTTTTTACATACGGGATATATTTAAAGACATATTGGGACATTTTTAAATATAATAGGGTGTCGGAAATATTCGAGAGTGTCGGTTTTTTACTGAGGGTTGTTACAGCAACTGCGGTACCAATCATCGCTTGTAGTTCAGCGTTTGTAAGATTTATCTTAGTCTCATTATTGTTTCCTTCCCGTGGATGACTGTTCACTTCATCAGATCCAGCCATGATTTGGGTACTATATTAAACAATAATGTTATATTTAAATTATGCAATAAATTATCATATTGGTGATTCGATGGTCATGGTATTAAACCATATGGACCATTTAAAAAAATAATAATAATCAAGAAGATATATTTCTTTATATTTTATTAAACAGAGGAATATAAATCACACTGTCAATGTCATGGAAGACATATTCATATAGCACAAGGCTCGTCTCGAAGGACATTTAGATGGCACAAAAGCCTTGTCATAAGGACGATTATGATCATTGATTTCTTGGATCAGTGATTTCTTTAAGGGTCGAACAAAGTTCATCGCCTTTTTGACAAGAAGTCTATAAATTAAAACCTTCATTATCATTATTACACCTTTGCTTACAAGCATACATCTCAAATGGATGCTTTGGTGTATTCATCTTATTGACGTTTATTAGCCATGATTTACATTGATCATATAGGCTATATATAAGTGACTTGGAAAGTCCAAGTACATTTGGAAGCTTGTGTGGTTTCTCGTACCGCACAGCCAGGAATGTTAACATATTTTTAGATGTTAACAGAGAATTATTATCTTAAAAAGGTTGTACCATCATAGCCATTTAATAATTTGGCTAGGTTATACCTCTAAGAGTTTCTTTGGCAGATCAATTAAATTTGAAATGATATAGTATGATGATATAAAATACATATTTAAAATCAAAAATAACTTCATTAAACCACGAAATGAGTACAACGTTGCCCTAAACGGGACTTAGAACAACACAACTGCCCACGCAGGGGCTACAGAAACAGAAAGTAAGTCCACGCAGGGACTTGGTACATGAAAATAAAATAAATGTCCTCGCAGGGACTTTATTACATGACAAAACAAAACAAAACAACAGCATCCTACTTCTTCTTGCCTTTGATTTGGTTTGCGAGACCTTTGAGAAAGCCATTATGTTTCTTCTTAGTTTCACTGGTCTCACGCTCAACCCGGTCTAACCTCTGTAAAATCTCCTGAGTTTGTTCCTGTTGATGAGAAGGAGGTTGTTGGTAGGGTGGGTATTGGTATCCCTGTACCTGATATCCAGTTGGGTAAACCGGAGGGTAAGAAGAAGGATATAGTGCATTGTACTGAGCAGCTGTAAGGTATGGGTCATGGTTTCCATAATCCGATGGGTATCCAGACGGATTATACCTAGATGAGCCTGGGTATGTCGGGATCGGGTTGTCGAAACCCAAAGGTGGCTGCAGTGGTGCAAGTGATACTGGCGGAGGGTTGACTTCCGGCACCGTGTGTGAGGGTCCATCCAATTGGGGGTCCTCTGGGATAGGAGGGTAAGAACTTGAACCATGAGGAGATGCGAACTGTGGTCCCCCACGTACAGACATTCTAGCATTTCTCATTCGCCTTGGCGGCTCCGGAGGCTATTGAGGTGGTTCCTCAACTGGTAAAGGTGGTGGGGTAACAGCTTGAAGCTGTGGTTCAACCAAGGGAGGCTGGGCTGGAGAATTATGGTATGACGGGGTAAAGAACCAATCATACTGAGCCATTTTCTCAGCATACGAATCAGGCCCTCGGTACAGTGATCCTTGATAAGGTGAACCACTCGATATGCTAATAGGGTGGCCCGGTGTTCCAGTTTGCATCTCAAGGTCCGGGTTGTCGTCCATCTCCATTTCCTGAGAGAAATGATCCTCGGGTCCTAGTGGATTGAAACCCAAAAAGTCGTTTACGTAAGCATTGGGATTAAACTGAGTTGGAGAGTAGGTAGAATCCGAGTGATGAAAAGGATGGGAGTTAAAGGAGTGGTGTGATTGGTTTGAGTGATGTGATCCCTGCGAATGATGGGAATGTTGGGGTTCAATAGGAATGGGTAACCCAAAGTATGGAGGGTCGATTGGTGAGGATCCAAGGGAGACAGAATGCCTTGCTGGTTCGAAGCTATGACTCCACTGGTCCTGTGAGTCGGAGCCAGAGAGTGAATCAGATGGGGTACGTCGGTGGGAGGGCCCCGCGTGGCCAGACGGTCCTCCACGCATTGGTCCTTTGCCTTTGCCTCTCACTCGTGGTGGCATTTTTCCAAGTGGTAACCTGTTAAAACAAGTAAATATAATATAAACAATAAAAGGAAAGTTAAGAGTAAAATCCTAGGTCATTTGCCTAGACTCGAGAGTCTAAGGAATGTGCTTATTGTGTCACTGAGATTAATCACAAAAGGTTAGTGTTTAATTCACACAATGTTGTCTCTGATACCAACCTGTCACACCCCGATATTTCCACATATTACCGGTGGGCCCGGCGGGGAGTATCGTGACGTAGTTGATATCATCATAGTCAATACACAATATAATAGCACAGCGGAAGGCTTGGTGAATAAACTATTACAAACCATAATGTGTGAGTGTCCGAGGGAAAGAATATACAGACTAGAATGTAATAAGATCCATAGGCGGATCATTATTAAATACAAAGAAACAAAATAACAAACTTCAAGTATCTATGGATTTGCAAGATCCTCTTATGACACCTAATAGCTCCAGCCTATTACGAGAGGTACCTGTCAAATCAGTCTTTAAGAAAATACGTCAGTTTACACTGGTAAATACAATTAACTGACTCTTTTGAAAACATTTATGAAAATTGATTTAAGTGCACATGGCACAAATCTTTTATAACTTGGGACAATTATTTAATTATAATCTTGTATACATATTTACATGTTTGTCATACAATTGGGGCCGGTTGGAAGCCGGTCATGATTAACCGACTCACCACTTATAAAACCCACAAAGGAGTTATCCCCAACATGTGGGTTTATATTTTAGCATTTGCATATGTCAGGTGTATGCCTACACCCCGTGCATAGGTCGTGGCCATTTTCAAATGAAATGAGCCGAGGATATCCAGGACACGGTCGTATTAACCCCCAATGCTTATGTTATCAAACAAAACAGATTAAAACGGGTTATGTAAATTTATTAATCACAATCTGATTAAATGATTTCATACCCGACCAAGTGGTATTATTATAATACCATATCCCAAGCCCGTATAAGGGAAAATAAGTTAAAAGTATTTACCTGATGCTAGCAGTATAATCCTAAAGCTTTTTGATGGCACCTTCAACCGGAAGCTATTTAATCTGTATAGAAGGTTTATTAACCTATTAGGATGCTAACGGGCCTTTAATTAAGTCAAGGACTTGGACCGGCTAGCTAGAAGGAAAACTTACAGTTCTAAACGCTAGATTAAGCGGAGACCGGAATAGAATGTGGTTTAGACCCGACAATCTTGGATACTTGTATAATATGGGTAAACTAAACACATTCTGGAAATTGAGGATTTATTGATAAGGTTAAGCCCGTTTCGACTATTTTATGTAAACTAGTCACATAAGCCGATCCGAACGCGTAAATGCGTAACGGGTAACCAAATGAATCATATACAGGTCTTAATCGTTATTATGCTCAAATTATGTTAATACATCAGTAAGATGTTAACATATATGCCCAAAAAGTAATTTAAACCAAATTAAGTCCCATAAGGGCATTTTGGTAATTTTAATGCTCATAAAAGAGTTTAAATATTAAACTGAGTTTCAGGTCTGATATGATCAGTAAAAATATGTATTTTTATAAGTTATATTAGTAGAGTATTGTATATATGTGAAATTTATCTTATATAACCAAATTATGCACCGTAGGGGCATTTTGGTAATTTCACATAAGCTTTAAAGGTCAAAATAGACTTCTGAGTTTAAACATCAGTAGGTAATAAGTTTTTATATGCCAAAAATAGTTTTAACTCATATATGTGCTAAAAATGCTTAAAAGTCGGTTTTAAGGGATATTCGGGTTAAAATAGGAAATCTGAGTCTTTGATCAGTTTATATAGTTCAAAATATTTTATTTACCATATAAAATCAGTAGCCAAAAGTTTGACATCAAAATGTTATGTAAAACTCATTTTATGCATGAAAAGGGTAAAACCGACAATTACCGAAATCAAGCTATGATCCTATGTTATGCTCAGCCTAAAAATAAATAAAAATCTTCAAAAATCCCAAAATATTATTTTTCATCAGTAGGTAAAAATTTTGGTATCAAAAATTGGGTTTAGATAGGCTTTATGCTAATTACGTCATTTAATTAATAAAAAGCTTTCTAATTACGCTATTGAGCATAACTCCTAATCTAGACCTCAAACTGATGTCAAATTTTCGGGACAAGTCTAAATATCAGTAGCAAAGGTGTTTGTACATTCACATTGCGAAAAATATCAGTTGTGTGTCAAAAGGGCGTTTATGGCATTTTTAAGCATATTAACGATCATGTGCATATAATTCAAACCACTAGGCACTATGCAATATAACTTCAGAGGGTTATACTACTGAGTAATGTGGTCCTAATGGAAGCTTAAAACATGGGAGAATTAAGCTTGAACGGGTCAGAACTGAAAGTAAAAGCAAAAATCAAGCTTTTGTGACTTTCGGTTATAAACTGACCTTAGACTATTAATTGTCAGGTTAGGACTGATAAAACATGTTCTAATATTAATTACCAAGTCATTAGAATGTTAAAATATAATTTAGAACTTCTGTTTTACTAATTTAAATCATTTTCAAACATTCTGTCCAGTTTGACTTTTTGTCAAACTACTTTGACCCGACAATTGACTAGTCAAACGAGATAATTAGGAGGTGCCCTTTTAAGGGTTAATCACCTACCTTAATATGGTTCTATAACCACTTTCGTTTTGATAAGTGGTTAGACCATATGTGATTAAACTGAACGTCAAACCTAATTTATGACAAGTTTGACTTTTCGGTAATTAAGCTAATTAAAACGACTAAGCAAGTAATCAGAAGCTTACTAATGGTCCTAGCTGTCTTTTCTACACTTGGAATCTTCTCCTAATTGATTGCAAGTTTCAGAAGTTGTCCCTTTGAAGTTGTTTGCAAAATGTGCATATGAACACATGAACTAGAGTCCTTTATATAGCAATTTGCAAGATCATAGATCACTCACACATGTTAAGGAACATCCTAGGATCACCCCAGGTGTCCTAGTAGATGAAATAAACCGACATATAGCCCCTAGAGTCGATACAATTGAGGTTGAGGCGATTAAACTTGAATAACCTGCACCTGCCATGATTTTTCTGCGCTGGGGACTCTTACGCGACCCGCGTAAGATTCTGCTTGGGCTTACGCGGCCCGCCTGGAACCGGGAAACAGGTTAAACAAGTTTTAAAGCTGGCAGAATCAGTCCCTGGTGGTTTTAAACCCTATTTAACCTTCTTTTTGACAAGTAAGGCCCTTGTCGTTAGTTTGTTGAAGCTCAAGGATGTATAAACTAACTTCGTTAGGCTCGGGTTCGTTAAATATCACTATGAAAGCAAGTTTCATCAAGTTGACACTTATAGCCCAAAGTCTTGAAAACATGCTTAACGATCTCGAAACCTTGTGAAATTTATACCACTCATTCTTGAGAGTATATTTGAATATTTCGAAGCCTCGGGTTCGTTAAAAGGTCACTCAGAGGTCAGAATTAACAGGTTGACACATTTAACCCTCGTAGTTTTATAATCTTCCGATTATTTTCACAAACGGCTTCTTATATCCAATCAATCTCTCGTTTAAGAATATATTCATCATGTATGGTCATTCAGAGGCTCAAGTTTGGCATGTTGACACTTTTAGTCCCTCCGGACACATAGTTTCATTGTTTGTCAACTTTAGTCTTTCAAACTTAATCTTTCACGTATCTTGGGTTTAGGACACGTGTCTATACATAATTGGACACGTTTTTACGTGGTGTTACAATCGCAGCGAAATACTCTTTATTTTGTTCTTCAATCGTATAGTAGGTTGTTTTTGGTCAAAACCCATTCGAAAAATGCTAATGATTATTGTTGTTCTTTTTTTTTTATTGTAGATCATTCCACTTATTCTGCAGGTATGTAAATTATATTAGATTGTTATGTATTGTAAATGCTAAATCGCACCTTTTTATCATTTTTCTGTATTTTTTTTGTTGTTGATGATGATTTTAATTCTTCGATTCTAATCTTATGAATGGATCTATTCTTGATGTCTTCAAAGAGTGATGTTGTTAGTGATTTTTTTTATTTTGGTTTTTGTTTTTTCATGAGAAACCCTAAATTTTATGCAACTGTCGGACTCTAAATCTTCGTCGAACTGAAGAGGTAAGTTTAATTTTTTGGTTATTTTGGTGTTTTTTGATCCGATAATTGTTATACGTTATAATTGTTATACGTTAAATCGTTTATGCTAATCTATATAATTTTTTAGTTATTTTTATTATTTTTTATTTTTGAAAATCTAACTATGATATTTTTTAAAGTTTGAATGTCTTTGTTTTCTTAGTAATAAGTTTTGTATTGTATTAATTATCAATCCATTAAAGATTTCATTATTTCCTTTTTTTTAGTATGATAATTTTCTGGAATTAAGGTTTTCATTTCTATAAATAAATGGTGATTTATTTTTAGTATGATAATTTTTAGTATGATAATTTACGGGATTGGATGTTAGTGATTTAATTTTCAGAATTCAAATTTTAAATTTTAAATTTTAAATTTTGAGGTTTCTATTTTAAATTTTAAATTTTGAGCAATTTTAAATTTCTTTAGTTATTTATTTTTAGTATGATAATTTTCCGGAATTAAGGTTTCTATTTCTATAAATAAATGGTGTTACGTTTTTTGAAACTTCAAATTTAAAATTTTAAGGTTTCTATTTCTATTTCCGGAATTCAAATTTTAAATTTAAAATTTTGAGCAATTTTAAATTTCGTTAGTGATTTATTTTTAGTATGATAATTTTCCGAAATTAAGGTTTCTATTTCTATTTCCGGAATTCAAATTTTAAATTTAAAATTTTTAGCAATTTTAAATTTTGTTAGTGATTTATATTTGAAACCTCGAATTTAAATTTTAGTGATTTATTTTTAGTATGATAATTTTCCGGAATTAAGGTTTCTATTTCTATAAATAAATGGTGATTTATATTTAGTATGATAATTTACGGGATTGGATATTAGTGATTTAATTTTCAGAATTCAAATTTTAAATTTTAAATTTTGATGTTTCTATTTTAAAATTTAAATATTAAATTTAAAATTTTGAGCAATTTTAAATTTCGTTAGTGATTTATTCTTAGTATGATAATTTTCCGAAACTAAGGTTTCTATTTCAATAAATAAATGGTGTTACGTTTTTTTAAACCTCAAATTCAAAATTTTAAGGTTTCTATTTCTATTTCTGGAATTCAAATTTTAAATTTAAAATTTTGAGCAATTTTAAATTTCGTTAGTGATTTATTTTTAGTATGATAATTTTCCGGAATTAAGGTTTCTATTTTTATTTCCGGAATTCAAATTTTAAATTTAAAATTTTGAGCAATTTTTAATTTCGTTAGTGATTTATTTTTGAAACCTCAAATTTAAATTTTAGTGATTTATTTTTAGTATGACAATTTTCCGGAATTAAGGTTTCTATTTCTATAAATAAATGGTGATTTATTTTTAGTATGATAATTTTTAGTATGATAATTTACGGGATTGGATGTTAGTGATTTAATTTTCAGAATTTAAATTTTAAATTTTAAATTTTAAATTTTGAGGTTTCTTTTTTAAATTTTAAATTTAAAATTTTGAGCAATTTTAAAATTCGTTAGTGATTTATTTTTATTATGATAATTTTCTGGAATTAAGGTGTCTATTTCTATAAATAAATGGTGTTACGTTTTTTGAAACCTCAAATTTAAAATTTTAAGGTTTCTATTTCTATTTCCGGAATTCAAATTTTAAATTTAAAATTTTGAACAATTTTAAATTTCATTAGTGATTTACTTTTAGTATGATAATTTTCCGGAATTAAGGTTTCTATTTCTATTTCCGGAATTCAAATTTTAAATTTTAAATTTTGAGCAATTTTAAATTTCGTTAGTGATTTATTTTTGAAACCTCAAATTTAAATTTTAGTGATTTATTTTTAGTATGATAATTTTCCGGAATTAAGGTTTCTATGTCTATTTCTGGAATTCAAATTTTAAATTTAAAATTTTGAGCACTTTTAAATTTCGTTAGTGATTTATTTTTAGTATGATAATTTTCCGGAATTAAGTTTTCTATTTCTATAAATAAATGGTGTCACATTTTTTGAAACCTTTTTTTGTTTGTTTCGGTTTTATTTGTTTTCCCGCTATTTTGAGTTTAATTCTATAAATAATTTATCGTTTTTACGTGTTTAAAACCGTTCACATTTAATTTGCAGGTATGGATTTGAGTAACAACAGTCCTTCATTCTTAAAGCTGATTGAGGACGATGATCCTATTTTTTTGGTATGTTTATGGGTTTTATGATTACTAAACATATAGTATTTAGACTTTGGTATGTTTATTGGTTTTATGATTACTAAACATATAGTATTTAGACTTATGTAATTAATTTTTTATTTATTTTTTGTTTTCACTGATAGAAAATACCTAATGAATTTGCTTCATTAATGTGGGGAGAACAACCACCTTACAAGGAATCTAACTATGATTCATTGTTTACAAGGAATTTGCTTTATTTAATTATTTATTTATTTTTTTTGGTATAATTTTAGGTTTCATTGTTTATGCTGATGTGTATAATTTTGTAATATATATATATATTGCAAATCTAACTATGATATTTTTTAAAATTTAAATATTTGGGTTGTTTCTAATAAATTTTGTACTGTTTTAATATGTATTAATTACAATCCATCAAAGATTTCGTTATTTCCTTAAATTTTAGTATTATATGGTTTTTCTAAATTAATGTATCTCTTTCTATAAATAAATAGTGGAGCAATTTTGCTTGGCAAGGTTAGACTTTTCTAATAAGTTTGCTTAATTTACGGGATTGCATGTTAGTGATTTAATTTTCAGAATTCAAATTTTAAATTTTGAAGTCAATCATTATTTTAAATTTAAATTTTGAAGTCAATCATTATTGTAAATCTTCCATTTTTTTTTGTTGTTCAAGATGTTTAATTCGGTTAGAATTAAAAGGGTTTGGAAATAAAAGGTTTGGAGTTTAGGTTTTCAGTTTAGATCTACGTTAATTAAAACATTTTACCTTTTTTTTGCAATAGGTGTTTTGCTTTCTTTAAAGTAAATCCTTCAGTTGAGGTATCACTTGGATATAAATCCTTCATCTATTTTTTTTATCTTTCTTGAAAGCAAATGGGATGTTGTAACTGGACTTTTGTTTGTTTCTTTTGTATGAGTCAGGTATTTTTTTATTTGTTTATTCTTTTTTGCAAGTGAACACTACCAGAGGCAAACTAATAGTGTTTCAGTAAGCTTATAAATTTTCCATAGAGAAGAAACGAAGGGAGAAGCATTCTTAGAGGTATGCTTATGAACACCGTTTGATTCTTGGTCATATGTATCACTCTTCGCTTTAGGACACTTCTTATATCGTCTTGAGAAAAGAAAAGGTATATATTCAAACAATATTCAATTATAAAAACATTATTGAACAATTTATAACGTTAATAAACAATGTGTTTTTTCAGCATTTGGTTGGCATTTGGTGCATAAAGATTGATTATTATTATTATTATTAATTTTTTACTTAATGGTGTGGCTAGGGTGATTTACTAATCAAGTGGTGGCTCAAGTGGATGATTCTACCATTTTTGCTGGGTACGTGTCAAGATTTCTGGGTAGTTTAATATATTGTTTGATTCAAGTTATAAAGCGAAAGGTATGGTTTATTTTGAGTTTTGATCTTTCTCCCACTTTATTCAATTGGATATTTTAAACTTTGCTATCTGAGCTTTATTTGGACTCAGTGACTTGAGATTTTTAGGTCCGCTGGGTTACCTGGGGGATTACATTTGAGCTTTTGGTGAAATATGGTTTAAATCAAGATGATAGAACCTACCATAAAGATAAAAAAAAATATAAATACCTCCTCGCGTTTGTGATGTGTGCGTGTTCACCTCTGCTCTCCGTCTCTCGCCTCGGTTCCAAGGACCCTATTTCAGTATGCAGTTTTCTGAACTGATCGGAGGTGCAATTACCGACCAGATCGAGTGTCCATGTAAGCAGTCTCCATCTTAGCTCATTAACTCCATCTGATCTGAAATTTTAGGATTTTGGTGATGTTTAACGATTTAATGTGTATTGTTTCTTTGCTCTTTATTTACCAAGTTTGATTCATGTTTTGAGGATTTTGTGTTTTGATAGCTGCTGACAGCATACATTGATCTATTTCAGGTATGGGAATGGATCATAACATGTTGAGAGTTCGTCTTTGTGAAGCATGATTTGATGAAGAATCGATTAAACGAAGGGATAATGGTTCATTAATCGCTCATATTGCTAAACTTGAAGCTCAGGTTGTTATTCTTTTCCACGTTGTTGACAACTGTATGGTTTTGTTAATTAGATTCAGTTGTTAGGACCCATGATCAATTTTTTTACTTGCTAAAGATTTTATTTTTAAGCAACATACTGACTAATTAGCTCCTAAAAATGTTGACCGGTGGTGGAGATGGTCAAATGAATGATTTAGTTTGCTGCTATTATCATTGGAACCGCGATTGGTTTAAACGTGGTAAGTGGAGTTAGTTGAGCCAGTCCTCAGAGTGTTGTCATAACCAAAAGGTAACCTCAAACAGGTACGTTTTATAATTTTTTATGATATTTTTTAGTTGTGAATGTTTCAAATTTTGAAGAAATTGATCGGTAGAATTGATTGATTTACTTCAAATGCTACTCAATTAAGAGCATTAAAAGTCTGACCCAAACTAAGCAGACATCTTTTTTTTTTTTTTTTTTTTTTTTGCAGATTACTTCTTTGGTTGTGAAGATCGTGTGATTTTGGAATAAGAAGTATGGGCTGAGATTCGTTTCGTTTGAGTCTCTCGACTGCGGCTTCTTCTGAGGTTCGTTTCGATTGTAATGGATACATGCTAATGACGAATTTATGATAAAATTATTAGGGTTCTATGATGTTTGGTTGAGAGTTTGGATTTGGGCGCACAAATATTTTTATCAAGAAGATTTTACCGTTTTATACCTTCATGGTGTCCCTTTGTTTAGGATATTTTATGTAGTATGATATTTTAAAATAAAAAAGAAATTACAAACAACAAATAGTGGATGAATGCAACTTGGTCGATTTCATTTGGGTTTGATTAAGTTTTTGTCTTGACCTACTTCAGTGGTATTCATTCTTGATTTATGTCCGAGTTTCTTTATTTGTTGATAAAATGTTAATCTTCTTCATGAAACAAATTGATAAGGTTCTACTAAATCCAAACATGTATTTTTTTGGTTGATGTTTTTTGTTGTAGCTGATGTGGGTGGGGCAAGGTTCCGTGGCTTGGTTGTAACTCCGTCATTCCACCGCGTCAAGAGGTAGTCGTTTTTACGCGGTCACGGATTTGCAAATGAGTGGGATTTGCCATCTCCGACGTTAGTTGCAGATCCGTCACACACGTACATACACTGCGTTTCTCTCTATTATTTTGATCTTAATCGCCGCCTCGGCCTCCATGTTATTTTGCTCTTAATCGCAAAGGTATGTTTAGAACCATTAAACCTTTTCTGTTACTTTGGATATTTAGATTTTTGATGTGGGCGTGAATGTGTACATTATGTAGGTAGCTCTAATCGATGAGCAGTAGGCCAAAATAATCTTTGCAACTCTCCTTTTCCTCAACAGATTTAGCATATTATAGATTTGCTTATGCTCTATCAATAGTTAGGCTAAAAATATAAGAGTTGCTAATTTCTACACATTTAGCGCGTCAATTTATGTTTTATTTTATGGTTTCAATGTTGAAAATTAGCTAAAAATGATGGGTCAACAGTTGCTTAATGTGTATTCATATGCTTTTAGTGCACTTAATTATCTTATTTTAACAAAATAAAATTTAGGGGTAAGTGATGTTAGTTAATTACAAAATTAGGGCTCTTACGTTTGTGAGGTACCTTACTTTTTTTGCTTAGTTATTTCGGATACATGTTCAGTATATAGTAGAAACTATGGCATCATGAATAGTGACTTTATTACATTTTTTTCATTGTTGTCCTACTTACATACAATTTCAGTTGTATTTTCTTTGTTGAAATAGTAATCAAGGTGTTAGTGCAATTAGATGTTGAACTGTTGGAGCCACTTCTAGTCCTCTGCGCATGCAACCTTCAACTTTTTATTTTTTTTATTTATAGTCGTTTATTTACAGAGACATGCCTGTTTCTTTCGTAACACGTATCTACAAATGATGGTACATAAAAGCCTAAATTTCATACGGACACATATCACACAGTCAAATGCATGAAGATAAGAACTGCATTTTTAAGTTTGCTGATGAAACACGGTCACAGAATTGAAGCAACTTAGTTTGGACTATTAACAACTTATCACTTGTTTATGGCTGCTTTCCAGGTTTGATTCACTTGCTTTACATGCTTGAGTTGTTGCTATTTTGATATGGTTGTATGCGTGTGGCGGATATTTCAGACTTCAACATTTTTTGACTTATATGCCTATTATAAATAACTTATTTGTAATCTGTGATTTATTTTCTTTTTCACTGGTATCACGGAATTCGGATTCTTGAAGTCATGCATTATTTGTGGAATTTAAGCTATTTAGTTGATTTATGTTTGCGTTTTTTTGTGAGAGAAGTCAAATGATTTTGTTACTTTTCTTCATTTGATAGTGCGGTTTAGTGATAGGACTACAACTTTCCCCTTTCATTAATCTTAGTGTTAGTGTATAAGTAAATGATTCCAAACTGCTTGAAATTTCCACAGGTCCCAAATTGTCACTCATAAGAAAATTATTCATATAAATAGCTTTTGCCCTCGACATAAATTGTTTTGATTTTTCTATCTTAATTTGTGTTTCTATTGTAGTATACGACGCAGTTGACATTTTCAGGATCTTACAAGGACCGAGGAAGTGGAGGAGGTAGGGGTTCGGGTACTACAAGTTGTAGGGGGTCTACGGTGAGGCCAAGTTTAGACATGAACAATCTTATATAGTTGTTCCACGGTTTGGATTCGTTGAAACTCGAGCTTAATCGACTGGAAATTGAAGTCACAGGTGATTAATGCAAAATGATTTGTTGGATTAATTGAATCTTTTTTTGTTTTTGAATGTTGATATTGTTTGTTCTTCTGCAGATTATGATCGAGAACCGAGCGAATCAAAATCTTATATAGATCTTAAATTAAATGTCTACATAAGAAAAAAATGATTGAAAACTATAACTTTAATGTCATTGTGGGTTAACTACTCATTTAATTAGTTGATGGTTGCATAGGTGTTCACGTGTTGAATACATTATTTGATTTATATACTTCATATTATAGACAGAAGGGATTATATAGAATTTAGACTGTTAATTTATATAGCCACCAACTATCTTACCTCCACCAACAGATTCTCATGTATTTTCCATTGAGTAATTTATATTAATGTTTCAAGGATTATTTTTTTTAACGAACTGAGCCATCTGGGTTGAATTTATAGTTTACATTTTTCCATGTTTATATATTAGTGTTAGTTGGTTTTCTTTTTTGTTGTAGCTGATGTAGGTGTTATTGTATCATAATATAAGAATCCAAACATGTATTTTTTTGGTTGATTTTTTTTTGTTGTAGCTGATGTGGGTGGGGCAAGGTTGGGAATAGGTATGAGTCGGGTCAAAATAGTTTGATTTAGAGTGTAGAGTGACAGTGATGTATTGTCTATACGTGTATATAAATTTTTAAAAAATAATCCGTTATACTAAAAAAAAATATACTTGATTAATATACATTCTTGCTTTTGTATGTTTTTATGGCTCTTTACAACAAAAAAAGTTTAAGAAACCGAATTAAAAATTTATGGTGGAGAAAATGAAAAGATGATACTTTAGATGTTAAAAGTGTTATTTTTATACTTTTATTTGTTGTAAATTAAATTTTCCTACCCGGAAAATTTTCGGGTTATAACCTAGTTGAATGTATATACACGATACAACTAGAGATTGCGTACGTAGTGCTTGAATATATGAGATCGAATAAGCATAATTTTCTTTTCTCTGAATTAATGTATTATGTATTTGAGGACTGAGGTATTGACAATTTATGGTAATTCTGTACTTGATAAACAAATTTCAAATGTAGATCGATTACTGAATTTCGAATGTAGGAATTTTAAGGATAAAAAGAATGTGGATCTAATACTAAATTTCTAATGTAGATAATTAAGAATTTTTAGAGATAAAGAATTCAACAACTCTTTGTTGAACTTCGAGATAATCTAAGAGGTAAAAAATATGGATGATTTTGAATAGTTGAATTTACTATAATACCCTTTAATCAAAGAATAATAATAATAATAAGTGTTAAATAAAATGATTGGTTATAAATAGTTTTTTAAGTTCTGAAAATATTTAGCGTTCTAAAATGATCTTGACTCTATATATATATATAATATCTATATATATATATATATAGGGTCAGGATTTAGAGGAAACGGTAGAAAGTGTGAGAACGGTGAGAACGCTTATTGATCGTCCGATCAGAACAATCTATGGACTAGATTGGCGCGGTGGCATTTTGGTAAATAACATCATTTTTATTACCTGGACGCGCTTCATTAAGGGTAAAAAAGGTAAAACACCATTTCTCACATAAACGCCATTGAAAAATAAAACGCCAATTTTATCACTGCGTAATTTTTTCTGGGTTTTTATTTAAGCTCTCTGCCTACAAAAACGCCACAAAATATGAAATGCCATAATATATAACGCCAAACCTTACATATGAATAAATGTTAATTACATTTTTTGTTATAAAAATAATATCCCGCCTAAACTACGCGCCAAAAAAATATTCTATAAATAGAAACGTCTCACCACCTTCCGTTTATCACACCAAAAAAACACACAAAAAACACAGTGATTGCTAAAAAAACAACTCAATGTAAAACGGCAAAAAATACAACGACGGCAAAATATCTTTTCTTTGATACTCATTAATGTTCTGCATGAAGTTTCGCTGAATGATTTGTTACGTGAATGTAGAAAGATTTTGCTGCATGAGATGGAAAAAATTGAAAAAAGAGGGACTGATGACACCCAAATGTCATTTTGTCATCTTTGTTCTTGAAGAAGGTTTGAATGATAAGAAGAGACCTATACCAGTGTAAATGCTACTTTGGCCTCGATGATTATAATGAAGACGATGCGCAGATAGCATCCACCCACAAACGGTTGATCTATATCTCCAACATCCACAAAGACACTTCAACATATGAACAGATAAAATAAACAACGCCAAACACAAAACGCCATTTATTTGTCACAGTTCTTGTAATTTCAAAAGACAAAAGAGACTGATGACACAGAAGATTTAAATCATAAATTGCTTCTACTTTGTTTTTTTTTTCTTTTCTTTATCTGTTGTTTGTTTTGTAATTTCAGTTAATAAACAACAAAAGAATTTTAATAGTATATAATAAAACGCCAAAATGAGCAAATGCTTGTAAAACGCCATAATGCCATAAAAACGCCCCCAAAAAAATACCAAACTATAATAAACTTACTTTGAACAACAACTACTATTATTAAAAAAAAAACAAATAAATAAGCGTTAAACAATGTGCAAAGAATATAAAACAAAAAAGTCCAATCGTTATCTAACCGCCATTGGAACACAAAATGCCATAATTACAGCTGTAAAAAGATTTGACGTGTTACACCATAAAACACAGTTGAGTCTGAAAACAAAACACGGTAAAACTGCAAAAATCAGTAAAATGAAACGACAAAAAACATAATTTCTAACATTTATAATATTAAAAGCCAAATTCTTGGGAAATTAAATTTATTTAACTTTTTCAAAACGCCATAATTACGTGTCATGCGCGGGAAAAAAAGCCAAAAAGATACAAAACGCCAAAAAATGACATGGAAAAGTCATAACGCCAAAAAAATTAACTATGTGACACAAAAAGAATTAATTCAACGAGAAGAAATCTGAGAAAAATAGTAAAACGCCAAATACTTAATAATTCTAGATAACGCCAAAATTATCTTGCACGCAAAAAATAAAGCAGCATGTTAAACGCGAAAATCGGGAAAGGAGAAGAATACTAAAAAGACAAAAAAAACCCCTCGGACCCTAATCATGTCGCACGCCACGTGTTGGGCCAGGATACGTTCTCACCGTTCTCACACTTTTGAGCGTTTTCTCCTGAACCCATTTCTATATATATATATTTACTAAATTACTTTTACACTTTATATATATATATATATATATATATATATATATATATAGGGGAATGTTCAAATGAAAACCACTTGTTATTGTGAAAACTCGAAAACTAATTAAAAAAAGCCAAAAAAACATACAAATTTTTTTTTTTTTTGCAAACCAATTTTCGCAGGTTTTATTATATAAAAAAAATTTCAAAAAAAAAAAAAAAAATTTTTTGTGTAGTGCACACATACACATGTGTAGCATTACACATGTGCACTACACAAATTTTTTTTTTTTTTTTTTTTGAAAAATTTTTTTTTTTATACATAAAAAGCAGCGATTTTTATAAAAAAAATTTGAAAAAAAAAAATATTTGGGTGTTTTTTAGGCTTTTTTTAGTTAGTTTTCGAGTTTTCACAATAAAAGTGGTTTTCATTTGAACCATCCCCTAAAAGGCTTTTATATATATATATATATATATATATATATATATATATATATATATATATATATCCGCTCAACCAGAATTTAAGCCATGCTATACGCTACAATCAAATTCAAATTTTCTTCTGATCTCAAACTTTCTTTCAACATCTATGTAATGTTTTTATTATGTTTATTATGTATTGTTTTTATTATGTTTATTATGTATTGTTTTTATTATGTAATGTATTTTACTTACTTTACGTAATATTTTTTAATACATTCATGTAATGTTTTCAATTTTGTTTTACAAATTGTTAAAAACAAAACTTTGTATTTTAAAAAAAAAATATGTGATAATGGAAAGTAGAACCACACCCATGAAAGAAAGTAGAAACAATGTCAAATCTAATGTGGTGCTCATGTAATAGTTTTCATGGATGTGGAATGTTAAACCTCAACCTATAGTCTTAAAATACAAATTACTAAATGATTTGGGGGACAATTCAACCCAACTTGAATGTCATGTTGGGTCAAACATTGTCGAAACCAGTCTTTAACTAAAACGGGGTTTAAATTGTTAGTGTAAATTATAATAATTAATTTATGGTGCCCTTATTGATCATTTATCTAATAACCAGATCAATATTTACCTTAATATCTCTATAAAATTAACTAGGCTTTATTTGATAGATGTAAAGGCCCGTACTAGTTAATTAGGGTTTCCCCTTGGGTGAAACATATAAATACAGGTTATTGGGAACCCTAAAAACACACCATAAAGTTTACGGCTCCCCTCACCACAATCTGTTATCATCATCCCTCTCCATCCTAACTGCTCACCCTAAACGGGAACCGATCAAGATGGCTTCTTCTTCATCTCTAACCACTACTGGATTGTCAGGTATATCAAGATCCCTAAAGTGTTTTCCGTTAGATATTAAAAGAAACTGATTAACATGTGGTATCAGAGCGATGTTACTCAGTTCTTAAATTCCTTTTTTGATCTGGAATTGAAATAAAAAAAATAAAAAACTAAGTTTTTTTAAACTTGATATAATCGGCTTTGTATTTCTCGATCCTTTTGTTGTCGATGAAGTGGCTTACTATTCCACACTCAAAATTGCAAACTCAGTTTAATCATGATTATTCACATAATATTATTGCAATTCCAGTTTCTTTTGCTTTTGCAAATTCAAGTATCATCGATATACTTTAGGCTAGTGGGTATGGTTGATGGATCATCCTTGAGGATGATCCGCCACGTATGCGCCACGTCATCATCCTCCCAAGATTGGTCCATCCTCCAAAACTAGAGGGCATGGTTAAGTTGGTCCTAGTCATCATCCTCCACCACTTTTATGTTTTTTTATTTTTTTCATTAATATTAAAACCACATTACATAAACATAAAAAAAAACATAAAGTTAATAAAAAAAAACCAAAGACTTAAAAAAAAACACAGACTTAAATAATATTATGCTTCTTCATGATGTCGTTTTGAAGTTTTTTCAACATCGAACGTTTCGGCTCGGGTTCGTCCTCGACATTCATCATCATTATTTCCCATTCCTTGAGCCGAATTTTTTCATCGGAAATTCGGATTTTCTCATTCGACAACCGCACCTTCTCGCGTAACTTTTCTTCCTCTACACGAGCTTTTTCTTCCGCGAACCGGTCCTTCGCCTTCGTCTTTTGGGCCGTGACGTCATTGTACACTTTTAAGTGTTCCATAAACTCAACCATGTTCGGGTCCACCGTTTCCTTTTGTTTCCCCTTGGCCCGCTCCTTCTTTGATTTGTCTCGGCCCGGTGGACGCTCCGGCTCATGTACGGCATACTCCTCTTTGTCAAAGGCGACGTCATCATTTAAGTTTAAGTTACACCTCGCGTCCGATCCACCGGCGCTAAAACTACTCGTGTCCGATGTTTTTTGCCGTTTCGCCATCGCCACCTCGTTGGGGATCGGCCTCCATTTTGGTTGGTCTTTACAACCATCCATGCGCGAACGTGAGCAAAATTGGTATTACTATTGTTCGACTTATACTTCTCCAACGCCACTCGGAACACATCGTCGTCGCTCATGCCGCTACGACGGTCACTTGTATATAGTTTATTATATTCCTCGCAAAACCTATTGATGAGCGAGTTCATTTTCCGCCACTTTGCTGAGACCGAATCGACATCTCGATACTCGCCTTGACCCATATACTCGAGAAACTTCGCCAAAACCTTTGCCCAAAACCCTTCACCCGATTGGTTATTACCTATAAAAACAAAATATATAGAGTGTTAAGTAAATAAATAAACCTTAAAAAAAACAAATTCTATAAAAAACAAACAAAAAACCCAACTGTTAAAGTAAATAAAAAAACAAATTCTATAAAAAACAAAAAAAAACCCACTGTTAAAGTAACTAAAAAACAAAAAAACAAACAAATTCTATAAAAAACAAAAAAAACAATTTCTAAAAGAAATAAAAAAAACGAAATGTGAAGTAAAAAAAAAAAACAAAACAAATTAAACTTATAAAAAAATACGAACCTTTAACCGGGTTGTCAGACGTGCCAATGTAGGCCTTGGCTAAGGCTTCTTCTTCGATTGGCGTCCACCTTTGCCCCTTTGCTTTGGACGGTTCATCACCCACCACTTTCTTGCCTTTGTTTCGTTTTCCTTTTCCTTTAGGCGGTTGGGTTTCGGGAACAACCTCCACATCGTCGTCGGGTTCGGATTGTTGAAAGGATTGTTGAACGGGTGGTGTCGGGTTCGGTTGGAAATTATAAGCACCCCGCATCATCATTTGTTGAAAGGATTGTTGAACGGGTGGTGTCGGATTGTTGAACGCTTGATTTTGAGAAAATTGAGCGAATTGGTTTGGCGAGTGTTGGAATGATCCAAACGCATTTGATGAGTATTGCGAGAATTGGTTCGGTTCTAACGTCGGATAATATCCCGGAGCCGAGAAAACATTAGGTTGGGTCGGGTTGATGGGAGTCGTCGGGTTATACGGATTGTTCGGGTTGTTCGGGTTGTTCGGGTTGGTCGGGTTGTTGAAAGGATCCATGCTAAAGTATAAGGTTTATAAAAGTGGAAGAAGATTTATAAAAATTATGTGAGAGAGGGATGAGATGTTGTGGTTAGTTTGGTGAATGAAAGTGAAAATGGAATTGAAATTTATAAATAAATTGAAATTTACCGTTACTTTTTGAAAAAAAAGTTGAATTTTTTTTTTTTTTTTTTTAATGTAACGGTCACTTTTGAATTGGGGCCCACTATCAATGCATCGTCGCAAACGTCTAGATGCGGACGGAGAGGACGGGACGCGGGGGGGGGGGGGGGGCGGCACGGTGTTTGGACCGTCGCCGTTCCTTGACGATCCGGGGACGTACCCCATGCCGACCAGCCTTATTATGATGCCGGTCAGTGTTTAGGAATTCGCATGTGATTGTCAGTGTTTTGGAATTCGCATGCGACAAATTTTTGGAATTCAATTTTGGATTTCACATGTTATTTTAACATGCATATTTAATCAATTAGTTATCACAGTATTATGAGGATTAGACATATGCATATTTAATCAGTTAGTTATCATAGTATTATAGGTATCATAATTAGACATGTTTTAGTATTATGAGGATTCAATTGATTGGTTTTTACAGTTCAATTATTCATTAAATTGGCATATCTTGATCTAGTGATAATTGTTTTGGTGTTAATTGAAATAAGCCATTAACTTTTGAATAAAATTGATTTGATTAGATAAACCAAACCCATTGGAACCGATGAAATCAAGTTTGTTAGAAATCGATTTAGATAATAAATAGATTTCCTAAATTCGTGTAACTTTATTTCAAGTTTCAAATAAAATATTATTTAAAGATATATGAACCTATAGACTCGAATATATATATGACACCTAAGAATTTTCGAAATCATAATCTAATCTAAATCCCATATACTAACAAACTTATCGGGTTATCAGTTCTCTCGGCTTATGGTTTACGGGCCTTACTTTCGGGAACTCCTAATCGCACATTGAAAATACAATCGCTACGCGATGTACCTTAAGTCATTTTGCGCGCTAACTTTTGTTTTATAAAACCTTACTCTATTATGTTTTATAAACCTAACTTTTAAATAATCATTCAACTAATTCTTTTGATTGATTTAAAATTTGCTTAACTAAAATAACATTTTTTTCAAGTTCTCACTTCTGCCCAAAGGCGATGTGTTTACTTGTGGCGTTATTTAGTGAACTTAAGCATAGTAGCTTAGGTGTATGTCCTTATTATATGAACAAACATAGTGTAACACTTACCTTATTACATTTTTTCATATGATATACACATGACTTCTGTCTAATATGCATGAGTGTTTCATTTTCTGCCCAAAGGTGATGTGTTACACTCATGTCTCGCAAACTTTGACTTGTGCCTAAAATTATTGTGTTTCAACTTCTGCCCAAAGGTGATGTGTTACATCTAATCTGCACAGTCTGACTGTTCATAATACTTGTATGATTGGCCATAGCCAAAGCGAAAACCGTCATTCAAGTAGAACCTTATTTAAAATTGGTGTGTATAAATAACGTTATCACAGCTTCTTTAGTATAATGGTCTTAATTTCCTCCTGCTTTAGTTTTAGGTTACCCATAAGTCACTCTAACTTCTTCTTTTGCAATGTATCTTATTCTTCTCATTTTAATCCACTATCAGCTCCTGTTATGGCTATTGATACATTCACTGGTGCGAACTATGCTTCGTGGAAGGATTCTCTTAACCTTACTCTCGTACTCATGGAGTTTGACTGTGCGCTAACTGAAAACACTCCCCTGCTCTTGCTGATAAGGGTACCGAAGCTGAAAAACTACTCTATCAAAAGTGGGAGAGAGCTAATCGCTTGTCTCTTATCTTCATGAAAAACTCGATAAGTCCTGCTATCAGGGGAGCCATTCCTGACGCTGCTACAGCTAAGGAATATCTGACTAATATGGAGGCTCAATTCCAAGGGATGTCTAAGGCGCAAGCCAACACCCTCATTTTGAATTTGGTGACTACAAAGTATGATGGGATCAACGGTATTCGTGAGCACATCCTGAAAATGAATGACATGGCCCAAAAGCTCAAGGGATTGAGCATGGAGATTAGTGATGGCTTTCTGGTGCATTTTATCATGACGTCTCTGCTCGCATCTTATGAAGCATTCAAAGTCAACTATAACCTTCAGAAGGACCAATGGAAGATGAACGAGTTGATTGCTATGTGTGTACAAAAAGAAGAACGTCTGAAACTGGAGAAAGCCGATGTTGCTTACCTGATGACTGCTGACTCGAAGAAAAGGAAGGGGAACTGCAATAAGAAGCCTAATGTAAAGGTCCAAAAGTGGGATACAGGTGCAAGTGCTTCTGGCTCTAATGACTCCAAAGAGAAGATTCACTGCAAGTTCTGCCGTAAGATGGGACATAAGCAGAAGGACTACCCGGACTTTAAGGAGCAGCTAGCCAAGAAAGGTGATAATCTTTTCGTGATGCTTGAGTCCTTTAATTTAAATGTTCCATCTAATACTTGGTGGTTTGATTCTGGTTCTATGGTTCATGTAACCAATTCCTTACAGGGATTTCATACAATCCAGAAGCTGGAAAGAAACCAAAGAACGCTTAAGCTGGGAAATGGAAAGCCGCTAGTAGTCGAGGCCGTGGGAACATTAGATTTAGTTATGAAAATTGGTTTAACTATTAGACTTTATGATACCTTATATATTCCTGAGATTACTCGGAATCTTGTATCAGGACCAAAGTTAGACGTAGACAGTTTTCTTGTTTCTCATGGTCATGGCAAACTTACTATCAGTTTTAATTCTCAAATATTTGGTTGTGGCTTCTTGGATGGTGGTCTCTATCGATTAGATTAGATGATGATTTTTCCAAGTCTTTGTTATCATATAATATTAATGAGAACTTAACAAAGAGAAAACACAAACGAGACTTAGAAACTTCATCCATGTTGTGGCATCAACGTTTAGGCCACATTTCATGAGAACGCTTAACTCGACTCGTGAAGGATCCTCTCGATTTCAATGATTTTGGAACATGTGTCAAATGACTTAAAGGTAAAATGACATCAGCGAATAAGAATGGTGCCACTAGGAGCTCTAATTTATTAGAACTCATTCATACTGATATTAGCGGCCCTTATAACATCGCTGGCATAACTGGACACACTTCATTTATCAGGTTTATTGATGATTATTCATGTTATATGCACTTGTATCTCATCAAAGAAAAATCTGAATCTCTCACAACTTTTAAAGACTATAAAGCTGAAGTTGAGAAATAATTAGATCGTCAAATAAAAGTTGTTAGATCAGATAGAGGAGGCAAATATTATGGTCGACATACTTACGTGGGTCAGGCTCCTGGTCCATTTTATGAGTTTTGTAAGGTCCAGGGGATCGTGAACCAATATACTATGCCTGGTACTCCTCAGTAGAACGGTGTTGCTGAGAGAAGAAATAGAACCCTAATGGACATGGTATGCAGTATGTTAGCCAACTCAGGGTTGCCCTTATTCCTCTGGACCGAGGCCTTAAAAGCAGCTGTTCATATACTCAATAGAGTTCCTTCGAAGTCTGTCCCTAAAACTTCTTATGAACTTTGGTTAGGAAGGAAACCGAGTCTTAGATATATGAAAGTATGGGGTTGCCTTGCCGAATATAAACTTTTTAACCCTTTCTTAAAGAAACTGGATATGAAAACAACAAGTTGTTTCTTTATTGGATATGGAGATCACTCAAAGGGTTATAGATTCTATTGTCCCTCCCATGTTACTCGTATTGTAGAAACTAAACGTGTCGCGTTTCTTGAGGACTTTAAGGTCAGTGGGAGCAGTGAAAATCCTTACAATGATTTACAAGAAGTACAAGACGCGGGGGGGAGACATTCGTCCATTTCATTTCCTCCTATTACTACTCCTTTTGTACTCGATGCTGAACCGCATGTCACTGCACCACCTTCAACTCATTCAGGATTAAATGTTGCTCCGCATGTACCTGAGAATAAAGGAACCTCCAATGTCGAAGTTGAGAATCAACCTAGGAGGGCGAGAAGGCCCACTAATTTTGATGATTATGAAACCTACCTAGCTAAAGTCGTATCAGATGATGGAAAGTTTACCGATCCTACCTCATACAATGAAGCCATTAGTAGTGATCAGTCTTCTGAATGGAACAAAGCTATGATTGACGAGCTTGACTCCATGAAGAAACATGACGTTTGGGATTTGGTTGAATTACCCGACGGTGTTAAACCCGTAGGATGTAAATGGGTCTTCAAAACAAAACTAAATCTGGATGGAAGCGTTGAACGATATAAAGCAAGATTGGTTGCAAAGGGCTACACTCAGAAAGAGGGAATCGATTATCAAGATACCTTTTCACCTGTCTCTCGAAAAGATTCCTTAAGGATGATCTTGACCCTAGTAGTTCATTTTGATTTAGAGTTGCATCAGATGGATGTCAAGACTGCTTTCCTCAATGGAGACTTGTATGAAGACGTGTTCATGAAGCAACCTGAAGGGTTCAAACCTGAAGGTCAAGAACATCTTGTCTGCAAGCTGAAGAAATCCATATACGGTTTGAAGCAAGCATCACGTCAATGGTATCTTAAGTTTGATGAAGTCATGAAGACCCAAGGCTTTATGAAGAACCAAGTGGATTAATGCACCTACCTCAAGACGAGTGGGAGCAATTTTACTATACTTGTCCTTTAAGTAGATGTAATTCTATTGGAAAGGAATAGCTTAGATATGTTGCATGAATCAAAGCTCTTACTCTCGCTTAACTTTGACATGAAAGATCTCGGAGAGGTTCTTGTGTTATTGGCATCAAAATACACCGAGATAGAAGAAATGGAATTTTGGGCTTATCAGAAAAGGCTTACATTGATCGTGTCCTTAGTAGATATAACATGCAACACAGCTCTCCCTCTATAGCTCTAGTAGTTAAAGGAGATGTTTTCGGTTCTTTTCAGTGTCCGAAAACTGAGGATAAAAAGGCGTAAATGAGAATGATACCTTATGCCTCAGTAGTTGGGCGCCTCATGTATGCTCAAGTCTGCACTCGTCCAGATATCGCTTATGTTACAGGGATGCTAGGCCGTTATCTGTGTAATCCTGGCCTTGATAACTGGAAAGCAGCGAAGAAAGTACTTCGATATCTTCAGGGGACGAAAGACTATAAACTGACTTATAGAAGAAGTGACGTTTTGGAAGTGGTTGGTTATTCCGATTCGGACTTTGCTACATGCAAAGATGACAAGAAATCCACTTCAGGGTACATCTTTATGTTAGCTGGCGGACCTATTTCATGGAGGAGTCATAAACAACAGCTAACTTCAGCATCCACTATGATGGCAGAATACATTGCTGTATATAACGCTACCTGTCATGGAATGTTGCTGAAGAATCTGATTACTGGACTCAAAGTTGTTAATTCCATATCTAGACCATTGAAGTTGTACTGTGATAACTTAGCTGCTGTTAACTTCTCGAACAGTAACAATTCGATCGGAGCTGGATTATATCTTGATACAAAGTATTTGTTCGTACGTGAACGTGTTAAGGAAAATAAGATTTGTATTGAGTATATAAGTACGAAAAATATGCTTGCGGATCCAATGACTAAAGGTCTCCCACCTAAAGTATTAGAAGAACATGTTTTGAAGATGGGCTTTTGTAAAGACCATATTTAAATGCATATTGTACTTACTTACGTTTTAATGATAAAATTTCCTCATTTGATTTGTTTGTCTCTAACTACGTTTCGCAAGCCTAATGTCGTAAAGACTATTATTATACAAATCATCGTTTAAGGGCTTACTTGTAAATTGATCCTTACTTTACTTAGGTTTTAAATTTGGGATTGTAGTATGATTAATGGGGGTCCTGAGTTAAATAACTAACTCAACGACTGTATTTTTCTGCTACAATTTTGGTTTAAAACTAAAATGAGTATTAACTCCTGATCAGGCTTACCTAATACTCATAATAAATGATCACTCGGCCAAGTGGGAGAATGATAGCGTATATCATTAATAAATAATTTATGGTGCCCTTATTGATCATTTATCTAATAACTAGATCAATATTTACCTTAATATCCCTATAAAATTAACTGGACTTTATTTGATGGACGTAAAGGCCCATACTAGTTAATTAGGGTTTCCCCTTGGGTGAAGCATATAAATATAGGTTATTGGGAACCCTAAAAACACACCATAAAGTTTACGGCTCCCCTCACCACAATCTGTTATCATCATCCCTCTCCATCATAACTGCTCACCCTAAACGGAAACCGATCATGATGGCTTCTTCTTCATCTTTAACAACTACTGGATTGTCAGGTATATCAAAATCACTAAAGTATTTTCCATTAGATATTAAATGAACTGATTAACATAAACCGATTTTAAAGTATATGATTACAACTCAATTTAAACCATACAAGTTGGGTGAGGTCCAAACAGGTTTCAATACTAGGTCCATTTCAGTTTCAAAACCAGGTTTGATTCCCAATCCTTCTTTTTTTCTCTTTGGAGCACAAAAGTTACAAAAGAAAATGCTTATATTTTTATGGCTTCCTTGACCATTCACATCTCTTCGACCATATATTGCGAGTGTGATATTTATAATATAATATAAAAAGTGGTTGTGAATAGAGAAGATAAAACATTTACGTTCATTTGTATATTTGAGAGACACTTTTAACTTTTTATAATTTTTTAATATATTTTAAAAATAGTTATGAGTATAGAAGAGAGAATATAATGATAAAAATATAAAAAAAATATTATTTAATTAAAAGAGTAGAGAAAAACAGTGATTTTTAATATAATAATAATATAATATAGACAAAATTGCAGAAAACAACCTTTATGTATGCCCCAAACTGCACTTTATACCTTTCACTATGAAATCCGCCAAAACCAACCTTTACGTTCATGTTTTGTTACACATCACAACCTTTACACCAAACCTAGTCAAAAAAGTCAGTTAAATGGCCTCACATGCGATGCACATGAGGGCATTTAAGTCATTTCCCTTTCTAATTTTAATATTCATTTTTTTTAAATAAACTCTACTTCATATCATTCCACAGATCATTTAAACTAATGAAACCTTAAATGCATAATGTTCATCTTCTTCCCAGTTCATCTTCTTCCCAGATCATCAACTTGTTCACCACCACTGCCACCCATCCCCACCCCTCTGAAACAGAACCACACCTAGGTGCCAAAATCTATCTACAGAGACTGTTATTATGCCAAAATACAACACAAAATCTTAATCCACCCCCAATTTCATCCATTCTTCCTTCCTTTCTTTCACATCAATCAAACCAAACCCCTTTTCGTTTATATTCCTTTCCCCCTTAAAAATCTCAGCTTTTTCCATCCACCTATTCGTTTAGTTTTTGTCGGTAATAACCGTTATTTCCTCAACCCTAGATTTGTTATTAATTAGAGGGTTTATTGTTTCCAGCATTTGTTCCTCATGGGTGATGATTTGTTATGCGATCGTACAGTTTGTAGTCAAGATTATGTGTTTTCTCCAATAAAGTTTGGTGCTTGGACCGATTGGTGCAGTATGGATGATTATAAGGATATGGGTTTTGAATCTTTTGATGATTGTTTGAATTTGAATTTGAATTTGAGTTTGAATTTGGACTTGAATGGGGAATGGAAGGATGATGTTATTAATAAGTTGCCTTCTGACCCTTTTGAGATGAATGTAAGTGGTGGGTGTACAATGATTAGGGGGTGGGTTCAAGAGGTTGATGAGGATATTGGGTATGTTAAATTTAGTGAAAAGATAATTGGGGATGAGATTAGTTTAGATGATGCAAATGGGTTCTTTTTGTTTGATGAAATATCGAAAAAAGTCGGGAACTTGATCAAGAAAGATGAAGATGGTGATGAGGTTGAGGTTGAGGTTGGTGAGCCTCATGATGCTTTGTTTTTGGCTCTTGGGCATTTGGGAATAAGGGATTTGCTTTCGGTTGAAAGGGTCTGTAAGTCGTTTCGGGATGGTGTTCGTCATGATCCGTTGCTATGGAGGAATATAAGCATTGATCAACCGGTTGGGGAATCGTTTACTGATGACTCGCTTTTGAGGATTACGAATAGGGCGAATGGTAGTCTTCAGTCTTTGAGTCTTGTCAAGTGTTTAAAGATTACTGATATGGGTCTCAAGCATGTTTTTCAGCAAAATCTGGGGCTGATGAAGGTTAGTGTTTTAGCTTATATTTATATGTTTTACGTGTGTATTTAGGGTTGTTTGGATTTGTATTTGAGTAATCTTCTAATCCAATTATTTAGGGCGTAACCAGCTTTATACTAGCAAGAAACCAAATTGATTATTAAAATGTGGATTAAAGTTGTTTATATGAGACTCATGGTGGGTTATGTTGATTATTAAAATGTGGATTAAAGTTGTTTATATGAGACTGTATGTGCAGAGATTAAAAGAAAATCAAAGAATATTTGACTTATGTTGTTTGACTGATGAAACAAAAAATAGAAAAGAAAATAAGGAGTTAAAAAGACTAAAATACCCTCACATGCAAAGCATGTGAGGAAAGTTAACTGACTTTTTTGACTAGGTTTGGTGTAAAGGTTGTGATGTGTAACAAAACATGAACGTAAAGGTTGGTTTTGGCGGATTTCATAGTGAAAGGTATAAAGTGCAGTTTGGGGCATACATAAAGGTTGTTTTCTGCAATTTTGTCTATAATATATAGTAAAAAATAATTAAAGATGTGTAAATGCTTTTTTAATTTTACCCTAATTTAGGGTAGTCGCTGACCGCCGTATAATGTTGAACTTGGTGACCACTCGCAAGAAATCAGAGGAAAAAAAACAAAATCTTATCTCATTTGACTTGACTATTTTAAATAAGGGTCCACTATTTCCTGCTAGCTTGTTTCACTATTTCACTATTTTAACTAGTGAAATTCCCCGCGCTATGCGGCGAAAATTCGGTCAGTATCGGTTTGGTTCGTTACACTATCGGCCCTTGCTATAGCAATCGAAAAAAGAAAACAAAATATAAGGGTCTTGATATGCCCAAAAGAACTTTGACACGTGTTTTACATCGATTGAAAACCATAAAAACAATTATTGGTATCGCTTATGATTATTTCAATATCGATGTCGGTACTCATGTTGTTCGCGTGGAATCAGCGCGGTTCATCACGGTACTCGACGATACCTACTTTGTATAGCTTACAATACAAAAAAAAGAAATGAAACTTTATTTTGAATACAAATTTTGATTGAAAACCATAAAAACAATTACGGGTACCAGTTTCGATCATTTTGAATACCGATACGGTTGCGATGTTGTTTGATTGGAATCGGCTCAGTTCATCACGGTACCATAAGATACCTGGACGTGTATAGTTTACGATGCAAAAACACTCTATTTTGAATACAAAACTATAATGAAATAGCGAGAGAAAAAAGTAAACAATATTGTGTATTCAGTTAAAAACAGTTAACAAATGCATGTTATTAGAAAAAAATCAAATTAAATAGAAATTAAATCGGATAAAGCGTATATAACTGATACATATACCAGTTTGAATAATACCAATAACGGTGCCAATGTTTTGTTTGAATCAGATCAATTAGCCACGATACCAGTACGATATCAGCACTCATTATAAGTTACGGCAAAAAAAAAAAAAAAAACACTCTACGCTTATTTACTTTTAGGCTATTAGTTCGTTTAAATAAATCTCATTACGACAAATATGTATATTTTAATTAAATACATCAGACATTAAACAATTTGATGGCACTAATAGAAACAACAACAATAATTAATATTATTTTAAAATAATCAAATACTATAAAAAAATAAATTTAAGTGAATTCACTATTCATCGTAGCTTTAAAATCATATGTATAATAACCAGTGAAATTTCTCGCACTGCGCGACGGGAATTCGGACATTATCGAATCATTTTGTTTTGTAACGGGATAAGCATGATACCCGTTTAGTTCATTACTTACCGGTGTTTTACCGTAAATACCGGTACCACCGATTGATTATAAAAATTACAAATTTCGAAGCAGAGAAAACAACGTAAAAGTGAAAAAGAAGGAATAAATCACGGAAAATATTATTAAGAATAATAGATACTCAAATTTTTATTTACCAGCAGGTAATAAAAATTTTTCTTTTCCATGAGTAATTTTATTTTGAACTGGGGTAAAAACGTAATTTAAACTGATGGCAAAATCGTAATTTTAAAGCGGAGATAAAATCGTAAATTGGTTGGGCCAACGGGGGAGTTCCAGGCAGTTGCCTCTCACTGTGCCCCCATCTTGTGTCTGTACTTATACACTGGGGGTAAAATCGTAATTTTACTGGGAAAGCAAAGAAAACCGATGACAAAAATGTAAATTTAAATTGAGTGCAAAATCGTAATTTACCTGTGAGGAAGAAAACAAAACTAGTGGCAAAACCGTAAATTTAAACGCGGCAAAAGCGTAAATTTGAACCGAGGGCAAAAATTTATTTTTTCACTGAGGGTAAAAGCATAATTTTATTTTGAACTGGAGGTAAAAACGTAATTTTAAACTGATAGCAAAATTATAATTTTAAAGCGGGGCAAAATCGTAGTTTAACTGGGAAAGCAAACAAAACCGATGACAAAAACGTAAATTTATATTGAGGGCAAAACCATAACTTACCTGAGAGGATGAAAACAAAACTGATGGCGAAATTGTAAATTTAAACGGGGCAAAATCGTAATTTTGAACCGAGGGCAAAAGTGTAATTTTTCACTGAGGGCAAACGCATAATTTTGTTTTGAACTGGAGGTAAAAGTGTAATTTTAAATTGATGGTAAAATCGTTATTTTAAAGCGGGACAAAATCGTAAATTAGTTTGGCCCAAATTTCACAATTAAGGGCATATTTGTAATTTCGATATTTAAGATAATATATATATCCAAAATTTTATAAAGTTAATAATAATTATCAAACTTCCCACTATTGACATTACATCTTTAATGTTTTTGTTTTCATTATTTTTGAGGGAAAGGTTATTTTACAAGAGAAAAGAATTATACGAAGTATAGGAGACAAGTTTGACCCTTGCAAGATTAATGGTTGAAATTAAATGGTCCTAAATATATGATTCAAATAAATAAAAAAGGGGAACAAGTGGGGAAAAAAGTAAAATAGAAAAAAATCAATATTGTTGACTCATAAACCCACTTCCCCTTGATTTTCAAACTGCTATAACTTTTTCATACGTTAATATTTTTTTTATAAAAATTACACCGTATTAACAAGCATTTCATTCTATTTAATTCGAGCAGCATATTGCAATATTTTTCTTTAAAAAATTTTGCAGGATTTTGAATACTCATTACGTGATTTTAAATACCCAGTAAGTGACTACGTGATTTTGAATTCTCATTACGTGATTACTTAATTTCGTTAGGGGGTAGAGGCGCCCATCACTCCCCATACATTCATCACTCACAACATCCAATCAAGTTCCGCCATGTCATCAAACATTATTCCATCACTAGTGATGGATTTTAGTGGAAATGTCCATCACTCACCGCACCCAACAATTTCCCTCACAATCCAACAAATTCCCTCACACATTTGCAAGTTCTTCAAACGTGATAGTGGCCACGCATTTTAATCTTCACGCGTTATATATGGCAGTGGCGGCGGTGTTCCACGTTCACCACGCGTGAACAAGATGCCCATCACGGGGCGCCCCTACCCCCTTATAGTATTTTATGTGAAACCCCATTAAGTGATTACGTAATTACGTAACAATAGTTGACTATGTATTATTATGTGACTACATGATTTTAAATACTCATTTCGTGATAATGTGATTTCATTCTAATATTTATGTGAAACCCTACTCAGTGATTACGCAAAAACAAAACACGTAATACATAATATTCATATGGAATACCTAATATTTCAAGTATAATCGCGTATTAAGGATAAATTATATACAAAATATTAGTCAAACCAACCTATAATAACAACATAATGTCGTATATTAGAGATTTAACCACGTAATAAAGCATTAAGAATCAAGTTTTTACCATTGAATATGTAATCACGTAACAAGCATAATTGTATTAACATTAATTATAAAAATCATATTGAATGTGTAATCACGTAATGAATTTGCATTGAATGCGTAATGATTTACGTTGAATGTGTAATCACGTAAAGGGTATTCAAAAATCACATAGTCATGTACCGGGTATTCAAAATCACGTAATGGGTACTGAGTATTCAAAATCACGTAATCACGTAATGGGTATTTAAAGTCCTGTAAATTATTTTTAAGACAACTATAGCAATAGGCTGCTCGAATTAAAGAGAATGAAATGCTCGTTAATATGATGTAATTTTTTTAAAAACATATTAACGTATTAAAAAGTTATAGCCGTTTGAAATTTAAGAAGGAATATCATAACTTTCCCTCTTTAAATCGATAAGAAAAAATATGTGGTTGTTATTCTCTCCTACACTTTATACAAAACTTCCCACTGAATATGATATGATCTGTTATCTACTTTTTAAATAGCATTTACATGAGTATTCGTTGGTCTACATTAACTTGTTTTTTTATTTGAGATCCTTATCAGGAGCTTTGATTTTTTTAACATAAGCGTTATCTAAAAGCAATCGAATCAATTATTAAAGCTATCGGTGGTTGTTGTAACTTGTAAGTGCCTCAAGTATTAATTAATTTACCCCTTCTAGTAAACTTTTTTGGTATCTATCACTAGACACCGGGTAAAATAAAACATAGGATACAGAAGAAATTTCAGGATAGCAAAGAAAGATTTCGAGGATGAATACGGGAGAGTTGTGAGTAGAGCGTGTAAATGAGCAATGATGGCCTGTGGGAAGCTTGAGATTTTCGACTGTGGGGTTGAAAACGTCTATACCTAAAAAAAATTATAAAATCGGGGGTCGAAAACGTATATACTTAAAAAATTATATACGAAAACTACATACAAGACACTACTGAGCGAAAATTTCGGGGGGTCAAACGCCCCCCTCCAGCCCTGGCCCCTTCTATCCTGCGCCCCTGATGATGGCCAAACTTACAATCGTTATATATATGGAAACGTCGGTCACCGGGATTTGTTAATTGACTATGATGGTCGACGGTTACAAGGAAAGACATATAGAGTTTCAATCGAGTGAATTATCAGTCACAAAGAAGAAGGTACCATGGTAGACTGGCTTGAGCCGACCCACACAAGGAATATGTCCACAAAATTTTTATCTTAAAACAATTACGATAAACTTTGTTATCAGAAAACACGAAAGTACCATTTTTTCACATGTCTTGTATGAATTTAGCTTAGTCATGCGAGATAAATATTACACATGTAGCCATGAGACATGCGAGATCATGGTTGGATATGTACTTCATCTCATCTCAAGTATCAGACTTTATTCTCAATTTCTCATTAAAATACATATCTATACTATATTATAATTTATGCGGGAAGCATTTTAAGATACCTAAAAATAAAAACTCTCTCTTAATTTATAAATACACCCTTAAAATAAGGGTAAATTGGTATTTTAAACAAGGGTTTTTTTTTACACATATTTCCCCTTCCTAATTGCCATTATTACATATTTACACATAGGAAGTATAGTTTGGCTAGGAAGGATAAGAAGCAATAAGAAAGGGTATTTTAGTCAATTTTATCCAATTTGCTCCCTTCTTCTTTCCATGTAACTTCAGAACCCACCATTTTCAAAGCTCACAATCTTCAACATTTTCTTCACTTTCTATCTCAATAATCACTACATTATAATACGATTTTCGTCATCAAACAATGATTCAAACACCCAATCAACGTGTTATTCAACTTTTTTGAAGAAATCCAGTTTAATTTCATACAATATCTCATTTTTTCCCGTGATTTTGAAGCGAATCACTCGATTCGTTCGATTCGATCGCTGATAAGTGTTTCTAGCATTCAAATTTCGTCAATCGTTGAAGAACTCAGAAGAAATCGGCTTCGATCTATGTAAGAAAATTTTCAATTGTATTTTTACGATATGGGTTTTTGAATTGAGTTTTTGCGTTTTACAAAGGAATAAAAAACATTTTTTTTTTGTATTTTCAGTCCATTGCGTTTTAGAAACAACACATTTTATTGTATTTTTAGTACATTGCGTTTTAGGAAAAAGACATTTCTTTGTTTTATTAGTCCATTGCGTTTTAGGTAAAACATATTTTTATGCGTTTTTATAAGGATTATTATGTTCAACTTCATCAATTGCATGAGGGGGAATTTGTATATATAGTCAAAGGATATAACTATAGCTCCTATAATTAAGGAGATGTAAAAGAATATAAAAGATACATAAAATATAATATAACGATAAAAGATTATACAAATCTTTATCTAATAACCCCTTCAATCGGAAAGGTGGCGGCCCGAGATGCAACATAGCACGAAATTGGTCAAATTGCACGCCCGGAAGACTTTTAGTGAAGATATCTGCCACCTGAAGATTAGTCGGAACAAATTTAGTATGAAGCTTTCCCGAATGAACAAGTTCTCTGATGAAATGATAATCTAAGTCAATATGCTTTGCTCGCTTGTGAGAAACCAGATTCTGAGTCATGAACAAGGCTCTTTTGTTATCACAAAGTAAAGTAGGCCGATATGGTGGCAAAGCATGAGTTCTCTGAGAAGACGAGTAAACAATTTTAGCCGCAGTATTCGCCATGGCTCGATATTATGATTCACAACTAGAATGAGAAACTGTAGGCTGCTTCTTTGCACTCCAAGACATAAGATTTATACCCCCCCCCCCCCCGAGAAAATAGAGTAGCCATAGGTGGATCGTCAAGTATCCAAACAACGAGCCCAATTAGCATCAGAATAACCAATAATGGAGGATGTATGAGGCCGATTATAAGTTAAACCAAAGGAAAGAGTGCCTTTGACATAACGAAGAATCCTCTTAACAGCTTGAAAATGAGCAACCGTAGGAGCATGAAGGAACTAAGAGACTTGATTAACAGCGTAGGATAAGTTAGGATGAGTAATAGTCAGATATTGCAAAGCCCTAACCAAAGATCTGTAAGTCGTAGGGTCAGAGCAAGGTAACCCGTCAACAGTGAACGACTCATGAGGAGCCAAGGGAGTGCTAACAGGTTTAGCATCATACAAATCAGAACGCTGAAGAATATCCTGAGCATATTTAGTTTGAGTAAGTAACAAACCCGTGTCAGTGTAGGCGACTTCAAGCCCCAAGAAATAATTTAGTGCACCCAAATCTTTAATGGCAAACTCATAGTTAAGGCGAGAGATAAAAGTCTGAATATCAGGTTCATTGTTGCCAGCAAGAATGAGATCGTCAACGTATACAAGCAGGTACATTATGCAAGGGTCGTGCTTGAAGATAAACAGGGAAGTGTCTGTAACGCTTCACATTCTTGTACTTTCCTTATTTATAAAGTATTGTTGTAATTCTATTTTTGGAAACTTGTACTTGTTTTGTATCGTACTTTCTTTTCAACTTTGTAATCCAAGACTATTGATCATAATGAAATTCAAATGTTTTATTCACAATAATGTTACACATTTTAGACTTGTTTACATGTTCATACACAAAATCAATGTTTTAAACACCATTATACATGTTTTATACTCGTACATTACACGATTATGCTTGTTACACTTAAAACCGTCTAAAATACGCGAAATAACTAAACTTGAACCTTCGAGAGAAGGAAAGAGCCCCTTCGCGCGAAGAGACCTTTCTCTTCGTGCGAAGAGCCCATTCGCTCCAAGCTCAGTCGCCTGAAGGAGCATGAAACTTTCTTTCATGTCCCTTCGGCTGAAACCCATTCGCACCAAGCCACTTTTCAACCTATAAATACGTGCCTAACCCCACTCATTTCACTTTCCCAGTCGCTCAGACACTCTTAGACGCTCTAAAACATTCTTTCGCGAACAAAAGCATCTCAGTAATTATTTTATTTCATTTCCTTTATTTTTCTTACATTTTCATTTCATTTTTTAACTTTTCTATCAAAATCATCTTGTTTGACACACCTCTTAGATGGTTTTCATGAGTTTGCAATGACAAACTAATAGTGAAACCTCACCACTTTGGAGGAACAAATAAAGATTTAGAAACCTTGATTATAATATTGATTCTTTCATTTTAAATTCTGTTTTGGTTACGAAACTTGGTGGAATCTGGTACCCACCAGGCTCACAACTTAGTTCATAGTTGTGGGTTCGCGTTAGGGTGAATTTCCATCAAGAAATGGATTGTTTTGGTTGAAACAAAATGATCGTTTTGAACGAATCACACCTACTCGCACAGAGGAAGACACCCACTCGCACGAGTGGGCAGTCCCCTTCGCACGAAGGGACTGTGTTAAGTGTTTATGTTTTTGATTTCTTTTCTGTTCAATTCAAGTTCATCAGTACTTCAAATGTTGAAGTCATTCCAGATTCACCATCCTCAATATGGATGAATCTGAGTCGTGACAGAAGTGTCAACTATGGGAGCCTTGGCTTTCCAACCTAGTTCCACCACCTCATTTGCGTACCATACGAATGAACACCAAAAAGTTTGCTAGAAACAAAGTAAGCTAACCCCGCCTCACCTCCAACATTTGCCATGTTGGGTATGACACGCCTGGGTTGTTCTTATTTGTCTGTTTGGATATTTTATTTACTGTTTTCACTTTCTATGACAATTACTATTACTGTACAACGTTAAATCAGTTTACAATTAAATTTTAAGCACGAATCCTCGCACAACTAGACCAGTCGCACGAATGGATTTCCCATTCGCACGAAGGGAGTATTCCCTTCGCACGAAGGGAGTATTCCCTTCGCACAAACAGAAAGTTTGTTCGCATGAAGAGACTTCCATTCACATGAAGGGTTCTGTAACTTGAATTATTTTATACCTTTTTCGTATTTTAGAGACTGATCCGAACCATTTACCACATCAGAATACTCACGCCTTCGTTTACCCATTAAACTTGTTACAAATCACACTCTATCCACTTTTAACATGAGACTTGTTTTATTCTTGTTAATCTCACATGCTATGTATACTTGTGTCTATATGCTCCTTAACTTTGCAAGCCTACCTTAACAATTATAGCGCTATAGGACTAACGCCCGCCCGTATTCTAGTGGTATTGTTAAGTAAACTATGTTACACCATCTTCGTTTCGATGATGTTTGGTAATCACGATTGCGTTAGACTCTGGTTTGACATATATCTTACACTTCTATAGTATGTTAGTAACAGTTGATGCATTTCGTCATGTTGGATATGAGTAAACTCTTTTCACTATTATGCTATGTTATCAAACTTGTATACTCGCCAATTTTATGTTGATCATTATTTTAATACATGTTGCAGGTCGCTAGTTGATGATATGAAGAAACTCATTTAGGGTGGATTTAGATACACACCTTAAAGTTGAACTATTATTTTGTTTCATGATTTATATTTGCAAACTTGATGTATTTGATTTGAACAATGTATTTCATTTTAGAACTTATGAAATTTGAATCATTTAATTATTGTCACAATTAGTTTTATGATGTCTCGAGCAATCTTGTTTTCGTCTCACTCCGATGTTTCCGCCATCGATTGGGGTGTGACTGATTGGTATCAGAGCCATAACTATAGGAAATTAGGAAAATTGCTATGCTTTTGACCTAGTCTATAGTTTAGGAACATTTCTTGCTTGTGCTTAAAACTACTTGCATTCTCTCTTATTTGCTTATTATCTATTTCGTGGTCTTAAATAAACATGACTTTCCTAAGGCAACCACAATACACATGTGAAGACTTGAAGACACTCTTATTTCACAATCGAAACGACTCACCAAAATAGGGGTGATTCCCACATTTGGTGGCGACTTTGAATCCGCCATACATGTTATTTTGCATGAAATTTCACCATCAAGTCAGGAGTGATATCCATATCTTGATGGGAAGTTCCATTTCATATTCTAGTGGACCCTTATCGATAACTCGAGATTATATCTTGTTTCGTTCGATAAGTAACAACCACACTAGGGTACGATGTTACCAAGTTAGGGGTGAAACCCGCATCTTGATAACTAGTCCCACTCTTCGATTTTCAATCTCGCCAAAAGTCTCGAATCCTCGATTGACTAGGGACATGTAGTAACTGGAAGGGTGAATATCGTTAACCGCTCGTCGGTGAGAGTATTCTACCTATTAGGCCAAAGCATGTATCCCTAACTCAAAAGGATTTCGATCACTTTGGAAAATTCTTAGTTTGGTTTTGAGAGATTCCACGTTTTATATTGGATCTCTTTTATGATCTATCAATTTTAATGTGTTTTACAATGGATACGTTTCTCATTTCAACGTTGAAGACATGAATCGCACTTTCCTCGCAATCTCAAACAATAATAATTCTCCGTGAACAAATTAAATTTACAATTCTTTATTCATTATTTGTGATTATGTAATGTGAATTCTTGTTATGCTTATGTGAACTACTTGAAACATTTGCATGCTACGTGACATATTACATGATACAAACTAATTTTTCCAAAACATTATGTTCAAGTCTCATCTTTTTTCTCTGTTTGACCCTCTAGATGTCTTCCAGCCATCTTTCCAACTCCAACAGATGATCCAAGTCAAGCTCCAACAAGAAGATGCTCGCATTCATGGCTAAGCAGATGGATCGAGTGATACCTGACATCGTGAGCAAGGTTACCTCAGCCAATACCCCTAACTCCTGTGTCGATTCCAAGGTCGACCAACCTAAGCCTGTCATGTTCAACTACAAGCACTTCGCCGCTTGCAACCCTCAACCCTTCACTCGCGATGATGGTGTGACTAAGATGCTCGAGTGGTTCGACAGCATCGAAGTAACATTCATCAACAATGAATGTCCCGAGCACCTGAAAACCCGAAACGCTACCGGCGTCTTCCAGGCAAGAGCTCTCGACTGGTGGATGAACGAGCGTAACATCAGCTCTAATGAAGATGCCTACACCCTCCCTTGGGTTGAGGTTAAGCAGCTGGTGGACCCCACAACTCACAATGTATTAAATCCAAAGGTGAAGAAGCACGTTTTAAATTAACATCAAAAGATAATCGTTGTCCTTTTGCAAGTTGACAAGGAGTGCAAAGTATAGGTTTTGGTAACAATGAAGTAACATTCAAAAGACCTAACTTATTCAATAAAGAAAGAGTAAATTACTATTTTGGCCGCTGTGGTTATGTCACTTTTACCCTTTTAGCCCAAAAAATATTTTTTTTAACATATGAGCCCCCAACGTCTTTTTTCTAACCCTTTTGGCCCCTAAAATTTAATGGATGAGGTTAGTGTTAGGGGCAAAAAGGGTTAGAAAAAAAGAGGTTGGGGGATCAGATGTTAAAAAACTATTTTTTGGGCTAAAAGTGTAAAAGTGATATAACCGTAGGGGCCAAAAACGTAATTTAATTATAAAGAAATAACATTAAAAGCAACATTTCCTAGACGAGCATGCCACAACTCGTAGAAGGCTTTATTCGAACATCCAAGAGAGGCAACAAAATCTTGTGGATAGTCCTTGAGCAGGTACAATCCATCTTCACAAGTGCCTTCAGCGAGTACCTGCTTGCTTAGCCGATCCTGATAAAACATCAACGGGGTGATCTTTACTTAAATTGCTTATAGACAATGGCTTCTTCGTGAGACCAGGAACCACAAGAACATTACGTAGAGTAATCTTACGAGCTATCGTAGACGTCCCTGTATGAGAGATAGGAAGTGTCTTACCATTACCAAAAACAACACTATTTTTACCTGTGTAAGGAGTCGAATGATGAACCGAATCAGAAGGAGGAACCATGTAATCTATGGCAGATTAGTCTGCTCTCCAATCAGGAGAATCATCCATTACATGACATTGAGCATGAAAAGCTTTGGCCAAGGACTCGTCTGAAGAAGCTTGAGAAGAAAAAAAGTGAAGTTGGGAACAAGCACTCACATAGTGGTCGTTTGTACGACAAAGCTGGCATTGTGGGGGCCAGCGCTGCTACTGCCCACGACCCCGGCCGCGTGATGACCCACAACCTGAAGCATAAGAAGAACCACACCCATTATTTGATCCGCGTGATGATCCACGGGACTGTTGAGCATTGAAAGCAACTGGAGGTGTTTTGGTTCCTTGCATGGATTGGATAAATAACTATTGACTTTTGGTTTGAGCAACAAGATCTCTAATGGATGGACAAGTTCTGGCCGTAAGAATAGTGGTAGAATAAAATGTAACAACCCTCAAATTGGTACCACAACAAACCGTAATCGAAACCCTAAACGCGTATAACGAAACCCGACATGAAAAATGAAAACTTTAATGTTTTTATGGTTGTCGCGGGGGCACGACATCCTTATACATAACCCTTGCGGGCCGCGAGGATCCCATAAACCGCTTGAGACACGTTTCGTTCATGTGTAAAGTGTACTCGTTGAGTCCTGACACCTATGCCCTAGCTAGGGGTCCTCGCGGGGGGCGATAGGATACCATAGGGTATCGCGGGGCGCGAGACTTCTTTAAATCAGCTATAAAAGGGTGCGACCATCAGACATTAAACCTTGCCAAATTCTTTTCTTTCTCTCTCGATATTCTGGTGTAATACTACTATTATACCTGAAGTTCTAAAACTACGCTCGTAATCAGCGTGCTAACTTGAATCACTGGTATGGTACCCGATCTGATCGATTGAAGCTGAGCCAACGGATGTTTAAGTGCTGCCTGAATAAGGCTATACTTTGTCATTTATTGTGGGTTTTGATCTCGTGATTATCGTTAAAGTTGAATTGATTTAATACACTAATACGAGTTCCATTGTATCCAAAAATTAGAACTCATAACCAAGGGGCTGCTAAACCAGAAAACATAATGGTTAAGTAAACTTAGTGGTTAAGATAACTTAACGGTTAAGAAAACTTTGTGGTTAAGATAACTTAACGGTTTAGAAAACTTAATAGGTTAGACAACTTAATAGCTAAGAAAACTTAACAGCTAAGGAAATTTAACAACTAAGTAAGTTAATCAGTTTAACAGTTAAGTAAGTTAATTAATTAATCAGCTAAGTAAGTTAATTATTCGGCTAAGTAAGTTACTTAATTAAATAGTTAAAGTAAATTAATTAGTTAAACCGCTAAGTTTAACAACAAGATATACATGAGGTAGATAACATCTAAATAGGTATATATGGGTTAGGTAATATCTAAGGAAGTAATATATAAGGAAAGGTTTATCTAGGGTAGATAACAACTGAGAAAGCTATATGGGGTAAAACAAATTCCTTACCTATAAATAGGAAGCATATGATTCATTTTTCCTTGCTCATTTCTTTTCTTCTTCTCTCTATATGTTGGTGTTCTAACCAATAATCACCGATACGATATTATGTGTGATCGATCTGGGAACAAACTAATGAATGCCAAAGTGCTGTCTGAATAAGACTATACTTCATTGACTTACGTTATGGTTCTGATCTCGTGAACATCGTTAGGTTTGATTTGGTTTTACAATAATACATAATCCACTCTGTTAAACTAAATGTTTAACTATCAGAAAACTCCGAACTATAAACTTACAATCAAAATAGATGCTTAAATTACAAGAACATTCAGAATTATAAGTAGATGCTTAACCATCAGAAGGCTTAGAATTAGGAGGCCTGTTAAATCAATAACTATAGACCTACAAGTTGAGTCATTCTCTTTTATCCAAATGCTTTGCAAAACCCTAAATATTTTTCAGTTATACTTACAGTGATTAAGTATTTGTATTCTGAAATTACTGCCGGCATGTGGGGTTTTGTATACATTACTTGTCTAGCATTACTATTGGACACCGAGTTAGCCAATAGTAATATGACCATGAGCACAAGGATTGGCCTCAGTCGCAATACTGATTTGAGTAATTGATAGATATAAACAAATGTAAAAACTCTTGATACTATAATTATAACAATATGTTTTTATACCAAATGAATGAACAAACCAGCATTTCCTGCTGACCAAATATTTTTAAAATGCGTTTCAGGTGATTACAGTAGATCGGAATAAAAGTTGTGATACGACATCGAAAGAAAAGAAGTGGCTTATTTTATCAGTTAAATTAAATTAAGAAACATTGTGTTATGTCTTCGGGTTTATCCCACATTAAAGCTACCTTTGTAAAATATGGGTTTTATTCCCATCTGTTTAATAAATAAAATCCGGTGTTTCTAAACTCTGATATTTTTCCTAACTCATGTTCCTGATGAATTTCCGCTACAATATTTTCAAATATACTACCGGTACCACTTGAGTGTTCACAGCTCCCATCCAGAGTGTGGTTGGGGGGTTGTGACTGAGGTGGTATCAGAGCCAGTTGTTTAAGCAAATAGGTGTTGTAATAATACTTAAGCTTAAACAAAGAGTTAGGAAATTGATATTATCTTGTAGCACCCAGGATAGTATTTAGACATGAACTTAAGAAAGATGCGTTAATATAAGTTTCGAGACAAGCTGGATTAGTTGCATAAATATAGTGTGATGGGTATTGGTATGCCGTGAGGATGATGACTAGAACATTGCAAGTATGATAAATAAGCGATAACACTTGGCCACTGTTATTCCTTGTTTATTGGTACTACTTGGTTCTGGAATATGATCCATCATGTGAATACTAATTTCCTTATTCCTTGATGAAAGCCTTAATAAAAGATGCACCTTTAAAATCATGATTTGAGAAAATTCTATTTATGGGAAATACCTTGATAATTACCTCTCCGGCAAGACTGAGTATGGTGTGGTAGACTCTCCAGCTTATCCGGGTAAGATGGGGTTGCCTCTCTGGCAAGACCGGGTAAGATGGGGTAGATGATATCGAATTCCCTAAATAGTACCATGACCAGATGTCTGACTTGTTTTAGGAAATATGAACCTGTTAAATACATTGACCTTATGAATGGTATGTATATTACAGTATATGAAACATATGATTGTATAGATATGTATATCTATAAGGAAGTCCAAAGGCCATAATGATTGACAATTTAGGATGAATTGCGAGCTTGTGTGTCAATGATAATTTTAGAATTCATTATCATGAACCTCTCGTATACATCTATAATTCCGATATCGAACACTATTCCATTTAATCATCCGTCTCGTGACTCGTGTGACAAGATGAACGATGTGAACCCTTTGAGTTGGGACGCCATCAAAAGTATAAGAATTTCCAATGTGTTACCTTAAATTTCTGACGTTAATAAGAAACCTGTAACTAAAAGTTGTGCTAGGCACAAAACTTCTATAACTTACGCTTATGAGAGTAATTTTACTTTCATTAAGAACTCTTGAGAAGATGAGAGTAACCTACAACTAGATGTACCTACCAAGACTTTCATCACTTGTGATCCTACTAAGATTGTCAGTAATGAAGGAGTTGTTTCGACAATACATGGGCTACAAAGGACTAAAGTTGTCCAAACCATTAGTATATACGCTGAGAAGGATGAAGTAATGTATGCTTAAAAAATAAGACACTAAGATGGTAAGATTTGATCTTCCAAGCACAAGATCAAGACATATGCCATGAAATGGAAAAAAATGAAAAGAACTGACAGAAAGGAAATTTTGTCTGCTTCATAAAAAGGAACAAAGGGCAACAGTGACTCCTGAGGTGATTGTTGACTTAGGAGAAGTGATCACAAGGAGACAAGACAAACAAGCCGGCAAAGTTCATCTTTGTGATGAAAGCTACAAATTATGCGCGAAAGTAAGGCATAGTGCATATGGTCTCGGTGATCATTAACACTAGAGGCAAGGAACGAAAAGTAATTCCGGTAATATCAGAATACTCCGACGTTTTCCCAAAGGATCTACTTGGACTATCACCCGATCGTGAGGAGGAACTCAGAATTCACCTAATACTAGGAACAACACTAATTGTTAAAACACCTGTATCACTTGTTAAGAAGAAGGATGAACAGATGCGTATGTGTATCGGTTATCGAAAATTGAATAAGGTCACAATTAAGAATTGATACCCATTACCAAGAATTGACGACTTATTCGAGGAGCCCGTTATTTTTCAATCTATGCTTAGTATACTATCAACATTTTAGACTTATCCCGGATAGCCATCCCATTACCCAAGTTAATAAGTCAATCTGGAGACATTATTTGTGTGATAGTAAGTTCATTATAATTACAGATTATAAGAGCTTAAGATATATCTTTGGGGAAAAAGAATTGAACATGAGGCAAAGACAATGGATGAAAATTTTAAGTGACAATGATTGTGATATATCACGAAGGTTAGGCTAATGTAGTAGCTGATGCTTTAAGTCGTAAGTTTCATGAGAAGCCGAAACGAGTATGTGCTCTTAGATTAAATTTGTAGATAGATTTAATGGAATAATTAAAAATTACCCATGAAACAGTAATCTAGGATGATGCTGAAAGATTAAAAAGGAATAATGAAGGAATTAGAAAAAGAAACTGATGGAATTTGGAGATTCCGTAAGCAAAGAATTTGGGTATCTATTCAAGGAAACCTACGAGAAAGGATTCTCGAAGAAGCTCATAAAACTAAGTATATGATGCATCATGGAAGTAATATGAGGTATCGAGGTTTGAATAAGAATTACTGATAGATAGGAATGAAAAAGGATGTAGCAAGTTATGGCTCTAAGTATTTAATATGTTAGCAAGTTAAAGCTGAACATTAGTAACCTTTAGGTTTATCTCAACGATTAGAAATACCAGTATGAAAATGGGATTGATAATAATGGATTTTGTTACCAAATTTCCCAAAACAATAAATCGTAACGACACAATCTTGGTGATTTTGGATCGACTAACCAAGCCAGCTCAATTCCTACCAATGAAGGGAACCTTTAGTATAAGACACTTAGTTAAGTTGTACGTGGACGAAATAGTCTTATTACATAGAATCCCGTTATCTATTGTATCAAATCGAGATAGTCATTTCACTTCTCAATTCTAGAAAAAGTTTTCAAAAAGCCATGGAAATTCGACTAAATCTAAGTACAACTTATTATGAATAGGATGAAAGAACACTACAAAACATAGGAAGATATGGTAAGTACATGTGTAATAAATATTGGTGAAAATAGGACTATCACTAGTCATTCATAAGATTCTCCAATAGTTAGCCTACAAGTATTAGTGTTGCCCATTTGAAGCACTTTATGGATAAAAGCGCCATCCCGTATGTTAGACAAAAATAAGAGAAAAAGGCAACTATTAGGCCATATGACCGGCAAACCGGTAGAATTTCAAATCGGAGAAAGAATGCTATTAAAAAGTTTCTCCATGGAAAAGAATAGTTTGATTCAGTAAGAAAGGAAAATCAAGTCTAAGGTTTATTGGACTATGCAACGAATTGGACCAGTAGCCTATCAGCTAAAAGTTACCAGAAGAAATGACATGTATACATGATTTAAGGAAATGCTTAGCTGATAATTCTTTAGTATCTCTTCAAGATATAGAGATGAACGAAAATCTATTGAAAGAGCTTTATAGATAAAAAATAAGAATCCCAAAGCATATGAGATTAGTTCTAGTTAAGGTGAAGTAGGATCTAAAACATGGACAAGAATAGACTTGAGAATCGAAGATAAGACAGAAGTAACCATACTTGTTCCATCGAATATCGAGGATGAGATTTAAAACAAGGTGGGGAGGATGTAACAACCCTCAAATAGGTCCCACAACAAACTGTAATCGAAACCCTAAACGCGTATGACGAAGCCCGAAATGAAAAATGAAAAATTTAAAGTTTTTATGGTTGTCACGGGCTGCGACAGCCTTATACATAACCTCGCATGCCGCGAGGATCCCATAAACCGCCTGAGACACGTGTCGTCCACGTGTAAAGTCCACTCATTGAGTCATGACACCTATGCCCTGGCTAGGGGTCCTCGCGGGGCGCGATAGGATATCCTTAGGGTATCGCGGGGTGCGACAGGATACCCTTAGGGTATCGCGGGGCACGAGACTCTTTTTAAATCAGCTATAAAAAGGGGCGAACATCAGATATTCAACCTTGCTAAATTCTTTTCTTTCTCTCTCGATATTTTGGTGTAATACTGCTATTAAACCCGAAGTTCTAAAACTCTACCTGTAATCAGCGTGCTAACTTGAATCACTGGTACGGTACCTTGTCTGATCGATTGAAACCGAGCCAATGGATGATTAAGTGCTGCCTGAATAACGCTATACTTTGTTATTCGTTGTGGGTTTTGATCTCGTGATTATCATTAATGTTGAGTTGAGTTAATACACTAATACGAGTTCCATTGTATCTTAAAATTAGAACTAATAACCAGGGGGATGCTAAACTAGTAAACTTAATGGTTAAGTAAACTTAGTGGTTAAGTAAACTTAATGGTTAAGTAAACTTAGTGGTTAAGATAACTTAATGGTTAAGAAAACTTAGTGGTTAAGATAACTTAACGGTTAATAAAACTTAGTGGTTATGATAACTTAACGGTTAAGAAAACTTAATAGCTAAGAAAACTTAACAGCTAAGGAAACTTAACAGCTTAGTAAGTTTATCAGTTAAACAGTTAAGTAAGTTAAATAATTAATCAACTAAGTATGTTAATTAATCGGCTAAGTAAGTTACTTAAATTAACACTTAAAGTAAATTTATAAGTTAAACAGCAAAGTTTAACAACAAGATATACATGAGGTAGATAATATCTAAGGAAAGTAATATCTGAGGAAGTAATATATAAGGAAAGGTTTATTTAGGGTAGATAACAACTTAGGAAGATCTGTATGGGGTAAGACATATTCCTTACCAATAAATAGGAAGCTTAGAATTCATTTTTCCTTGCTCATTCCTTCTCTTCTTCTCTTTATACGTTGGTGTTCTAACCAATAATCACCGATAAGATATTCTGTCCGATCGATCCGGGAACCAACTCACGAATGCCAAAGTGTTGTCTGAATAAAACTATACTTTGTTGACTTACGTTATGGTTCTGATCCCGTGACCATCGTTAGGTTTGATTTGGTTTTACACTAATACGTATTCCACTCTGTTAAACTAAATGTTTAACTATCAGAAAACTCCGAACTATAAAATGACAATCAAAATAGATGCTTAAATTACCAGAAGATTGAAAATTATAAGTAGATTCTTAACCGTCAGAAAGCTTAGAATCAGGAGGCCTGTTAAATCAAGAACTATAGACCTACAAGGGTGCGTTCTGATCTTGAGCTGTCGCGGCCCGCGTAAGCCTTGGCTTACTTCTTCGCGGCCCGCGAGCGAGGACTTAATTTCATTTTTATTTAATTTTTATAAAAATAAAGGTATTCGGGGCCGGTTTTCGTATACGGGGTGTATTCTAAGGCATATAGGGACCTTATAAATATATTAGGGGTGTCGGAAATATTTTAAGAGGGTTGTTATAGCCGTTGTGGCTGAGAATCGTGATATTGGCTTATGTTTGTGGTTAACTATAATTGGGGTATACACAAGCAGAACCGAGTAGATCATGCAATTATACCTCAGTTGTATGGTGTTTTAGACACAGTTATCAACTGCAATTGGTTGTCGGATCAAGAACCAACAAAGGTATTTATGATTGGCCAAAATCATATATTTATGTAGCTGGATATAAAGTTCATTTATAGAGTTGTGTTATCAAAAGGTTGAAAAATGGGGTGCCCAAATCAACAGTCTGAAGTAGTCACCGTTTCCGGAGACACTAAAGGTTGTTCCTGTGCACCTCCCAAAACTTCTTCAGCATTTATGGTAAATTCAGAAATCGGTGCAGTTTTAGCTGTTATTAGAAGAAACGTACGGTGGGGATTTCACTACAAAACAGATGAAGATCAACTAGACCACTTTCTCATCACATCTTCTAAAGAAATATGATAACAAGTCTTCTCCTGGCAGCATCACTAGCACACCATCAGTCCAGTTATGTATCTACAGCCCTTTTTAGATGTCATTCAATCAGATGAAACTAGTGCACCAATAACCGGTGTTGCATTGTCATCAATCTACAAATTCTTAACCCTTGAAGTTCTTGATCTGAACACCGTTAATGTAATTGATGTGTTGCATTTGATAGTTGATGTTGTGACTAGTTGTCGGTTTGAGGTAACTGATCCTGCATCTGAAGAGGTGGTGTTGATGAAAATATTTCAAGTTTTATTGGCGTGTATGAAGAGTAAGGCGTCAGTTAATTTGAGTAACCAACATGTATGCAACATAGTGAACATGTGTTTCCAGATCGTTCATCAAGCGGGCTCAAAAGGTGAATTGTTACAAAGAACAGCTCGACACACAATGCATGAATTGATTAAGAACCAAGAAGAATGTCTGCCCTTTCAAGGTAATTACATTATTACTTCTCTATAGGTTGATTTATTGCCCCTAACTCTATTAATCTATCTCAAATAGGTGCTTTGCGTCGACCATGTGTCATGTGGTCTATTACTATTATGTAGTGTAAGCTGATTGGAGCTAAGGGCTTGAGTCAATGGGGGATTTGGTAATTTCCTTAATCCACTGTGATGGGGAGTGACTTATGAAAAATGTTTATGGTCTGCTTGTGAACAATGTGACCAATTCATTATTTAATCATTTGAAATTTCATTGTATTTTTCCACATTAAATACATGCTTACATGCTTATTAATGTAAGATAATATAATGATTTATTTTTTAACAGAATAAAATAAGCATACATGCTTAATTATGTTGTCCTGATTCATTTTTGTTATGAGGTTTGTATTTTGACCCCTTTACTTACTAATGAGTGAATTTGGAAAACCATATTTGACTCTTTTGTGAACATGTAGCTTGAAGCAACTGATCCATAGGAAGATGTAATTGATGATGTTATATCTGGTTTTGAGAGATAAACCGTAGAAAAATTGTACACACCATCTTCTTATGTTGCCAAGACCAGAACTTGATAACACATCTGGTTTCATGGAATCTGCTTACTAGTCTTCAACCTTCTGAACTTACCCACGTCCAGCTAAGCCATCAATCATTGTATTTGTTGGTGCAAATAAAACCCTATTATTTATTCCTTATTTCTTTTAGCTATCATTGTCACAACCTATATTAACTTTTTCATATGCAGGTTTGGTTGGTCTATCCACTGCAAAGTATTTGGCTGACGAAGGTCACAAGCTGATTTTTCTAGAAGAAAAAGACATTCTTGGTGGAAAGGTTTTCAAAATCTATCTTTAGATCTCAGCTAAGAGTGTAAATGAGCGAAGCCTGAGCGAGCCTAGGCTCAAGCTCGTTTAACTTATGATGGCTCGAGCTTATGCCCGGCTTGGTTCTAGCTTTGTTTCTAAAGCTCAAGCCCAGCTCATTTATTATATATTAATTAATTTATATTTATATTTATATTAGTTATAATTTTTTAACAAATTTAATATATAACATAATATATGTATATATTTATTGATTATGAAGTTTTTTAATCCTATTTTTACAAAATACAAATTCTATTTATACAAATATATATTTATTATTATTATTATTATTGTTGTTGTTGTATCATTATTTTTTTTAATAAAAACATGGGTAATATCATTCCACACGAAAAATGGCAATTACAAAGCAATGGCAGGTAGTCGGGCAACAAGTTGCGCCGCCACCCCTTTTGAATATAATGATATTATTCATTTAATTATTATTATTATTATTTTTTGCCTCATATGATGAATATAATGATATTATTCATTTAATTATAATTTACACATTTTCTTACTTATCTATGTACTGCATGCATATGATGTACATGTATAGTAACTCTTATCTTCAGTGTTGCAGTAGAATTATGGTTGCAAGCTTCACTATAGATGTTGGTCAAGTAAGTTCCTAGTTTCCGGTTGGCGTTTAAACGATCATGCATCAATCTAATTGCATCCATCTAATGGTAACAACTCTTTAACATTTAACTAAATATCATCTTCAAGAAGTCGTGAGAATAATGGTAATTACTTTTATCTAATTATTAGGTTTTCGGGACAATTATAAATGATTGCATATTTTCTTATACATGTTTTTCTTTTGAATTGAGAACAATGAGTTCCATAAATTAAAGACATATTAGTTTTTTTAATCAATACTAATGCTTATTTATATGGTTGATTATTATAGGGTAGATATCATGAGAAGCAAGTTTTAGGACAATGAATTTCTCTCCCAAATAAACGTTTAGACTCCTATGTAAACATTTGGAATTTGGAATGTGTTACTTATGATTTCTATTATAATATTATGATTTCTATATTTACAACTTAATAGAACCTTTATTTTATATTGTAAATAATGTGATTTTTATGGTAAAATTATGGGTCACTAAAAATAGTATATATATTTAACTAGAAACAACTTTTACCGACACTAAATTTGTGCCACTAAAACTAGTATGTATGTAACTAAGATTACTTTTTAAAGGCACACAACTTATACCATAAAAGTCCTTTTTTTATATTTTGGCAAAAAAAGTGCCATTATAAGTTTAAAAACTTTGTGTGGCAGATCCAAAAAGTGCCACTAAAAGGCTTTAGCGTCAGCGCTTCTAGTGCCACTTTTTTTGTGTGCCGCTCATTTCTACATGGGTCTTTAGTGGCATTTTTTTTGTTTTATTATGGCACTTTTTGTGTGTTACTAAATGACATTTTTTTGTAGTAGGTGTTTCTAAACTCTGTTATTTTTCTTAACTCACGTTCTTGATGAATTTCCGCTGCAATATTTTCAAATAAACCACCGGTACCACTTGAGTGTTCACGGCTCCCGTCCAGGGTGTGGTCGGGGGTTGTGACATAAACGTCATAAGGCGGTCCAAGACCGCAAAGGTACCAATGTAAACAATCCATCTCATCAACAGGATGACCAATAGCAGCAAGTTGATCACATAAAGCTTTAAATCGACGGGAATATTCAGTAACCCGGAGACGTACCCTTTTTAATCAGACGGAGAGAATCTCGTAACGAGTGGATGCGTTCAACAGATGCATTACTGTAGGCTTGTTCGAGTGCAGTCCATATAGCATGAGCACCACTAAGACCAAGAACCTCAGCAGAAACTTCCTCTATGAGGGAAGATTTAATAAGAAGAACCGTTTTTTGATCCTTATCATACCAAGGAGCGGCATCAGGGTTGGGAGAAGATTTTCCATGAACATTGTTTTATAATAAACACATTCTTTTGTGTTTTTAGTACATTGTGTTTTAGAAAAAAAAAAACACATTTCTTTGTGTTTCTAGTCAATTGCGTTTTAGAATAAACACTTCTTTTGTGTTTTTATTACATTACGTTTTAGAAAAAAAACATAATTCTTTGTATTTTTAGTCCATTACCTTAAAAAAGACTTTATTTTTGTTTTTAGTCCATTGCGTTTTAGAAAAAAAAAAAAAAAGACATTTCTTTGTGTTTTAGTCAATTGCGTTTTAGAAAAAAATGTATTTTTTTTGTTTTTAGGCAATTGCGTTTTAGAAAAAAACACGCTTCTTTCTGTTTTCTCGCCATTGCTTTTAGAAATAAGACATTTTTTGTGTTTCTAGGCCATTGCATCTTAGAAAAAAAAACATTTCTTTTTGTTTTTAGTACATTGCGTTTTACAAAAAAGAAATTTCTTTAAGTTTGTCAGCCATTGTGTTTTAGAAATAACACATTTCTTTTGTGTTTTTTGTCCATTGCGTTTTAGAAAAAGACATTTCTTTGTATTTTTTGTCAATTGTGTTTTAGAAAAAAGTCATTTTTATGCTTTTTGTCCATTGCGCTTTACGCATCTTGGTTTTCGAAAAAAAAATTCAAAAATACAGCAATACTATACTCGTTTTAAAGATAAAAAAACGCTTGTTATTTTGGTGCAATTTTTATAACAAAAATAATGTCGTATGAAAGAGTTATTAACGTTTAAAAAACATGGAGAATTGGAGGAGAGAGAAAATATTGCCTTGAATTGACTAGAATACCTTTCACAAACTCACGCGCCTCCTTTTTTTTTTTTATCTATTATACCCATTTAATCTATGCCCTTGAATAATCAATTGATGGTCAAGATTAATTATTAGTCTTCCTAGAAAAATAAATTTCCTAGTATATCCTGACCGTATTTACCCAACCCACAAAATCAATTACATATTTCCCCTTACTAAACCAACTATATTACATATTTTCCCTTCCTAAACCATATATATTACATACTAAGTTATCACCCGGGTGCTACCCGGGTTGGAGAAAACTATTAAAATAAATATCAAGTGTATAAATAAAATAAAATACAAAGTCTGATGTTGCATAAATTTAGTGATGCATATCCTTCGAGTTACCAAAACCTTTCTCTTAGTAAATTGAGTTCCCTCTACAAAAAACAACCAAATTATGAGTGTTATATACGTTTGTGTTTTTTTAGTAAGACTTTAACTTTCTTATGTTATTTTACAAAAAAAAAAAAAAACGGGTTGACCGGCCCGGGTTCACCTAGGTTATCACCCGGGAATTTCCCGGGTAGGAAAAATTAATTTATATTAATCGAATTATGTCACGGAATAAAATAAAAACACATGTTTTCAAAACCGGGTAGGAAAAATTAATTTATATTAATCGAATTATGTCACGGAATAAAATAAAAACACATGTTTTCAAAACTAACCGGAAAAAAAGGGGTAGATGCATGGTACCCCTAACCGCGGAAGTGATCCCACTTCCCAAGATAGCGACTCGGATATATTCATCTAACTGTTCTCCAAAACATGTATGTTGTGTTCACCCTTATATTAAATTTCATCCACAATACTTTTTTCTTTTAACCAATAACCAAAACTCATATTCTAAACAGTGGCGCTAATCGAAAAGACGAACGCCACTTTGCCATCTTTTCACTTCATACAGTTCATGCCATGCTTGTATTATCGCGTCAATGTCGAAACCTAATCCTGAAAAGAAAAAAAAACAACCTTCAAGGTCTAAAATTGCTTCCAAAATCTTTTTGAAAATTATTCTAATAAATACAGTTCTTGGGGCAGCTCCATATATACCCCTAATAACGTGCATAATATCAAATTTACTCAACCCAAATAACTAATGTCGAAAATTCCTGTTCAAAATACTTCAAATTTCATATATACCCTATTAAATCAAAATCATAATATGACCATTATACCCTTCTCTTTCTCCTTACACTCCAAACTCTTAAATCCTAATGCAAATTCAAGGAAAGGATATATATATATATATATATATATATATATATATGTCATAAATTTAAAAATTTTAAATATTTGATATTATGGATTTTTGTTGGGTAATTATGATATTATACCAAGTTTTGAAGGGGAAATATGAAATTATCCATTATCTTTGATATATTAAAAAATGTTGTCAAGTCAGCCCGACATGATTTAAGTAGTATAAAAATTTATCTATTTTGACCCGTTACCTAACATGCTCGTTTTGCCATCTATACCCATAAGAATGTGGTCAAGAGTAGTGTCCATTTTTATACAAAACCCGTAACCCGACCCGAATTTAAAGCCACTCGAACCAAAATTAGAGAATACCTTAAAAACCCAAACCCGACCAACCTAAACCTTCTGCTGGTTGGTTATCATTCCCAGCCAAAATCCCGTACAACCCGACCCTAAAAACCCAAAACACGAAACCCGAAAAATAACCCGAACATATATTGTCTTTTTTTATAGATGTGTTTTGGTTTGGAGTCTCTAGTATTTAAAACATTCAATTTTGAGACTTCTTTACATTATAATATATGTTTGAATTTTGATGATACTTTTGTAGCAACAAAATGAATTTTGATGATATTTTGTAAAAAAAAAACATTTATTTTCATTTTATATCTAAACCAGAAAACCAAACAACCCGAACCCGACCAACATACACTTTAAATTGGTCGGTTATCGGGTCACTTTTTCCTAACCCGAAAGAAAAACATAGAACCAAAACTATAACCTTCGGGTGCAGCATCATTCGAACAATGATTCTTGACAGTCACATCAATATCCGTAAGCGAAACACCCGCAACTTCAAACTTCTCAACCACAATCTCCAAACATTCATGCCAATACGAAAGCCCAAGCTTATACTCCATACTCGATCTTTCATACAACAGCGTACCCCACAAAACGTTTATCAACGACCTCATATTCGCCACGCGTTCAACCCCATCATCTTTCGGTTTCTCCATATTCATTGAAACCAAAGAAGAACTGAATTAGACATGATAATGTTGCCACTAATGAGTAAAAATTAACAAAACATATACCGTCAAGCATCCGAACACGAATAGCTTTATCTAAAGATAACACTAAGCATAACTATAAATGAACTGTTCGTGGGCTGTTGGACTTTTGATCCGAAAATGCAGTGCCAACTTTATCTGATATGGCGCCTGCCAATTTTGAGATGGATTTTAACATACTCGGTTCAGGATATAATCTTTAGAAAAATATGAGGGAGTTAGATGAACCTTTATAGTGGAAGAAAGGCTCTTTCTTTACAATAAACTCTTCACTGATGAACGGCTCAACATTTAAAGGGCTTAACATTGAAATTGTGTGAAGAAGTTTATGGTATAAAAAAATGTTAGTAGACAATTACCTCCACATTGGTACAGCGTAAGCTATCCCTCAAGAACTGTTTGATGCCGTCTCATGTTGTGTCGCATCCTGTTCTCATGAAATACAAAACTACCAGTTTTACAATAGGAATCTAGAGTTTACAATAGAAATATAGAACCTGATACATACACATCAAGCAAACTATTAGCTCAATACATAAAAATTTTGTCGTTTCTATCATTTTGCCAGCACTTTTCATCGGAGTATCTATTTACAAAGATGTAACACAGCCAATTCATAAACCAAGTAAGTAGGCCTTCATATTTATTCATATACCAGACAAAGTTTCAAAGTGAGATCTTTATTGAATCTATGGATTGAAATCACTCATAAATTACATAACACTTCAATCAACTATTATCCTCATCATCTTCTTCACAATCAAGAAGAATGCACAAATATCCAAATGGATCATATTGATAAATTAGGGATTTATTGTAACAGTTGAAGTTGTGCACAACAATAAGAACATGAAAGGCATACATATACAAACATGAGAATAACTTATAGGTGAATTTGTTGATTAATCGAGATGACCTGTTGACCACCACCTAGATCAACAATGTAGGGAGTTTGAATATCTGTTCACAATTCTTATCATCCATAATGTAAATCATTCCAATGCAATTCATCGTACAATAAAAAAACTAACCTCAGTTTTGAGCTTCAAGTGTTGTTAAGAAGTGGCATTCACTGTCCTTCTCATTACTCTACATCTAAAAGTTACAGAGGGTTCAAGGTTCTACATGATTAACAAAACTAACTTCAAGACTCAATTTATCATCATAGTAAATAAAATAAACCCTATATTCACCATGGTGATTGATTTTAATGCATAAAAAAACATTTTGATCCTACTGGCTCGAACACGAGACTTCAAACGCTAATCGATAAAATGAAAACAATAGGAGGGAATAGAATTTTAGGGCAGTGGAACGAACATACCTGATTTAGATTCATTCAAATAATTGTTACCACTATAAGATGCATTAACAAAATTATTGCTATTGCTATTGTTATTATTAGGTAGAGATACGGGAGCAGAGGCAGGTGATGTCATGACTCACGACAGAGCGAATACGTTGATGAGGCGGCAAGATAACCATGATTCAAAACCCTTCTATCCATGGGGGTTCTGTCTTCAAAAACTGCAGCAAAAACCAACTGCATAAACAACAAACTACACGAATCACACACCATGAGCAAAATTAACAAAAACCCAACTCAAGATTCAAATAATTACATAAACCCATGATAAAAGTTGCAGAGTTTATGAAAAAACCACATAAACTTACCAAAAACCATTGAGATACAAAAACTACAGGGTTTAGTGTATTGCTTTATCTTCACTGCTAACTCCATCCGTTTAGTCTCTTCCTACTTCTTCATTAATTCAAAGACCGAAAAACACAAGAAACCACATCGGTCATAATTGAAAAGAAAAACCAAGTTTAAATTATCATGTGAGAAACAATTCATTTCAAATACTATACAATAGAACAAAACAATAAGATAAATAAAAATTAGGTTAACAAATAAACCTAATAAAAAACCCAGATTCAAATGAATTAGTAATCACATGTATTCAAAAATAAATTAATATTAAATCTAGTTATCACATATACTTAAAGTTTGCGGAGAATAACAAAACCTAACACTTGATATTGTTAATTTCTCAATTACACAAACATTTAATCAGAATTGAACACGCAACCAAAAAATAAGAGCAAACTATCTAGACCAAAAAATCAGAAGAACCCCTGTGTGACAAAATATTACCCTAAGTCAAGATGATTGTGTGACCAGAAGAGCACTTGTTAGGCTATGACAACTTCTGTATCCACAACAATTCTAGCTCCACAGTGGTTATCGAGAACCCACCACCATTCTTGGCATCAGATTTACCTAATATGCCATCACCTATTACAAACCATAAGCAAGACCCTCGAATTGATTGATGCTTTGATGATTCTCTATGTATGGTTTGGGATGAGAATGAAAATCATACCTTTTTTACAATGGATTTGAACAACAAACCATTATCTGAAGGAAAGAAATGGCGAAGATGATAGATGGAGAGATTGCAAAGATGGGGGCGTGTTAGGGTTTGTAAGGAAGCTGGTAAATAAAACCCTTATTTTGCATTGCTTCTCTCTGATTCAATTCTATCTGAAAAAATAGCAGATCTGTACGTCAAGAAAGGAAAAGGATTATAAAATGGAAACCTTAAACACACCTTAAAGAATCGAAGCGGCTTCAATGGAGAGGAGAAAACACAGAGATATGAAAAGAATGAAAGCCGCGATGTAGTTTAGGGTTTACAGAGAGAAAATGTTCCGAGGTATTGCCTTTTATACAGATCCAATTCAAGGTAACGGATGACCCGAATTCAACCGGATCCTGCGTCCAAAGGATAAAAAAGAGATGGGAGTTTTTGGAGCCAAAACCAATTTCTAGATTGCCTTAGGTGATGCCACATTATTTTGCAAGCCCCCATATCATGACACATAAGCCCTCATTTATCATGTTTATTATATATAATAGATTTTCTCTTTTCATTAAAATTTCTATTATTGAATTACCACTTTACCCTTAATGAACTTATTCAATAAATATTTACATATTTCCCCTTCAAACCTAACATAAGACGGAACCATTGATGAACTAAAGGAAATTTTCGATTCCGCCACGCTCGTACAAAATATGTATGTGGTCAAATGAGTGCAATTCATCCTCGGTTAAAGCATCCCACAATTTACTAAAACATAAAGATGAATTGAGATAGAAACATCATCACCTTTTAAACAAAAATACCACCATTACATTTAACAGGACCACATAAAACTTTCTATTTACATACACCCTGGTAAAATAAAACTAAAAGCAGCAAACAACTTGAAATAGACAAAATCAACATTGCAGAATGAAAAGTCTTATGATACAATCAACTTATTTTTATTTACTATGAGATTGATAAGTAAATTCTTAGTGTATTGAAAAGATGAATATCATATTATTAAACTTATATTGATACATACACAATTATGAAAGGAAATTCATGACAGCAACTCCAAATGCCACCTTTATGCCTCTCAAAGGTTCCAATCAAATCCCTTGTTTCTCCATTTCTAAGCATAGGAGTCGAATCTAAAAAGGAAATTCATGATATTTAAATTAATTACATAATAGAGTTACTCATTAAATTTGAACTTCAAGTTAGAAAAAAATATTTATAAGTTCATCAATCCTAATTGTCAAGAAGAACATACACACACAACGATTACCAGGCAGGGGAAGCAGGGCAGAGGGTGTTAGTTGTTGGTTGTTGCAGCGAATACCAAGGAAGCAGGGCAGGGGGCTATCATGGGGAAGGGGAAGCAGGGCTGAGGGCTTTGGTTGTTGTAGCGTTTTGTGGAAGGGAAACGCAGGTCGACAAATTGTATCTTGAATCCATTAGAATTAGGGAAAAGGTAATTAGGTAATTCTAAAAGAAAAGGGGAAATATGCAATTGATTTTGTGGGTTGGGTAAATATGTAGTAAGGGCACTTACGAAGGAGAAATATGTAAAAAAACCCAATAATTATATTTTAGCTCCTAATCTTATTACACTTAAATCCCTGAGTTTTAACATAATTATGGGTAATTAGTTACACTTTTCCCCTCCATAACAAACTTATAATTCTTTTCCGTGTTCTTTTCATATCTTATAAACTATAATGTTTTAAAAAAAATCCAAAAGTAACGCGACGACCTACTTGTTTTTGTCGACGACGTTTTGATAGTTGTCTTGGTCAGTATCAACGTGTGGATTAAAAGGTACAAGTAGATGATGCCTTAGTGTACCAGTGATTAAAGCCTCACGTATTTAGTCATTATCCCAGAATGTTTAATAACTATAAAATGTCCAGTAATTAAATACTTTCAATTTATAGCCTCTCATCTAGATTACACTCTAATCCCTCATCTTTAAAAAAATTATACATAATTAGTTAGTAGTTACACTTTATCCCCTTATAACAAACTCTCCCCCCTCCCCCCGATTTTTAAACGTCATAACTTTTTGGTACATTAATATTTTTTCGTATTAGATCATATTAACGAGTATTTTATTCTCTTTAATTTGAGTATAGTATTGCTATTGGTTTTTAATTTAAAAATTGATATGTACGTGATTAACAGTGTCTAAGGGTGAGTAATAACTAAATCGTTACCGAAGCCCGAACAGAAATCAACCAAAAACTAAATTAAGTGAAAACTGATTAATCAAAACCAAAATTAACCAAAAACGGTTATCGGTTTTTATGTACCCTTATCTAAACAAAATTTATTGAAACGAACCATTCATATTTTCATATATTTCTAACTTTTATACCTTCATTTCATGTATTTTATATTTATACCCCCATTTATGTATTTGTACCTCTATATTCCATGTACCTATACATCCATTTCATGTATTTATACCTAAATTTCATGCATTTCTAATCAAAAGTTTTGGCCCAAATTTGGTTATGGCTATTAACCGAAATTAAACGAATCAAACCAAAAACGTTAATCTAACTGAATAAACCAACCGATTAACTGAAACAGATTGGTTAATAAAATAGACTAATTGATGACCTCGAATTCGGTTGAGGATTATAATCTAACCAACCGAACAATGCACACCGTGGCAATGTCTATGTTTACTGTCACATCACGCACGTCCTGTCGGTTATTAACCAAAATCGGTTATCGGTGAGCAATAACTAAATCGTTAACCTAAACCAAACCGAAATCAGACGAAATCAATCAAAAACTGGATTATCTGAAAGCCGAAAACCGAATTAACCACAAGCCGGTTATCAATTTTTTTTACTCTCGTTTAAACCATATTAGCTGAACCGAACCAAATCATTCATATTTTCATATATTTCTAACTTTCATACCTCCAGTTCATATATTTCATATTTTATATCTCCATATTATATATTTAAACTTTCATTTCATGTATTTATACCTCAATTTCATATATTTCTAAGCAAAAGTTTTAGTCAAAGTTTTGTTTTTGCTATTAACTTAAATATAAATGAACCAAACCAAAAACCACCAATCTAACCGAATAAAACGAAGTGATTAACCGAAAACTGATTGGTTAATAAAATAGACTAACCAATGACTTTGGTTTCGACTTCAGTGAGGATAATAACTGAACCGACCGAACCATGCACAACACAATGAAATGGATTACCCGATTACTTCAATTTTGATGTATATCCATTATAATGATGCTACAATAAATATCACATGACTAAAAAAACTAACAAAAACGAGTATCGCAATGCGATGTGTCGCTCCCGTCGCATCGTGCGAGCATTCTGATAGTTATTTCAGAAACGAGTCATGTCAAATATAATACGTTTTTACAAATTCGAGTTGCTTTACATTTCGAATCTGCCGCATCGCGCAGGAAATTTTACTAGTTATATTACGTAACAACCTTGTTCTTTTGATAATTCCTTCCTCACCGACTTACTATTGTTTTATAGTTGGTTCATGAAGCCCATATAACTGATGAACTAATTCCCATATTATTTAGTTGAAGCCCAATGCAAATTATTGAATCTTCACTGTCCAATGAATTCAGCCATCAATTAAAAAGGACTTTTACATGATCATGCGCAGCCCACTCTTGTTTAACTATTGGGCATTGGTTATAAAATTATAATAGATATGCTTAATTGATGGTAGTCCTTACTTCCTACACAAATTAGAGTGGTTAATTGGGTTCAAATCCTCCAATTGGATGTAATTTAATTTAGTATGTGTAGTTTCAGGGCCGTTTATGGCCAAGTGCAAAATGGGCCTGTGCACAGGGCCCAAACCAATATAGGGCCCAAAAATTTCCTTTTTTTATACATATATTTAAAAAAAATCTGTATGTTTTTATTAAAAAATTATTAGGCCTGTGTTTAAATGTAACAAAGCCTGTTTATTAAGTTTAAATGAGCCTATGTTAATGAACTAGTCTTGGATCCACCAAGTCCATCAAACTCTCCTTTTGTTGAAATCAGAATTCAATCTTGGATCCACCAAGTCCATCAAACTCCCCTTTTTGTTTTAGAGAAACAGCCTTAAGAATGGAAGAAATATAATGATAATAAGATTATGAGTTAACTGGGATTTGTGGGTAGGATAATATAAAGCTGTAGTTTCAGTCAAAGCGCTTTTACCCAATCAACAAGACAAATAGATTCTTCAGTTGGCCGATATTTCATATTACTCATTCCTGAAACGATTTCCAGTGCAACAACCCCAAAACTATTAGGTCTGTGTTTAAGTGTTACAAGGCTTGTTTATCAAGTTTAAATGGGCCTGTGTTTAAATGAACTAGTGTATGGGTGTGTTCACAAAAAAATGAATAAACCTAATTGAAATGGGTCTGCCTTAGTATAACAATTTAATAGGCCCAGGTTAATAAACAAACATATTTCAAATCAAACCCATTAGAGGGCGTTGGGCATTGTGCGACTGCGCGGGAAAAGAAGACCATCAGACGCTGTGTTCGCCGTAACGCTGTGTGACCAGACCGGTGATCATCATCATCGGCGTAAAGAGTTTTGTTTAAGGGCGAAATTGAGGGTTAACCAGGATATCATCATCATCATCGGTGCAGGAATTTTTTGGAACATCGAATCAAGGGTTCTCCGAATAGGGCCTAAATTTTTATCTCGCCCAGGGCTAATTTTTTTTTTCGGAGACAGCTCTGTGTAGTTTAGAAGTAGGAGTACAAATTATTCACAGAGCATAATTTTCTGAACATATTAATTCCCCCAAGATATTAGTTACAACAATTAATCTTTTGTCTCTTGAAAACACGGAGATTGGTTTGTGTTGTGTCTTATATACTCGTTTTTTTTTCTGCCATGAAATATACTATTTCACTATGCTCTTAGGGGACCCAGGGTGGCATACTTTTACCCGGTGATGGAAATACATAACGAGTTATACAATCATAAACACCATCGCCACCAAACTATATAACGCGTTAAACTAACAACGTGTGATATTTATCACGCGTGAAGATGATGTGAGTGAGTGATGGGTATTGTTGAGTGTTATGAGTGATGGGTATTGTTGGGTGTTATGAGTGATGTACATTTCCACTAAAATCCATCACTAGTGATGGAATAATGGTTGATGATATTGCGGAACTTGATTGGAAGTTGTGAGTGAGTGATGACTGTAAGATTAAATATTTATTTATTTATATTTAATCTAGTAGTCAGCATTATCATTTATATAATACGGATAAAAATATATTAAAACCTATAATAAATTAGTTGGTAATTGTTGATGAGCCAGATTACCCTAATTAACTAATTGGGTTTCCCCTTGGGTGTATATAAGGAGATTACTAGAGAGGGATTAGGGTTAGACATTCATAACATCATACTCAAAATCGCCCCTCCTCTCTCTCTATTACTACGAGTTCTTCAACCCTAAAGAACTCGGTACTACCATCATGAATATACATCCTAAAGGGGAACTCGACCAATCTGACGAACATGACGTCTACTTCATTCTCTGATGCGGTTACTGGCTAACTAGGTACACATGTTTTATTATTCATGATTGAATTTATTTAATTAGGGTTTATGTTTTACCCAAATTGTACTGATATAACCAACATGTGGTATCAGAGCTATGTTGATTATATCAATTCAATCAAAGAATTCAATGAATAGTATTATAGGAATTAAAACATAAAGATTGTTTTTTTCTTGTTTTGCGATCATAGATCTGCCAATTCATTTGAAAATCAAAATCACTAAGGTTATGAATCATTAATCTTAATATTCCAATTAATGATTTTTCTTGTTATTCATGTCGTTGAAACCTCAGTCAGAGTCACTAATGCGTTGGTTTCTCACTAAGGTTATGAATCATTAATGTTTTGTTTGCAATTCATGAATTTATAATTGAAGTGGATTACTTTATGTGTTCACATATAATTGATGATTTATTTTATTTATATGTAAACAAAAAAATTGAATTAAGTGGAATGGATCGTATTCATCATCATTGAGTGATTCATTCATTTTTTTAATTAATTATTATATTAATTAATTTTCTTTACAATATCACCTAATATTGTGATAGATTAGGATTTGATTATCTTTCCTAAAATTGTGTATCTTCATCTCCAAGTTTCGAATAAACATTATTTTAATTTGTACTCGAATAATTAACTTGGATAGATACACATGAGATATTTCAAAATTATGATCAAAATCCCTTAAAATTAGCTGATTCAAACTTATCACACTAATCAGCTATAACAGGAGTTTCGAGATAAATTTTAACGAGCCGAGACCAAGATCTCGACTGGAGACCACAAGGTCTCGACTCGAAATCATAAGTGTTCTCAAATCTTTATAACTCGAGACAACGATTTCGACTCGAGACCATAAGGTTTCGACTCGAGACCACTAAGGTTTCGACTAAGGACTTCAATCTTCACAACTCGAGACCATGGTTACGACTCGAGACCTCATGAAGGAGTCGATATCTCATAAAACACAGTAGTCGAGACCATGATTACGACTCGAGACACTGAGGTTGCGACTCGAGACCTTAATGAGTCGAGACCTCATAATGTTGCAAGATGAGTCAAGACTTGACTAGAGATCTCACTCGAGACCTCATAACTGAGTCGAGATCTCACTCGAAACCTCATAATTTTAGGCTGTTTAATGTGAACTAAGATTTTGCTATTAAATAATTGGTTTTGTAATTAGATAATTAATCAGAATCAAATAAAGTTTCACAAAACCAAAATGGTTTTACTTGGGTGAGCTTCTGATGTATCACTTCTGGACAAAGCTGATTTGATACATCTATTTATTGCTCAAGTATTATAAAAGCCATGTTGAGTATGCATTACAAATGTGAATGTCTTAATTTCTGGCCAAAGCTGATTTAATTCATTCATGTATAGCATTCTTAACAAGTGCATAACTAAAGCGATTGTCTCATCTCTGGCCAAAGCTGATTTGTCACGATTACTTTGCACACATGCTTAAATGATTACACTTTTGGCCAAAGCTGATTTGTCTTCGTTTAAGTAGAACTTTAAATAAGTCTATTATTTTGATGTTAGTAATAGACATATCACAACCTCTTAACGTAATGATCCTTATATTAATGATCATTCATTAATTTTTTTATGATCATTTCGTCTGCCTTATTTTTTTTAGTACCCATAAATTTTACTCACTGTAATTTTCTTCTATAAATCAATATCTCATTCACTCTATTTCTTAAACCTAAAATGTTTTGCTTTATTTAAAGTTTCTGTAAGAATTAGCTCTTAAATTAAATCTTTGATTATCCCTTAAGACATGATGATCCTACTACTTTCTTCTAATAAAGATACTACAGAAGAAAATTAGAGCATGATGAATAGGATAAATCGAACATGATGTCTCTTATGATAATCAAGAACTCTCTAACATAATTGCTATCACTAAAGTTATTCCAGATTAAGTCTTTCCTAAGACCAATCTATTATTGTGGAATAATTACAAGAATTCCTAAGATGCATGCCTTCATTTAAAATTATAAACTATAAAGCTACGTTGTAACAACTCTCATCAAAAGTCCTATTTATTTTATTATTTTATCCAATAGGAAATCCTAATTAAGACACCCAAGTGATTATGCACAAACCCTAAAATTTTCAGAATAATCAGAATCAGGATCAGGGCCCCTAAAACTCACGGGGGGTTAAACCCTAGTTACGATTATCCAAATAAAAAGCTGTCAAAATCGAATTTTACGAAACTACTGACTCAACAAGCCTACAAACACACGGGGCTACCCTATGGTAGGTGGTGACCCTTCGCGTCACGCGAAGCCCCAGGGGGTACCCCTCGCGTCACGCGAGGGGGTCAAATTTTGACTATAAATAGTGGGGTTTGGGACATGAATTCTGGAGTTGAAACGACGTAAAATCTCGTTACGTACGTTAAGTTATAGCATAAACAGTCCCACAACACACACAAATCACGAAGTGCTGCCGCAATACAGGGTAATAACTCGATCGCTGATACGATTCAATGTCCGATCGATTAAACTATCCAATGGATGTTTAAGTGCTGCCCACATTAGGGTTTATGCTTTGTCATTCGTTGTTAATTCAATGGATGTTTAAGTATCGCACTTTGTCATTCGATGTGAGGGTTTAATCTCGTGAGTTATCGTAAATGCTGTATTAAGTTACTAACCGAGTTGTGTGCATGTTATTAAATTTAGGTTAAAAGGCTAATCAGTAGGCTAGGCTCTGCTCAAATTAAATCTGCAATGTGAGTCATTCTCTTTTTATTAAATTTATTTACAAAAGCATGTTTATTTTCAAAGTTATAATTACAGGGATTAAGTTTTTGTAGTCACCATATTACAGCCGGTATGTGGGGTTTTGTATACATTACTTGATAATCTTCACCATTGGACAACGAGTTAGCCAATGGGTGATATGACCATAGTCACAGAAACGAGTCGAGTGACAAATACCGAGGGTAGTTGGTTGATATAAAAACATTGTAATCGCTCTTAATACTGTAAATTATAACAAATGAGTCGTTTTAGCAAAATGAATGATTCACTCAGTATTTCCCGCTGACAAAACCTTTTTCAAACATGTTTCAGGTGATCTGTCGTGATCAAGGAAAAGTGTCGTGAAGCACTACAAGCTTAAGGAAGTGGCTCAATATAAAATAAGGAAACATGTTTTGTAAAATAAAATATTTCTCCGTGAAATCTCAAGATTGTAAATTATCGGGATTTTATCCCAAATTGTGAAATAAAATAATCGGGAAATATTTCAGTTTTAAAAAGATTCTGAAGAAACTTCCGCTGTTAATTAAATACCACGGGATTTCTGTCCCGCGGCTCCTGAAACGGGTCAAACCGGGTCGGGGGCCGTGACAGAAAAAAGTGGTATCAGAGCCACTGATTTAAGCCAATTAAGTATTTAGAAAATACTTAATTTTACTAATTGCTATTTTGTGATTATGTGTTTTATTATCTGACTATTTGTGTACAGTATGGGTAAGCAAAAGCTTTCAAATATCTATCTTAGATTAGATATGTCATTAAACGAGAAGGGAAGTTCATCCCAAATAAAATCCTCAAATCACTCTGTAATTCCTGATGAAGGAATATTTGTGCGAAAGGCACAATATGAGGAACCACTTTCTCCTAGTAAAAGAAGTCTGATTATTAGGAAAAGTAAAGAGAAAATAAAGAAATCTCGAGAAAAGAAAGTTAACCAGGAATTAACTAGTGAACCACCTTGGGAAGACAAGTTAGATGAAAAATGGGCAGATCTTTATATGCTAGCCACTGTAGCAGTAAATACAAATCTTTAAATATTTTGATTCAAGTTTTAGCACCCTTATTAAATATAAGCCAGAAACCTGATCTAGTAAATAAATAAATTTACAAATAAAACCTTGTATGTTTTAATTTTCGGTTGTTTTGTAATTACCCAATATGAAATAATATTTAAAGGTTTTCTATGAAATTTTGTTATAAAATTTTAATTTAGTAATTGTGTGTATTTTGCATAACAACAGGAGTGACTTGTCTGACGCCCTTCAGAATTTAAATCTCTATCCGGTAAAAATAGAGGTTTCCAAAGATTTCAATAGGTATATACCAGACGTAGAAGAACCTATGGAATTCAATGCTCCACCTCCAGAGAAACCCAAGCCCAAGAAAAGGAGAAGATTCGTGGGATGGAGGCGTGTACGTAGGAAAATCCAATCGAATCGCAACAAATCGTTCCTAGCAAACGTATTTCTGAAGATAACTTCAGTAATAGCGTAAACGGAGGCAATAATCATACTAATCATGTTAATGAACCACGGCAAGCTCCGCTCCCTAAGAAAATGAAAGCTGCAACACCTGGTTGCACTTACAAAGAATTTCTTGCTTGTAAACCCACTGAGTTTGCAGGAAATGAAGGAGCGACGGAGGTACTGCGTTGGTTAGAGAAAACCGAGGCAGTAATTGCAATAAGTAAATGTGACAAGGACGACAAGGTCATGTACGCGTCAAATCTTTTCAAAGAAGGGGCGCTAGAATGGTGGAACACGGTGTTACAAGCTAAAGGAAGAAATAGGGCTTATGCCATGAACTGGGAAGAATTTAAGGTCTTGTAGAAAGAAAATTCTGTCCCGAATATGAAAAAGATCAAATGACAAATAAGTTTTTGAATCATCGTATGATAGGTGTAGACTGTCGAGGGTATACTTCGACATTCTTTGAATATGCTAGAGTGGTAACAACACTGGCTTCGCCAGAGCCGGTACTCATTTCTCGTTATATTTGGGGATTGATTAGTGAAATCCGTAACATCGTTAAAGCTGCGAGACCTCGTACGATTGACGATGCTGTGGAATTAGCTAACACCCTAACTGACGAACTGGTACGCACACAAGATGAAAACAGGAAGAAGGAATTGGCTCAGAAAATTACCCAAGGATTTCGTATGGGTAATAATAACAATTTCAAGAGAAAAGGAACAGGACAATCCTCAACTCTGCCATTCTGCAAGAATTGCAAAAAGAAACATTATGGAAGATGTAGTATAACCTGCAATTTTTGTAAAATGGTAGGACATCGTGAAGAAGGCTACAGAAAGAAAACAACGATCTGCTATAACTGTGGAGAAAAGGGACATTTTAAACCAGAATGTCCTAAATTAGTCAAACCAGCAGATAACAAAGCCAAGACAGCTGACGGAGCTACTAAAAAGAATGTCAGAGCATTCCAGCTAACTACTCAAGAAGCAGAACTCATTCCAGACGTGATAGCTGGTACGTTCTTAGTTCACAACATTTACGCAAAAGTATTATTTGACTCTGATGCAAACCAAAGTTTTATAAATACTTCGTTCTGCCAAGCTCTTAACTTACCCTTAACCAACCTTAGGCAGATTTTTACAGTCGAAACGACAGACGGAAATTCTGTTAGCATAGATAAAGTTTTGCAAAAAGAAAATATAGAACTCTCAGGTCATAAATTCTTTGCAAACCTATTACCTATGAAATTAGCCGAATTTGATGTGGTGTTAGGAATGGATTGGTTAGTAGCCAACCATGCTCGAATTCTTTGTGATCAAAATTCCATAGAAATTCAAGCACCCACCGGAGAAGTAATTATGATTACAGGAGATAAACCACGTAAGCCCATGAAGTTCATATCAGTAATGAAAGTTGCTAGTTATGAACGAAAACAAGGAATAGTATATATGATTTCAGTAATCATTAATACTAAGGGTAAAGAACTTAAGGAAATTCCTGTAGTCTCAGAATACCCAGATGTATTTCCAGAAGAATTACCAGGACTACCACCAGATAGGGAAGTAGAATTTAGAATTCATCTAATTCCAGGAACTACACCGATAGCCAAGGCACCTTATCGGTTAGCACCCACGGAAATGATAGAACTGAAAAAGCAATTAGATGAATTACTAAGTAAAGGTTTCATACAACCTAGTTCATCCCCGTGGGGGGCGCCGGTGTTGTTTGTAAAGAAGAAGGATGGTTCGATGAGAATGTGTATTGATTATAGAGAATTGAATAAGGTTACAATTAAGATCGATACCCATTACCTAGGATTGATGATCTATTCGATCAACTTCAAGTAGCTAGATACTTTTCTAAGATAGATTTACGCTCCGGATATCATCAATTGAAGGTACACGAAGAAGACATACCTAAGACTGCTTTCAGAACTAGGTATGGTCATTACGAGTTTACAGTCATGCCCTTCAGATTAACGAATGCACCTGCAGCATTCATGGACATGATGAATAGGATCTGTAAACCGTACTTGGATAAATTTGTAATTGTCTTCATAGACGATATACTTAGTTATTCCAAAAGTCAGGATGAACACTGTCAGCACTTGCATGCACTCTTAACTTTGTTAAGAAAAGAAAAGCTGTACGCCAAATTCTCGAAGTGTGAATTTTGGTTGAAAGAAGTGCAATTCTTAGGACACATGGTAAATCACGAAGGTATTCATGTAGATCCTGCTAAGATAGAAGCAATTACCAAATGGAAGGTTCCACAATCCGCAATAGAAATTAGAAGTTTTATAGGTTTAGCTGGATATTATAGACGGTTTATTAAGGATTTTTCCAAGATAGCTGTACCATTAAATAAGCTGACCTGTAGAGCAGTTAAGTTTGAATGGGGACCTAAGCAAGAGGAAGCTTTTAGGATCTTAAAGAAAAAGTTAACAAATGCTCCAATCTTAGCCTTACCAGAAGGAACTGAAGATTTTGAAGTATATTGTGATGCTTCAAAATTAGGATTTGGATGTGTGCTAATGCAACGCAAGAAGGTAATTGCGTATGCTTCAAGACAATTGAAAAAGCATGAGGAAAATTATACGACTCATGACTTAGAGTTAGGAGCCGTAATTTTTGCCCTTAAAATTTGGAGACATTATCTGTATGGAAGTAAGTTTACTGTCTATACAGATCATAAAAGGTTAAGATATATATTCGGGCAAAAAGAGTTAAACATGAGGCAAAGGAGATGGATGGAAATCCTAAGTGATTACGACTGTGATATTCAGTATCACGAAGGAAAGGCAAATGTAGTTGCAGATGCCTTAAGTCGTAAGTACCATGAGAAACAACGACGAGTTCGTGCTCTTAGATTAAATCTACAGTTAGATTTAATGGAACAATTGAAGAATATTCAAGAAACAACAATTAATGATGATACTGAAGGAATGAAGGGAATATTAAAAGAATTAGAACAAGGAACTGATGGAATTTGGAGATTCCACAAAAGACGAATTTGGGTACCTAAACAAGGAGAATTAAGAAATAAGATTTTAGAAGAAGCCCATAAATCTAGGTATACCATACACCCTGGAAACAACAAGATGTACCAAGATTTAAGAAATAATTTCTGGTGGATAGGCATGAAGAAGGATATAGTTCGATATGTTTCTAAGTGTCTTACTTGCTCACAAGTAAAGGCCGAACATCAGAAACCTTCAGGTCTACTACAACAACTAGAATTGCCTGTATGGAAATGGGAACTCATAACAATGGATTTTGTTACTAAGTTACCCAAAACCAGAAAAGGTAATGACGCGATTTGGGTAATTGTGGATCGATTAACCAAATCTGCTCACTTTCTACCAATGAAAGAAACCTTTAGCATGGAAAGATTGGCAAAGTTGTATGTAGATGAAGTCGTATCTTTACATGGAGTTCCACTCTCCATTGTATCAGATAGAGATAGTCGCTTCACTTCTCATTTCTGGAGTAGTTTCCAAGAAGCAATGGGAACTCGACTAAATCTGAGTACTGCATATCATCCACAAACAGACGGGCAAAGTGAAAGGACGATACAAACTCTAGAAGACATGCTCAGAGCATGTGTGATAGATTTTTGTGGGAATTGGGACGATCACTTACCATTAATTGAATTCTCCTATAACAATAGTTATCATTCAAGTATTGAAACTGCCCCATTTGAAGCACTATATGGAAGAAAGTGCAGAACTACAGTTTGTTGGGTAGAAATAGGAGAAAGTCAATTGTCAGGTCCTGAAATAGTGCAAGAGACTACCGACAAGATTACACAAATCAAGGAAAGATTGAAGACAGCTCGAGATCGTCAAAAGAGTTATGCAGACAATAGACGCAAGCTTCTCGAGTTTCAAGTTAGAGACAAAGTACTATTGAAAGTTTACCCTTGGAAAGGAGTTATTCGATTCGGTAAGAAAGGAAAGCTAAGTCCAAGATACGTAGGACCATTTCTAGTAATCCAACGTATAGGACCAGTTGCTTATCGTTTACAACTACCAGAAGAGTTAGCTGGAGTACATGATGTATTTCATGTATCCAACCTCAAGAAATGTCTATCAGACGAATCTCTGGTAATACCTCTCCAAGATATAGAGGTAAACGAAAAATTAAAATTTGTTGAGAAACCTATTCAGATAGAAGACCGCAAGATCAAATTTCTCAAACACAAACGACTAGTATTAGTTAAAGTCAAGTGGGATTCGAAACGAGGACCCGAATACACTTGGGAGCTGGAATCAGAAATGAAGCGAAAGTATCCTCAATTATTCCAGTAAATCTCGAGGACGAGATTTTTATTAAGGTGGGAAGGATGTAACAACTCTCATCAAAAGTCCTATTTATTTTATTATTTTATCCAATAGGAAATCCTAATTAAGACACCCAAGTGATTCTGCACAAACCCTAAAATTTTCAGAATAATCAGAATCAGGATCAGGATCAGGGCCCCTAAAACTCAGGGGGGGTAAAACCCTAGTTATGATTATCCAAATAAAAAGCTGTCAAAATCGAATTTTACGAAACTACTGACTCAGCAAGCCTACAAACACACGGGGCTACCTTATGGTAGGTGGTGACCCTTCGCGTCACGCGAAGCCCCAGGGGGTACCCCTCGCGTCACGCGAGGGGGTCAAATTTTGACTATAAATAGTGGGGTTTGGGACATGAATTCTGGAGTTGAAACGACGTAAAATCTCGTTACGTACGTTAAGTTATAGCATAAACAGTCCCACAACACACACAATTCACGAAGTGCTGCCGCAATACAGGGTAATAACTCGATCGCTGATACGATTCAATGTCCGATCGATTAAACTATCCAATGGATGTTTAAGTGCTGCCCACATTAGGGTTTATGCTTTGTCATTCGTTGTTAATTCAATGGATGTTTAAGTATCGCACTTTGTCATTCGATGTGAGGGTTTAATCTCGTGAGTTATCGTAAATGCTGTATTAAGTTACTAACCGAGTTGTGTGCATGTTATTAAATTTAGGTTAAAAGGCTAATCAGTAGGCTAGGCTCTGCTCAAATTAAATCTGCAATGTGAGTCATTCTCTTTTTATTAAATTTATTTACAAAAGCATGTTTATTTTCAAAGTTATAACTATAGGGATTAAGTCTTTGTAGTCACCATATTACAGCCGGTATGTGGGGTTTTGTATACATTACTTGATAATCTTCACCATTGGACAACGAGTTAGCCAATGAGTGATATGACCATAGTCACAGAAACGAGTCGAGTGACAAATACCGAGGGTAGTTGGTTGATATAAAAACATTGTAATCGCTCTTAATACTGTAAATTATAACAAATGAGTCGTTTTAGCAAAATGAATGATTCACTCAGTATTTCCCGCTGACAAAACCTTTTTCAAACATGTTTCAGGTGATCTGTTGTGATCAAGGAAAAGTGCCGTGAAGCACTATAAGCTTAAGGAAGTGGCTCAATATAAAATAAGGAAACATGTTTTGTAAAATAAAAGATTTCTCCCTGAAATCTCAAGATTGTAAATTATCGGGATTTTATCCCAAATTGTGAAATAAAATAATCGGGAAATATTTCAGTTTTAAAAAGATCCTGAAGAAACTTCCGCTGTTAATTAAATACCACGGGATTTCTGTCCCGCGGCTCCTGAAACGGGTCAAACCGGGTCGGGGGCCGTGGCATACGTGGTATATGTGAATACATAATAATGTACAATACCATGGCCCATAAAGTTAAGGGTTTACGCATGGAAATAAGTACATTTTTCTAGTACATTATACTAAGATTTTCACTTGTACAATTTGATGCCTTATAAATCAACTATAACACTCAAAAGTACCAAAGGAAAATGAGTGTGTTGATAAGCAACATATGTACATAGAAATAAATGTTTGAAACTAGAAAATAATATGTTATTCACCTTACAACCACCAATACCTTAAAAAAGGATTGTTCTAAGGTCCATAGTCAAAATACAAGTACAAAATCCCAACTCTAAGGTTCTTCAAGGGAAAATCTCACTGCATAATTATGCCATTAGACTAGGCATAAGCAATGAGACTATCCATTATTCAAAAGAACAGTTGGATAAGTTAATTAGGTAGTCACTTACTAATGATATCTAAGTCTGCTAATTTTAATATTCCTATAAACACATGATTAGTTGATTCTACTTCTAAACGTTTCCTTACCAGAAGTCAACAAATAACTAACATGAGAGTTAGTGACAAAATTAAATGTTAAGACTATAAGAACGATAATAAGCAGTCTTCTAACAACGCCTTTCGATACCTTATATATTCTGAAGATTAATCAGAATATAGTATCATAATTAAGCAATGTTATGAAGGTTGTGAGGTTTGCATAGTCAATATAAAGTCACACTTACCTTTAACTCTCATCTTATTTGTTCTCAATATCTGGATAGGAACATTACTAAGATGAAACTAGATGATACCTTAAACTTTCACAACCTTTTGTCATCATGCAAATGAGAATTTCACAAAAGGAAAATAAGACCTATAAATTTCATCCATTACAACCGAAATTCATGAGAAATCGTGGCATGGTTAATAAGGATGATTATTCAACTAATCTTATTCTAAGTGATTTTAAATCATAACGTTAAAGCCCTAAATATTACTTGGCTTAAGGAATAAGTATGGGTCCATCATAAGTCATTGACATTCGTGGAACTTATTCCAAATGGAACATTCAGACATAATTTATTTATCATTTAAAAGACTATCAACTTGTATCTAAATTTTGTCGCGTATGGCCCACGGTCTTAGAAGAAATCCATTCATATATAAGATTTCTATTAGATATGTCCCTGAGTTTTCTTATGATATCTGGACATTAAAGAAATCAAATAAAGTCTAACATATATATGATAGGTTCCCACGTCACGTACCTCATTGAAACTTCTCTTGTAGCATTTTAGAGATATCAAAGATCAGTGGGAGCATTAAGTGTCTTAATAATAACTTGCAATAGTTGCAAGAGATGGGGAGTGGAAATTTTACACCTCTTGTACAAAACACCGCTCCATCACGACACTGTTCCATAAAAAACTTGTCTCCTTAAAATCTAATGCTACTCTTACAAAAGTTTCATTGTTTTCTTAATTGTGGGATACTTAGATTTCTTACCTAAACTAACATAATCCTCAACAAGAGAAATCACAACGACTAACGTCATTAATTTGTTTTTCTCTATTAGAATTTTCGGTCGTTAAGTATTGACCCTAAGCATGCTGAGTTCCTAAAGATTTCTAAGGTCAGTGGGAGTAGTCAAAGTCCTTATCATGACGTGCAAGGAATACAAGAGTTGGGGGGGGGGGAGAGTGTCATTAAATTTTACTCCGAATTTAACTCCGATTACACCTCTTGTACACCATACTGCACAAACTCTTACAAACTTAGAATCTGTAAATTATAACAACCTAACCAAGAGCTAATCCATAAAACTGAAACTTTTAACAAACCCAATAATCAACTCAGGAGGTCATCTAGGTTTAAAAACCTACTAACTTTGATGATTACATAACCTCCCTAATTGAAGTTGAAATGGATTTTGGAAAAGTTTACCGATCCTATCTCTTCTAATTAAGCCATTAGCGTCAATCAATCTTCTAAATGGAATAAAACTGTTTTCTAGTAAAATTGATTTTATGTGTTCGTATAACGTTTGAGATTTTATTGAATAACCTAAGAGTGTTCATAACTAAACCAAATCCTGATATAAACGTTAAGACACAAAGAAGCATGATTGATTGTCAAAGGTTATACTCAGGAAGAGATATATATTATTAAAGAATCTTTCTTACATATCTAAAAAAAGATTTCTTTTAGGATCATCACTGTTCTAGTAGCTTATAATAGTTTTGAGCTACATTAGATGAACATATAAACAACTTTCCCTAACAACTGGCTGACATATTAACATGTTCATAAAACAACCTGAAAGTTCTAAACTTAAGGTTAAAGAACAGTTTGTCTATAAGCCAATAAAATCTATGTATAGGTTAATGCAAACAATGTGATGAAATCTTAACGCAATTATTTTCATCAAGATCCTAGTGGATTAATGTACCTACCTCAAGATGAGTGGGAGCAACTAAGATAAACTTGTCTTTATATAGATGACATTTTTTTGACAAGTATATGTTACATAATGTGACAACCCTAAAAATTACAGGTATCCGTACAATTAATTTATATTTAATTCGTGCTTAATGACTGTGCTGATTACAACTGTTGATTTAACTGCTTACTGATCTCTGTTACATACATACACATGCATCACCTCATACTGTCACTCCATTCATTATATACAAACATTAGTGACAAACTCGATGCACAAAGCACAGTTAGCACACTGAGCAGATAACCCAATAAACATGCTGACATTGCCAGCACTAGACAGACATTGTCTCTGAGGCCAGTATGAACCGGGAATAGATTACTACACTGATAGGGAGTGTAGGGAAGTGAGAATCATAAAACTGCGTCACTAGGTGATAGTTATAGTGCCGGGAAGTGCCTAAAACATACTTTAACTGCAAAATTCTGCACTTTTAAATAAAATTCAGCATTTAAATATGCTAGTATAGTGCAAAAACGGGGTAAAATAATACTAGACACTTTCCAAAGTGTCGGGAATTCTTTTTGTCACTAAAAACACTATTAAAGACGCTTTAAATGCTTATTTAGCATTTTAACGGAACGATATCCAACCGAACAACCGGACTTTACCCGGAACATAAAAATATTGTCAATGACATTGTTTACACTTTTCTGAGCTAGTTACGGTCCCCGAACACCCTAACACCCGCTATATTACACTACACACTAATAACCTACTTAAAATCCTAACTAAACCTAACTAGAGCTTAACTATCCATTTGAAATCCAACCATACCCCCCTAGTTCGAACCGGTTGGGAAGTAGGGGACACACCCCACCATTTTTTATTATTTTATTAAACCATGTCTAATATCTTGAAAGCATATTGCATGTTGGGTAATGGAGTTTAGTGGGCTATAAGTAAACCCCTTGGATCACCCTCATCTCTCATCAAACACCCACCAACAAACTCATCCTCTTCCTCTCCTTCTCCTTGCTTTCGGCAGCCACACCACACCACCCTACAACCACTTTCAAGTGCTCCTTCAAGCATTCTATACATACCCAAGGGTGCAAGTGATCATACAACGAAGCTGGGTGTGTTCGGAAGCTTAAGGACCTCTCTCGTTTTCTTTTAACCACCACATTTCTTCACTTGAACTCTCCTAGCCTTGAGCTAGTGGTAAGTCTCTTAGATCCATTCATTTCACATGCTATGAAGGTGGTTAAAGTATGATTCATAATGTTAAACTTAAGAACTCTAAAGATCATAACTTAAAGCATGAACATAAGAGCTTTACACAAAGGTTATGAGATGAAAGGTGATAATACATGATAGATCTAAATTAAATGAAAAAAAATCTGCTGTAAATGACTTAGGGTCTGATGTTAATCGTATTAGAATGAATGGTAATCGTATGTGTACTTTTTAATGGAACTTCTACTACAAAAAGCATGCTGATTTGCATTTTCAACCGACTTTAACTGGGTGTAACAGGACCTTAATAAAACGAAAAAATGCATTTTCTGAAGTCTAGGTTTATGTACTATGAAATACGATTCTAATGGCACCGAAATCATAATTTTTGGACTTCGTTTACTATTTTTAAAGCGTCAATTTGTAACAGCAGCTAAAGCTGCACTTTTACAACAGTAAATGAGAGTCATAACTTGAAACCTGAGTAAAGTTAGATCCTGAAATTTGTACTGTAGATAGTCACTGTTGTCGCCGTGATCCTCCAACTGGAATTACGTCAAACGGACTTACAATGAATTTTAAATAAAATATTCCGTGAACTGCAGTCAGAAAAAGGTAGATCTGAATACAGTCCGGAAAATGAATTTTTATAAAATATTGGTGATGATTTGGACCACGATATTTTTACACAATAATATTTGGATCGTATAGGACATTCTGTATAAATTTGGGAATTTTCGGAATAAGATAACTATTTTATTAAAATACCCGAAAACAGCCCAGTTTTGTGTTTTAAAACTGAATCGGTATAAGTAGTATTTTGCATGCCTAAATGTCGGGTTGGTTATTTGAAAACGATCTAACATGTTATATGTTAAAGAAAATGATACGCTAGTAAGCGTGGACGCCTCCATTTACAAAGGAAACTCTGGCGAAATTTTTCTAGAAATATAACACTTAGAAATATTCTTGGTGACAAGTGTTATAAATATATTTTTAACTTGTTTTCCAAAATATAAATTTCGCCATGATTTTTATTACAAAATAACCAAGTGTCGGAGGTGGATTTTCGTAAATGAAAACTTGTTAAATATGTATTGAGAATATATATTCATTACTAAAACTCTCGTATGATTAGTTGTTTATTTTGAGAAATAGGTATATTATTCTTAGGGTAAGAATAATATAACTGATAACGCCATGATTTTACGACTCCAAAATAATACCAACGCCCTCACAAATAAATATTTAAGTTACACCGGAACTATTATTACAACGCGAACGTTAAAATGTAACTTATGTATTTTCGGAAAATACTCTTAAATGTGTATTTTGATAAAAGTATTATCTTGGGAAATTGTATGGAATAAAATATAATATTTTTGGGAAAAATATATATATTTTGGAAATTGTGTGAAGTAAAATATAATATTTTTGGGAAAAAATATGTATATTTTGGAGACAGAATATTTTAGATAAGTGGGACTTAAAATATATTTTCGGAATTATAAAGCATACATGTATAAATACCCCCATCCTTGGGAAGCAAATACGCATATACAATACTTGAGAAGTATAACTCTAAAATAGTTGTCTAACTATTATTCCAGAACTAAATACAATTATTATAACTTGGAATAATACCAGAATCGTAACTCAAAATCATACATACTAAGACAAGGCACTACCCGTTCGTCTAATAGACATTAGACCATTGTAGGTAGTCGTGTTTGCCGCAGAGATTTGGGTTACAAGTACGAAGACGCAATACTGTGAGTTCATGTCCCCCTTTTCTCTTAACTGTTTTCAGTTTTATAACTTCGGGGGTGAAATACATGTTACATACTGCTACAGACAGTTACAAATGGTATGGTTAGCTAAGGAAGGAACTGTTAGATTATGTGATTGGATAGGTGAAGTCTTAAGACCATTAGTGCTCGTGGGACGATCGAGGGATACAAGTGATAGGGCTATTTGAGCTTAACAAACCCCACCCATGCGCCCGCTGGTTGGACCATGTGGTGACCTTGACTCAACACCACCCATGCGCCCGCGGATTGGACCATGTGGTGGATACATCTTAGCCTCACCCATGCGCCCGCAGGTTGGACCATACGTGATTACATTCTAACACCACCCATGCGCCCGCAGGTTGGACCATGTGGTGACTAGGTCCTATCCCCTCCCATGCGCCCGCAGATTGGACCATGTGGATACACATTAACTGATATGTCCTTATTTGCTTTCATACCAGAGTTTACGAAACATTCATACTTACAACGATTATAAAGGTTTATTCGCGCACACAAACTAAACACATGAACTCGCTCAACTTTATGTTGACTTTTCAAACTACATGTATTTCAGGGAACTAATGGATCTGGCACGGTATGCACGTATTTTCAAGCTGCGTTTGAATAAAGAAGTCACCCAGGGTTTAGAAGATGTAACCTCTTCCTGGACGGGTTACATATCTCTAAACCTAGTATTGTTTAAAGTCTTTTGCTAAGTTTTTACGAACTAATTAAATCAAGTCAAGGTTTGTAACTCATTTTTGTGATTGATGTTTTAAGACAAGTACAATGTGGTATTTTTCCAAACTCTATTAACGGGTGAATATCTCATGTTTTTATCATGTAGCATTGTTATGATTGTTGCTGTGGTATTAAGAAGTCACACCAAATAACCCACGCTTCCACAAAGCCAGGGTGTGACAACTTGGTATCAGAGCCTCGATCATAGCGAACTAGGATTCTTTCTCGAGTCTAGACTATGATCATCAGGTCTCCCATGAAAACGTTTTCAAACATTTTTACATTGCATACACTATACGTCCAGATCCAGGGAACAAACCTTTTTACAAAAAAAAGGCACAAATACACATTTCCAAATTTAAATTTATAATTCAGTCTGAGAGACTGAGGGAGTAGTCTGAGAGACTAGAAAATTCAGTCTGAGAGGCTGGGAGGTTAGTCTAGTGGGACTAGAAAGTACGGTCTGAGAGGCTGGGAGGTTAGTCTAGTGGGACTAGAAAGTTCAGTCTGAGAGGCTGGGAGGTTAGTCTAGTGGGACTAGGAGGTTCAGTCTGAGAGGCTGGGAGGTTAGTCTAGTGAGACTAGAAGGATCAGTCTGAGAGGCTGGGAGGATAGTCTGAGAGACTAGGAGGTTCAGTCTGAGAGACTGGGATGATAGTTTGAGAGACTAGGAGGTTCAGTCTGAGAGACTGGGAGGATAGTCTGGGGAAGACTAGGATGATTACTTGCTTGCAGTAATTAAGACTTACATGCTTATTTGATTTAAGGATGATATACGTGCATATGTGATAATTGTTCGCATATACTAATTGTTAATAATTACTATGGATATACATGCTACGCACCGGCACACATGTCACGAGTTATCAGACATTGATAACCCTACGACCACCGCCACAGATAATGAGACTACGACTGCACCAGAGACAATTACGTCAGATACTGAGAGTGATCCTGATATGCTATGGACGAGGACGACTTCTAACAGTCCGTGCTACCAGGTTTTGGTGATACTTCATCTTTGCTGATGGTTTCTCTGACAAGAATCTTTCTGTCACTCTTGTTTCAATCCATGACCACTCCATCACTGGTCATCCCGATGATGGACAAACCATGGGTCCAATCCTCGATGATGCGCCTCCTGCGGACATGTCTAGTGAAGGTTGGCTACTCGACAAACATTATATGACTACGTTGGCATGCTTAACGATGGTCCTCCTGCCGACGCCCATGATGATAGAAAATTAGACGAGAACACTGTTACTAACTTCACTTCTTAAGACCTCTGTTAACAAGCCATCCTCTGATTCTAGCATGCATTCGGACTCCTTTGAGTCTGTGATACCTGCAACCTTACAAACAGCTGGATTACAGCATTCTACTATTGACACAAGACGACGATGACATGGCTGCTGCCCTATGACCTGCTTGAGACACCACACCGTTACACGACCCAGAGCCTCCTCTTGAGCTAGCTTCTACACCTTTTAGGTCAGCTTGATGTTGCGCCTGCTGAACCTACACCCTTACGTGATCACGATCCTGTTTCTTTTTGGTCTGCCAGACATTGCACCCCTTATATCTACCTGCACCGGGCAATCTACTCATTTGCTGAGATGTTTGTTTTTACACCCGCGTAACGATCCCACTTGCTACGGCAACATTTCCTACGATCTCACAGGCTGCACCGTTTACTACATTCACCTCCACGACATTGGACGGGCTATTTCAATGGTTCCTATCACACATTACGCTGATTCTAGACCCTTACCATCCCTCACATTATGGAGGCTACACACAGGATGAGTTGCTCCTGTAACATCAACTACAGATTAAGCATAAGTCGCAGCATTTTGGAGCTTGAACTGTCACCACGACCTCCACCCTGTCTATGCCAGTATACTTTGTTCCCCCACATTCATCACAGTTCCCTTTGGGCACACACTCACCTGCTGCTAATACACCCTCTTGGTTATTAAGGCTCGTTTTCTTTACCGTCAAACAGCAGATCAATCAATTACTTCAACATTTATATGAGCTCGCGAAGGAGTTCACACATGATGAACGATTTACTTTCCTTTCCACCTCCACCACAATCATCAGGATAGTTGGCGTTCGGTTTTATGCGGAATGCCTTACCTTGGGGTAAAGATGCTACTAATAAGCCGAGATTATGGAGACTTTTAAAGACCACTTTTGACCTCGAGATTTTTGTGCACTAATTGACTTATCGGACAAGGGTAGGGTGACCCTGTGTCCCTATTTGATGTGATACACTTTGTAGACAATGTGATTGCGGTCGGGGAATAATGAAAGCCCGATCGACATATTCCCTATTAAACATGTAACAATACTTTGTGGTTAGTAACTAGTAAAAGCTCAGTCGCCATATTCTCACTAAGCACATTGTTGGCCCTTATGTTTGGGCAATAATTGCAATGCTATATGCTAGTTGTTATGTTCCCATTAAATACACTCACGCGTGCATGTTGTGCTATAATGTTATTGCTTGCTATGATGATTGCTTATATGCATATGTATATGCACCACCTAGGTCTCAGTCGTTAAGTGAATGCTTATGTGCTTATGTCCTTAATAAAGACCTGACCTTTCTAATCTTCTTCTTAGAAGATGCCGCCACGAAGGAACACCGATACCAACAACCCTCTGCCAACGACAGAGGAGGAATTACACGAGCGCATCTCACAGGCCATCGCGCAGCATGAGGCCTTTCGCTCCTAACACAGCAGAGGTACCTTAGGAAATAACCAATCCAACGGATGCACCTACAAGCAGTTCTTGGGCTGCAAGCCCTTGGAATTCAACGGCACTGGGGGTGCCTTATCCTTCATACGCTGGATTGAGAAGACGAATTCTGTTTTGCGGGTGAGCAAATGTGCCCCAGAGCATCAGGTCTTGTACATTTCCGGATTGTTTCAAGACGGGGCTCTGTCATGGTGGAACCTTCAGGTTCAGATGATGGGCGAGACTGCTGCGTATGCATTAACATGGGGCGAACTGAAAGAACTAATGCATAAGAAGTACTGTTCAAGGGCAGAGATCCAGAAATGGGAAACTGCGTTCTGGAACTTGAAGATGGAAGGTCCAGAGATAGCTGAGTACGTGCAGAAATTTCATGATATGTCTCGAATTGTCCCCTACATGGTAGATCCAGAGTTTAAGAGGATCGAACGCTTTATCGGGGGATTGGCACCTCAGATTCTAAGCCTGGTGACAACATCAAAGCCTAAGACAATCAATGAAGCAATTGACTTAAGTGTGACGCTCACTGAAGAAGCAGTTAGGTTGGGTAAATTCTCAAACTCCGAGGGGAAAAAGGAGACTCATGGGGAGTCACCTGGGGAGAACAAGAGGAAGTTTACCAACTTCCAGAAGGTTACTCGGGCGGACAACAACAAAAATGCCAAAAAGGAAAGAGGACACACAGGCATCCTACCGAAGTGCGACAATTATCGACGTCACCATAACGGGCGATGTAGATATGGAAAATGTGGTAACTGTGGTAAGGTGGGACATGTCTAGGAAACATGTCGGCAGGGTACTAAACATGGAAATAAAGGACAAGATGGTAGCGGAAATCGCGGAGGAAATAATGACGACAACAACTATCAAGGCAGGGATGGCGACGAAGAAGGCCATGGCCAAGCATGTTTTAATTGCGGTGATGTGGGGCATTTCAGGAAATATTGCCCTAAGAACGCTCAGGCACGTGAATGAAGGCTTAACAGCGGGGATAGAATCCAAGCGTGGATATCGGTACGTCTCATAATAGTCAATGTTATGTTCTATTTGACAGTATTGTCAACTTTTAGCTTCAGAAAATATAGTTGTTTAGTAGTAAGTAACCTAGATACCCAGTTCTCGATAAAACAAGCCTAAGGGAAGCTTCGACGTGATAATTGGGATGGACTGGTTGCCGAACAACCAGGCGAAGGTTGTCACCCGCACCCCGACGACGAACGGAGAAACAATCGTGATTCATGGAGCAGGATACGCTCCTATGGATTATCAGGCGATGAAGACACGAAAATTTTCGCACAAAGGATGTGTTGCATTCTTGGCTCAGGTCGTGGAAAAAGAAGCCGAAGAACCAAAACTCGAAGATACCCCCGTGATCAGAGAATATCCTGGAGTCTTCCTCGAAGACTAACCAGAATTATCTCCTCAACGACAAGTCGAACTTTTGCATGGATTTGATTCCAGGCGTCGCGCCTGTAGTCAATGCACCCTGAGCGACTTACACCTTCGGAAATGCAAGGATTGACAGTGAAGTTTTAGCAGTGGATAGAGAAGGAAGATAACAGACCAAGATGTCCCTTTTGGGTAGCCCCATTTCTGCTCGTCAAAAAGAAGAATGATGATTTTCAAATAAACATCAACTACCAGGAGCCGAACGAACTAACACACGAGAGTCGGTGACTCTTACTAAGGGCTAACGAACCTCTTACATAACTGACTATGAGGATCCAACTACTACTACATGACTGATCGACGATCGAGCGTCGTTATCAGTGAAATACAGGAAGAAAGTATACCAGGGCAAAATTGTGGGACAATGATTTGTTCTTAGACATAGACAAAATGGTGCTTCCTACACAATGTACAAACCGGATCCACACGGGATACGAAATCTGGAGAATCTAGAAAACTTATATCGAGGACCTTTGGGAACCCAGGACCAAACTCGTAAGGGTTTTACTTAAGAACCATATCTGTCAACTCAATCAAACATCATTAACTTGACAAACTTGTCATTGCAGTTAACAAAACCGAAAGTACTTAAATTTTCTTCCGTTGAAGTCTTCACTTTTACTTCTAACGAGTAGATATTTTCACCTCTACTCCCCTCAAAGTAGTTGCATCACGTTGATTTCCTTCGCTGAGAGCGAACACACGTTTGCTTCGTATACTTGGTCACTTCTCCCTTTTGGTAGAAACATATCGCTTCATCACTTGAAGACTTATATATAACCCATGCACCTTTTGCTACGCATGCGGTTTCATTTTGAATAAACACTTCATTAAAGTTCAAATATTACATTGCTAAATCTAATTACTGGTTCGTGATTCGAGTAACCTATGTTATTGAAATTATTGGCTCTTTTGCTATCAAGTCAACACACTCTCTTGAAACTTCTTTTATTACAAATTACATTCATGGTTTATTTTGTTACCATGCCGATATTTCCTTGTTGATACATATGTTTATTGCCGGGCTACACTGCGATTAAGTTCGATTGCTTGAACTTATCCACTTCGCATGTCCAGTTTCAAACATCATATGATGTATTGAGAGCATAATATTCGAATATTTTCGCAAAGAACTTTTCATTTCGAGTCATAGTTGATTCGGTTGGTCTATGACTCCACTAAATCATTGATTGATTTCGATACCTTCCAGTGATACTTTCACAGAATTGAAGCTTGCGCTAATTGGGTTACTCATTTCATACACGGGTTTAATTGCCTATTTATTTGTTAACAATCCATTTTGATATCCACGATCGAAGCAGTCCTAACACAATTGTGTGTTGAGGCAATGGTACATATATTCATTTCATAAGCACAAATGTACCTCCTAACGATTCTTCGTTGTCAATCAAATGCCTTACAGTACTTAATACTTTTTCATCTTCGATTAAACACAGTGACTCTTTGACTGTTCCGTATTCAACTAAAAACTTTGTAACATTGTGTAAATCAAATCTTCAGGTTTATTTCGGTACACTTTCATCTGATCTCAAACGCGGTGAACTTGTTCAATCACCGCTATTATGAAATTATGTCATTGCGACACCTTGTGGTGTCATTACAAACTTGTAGTTTGTGCTAATCATCGTCAAACGTTTCACACAGGACTACGTATACTTTTGCTTGACTCATCATTCACACATCCCCGATGCAACTACAAATCAAAGCAAGGATACACCAGATTCGCTTGTGTTCACTCGGCGTATTCTCGCAATTCAAAATGTTCAACACGCTGAATCTTACCATTCGTCTACTCGGGAGTTGACAGATCATTTTACTATTTCATTTGGGTTGTTGATTTTTGAATTCATATAGCGGGTGCTATGTTTCGTGAAAACTCGCTTGCATATTGCGATCGATCGTTTGAGAGACTTATTAGTCAAGGCTCCTCTTTTGTGGAACCCCCCCTACTAGCTGGTTTGCACTGGATTATACGTCAAGTACGTCTTGTACCTTGACAATTAATGCTAAAAGCACATAGCTTTTAACCATAGGGTTCAAGTTACTACATATTCTTGGACTCACCTCATGTAGGTAAGGATTGATTCAGTTGGCGATTATCCGCCTCGATATTATTCATATCCATACATGTGTGACGTAACCATAAGAAGTTAAGGTAGTACAAATTTCGACGACGAAATTTTCTTAACGGGGGGAGAATGTGACAACCCTAAAAATTACAGGTATCCGTACAATTAATTTATATTTAATTCGTGCTTAATGACTGTGCTGATTACAACTGTTGATTTAACTACTTACTGATCTCTGTTACATACATACACATGCATCACCTCATACTGTCACTTCATTCATTATATACAAACATTAGTGACAAACTCGATGCACAAAGTACAGTTAGCACACTGAGCGGATAACCCAATAAACATGCTGACATTGCTAGCACTAGACAGACATTATCTCTGAGGCCAGTATGAGCCGGGAATAGATTACTACACTGATAGGGAGTGTAGGGAAGTGAGAATCATAAAACTGCGTCACTAGGTGATAGTTATAGTGCCGGGAAGTGCCTAAAACATACTTTAACTGCAAAATTCTGCACTTTTAAATAAAATTCAGCATTTAAATATGCTAGTATAGTGCAAAAACGGGGTAAAATAATACTAGACACTTTCCAAAGTGTCGGGAATTCTTTGTGTCACTAAAAACACTATTAAAGACGCTTTAAATGCTTATTTAGCATTTTAACGGAACTATATCCAACCGAACAACCGGACTTTACCCGGAACATAAAAATATTGTCAATGACATTGTTTACACTTTTCTGAGCTAGTTAGGGTCCCCGAACACCCTAACACCCGCTATATTACACTACACACTAATAACCTACTTAAAATCCTAACTAAACCTAACTAAACCTAACTAGAGGTTAACTATCCATTTGAAATCCAACCATACCCCCCCTAGTTCGAACCGGTTGGGAAGTAGGGGACACACCCCACCATTTTTGATTATTTTATTAAACCATGTCTAATATCTTGAAAGCATATTGCATGTTGGGTAATGGAGTTTAGTGGGCTATAAGTAAACCCCTTGGATCACCCTCATCTCTCATCAAACACCCACCAACAAACTCATCCCCTTCCTCTCCTTCTCCTTGCTTTCGGCAGCCACACCACACCACCATACAACCACTTTCAAGTGCTCCTTCAAGCATTCTATACATACCCAAGGGTGCAAGTGATCATACAACGAAGCTGGGTGTGTTCGGAAGCTCAAGGACCTCTCTCGTTTTCTTTTAACCACCACATTTCTTCACTTGAACTCTCCTAGCCTTGAGCTAGTGGTAAGTCTCTTAGATCCATTCATTTCACATGCTATGAAGGTGGTTAAAGTATGATTCATAATGTTAAACTTAAGAACTCTAAAGATCATAACTTAAAGCATGAACATAAGAGCTTTACACAAAGGTCATGAGATAAAAGGTGATAATACATGATAGATCTGAATTAAATGAACCAAAATCTGTTGTAAATGACTTAGGGTCTGATGTTAATCGTATTAGAATGAAAGGTAATCGTATGTGTACTTTTTAATGGCACTTATACTACAAAAAGCATGCTGATTTGCATTTTTAGCCGAATTTAACTGGCTGTAACAGGACCTTAATAAAACGAAAAATGCATTTTCTGAAGTCTAGGTTTATGTACTATGAAATACGGTTCTAATGGCACTGGAATCATAATTTTTGGACTTCGTTTACTATTTTTAAAGCGTCGATTTGTAACAGCAGCTAAAGCGGCACTTTTACAGCAGTAAACGAGATTTTTAGTCATAACTTGAAACCTAAGTAAAGTTAGATCCTGAAATTTGTACTGTAGATGGTCACTGTTGTCGCCGTGATCCTCCAACTGGAATTACGTCAAACGGACTTACAATGAATTTTAAATAAAATATTCCGTGAACTGTAGTAAGAAAAAGGTAGATCTGAATGCAGTCCGGAAAATGAATTTTTATAAAATATTAGTGATGATTTGGACCACGATATTTTTACACAATAATATTTGGATTGTATAGGACATTCTATATAAATTTGGGAATTTTCGGAATAAGATAACTATTTTATTAAAATACCCGAAAACAGCCCAGTTTTGTGTTTTAAAACTGGATCGGTATAAGTAGTATTTTGCATGCCTAAATGTCGGGTTGGTTATTTGAAAACGTTCTAACATGTTATATGTTAAAGAAAATGATACGCTAGTAAGCGTGGACGCCTCCATTTACAAAGGAAACTCTGGCGAAATTTTTCTAGAAATATAACACTTAGAAATATTCTTGGTGACAAGTGTTATAAATATATTTTTAACTTGTTTTCCAAAATATAAATTTCGCCATGATTTTTATTACAAAATAACCAAGTGTCGGAGGTGGATTTTCGTAAATGAAAACTTGTTAAATATGTATTGAGAATATATATTCATTACTAAAACTCTCGTATGATTAGTTGTTTATTTTGAGAAATAGTTATATTATTTTTAGGGTAAGAATAATATAACTGATAACGCCATGATTTTACGACTCCAAAATAATACCAACGCCCTCACAAATAAATATTTAAGTTACACCGGAACTGTTATTACAACGCGAACTTTAAAATGTAACTTATGTATTTTCAGAAAATACTCTTAAATGTGTATTTTGATAAAAGTATTATCTTGGGAAATTGTATGGAATAAAATATAATATTTTTGGGAAAAATATATATATTTTGGAAATTGTGTGAAGTAAAATATAATATTTTTGGGAAAAAATATGTATATTTTGGAGACAGAATATTTTAGATAAGTGGGACTTAAAATATATTTTCGGAATTATAAAGCATACATGTATAAATACCCCCATCCTTGGGAAGCAAATACGCATATACAATACTTGAGAAGTATAACTCTAAAATAGTTGTCTAACTATTATTCCAGAACTAAATACAATTATTATAACTTGGAATAATAGCAGAATCGTAACTCAAAATCATACATACTAAGACAAGCCACTACCCGTTCGTCTAATAGACATTAGACCATTGTAGGTAGTCGTGTTTTCCGCAGAGATTTGGGTTACGAGTACGAAGACGCAATACTGTGAGTTCATGTCCCCCTTTTCTCTTAACTGTTTTCAGTTTTATAACTTCGGGGGTGAAATACATGTTACATACTGCTACAGACAGTTACAAATGGTATGGTTAGCTAAGGAATGAACTGTTAGATTATGTGATTGGATAGGTGAAGTCTTAAGACCATTAGTGCTCGTGGGACGATCTAGGGATACAAGTGATAGGGCTATTTGAGCTTAACAAACCCCACCCATGCGCCCGCTGGTTGGACCATGTGGTGACCTTGACTCAACACCACCCATGCGCCCGCGGATTGGACCATGTGGTGGATACATCTTAGCTTCACCCATGCGCCCGCAGGTTGGACCATACGGTGATTACATTCTAACACCACCCATGCGCCCGCAGGTTGGACCATGTGGTGACTAGGTCCTATCCCCTCCCATGCGCCCGCAGATTGGACCATGTGGATACACATTAACTGATATGTTTCCTTATTTGCTTTCATACCAGAGTTTACGAAACATTCATACTTACAACGATTATAAAGGTTTATTCGCGTGCACATACTAAACACATGAACTTGCTCAACTTTATGTTGACTTTTCAAACTACATGTATTTCAGAGAACTAATGGATCTGGCACGGTATGCACGTATTTTCAAGCTGCGTTTGAATAAAGAAGTCACCCAGGGTTTAGAAGATGTAACCTCTTCCTGGACGGGTTACATATCTCTAAACCTAGTATTGTTTAAAGTCTTTTGCTAAGTTTTTACGAACTAATTAAATCAAGTCAAGGTTTGTAACTCATTTTTGTGATTGATGTTTTAAGACAAGTACAATGTGGTATTTTTCCAAACTCTATTAACGGGTGAATATCTCATGTTTTTATCATGTAGCATTGTTATGATTGTTGCTGTGGTATTAAGAAGTCACACCAAATAACCCACGCTTCCGCATAGCCAGGGTGTGACACATAAGTCAAAGCATTGTTGTCACAAACTTTGATATAGTAGATCTCAGAGATATCTCTTACATAATAGATATCATAACATGTTGAGATAGACCAAATAGGACATTACTTCCGTTCCATAAGTTTAACATTAAATTGGTCCTTGCATATGTAACAAACAATACTGCTCTCCTTTAGAGAATAATAGGATAAATGAGATTATTTCCTTACGCTTCATTAATTAAAAGCCTTATGTAAGTTCAAGTCTATACTCGTTTAGATATTACACACATTGCAACACACTAGATATGTCTAGATTAATGTGAAGCATCTAATAGAGTATTACAATATCTTTAAAAGAAACGAGAGGCTATAATTTAAAGAAGAAGTGAGAACTCAAACCGATTGATTACTCTAACTTTGTGATACTAAAAAATGATAGAATGTAATTTCGGGTATATCTTTATGTCAGCAGCCAAAACCTATCTCATGGAGGAGTCATAATAAACTGATAACTACCTAAGTTATAACGACATAATATATTGTTGATCATAAAGCAATAGTCACTAAATGTTGTTGTAAATTTATCAGTGGACTCATAACTTTATTAACTCCATATAATTAATATATTGAAGACTTATTGTGATAAAGTCAGCTACCATGTCTCCTTGAACAGTAACAGTTCGAGAGGTGCTGCATTAAATTTCGATACGCAATTAATTATTTGTTTATGAACGAATTGAGAAAACTAAATATTTGTATCGAATGCATTCATGATATGCTTAAGGATCCTATAACTAAAAGTCTATCACCCATAACTATTATGTAAGCGCTTATAATAATCACGGGTATATTGATGACTATGTACAACTGCATATCGTATTATGAATGATTAACTTTTTATTTTCCTCGACAGTTTGATTTTGTATGGTTCTAATATATGTTCTGCCGGTGTAATGACATATAGACAAATATAAATACAAATCAAACGCTAAAGGGCTTGTTTGTATTTTGATTATAACTGTTAGGTTTAAAATTGAGGCTGTAGTGTGACTAATGGGGGTCCTGAGTCGCGTAATGATTCAACGGTTGTATTTCTCTGCTACGATTCTTGGTTTAAAGCTAAAATGAGTATTAACTTCTGATCAGACTAATCTAATACTCTTGATAAATGATTATTCGGCTAAGTGAGAGAATGTAAGATTAAATATTTATTTATTTATATTTAATCTAGTAGTCATCATTATCATTTATATAATACGGATCAAAATATATTAAAACCTATAATAAATTAGTTGGTAATTGTTGATGGGCCAGATTACCCTAATTAACTAATTGGGTTTCCTCTTGGGTGTATATAAGGAGATTACTAGAGAGGGATTAGGGTTAGACATTCATAACATCACACTCAAAATCGCCCCTCCTCTCTCTCCATTACTACGAGTTCTTCAACCCTAAAGAACTCGGTACTACCATCATGAACATACATCCTAAAGGGGAACTCGACCAATCTGACGAACATGACGTCTACTTCATTCTCTGATGCGGTTACTGGCTAACCAGGTACACATGTTTTATTATTCATGATTGAATTTATTTAATTAGGGTTTATGTTTTACCCAAATTGTACTAATATAATCAACAATGACCACCCCAACCCCCCTTACAGGTGTATATCAGACTGAATACTCAAAGTAATATGTAAAGTAATTGAGCCAAAGAGGTTGTTTTTATTATTCAGAACATAATTAAAGGAAGGAAAATACACTTTTTAATAGAAATTGATGCTAATTAATCAGCAAATATAAAAGGACCCGTTGATAACTACCCCAGTAGTTACTTACCGAAACTCATGAACAAATGTTAACAACCTATCTAACTCGTGACTTGTTAATAGATTGAATTATTTTTTAAAACTCAAATATATTTTCATGGGAGTGGAATTACAGGCGGCATCTGGGTGGGAGGCAGAAAACAATGGAGTGTGTGGCCTTGTATCTAGAACTGATTTGTGCTGTTACAGTCGTTACTGGTCCGCCTAATCATTTGATTTGGGAACACTGCGTGTTTGGTTGTTTATCTACCTCTTGGAGAGGGTGAAAGGGTTTCCGGTGAAGATAATTTGTTGATTTTAATGGCATTCAAGTTAGTGACACGATCTTGATTGAGTAAAGTTGAATAACATTTCATAGCGTGCTCACAAGATCATTTGTAAATTCATAAATTTCGCTATAGTGTTTGGACTAGTTTTGTTTATGGGTATTTGGTTAAAAGACGTCTTTTTTCCCTCCTAATTTTTGCGAAGAAAAAAAACCTTGTTGATCTTTTTACAAAAACAAACAGGTGGAAATAGCAAGTCTAAAATAACTTTGAAGCTTAAGGAATTAAAGTTGAGAACATTGTTACTTCAAAGGATTGAGATTATTAAGTACATATATCAAAGGATTGAGATTATTAAGTACTTGTAAACTACGTAGTTGAGCTCCATTTCTTCCTAAAATAATTGATCATCAATACACATTGACAAGTGAGCCCATATATCATCACGTAATAACAACCCTAACAAGATATTATCAAATACAAAGGCAAAAATACGAATAAACTAAAGCTAAACAACATATATACTTCTTACATAGACACTCTTCTCCCAAAAAAGAGCTTGCTCAAATTTGAGAAAGTAGATCATTCATCATAGAACGTGGGCGACAAACAACCATCAAAGGTTTGTCCTTGAACAAAGCAAGCCCCGTCTGTTCGGTCATGTCAACCCTCTCCTCACCAAACATGCCCCAATCAAAGCAATGGATGAGTGAGCCCAAAGCCATAGTGATCACACGCATTGCCATGTGTTTCCCAGGACAACTCCTTAATCCATGTCCGAAGGGCATTAGCTTAAATTCATCTTTGCCTACAATACCTTCAAATCTTTCTGGATTGAAGTTTTTAGGCTTTTCCCATGTATTGGGATCATTGTGAATTGCCCAAACATTCACCATTAGCATTGTTCCTTTAGGGACACTATACCCTCCAACTTTACAATCTCTTGATGACTCATGAGGGACTAGAAGAGGGGCAGCCGGGTATAATCGCATTGTCTCCTTTACAATGCAATTGAGATAAGGCAAATTGTTTAGATCGGACTGCTCTAAGAAACGCTTGTTTCCGACGTTGTTATCAATCTCATTTTGAGCTTTTTGTAGAACCTGCGGATGGTTCAGTAGAAGAGCAAATGCCCACTCCAAAATTCCAACGGATGGATTTATACCTGCTGATACTAATTCCTAAACAAAACATTCAGACTTATTCAGAACTATAGCAAATTCATCATCAGTAATTTAATCATACTTTGGCACATTTATATGAAATCAAAGTTGAAAAAAGGTTATCTAAACATTGCTAGGAGAAAGTATATTATGTATCAAGTTAAAGAACTTACAAGCACTAGTCCGCTGATAATTTCCTTGGTGTAATTTTGAGGATCTTCTTTCTGTTTATCCAATAGGAACTGGATTAAACTTTCTTCTTTGAGCGAATTTTCTCGTATTTTGTTAACTAAGTTGTGAATGAGTGAATCACCCTTTCTTTGCAACTGCGTGCATCTTTGCTCCAAACCTGTAACTCCCAACAACTTTAATATTGGCCTAAAATATGTCAGATCACTCTCTGCGGTAGTCATCTTAAACGAATGTATCGCATATTCCAGCAATGAGATTAATTCGTTCTCTTTCCGTTGGCCGGTCGTTTTATATCGGCAAGACCTATCAGAAAAGCTATAAGTTGATAATCAGTATTTCAACTTAAGGGAGGTTTATAAACATAACATAATTTTTTGAGAAGATTAAATACTATTTTAGTTATTGTTATTCAATTTGAAACATTTTTAAAATATAAGAATATGATTAAAATGAAATGTTTATTCATCACTAAAAAAAATATGACCGAATTTTGTTTATTTATAGAACCTACATACATATAACGTACACATGTATAGATTAATGTTATAAAAAGGGCAAATATTATACTACAGTGTATATATACACACTAAACAAGTTTTTATTTTTTTAATTTGCGTATGATATTACTATAATTTTTTTGAACTATATAAAAAAAAATGTTACAAGATTGTCTGTGCATTATGCCAAATAGCTCACACATCCTAAAAGAAGGTTGGAGTTGCAAACAGAAAAAGAAGACCACTTATTTATTTTCCTCCGTACAGACAGAAAGATTATTACCACTATCTTTTGTCGAGGGTCACAATAATTTGTATAGAATATTCAACCTTGGAGTTGGAGACTTTATCTACCAAATATCATGTAACAAATTCACATGAAAAAAGAATTCTTTACTAGATACCGGATCACTCAAACTGTAGTATAAATATATTTCTTTTCGTTTACTTTTCTTGGTATTGGTCTTGCATCTAAAAACTAAAACTAAATCCTCAAACTGTAGTATAAATATGCAAATAACCTTGATAATAATAATAAAGTAAATCGATGTTACCTTTTTCCTGCGTACATCCTCATCATTACGTTAAAAACTAACTCCTGAAACATGGGTTTTAACTGTATTGCATCATTGTTGTTACAACAAAGCTGACGAATCAACAGCTTCACCTCATCAGCAAGAAGGTCTGGCAGACGTTGAGACTGTTGTTTTTCAAAGCAAGAAACACAACTGCGTAGATGCTTCCAGTGAGAATCATAAGATGCCCACGCGAGGTTAGTGAAGTTGCAACCAAATACCTTCCCGGGCACTAGCTTGGGTCGGTTGGCAAACACGACATCACTGTTTTTGAAGAGATCTTCGGCAGCAGACGCCGAAGAAATCAGTAGTACTCGTCGGCAGCCAAATCGGAGCAGCAAGATTGGGCCGTGGCAGTTGGCGATATGGGATAGGATTCTGTGGATGGGCCGCTTGAAGTAGCTACGGAAACCTATTACTGATAATGCAGACCATGTAGTTGGCGGTAGATTTTTGATCTTGGTAATTAAATATCTATCGAATATGTACCAGGCTAAGACAAGAACCGAGATGTAAATAAGGGTTTCCATGTGTTTGGTTGCAAGTTGTTGCTAGGATGTGCATTGAGTGTGATTTCCTCATGTGTATTTATAAAGCCTTAAAGTAACCAACTTTACAGAACATTATTGCAATTATTGAACAAACATGTTTATCTTAAAAAAAAATAACCTTACAAATGCGTTGCAATTATTGAACAGACATGTATATCTTAAAATATTAAAAAAAAAACCTTACAAATGCGCAAAATAAAATTTATTTAAGTTAGTCTGATGCAAAGTAGAAACATAAAATAATGTTAGGGATATATCACACAAACAACAAGAACAAATACACACAAACAACAAGAACAAATACACACAACAGCTCACTCACACACACACACTCTAAATCACGAGAACAAGAACACAGAATTTATAGTGGTTCGATCAAGTTTGTTCTACATCCACTTTCCACAACTAGTTCTCTCTTTGTATTAGGTGCTCAAAAAGTTACAGTACATGAATAAGAAGTACTTATAGGGTGTACAATTAGGGTTGTTGACTTTAAGCTAAATTAAGTAACAAAGAAAACCCCTGCTAGATGTAGCTGGGTATTCCTCTGAGTAGAGGAAAATATCTTTGCTCGTTATCCTCTACTCTAGTCAAATCCTTCACAACCCAACAATCTCCAACTTGGAGGCTTTAACAACTTCAAACTGCACTCCATGCAACTTCATATTCATAAGTACCTCTGTAAGCTCTTCATCTTTACTAGTTGTGGGTGGCAAGGGCGGATCTTAGTAGAGCCGTGGCAAGGCCACGGCCCGGGCAAGTTTTTCGGCCGTAGTGCTAATTTTAGTGCCCGTGTCTTTCGGCCCTGGCAGGTTCAACGGGCAAGATCCGCCACTGGTGGGTGGCATTCTCATCAATTAACATGAAGGCCAGTTGAAGGTATGTAAAGCTTCAACTTTTCTAAGGTAACAACCTTAGTCAACAAATCAGCTGGATTTTCAGTTCCTTTGATTTTCTTTAACTTCAGAGTGTTATCACTGACGTGATCTCTGATAAAGTGATATCTCAACTGTATATGTTTCGTCTTCGAATGGAAGACAGGGTTCTTTGCAAGGTGTATTGCATTTTGATTGTCACAAAACAGTTCACAATCAACTTGTTCCTTGCCAAGCTCTTTGAGAAAATTCTTCAACCAAATAAGCTCTTTACTTGCTTCAGCAACTGCCATATACTCCGCTTCTGTGGTTGAAAAGGCAACACTTTTCTGAAGTTTGGACATCTAACTTACAACAGTGCATCCCACTGTAAAGACATACCCTGTGGTGCTTTTGAATGACTCTTTACACCCACCAAGGTCTGCCGCAAAACCCTTTAGAATAACCTTTGTCCCCTTAAAATGCAATGCCACTTTGGAAGTTCCCTTTAAATATCTTAGTAGCCATTTAACTGCTTCCCAATGTTATCTTCCCGGATTAGACATAAACCGACTAACAACTCCCACAGCATGAGCAATATCTGGTCTCGTTCATACCATTTCATACATGAGGCTACCAACTGTAGACGCATATGGAACTTTGGCCATTTCTGCTTTGTCGTCATCTGATCTGGGTGACTGAACTTTAGAAAGCTTAAAGTGACTTCCCAAAGGTGTACTTCTGATCTTGGCATCTTTGAGGCTGAATCTCTGTAACACTTTCTCAATGTACTTCTCATGAGAGAGTGTCAAAGAACCATTTTCTTTGTTTCTAAAAATTATCATCTTGAGTATTTGGTTTGCAACTCCCAAGTCTTTCATCTCAAATTCTTTTGACATTTGTTTCTTCAACTTCTTTATCTCTGTCATGTCTGAACCGGCAATTAACATATCATCCACACAGAGTAGTAGAATGATAAGAACCCTTAAACTTCTTGATGTAACAACAATGGTCACTGTCACATCTCTTGCAACCAACTCTTCCCATGAAGTTATCAAACTTCAAAAACCGTTGTCTGGGCGCTTGTTTCAGACGATATAAACTCTTCTTCAATTTACACACTAAGTTTTCTTTTTCTTTAACCCGAAAACCTTACACACTAAGTTTTTTTTTCCTTTAACCCGAAAACCTTCAGGTTGTGTCATGTAGATGTCTTCTTCTAGGTCACCATGTAGAAAAGTTGTCTTGACATCTTCACAATGCTGAGAACCAGTCTAATGGTAGTCATCTTCACCACTAGAGAGAATATTTCATTTGAAATCAATTCCCTTTTTCTGTTGAAATCCCTTGACTACTAATCTTGCTTGGTACCGTTTGGTACCATCATGTTCATCCTTAACCCTGAAAACCCATTTGTTCTGAAGAGCCTTTTTTCCAGATGGAAGCTTTGTCAAATACCAGGTCTTGTTCTTCTCAAGCGACTTCATTTCATCTTTCATTGCAAGCTCCTAACGCAAACAATCTTTCAACCCCATAGCTTCAAAGTAACACTGGGGTTCACCATTTTCTATCAAAAGTATGTAGTTGACTGATGGTGAGTACCTGTTTGGCGTTCTAGAGGCTCTAGACGATCTTCTTGGTTGAACTTGAGGGGTTTCTTGGGAATTTGGAGTTGAAGGAGTAGTTTCGTCTTCCTCCGAATCATTACTAGAATCGTCCCCTAAGCTCCCATTGTCGCTTGACTCATCTTCATATTCTAGAATGTCGAATGAAGCTTCTTTTCTTGTTTCACGACTTTCAAATTTAACATATTCTTTCTGAACTTCTGGCCTTTTGGTGTTTCTGTCTTTGTACAATTCGTTTTCATTGAAGATGACATTTTTGCTTCTGATTACTTTTCTACTTTCATTATCCCAAAGCCTGTAAGCCATTTTTTCTGGCGCATAACCAATGAATGTGCACTTATTGGACTTTGAGTCTAACTTATCCCTGTCACCATCTTCTAATAAATCGTAAGCACTGCAACTAAAGACTTTTAAGTGTTCGAGACTTACCTCATTTCCTTGCCACATTTCTTCTGGCAATTTGAAACCCAAGGGAACTGATAGTGATCAGTTGATCAAGTAGGCTGCAGTGTTAATTGTATCTGCCCGGAATGTTTTAGGCATCCCTACATTCAACCTCATGCTTCTTGCCCTCTCATTCAGTGTTCTGTTCATTCTCTCAACTACACCATTCTGCTGAGGAGTTCATGGAACCTTCCTGATCATCTTTATCCCTTTCTTGGCACAATAGTCAATAAACATCTTGCTTATATATTCGCCACCATTGTCCGACTTTAAGCACTTTACCTTCAAATTAATTTCATTTTCAACAGCAGATTCCCATATCTTAAAAGCATTAAATACATTAGATTTATGTTAAGAAAATAGACCCATACCTTGCGTGTTGAATCATCGATGAAAGTAACATAGTATCTCGAGCCTCCTAGAGATGAAACTGATGTTGGTCCATATACATCCGAGTGAACAAGCTCCAGCTTCTGAGCTTTCGTTGCCCTCCCTGTCTTCACAAAAGTGACCCTCTTTTGTTTACCAAACATGTATATCTTAAAATATTAAAAAAAACCTTACAAATGCGCAAAATAAAATTTAGTTAAGTTAGTCTGATGCAAAGTAGAAACACAAAATAAGGGAGAAATTTTTACAGAAACTTAATTGAGGAATGGATACTTTGAAACATTTGTGAGGATTTCTAAATTTGGTAGGTGTTGTCAAAGTTACGAAATTACAATATGAGAAATAAATACTATAGTTAAAGATATAAATAGGTGCGTGATGTAGGAACCCGTTCACATAAAATAAAATAAAACTTTTAGAGTAAATTGCCATTTTAGTCCCTGAGTTTTGACCAAAATTGTCACTTTAGTCCGAATAGTTTTTTTCTTGCCATTTTAGTCCAAATAGTTTTGTTTTCTGCCATTTTAGTCCCAAACTTTTGTCATTTTTTGCCATTTTCATCCATCACCACAACCACATCCCACTACCGGCCACATCACAACCTTGTATCATTGCCACCACCTGCCTGCACTGCCACCATCACCACCCACCATTTCCACTACCACTGGCCACTTTTCTGCCACCCACGTCATCAACCAACACTACCGCCATCATCGTAAAACCAAAAACCATCGCCATCATCTTCACTGTAAACCAGCACGGGTCCCTTAAGTTGAAGTACAATAAAGAAGATAAGAAAGCAGTAACGTATAGTACAATTTACAACCGAAATAACGAAAAAAAAGAACATAATGATGAAACAAACAGGTGTTCTTGGCTGAGGATCGTGTTAGACACGGGTCCCTTAAAACAAATTTCGAGTCTCCCAGGAGAACTTGTTTGTTTCCAGGATACAACAGCCTAAGCAGTTGCACTACCAGAACTGACGTAAAACCCGAAGGTGTACCTTGCTACAAGAAAGAGAGTGAAGAAGATTCTGCAGAGGAACAATTTCATACGTTGGTGAAATTTTGGTGTATCTTCTACAGCAGGTCTCCTGCATATGTATACTGCAGGTCAGGAGCGAAACAGAAAAATAAATTAAATTGGAGAATTAAATTGCATTAAACGTCTTCAATGCACTTTAATTCGTCATTTAATTCTCAGTCAACACCGTTGACTCATCTGTTTCAAATGCTGAAATGAAACTGCTCTATCATTAAAGTCTGCAAGCTTCTACGCCCGCGCAAGACAGGCTGGTACACGCACGCCCTATTGGCTCACTTTCATGCACGCGCAGGTCTGAAGCACTCATGCGCGCGCACGATTTTGGCTTACTTTCATGTGCTTGCATGTGTGCAGCACTCATGTGCGCGTGCGCCACATCACTAGTAAACCTATACCATCACGCCACACAGTCGCGCCGTATTGGCTCACTCCATGCGCCAGTGCCTGCGGACCAGTCTGGCCCTGCTTCATGCACCTGTGCGCTCACCTGCCACGTCACACGCCACTGCGCGTATCTGTGTGCATGTCTGCCACGTCACCAACCAAGGTTAACCTGCCACCTGGTCCTTGCAGCCCTTGTGCTTCACCCGCGTGTGCGTGCGAAGTGAAAAGTGAACATCAAAGCGCCACATTGCGCCCATCGCCCACGCAATGCACGCGCGTGTACGAGTGCGAGTGCAAGTTAGGGTGCTCCGCACCCTTCGCGAGTACCCTAGTGTGTGCTTCCATGAAACAATAAGGATGGAGTGTTCCCACTTAAATACCCCGTTAAGTTTCATATCTCCTCCTATGTGGGACAAGGTGCCACTTTCGGTAACACCTCGTAAAATCACGACCAATATAATCAAGACACGTGTCATGAGCTTTAAACGTGTAATGGATTGATTATGAGGGACTAAAGTTGACAAACAAAGAAAGTATGTGTGTGAAAGGATTCAAAGTGTCGACATTGGATAATTATACCTTTCAACAACCTACACGATGTTTATACCCTTAAATGAATAAATTATGAATAATATGAAGCCGTTTGTGGAAGAAAGTGAAAGTTTACAAACCGCAAGGGTTAAATGTGTCAACATGTTTAATTTATACCTCTGAATGACCTTTTAACGAACCCGAAGCTTTGTAACGATTAATTATGCCCACTAGAATAAGTGATAAAAATTTCACAAGGTTTCGATATCCTATGAGAAAGATACGCTAACATTCGTAAGTGAGGGGTTAAAAGCGTCAACGTTGAAATTCAGGACTTTTTGGTGATCGTATAACTAACCGGGGACTTAAAAAAGTTCGTTTATGACTTGGAGTCCTTAAAAGTTAAGTTGGAGGATTAAAAGTGCAATAAAACAAGTTAAAACAACTATTAGAAGGATCAGGGACCAAATGAGCAATTTCTGAAACCTTTTTGAGCGGATCTAGACCTCATACCGGCCACGTCAGACCTCTATGGTCTCTTACGCGGGCCGCCTAAAACCTGCCAGCTCCCAATTCTTGGACAGATGCCTGTTATAGCCAATTAAACCGACTTATATGCATGGTATTCGATCCCAGGGGCTGCACCAGTGGTTTTTCATGCATAGGGACACTTGGGGATGATCAGGAATCACCCATAGACCTTGTTGGCATCATCTTGTTCAATCAAAATCACTATATAATGAGCTCTTGGTTGCAAAAAGGTTAAGTGCAGGTACTAATCGGAATAAGCTGGCTACTCCTAGCATCAATAAAGAGTCTTGCAAGCTTAGATGCTTATAAATCTGCTGAACAATGTTTCTTTTAACTTTGATCTGTCTGTGGATCCCTTACAACCATTTTGTAATAAATGACATTACTTCCTTTCGGTTTGTAATGTTTATATCTTTCGACTTCCGCTGTGTATATAAACTGTGATAAATTGTCTATGATGATATCAACTACGCCACGATACTCCCCACCGGGCCCACCGGTAATACGTGGAAATATCGGGGTGTGACAGGTTGGTATCAGAGCCAACGTTGAGTGAATTAAACACTAGCCTTTTGTGTTTAATCTCAATGACACAGTCTGCACATTCCTCGATTTTCGAGTCTAGACAAAGAACTTAGGACTAATTCTGACTTATTTTGTTTGTCCTTTATTGTTTTCTTTTGTTGTTCTTTTGTTTTGAAAGGACCAACAAATGCCGCCAAGATTCCGAGGAAGAGGAAGAGGCAAGGGGCCATTCATCGCCCCCAACGATCACGAGGTCGGGCCTTCACACCTGCGAACTCCATCAGCCACTTTGAGTACCAGTCCTCAAGAAGGCTGAAGGACCTATTTAGAACCCGCGAGGCATTAAGTCTCGCTGAGCTCCTCACCTTCCTACCTCAACTCTTTCGGGCCTCAATCGGAGAACGAGCCCCACAACTCACATCACTCTTTCATACCCCTTTAACGCCCCAACTCACACCATTCCTTCAACGACCCAACACCCTACTTCCAAAGCCGGTTCAACCCGGCAAACCAAATTGATGAGCCAATGGGTTATAACCCGTTGAGACCGGAGGACCACTTCTCCATGGACATGGAAGAGGATCCGGAACCTGCCCAGCCGCCAACCGGAACACCTACTCACCCCATCGAGATTTCAGTTATTAGGATCACCTTATCGAGGTCCAGACAGTTATCAGGCAAGGTTTGCCCAATACGACTGGGTGTTTACTCCCAGTTACAACTCACAGCAGCAGCAGGATCCCTCGGAGGATTCGCATTTTGTAGCGGTTAATCCACTGCCACCACCACCAGTGCAGCAGCCGCCTCCGGAGCCACCGAGGCGGAGAAGATCAAACGCATGGATGTCCGTGCGAGGGGGAGTACGTATCACCACTCCTCAACCTTCCAGTGGCAGTCATTACCCGCCACTATACGAAGACCCGCAGATGGGTGGGCATTCGAACCCAGTTTCCGAGGTAGACTCTGCGCCAGTCGCACAACCACCATTGGGTTATGATAAGCCAATTCCTATCTACGCCGATACAGCGGCATACAACCCCTTTGAGCAGCCTGCCTACCCGGGTATAACTACTACAATGCCCCCAATGTTGACCCATACCTTGTAGCAGCTAACTACAATGCCCATCATCCTGAAGAGCCTTACGCATCCTCCTACCAAACCGAGTACCCACCTTGTGGGTATCAACACCCACCACCTCCTCAACCTCCGCATCAGCAGCCGCCACAGCCACAATTGATTCAGCCCCAGCAGCAACAGGAGATTCTACAGAGGTTGAGCCAGGTGGAACGGGAGGTTCAAGGGGAACGTAGGAACCACCAGGGATTCCTCAAAGGTCTGGCGAATCTAATCAATGGAAAGAAGAAAAGGGATTTTTGAAGATTCCTTATTTATTTATTTTTATTGTAATTTCCTTGTATTTCAATCTTGTCCCTACGCGGACATTTATTTATTTATGTACTTAGTCCCAGCGTGGACTTGTCCTTCTATCTTTGGTCCCTGCGTGGACATCTATTCCTGTATCCAGTCCCTGCGAGGACTTGTAGTTTCAGTTTAGCCCCTGCGTGGGCAAGTTATTTATGTTAAAGTCCCGTTTAGGGCAAATATGTACTCTTTTTAATTTTAGTGGAATGTTGAATTTAAAATTTCAATTTTTGTCATTATTTGCATAAATATAATATATATGAAATAAATAAATCAAAAATCTCATTCCTTTTAAAAATAAACTGCCTATTAAATATTAAATAAGAATCTTAAAAGGTATAACCTAGCCTGCATGTCATTATAGACCTGACCATAATGGTAAAGTCTGTTTAAAAAGATTCAAATCCTTGTTAACATCTGTAAACATGTTAACACTCCTGGAAGATGTGATTCGTTAAATCACACATGTCATCCTTATATTGGATTCTTCCAATTCCTTTTTTTATTTAAACATCCATTTGTTATGTAGGGCCTACGAGCCATGATCATTGTCATATAAGACAAAAAGACAGATTGTAGCCTACGACTCCCTGTCAATAAAACGTAATGAACTACGTTCAAACCTTAATACCTCGATTCTCTAAAATCATGGTTTATAATTTAAATTGTCCTTGTGACTAGGCCTTAGGTGCCATTAATAATACCCTTAATACTTTATAATTAGGATAAAATATGATGAAAATCCTAAATGAATACGTTTAATAAATTAACCAAGTATGGTTTATAGTTACCATGGTTAATGAATTGCCATAAAAGACAATTCCATATTAGACTCCTAAATAAATCCTTGTTAATATTTTATGTAGCAAGCAAGCTACATGGCCGGGTCTGATGAAGTCAACAGTCACCCGAGAGAGAATCATGATACCACCAGAATCAACATAGCTGGTGCAGATCTTAAGGCATTAATAGACAATACTGTTACTAGGGCACTTGACAGACAATTCAAAGAATCAAGTGGTACACACTCTAAGGCGCTATCTGTGGCACATAGTAAGCCCCCATCTAAAGTAAATGAGTCAAAGAAGGATGATGCTCGTCACTCGTCAAATCAAAGAAGTATTCCATCTAAACAGGTTGTGTTCAACCAAGAGCCTCGTGTTAAGGGTTGTTCTTATAAGTATTTCGTCTCCTGTAAGCCTAGAGACTTTACAGGGGAAAAGGGAGCCGTCGATTTTATGACCTGGCTCGATGAAATGGATACAGTAGTGGACATTAGTGGTTGTGTAGAGCAGGACGTTGTGAAGTTTGTGTCACAATCGTTTAAGGGAGAAGCTCTAGCTTGGTGGAGGTCACTGATTCAAGCTACATGAAAGATCCACTTATATTGCATGTCTTGGGAGCAGTTTGTTGCTCTAATCAAAGAAAATTTATGTCCTCAACACGAAGTTGAGAAGATCGAGACCGACTTTCTGACATTGGTTATGAAGAATTTAGATTGTCAGGCCTATCTCACAAGCTTTAACACTATGTCACGTTTGGTTCCATATTTCGTTACACCAGAACCAAAAGGTATATCTCGATTCATTGGGGGTTTAGCCCCGGAGATCAAAGCCAGTGTGAAAGCCTCTCGACCGACTACCTTTAGGTCTGTAGCTGATTTGTCATTATCTCTTACCCTAGATGCGGTCAGGCAGAGATCGCTTAGGCATTCTGATGCTGGGAAGAGAAAACGTGAGAATGATAACTCACACCGTTCAGACAAGAGGCACAAGGGGAACTCTGACCACAAAAAGAGTTAAGGGTTCAATAAAGATGATCAGCAGTCGGGCGAAAAGCCCAAATGCAAGATCTGCAAGAAACGCCATCTTGGGAAATTGCAGATATGAATCAAAGTCCCCATCACAGCCAAGGGCTTGTGGGATTTGCAAGTCAAGTGAGCATAAGACATTAGCCTGCAAGAAGATAAAGGATGCTACTTGCTACAATTGTAATGAGAAAGGGCACATCAAGTCCAATTGCCCGAAATATGCCAAGAAAGCTGAGGAAGGAAAGAAGACCAATGCTAGAGTCTTTCAAATAAACGCACGGGAAGCAGTTCATGATGAAAACGTGATAACAGGTACCTTCCTTATTAATGATGTCTATGCAAGGGTATTATTCGATTCGGGTGTAGATAAGTCATTTGTTGATGATAAGTTTTGTAAACTGTTAAATCTGCTTGTTAAAACCCTAAGCATGAAATATGAAGTAGAGTTGGCCGATGGAACCATAGAAACCGCTTCAACCGTGTTAGATGGATGTTTTATATCCATTAGGAACCACTCCTTTCCATTATCCTTTCTTCCTTTGAAATTAGCTGGTTTCGACATAGTAATTGGCATGGATTGGTTATCTCATAACCAAGCCCAGATTGTTTGTGACAAGAAACAAGTGGTTATCAAGACTCCGTATGGTGAGCCACTTACCATACAGGGAGACACTCAGTATGGGTTGCCTAAGCAAGTGTCTATGCTTAAGGCGTCAAGATGTTTAAAGAAAGGTTGTGTCATCTACATGGCACAAGTAACTATTGATAAACTAAAACCGAAGATTGAAGACATCCCCATCATTTCTGAATACCCTGATGTATTCCCTGAAGAACTACCTGGTTTACCACCAGATAGGCAAGTGGAATTCGGAATCGACATTATACCTGGAACAACACCTGTTGCAAGAGCACCTTACCGGTTGGCCCCAACTGAGATGAAAGAGTTGAGAACTCAGTTGGATGATTTGTTGGCAAAAGGATTTATTAGGCCTAGCTCATCTCCTTGGGGAGCACGGATCCTGTTTGTAAAGAAAAAGGATGGATCAATGCGCTTATGCATTGATTATCGAGAGCTGAACAAGGTTACAATTAAAAACAGATATCCATTACCCAGGATCGACGATCTGTTCGATCAGCTTCATGGAGCAAGTTACTTCTCCAAGATTGACTTGAGGTCAGGTTACCATCAGCTGAAGGTTAGAGATGAAGATGTGCACAAGACTGGATTCAGAACTCGATATGGTCACTATGAGTTCTTAGTGATGCCTTTCGGGCTCACTAATGCACCAGCAACGTTCATGGACCTCATGAATCGTGTTTGCAAACCCTACTTAGACAAGTTTGTCATTGTCTTTATTGATGACATTCTTATCTATTCAAAGAACCAAGCTGACCATGAGAAACATCTTCGATGTATTCTTAAACTACTTCAGCAAGAAAAGCTCTACGCCAAGTTCTCAAAATGTGAATTTTGGCTTCGTGAAGTCCAATTCCTTGGACATATGGTTAGTGAGCGTGGTATTCAGGTGGATCCCGCTAAGATTGAAGCTATCATGAATTGGCAAGAGCCGAAGACGCCCACAGAGACTCGCAGCTTCTTGGGCCTGGCAGGATATTACAAACGTTTTATTGAAAATTTCCAAAGGATTGCTGCACCCCTAACTTCTTTAACTCGCAAGAATATCAAGTTTGATTGGGATCCTAAGCAGCAAGAATCTTTTGATATCCTTAAGCAAAAGTTAAGTAATGCACCTGTGTTGACATTGCCTGAAGGAATAGAAGAATTTGTAGTGTACTGCGACGCATCACACACTGGTATGGGATGTGTGCTAATGCAGAAAGGTAAAGTTATTACATATGCTTCCCGACAACTAAAAGTGCACGAAAAGAATTATACCACCCACGACTTGGAGTTGGTTGCAGTTGTGTTTGCACTAAAACTTTGGAGGCATTATTTATATGGTACCAAGTGTGTGATCTATTCTGATCACAAGAGCCTTCAACATCTGTTTAATCAGAAGGATCTAAACATGAGGTAGCGATGATGGATGGAGACACTGAATGATTATGATTGTGAAATCCGATACCATCCAGGTAAGGCGAATGTGGTCGCCGATGCATTGAGCAGAAAGGAAAGGGTTAAGCCTATTATAATCAATGCCAAGAGCATTGAGTTAAAGAACAGCCTGAATGAAAGATTGTTAGCCGCTCAGAAGGAAGCTGTGTTAGAAGCCAATTATTCAAATGAAAAGTTAGGAGTAACTGCTGAACATTTATCATATAGCAAGGATGGAATCCTAAGATTGAATGGACGTATATGGGTTCCAATTTATGGAGGACTAAGGGATGTAATTCTTCACGAAGCCCATAACTCCAAGTATTCTGTTCATCCTGGCTGTGACAAGATGTACCAGGATTTGAAGGCAAATTATTGGTGGATAGGTTTGAAGAAGACTATAGCCACTTATGTGGCCAAATGTCTGACATGTGCTCAAGTTAAGGCAGAACACCAGAAGCCGTCAGGTTTGCTACAACAGCCTAAACTTCCCACCTGGAAGTGGGATATGGTGACTATGGATTTTATCACCAAGTTACCAAAGACAAAGCGAGGAAATGATACTATTTGGGTTATAGTGGATAGATTGACTAAGTCAGCCCACTTCTTACCTATTAAGGAAACACATAGCTCAGATAAGTTAGCTCAGCTATACGTGGACAAGATTGTATCTCTCCACGGAGTGCCAGTGTCTATCATTTTTGATAGGGATACAAGGTATACTTCGCATTTTTGGAAAAGTTTTCAGCAATCCCTAGGCACTCAATTAAACTTCAGCACTGCATATCATCCTCAGACGGATGGTCAAAGCGAACGTACGATTCAAACGCTGGAAGATATGTTAAGGGCTTGTGTTATTGACTTAGGAGGAAGTTGGGATGATCATCTTCCATTGATTGAATTCTCATACAACAATAGCTATCATTCCAGTATTCAAGTTGCACCTTTTGAAGCTCTGTATGGAAGAAAGTGCAGAACGCCCGTTTGTTGGGCAGAATTTGGAGATGTCCAACTAACAGGACCTGATATAGTCCTGTAGACGACAGATAAGATTGTACAGATACGAGATCGTCTCAAAGCTGCCAGGTATAGGCAGAAAAGCTACGCAGATAAAAGGCGTAAACCTCTAAAGTTTGAGGTTGGTGACAAAGTGTTACTGAAGGTATCACCTTGGAAAGGGGTAATACGTTTGGCAAGAAAGGCAAGTTAAGCCCAAGATACATAGGACCATTCGAGATCATCGAATGTGTCGGGACAGTGGCTTACAAGTTAAACCTGCCTGAAGAGCTCAGTGGAATTCATAATGTATTTCACATCTGCAATCTGAAGAAATGTCTAGCTGATGAATCACTAGTCATGCCACATAAGGATGTGCATATTGATGAGAGCTTATAGTTTGTCGAAAAACCTTTGTCGATCGAGGATCGACAGGTTAAGAAGCTTCGAAAGAAGCATGTACCGATTGTGAAGGTTAAATGGGATGCACGTAGAGGTCCCGAGTATACGTGGGAGGTAGAGTCCACAATGAAACAGAAGTACCCTCATTTATTTCAGTAAATCTCGAGGTCGAGATTTCTTTTAAGGGGGTGCGGATGTAAAACCTCGTAAAATCACGACCAATATAATCAAGACACGTGTCATGAGCTTTAAACGTGTAATGGATTGAATATGAGGGACTAAAGTTGACAAACAAAGAAAGTATGTATGTAAAAGGATTTAAAGTGTCAACATTGGATAATTATACCTTTCAAAAACCCTACACGATGGCTATACCCTTAAACGAATGAATTATGAATCATATGAAGCCGTTTGTGGAAGAAAGTGAAAGTTTACAAACCGCAAGGTTTAAATGTGTCAACATGTTTAATTTATACCTCTGAATGACCTTTTAACGAACCCGAAGCTTTTTAACGATTAATTATGCCCACTAGAATAAGTGATAAAAATTTCACAAGGTTTCGATATCGTATGAGAAAGATACGCTAACATTCGTAAGTGAGGGGTTAAAAGTGTCAACGTTGAAATTCAGGACTTTTCGGTGATCGTATAACTAACCGGGGACTTAACAAAGTTTGTTTATGACTTGGAGTCCTTAAAAGTCAAGTTGGAGGGTTAAAAGTGCAATAAAACAAGTTAAAACAACTATTAGAAGGACCAGGGACCAAATGTGCAATTTCTAAAACCTTTTTGACCAGATCTGGGCCTCATACCGGCCCCGTAAGACCTCTATGGTCTCTTACGCGGGCCGCCTAAAACCTGCCAGCTCCCAATTCTTGGACAGATGCCTGTTATAGCCTGTTAAACCGACTTATATGCATGGTATTCGATCCCAGGGGCTGCACCAGTGGTTTTCATGCATAGGGACACTTGGGGATGATCAGGAATCACCCATAGACCTTGTTGGCATCATCTTGTTCAATCAAAATCACTATATAATGAGCTCTTGGTTGCAACATTTTGCATTCACTTTGAAATTCATTCTAACTTAATTTCTGGAGCTCTCTAGACCTCAAACAAGATTCCATTAGCTTCTAAATCGTGCTAACTACTTCAGTAATATTCCTTAACCTCTCTAATTCGTGTTTTATTAGTTTAATGGATTAAAGTCAAAACCGTCATAATTAAGGTTTAACTTAGTGATTAATCACTAATGGTCCAGTCAATTCTCGAATTGAAAGTACCTATGATTTGGTAATTATGTGGGTAATAAACCCTTAAAAGCGCACCCTCTGATTCCCACTCTAACTAGGTCAATTGTCGGGTCAAACTTAATTATAAAAAGTCAACAGAAAGCTAATTTTCAAATAAACACATAATTAACAATGTAGAAGCCATGAAACCTGTTTTATCACTCATATAACTTGGCAATTAATGTAAGAAAATGTCTAAGCATGTTCAACCCGACAATTTTGAGTATAGGCTCCGTTCGGAACCGAAAGTCGCAAAAGTAGACTTTTGCTTTGACTTTCAGTTCTGACCCGATTTAGCTTAGTTTAGACATGCCTTAGAGTTCCATTAGGACCATGTTATATGTTAGTATAACCTTCTGTGATTATACAACTTGGATCCTAATTTATCCGATTCATTTGCATGTTTCCGTTATATGCCTAAATGTTGACCATTATGCACTTTTGACCTTAAGATGAGATTTTTGAAAATGTGAGAGGACAAAAACCTTTATTACTGATTTATAAACTTTTCCTAAAAATTTGATATCAGTTTGAGGTCTAGATTAGGAGTTATGCTCAGTATCGTAATTAAGAAGCTTTTTATTAATTAAACGGCATTATTAACATAAAGCCTATCTAAACCCAAATTTTGACACCAAACTTTTTACCCACTGATGTAATATATTATTTTGGGATTTTTGAAGATTTTTATTTATTTTTAGACTGAGCATAACATAGGGTTCTTGCTTTAATTCGGTAATTGTCGGTTATACCCTTTTTGCTAATAAAATGAGTTTTACATAATATTTTGGTACCAAACTTTTTGCTACTGATATTATATGATAAATAAATTATTTTGAACTTTTTAAACTGACCAAAAACTCATATTTCCTATTTTAACCCGAAAATCGCTTAAAACCGACTTTTACGCGTTTTAAGCACATAGTATGAGTTAAAACTATTTTTGGCATATGAAACTTAATACATACTGATGTTTTAAGTAAGTTTTTATACTTTAACAGTAAGCAAAAGTTTTAAACTCAGATTTCTAATTTTTACCTTTAAGGCTTATGTGAAATTACCAAAATGCCCATATGGTGCATAGTTTGGTTATAAAAGACAAATTTGACATATATGCAACACCCTAATGTTATGACTTATAAAAATAATTATTTTTACTGATCATTTCAGACCTGAACCTCAGATTAACATTTAATCTCTTTTATAACCTTTAAAATGACCAAAATACCTCTACGGGGCTTAATTTGAGTTTAAATTCGTTTTGGGCATATTAGAAGGTATCCTACTGATATCACAGCATATTTAAGGCATATTAACTTAGGAAACTTGTTCATGACTCATTTGGTTACCCGTTATGCATTTATCGCATTCGGTACGGTTTATGTAACTAGTTTGCATAAATTAACCGAAACGGGTCAAACCTTATCATTTTACTTCAAAATCCAGAATGTGTTTAGTTTACCCGTATTTTACAAGTCTTCAAACTTGTCGGGTCTAAACGACACTCTAATCCGCTCTTCGCTTAATCTTGCGTTTGAACCGTATACCTTTCTTTAAAACTAACCGGTCTAAGTTTAACTTAAGTAAGACCCGTTAGGAATCTAATAGGTTAATTAAAACCTTCGTTCCAGATTTAGGAGACCAGTAAAAGATACTTGCATTTGGTGATTTGTACGGCTGGGATAAATTTGTGAAATTTGCTCAGGTAAATACTTTTAACTTATTTTCCCTTATACGGGCTTGGGGTACGGTATATAAAATACCGCTTGATCGGGCATTGAATTGTTAATCATATGAAGGTTAATTTATTGAGATGACCCATTTAATCTGTTTTGTTTGCTTAAAGCCTTTGGGGGGTTAATGACCATGTCCCGGATATCCTTGGCATTATTCATTGAAATGGCCACAACCTAAGCATGGGGTGTAGGCATACACCTGCCGGTGCGTATATAAAAAGATATAACCGCCGGTTCGAGAATAACTCGCCGCGGGATTATATTATGTGGTGTGTCAATTACTCTTTAACCCGGTGTTCAGCCCGGGCTACTGAACATATAACAAACATATAATTCTTTAACAAGTTTATTTTTAAATAATTATCCCAAGTTATAAAAGATATTTTGTGCCTTGTGCATTCAAATCAATTTCTTAAAACATTTTCAAAATGAGTCGGTTAATTGTATTTACAAGTGAAAACTGACATATTTTCCAAAAAGGATAAGTGCAAGTACTAATCGGAATAGGCTGGCTACTCCTAGCATCAATAAAGAGTCTTGCAAGCTTAGATGCTTATAAATCTGCTGAACAGTGTTTCTTTTAACTTTGATCCGTCTGTGGATCCCTTACAACCATTTTGTAATAAATGACATTACTTCCATTCAGTTTGTAATGTTTATATCTTTCAACTTCCATTGTGTATATAAACTGTGATAAATTGTCTATGATGATATCAACTACGTCACGATACTCCCCACCGGGCCCACCGGTAATACGTGGAAATATCGAGGTGTGACACTTTCCTAATTTTTCAGCATTCAATGTTTCAAACACCAAACTTTGAGCATCGATATCTCATTCATCTTAGCTCCGCTTTGGATGTGGTTTAGTTTGTTGCGAAGCTCTTCCAACATAGAACACAAACCCACAAATATATAAAAAACCCCCAGTTTCTTATATATATTTCTAGTCTAAAATTAGGAAAAATGCATTTCCTATATTTGTGAAAATTTCTATTTTCACAAATTTCCAACAATCCCCTACATGAAAAGAAATCGATCTTTCAAGTTTCCACGATACACATTCAACAGTTGAGTATTGCAAGATAGGTAGGTGTAACCTTTGAACCTTCTTTTGTGAAGCATACTTAGCCTCCTTGGGTCTTGTAGACGCGGTGTCTTTGAACAATCCCCCATTTATGTAGGTGATAATATACATTCACACAATACTCTCACTGGTTTAGTCAAGTCCTCATGGTTGTGTCCGTTTATGGTCGTGGAACACTTTCTTGGTTCTGTGAGAGCTCTAGGATTTGCGCCTCCCACAAATCCATTCGAAGCGACCCCACTTCTCTCTAGCATAGGTGATTCTTTTAAATCATTAAAAGCACCATGGTTAATTTGGATTTACTTAAATCCTTAACCTCAACATGCTTAACCTTTCTTCATGTCACTGATTGGAATGGACTAGGAAGTATATCACTCCCTTTATTAATTTTGGGGCACCCCCAAAGTGACTCCTTTTGGGTTTATGATTAAGTTGTCGTATTGAACCTAGATCTTGGGATCTCCAGTCAACCAGGTTAGGTTTCCCTCATATTCCCTTCTTTTATGGGCTTTAGTCCCATTCCTCTTGACGACTTATAAACTAAATCTCTACTTAAGCCTTTTGTTAACTGGTTTGCAATGTTCTCCTTTGACCTAACATAGTCAACTGAGATAACACCCGTTGACATTACTTGTCGCACCGTGTTGTGTCTACATCGAATGTGCCTTGATCTGCCATTGTACATTGAGCTTTGAGCTCTAACAATCGCCGATTGATTGTCACAATGTATGCAAATTGTTGACAAAGGCTTTTGCCATCTTGGAATATCTTCCACAAATTGACGTAGCCACTCCGCCTCTTCCCCGCTTTTATCCAAAGAAACGAATTCAGATTCCATCGTGGATCTAGCTATAACAGTTTGCTTGGAAGACTTCCATGCTATAGCCGCTGCTGCAAGTGTAAACACATATCCACTTGTCGATCTTTTATATCCGATATCGAGTTCGCATCAGTGTATCCTTCGATCACTGCTGGATCACGGGTATAGTGTATTCCATAATCTCTTGTGAACCTTATGTATCTAAGAATCCTTGTGATAGTTTTCCAATTATCTGAACTTGGATTACTGGTGTATCTACTTAGCCTGCTCACAACATATGCTAAGTCAAGTCTAGTACATGTTATTAGATACATGAGACTACCAATGATTCTTGAGTACTCTAACTGAGCAACACTCTCGCCTCTATTTTTTCTTAGACGTTGGGTGTTATTAATTAGAGTTCGAGCTATAGTCGTATCGTCCGAATTGAATTTCCCAAGGATCCTGTCTACGTAGTAAGAATATTCAATACAAGACAATTTTGGGTTCTAGTGCTTTTTACTCCAAGATTCACATCCGCTAGGCCCATGTCTTTTATGTCAAATCACGCTTTCAACATGTCTTTAGTTGAGTTGATCATGTTATCATCACTCCCAATGATAAGCACATCATCTATGTAAAGACATAAAATTACATAACCCCTAGGTGTGTCTTTAAAATAGACACACTTGTCACACTCATTTATTTTGAAACCATTGTCAATCATAACACGATCAAACTTTTGGTGTGATTGTTTTGGAGCTTGCTTCAAGCCATACAAAGACTTGACAAGTCTACATATTTTGCCCTCTTTTCCTGGGGCGGAAAAACCCTGAGGTTGTTCCATGTAAATTTCTTCTTCTAAATCACCATTTAGAAATGCGGTCTTTACATCTATTTGGTGAACTTCCAAATTTCTTAGAGCCGCAATTGAAAGAACCAATCGTATAGAGGTTATTCGTGTCATAGGTGAGTAAGTATCAAAGTAGTCTAGAGCTTCTTTTTGTCTAAACCCTATTGTTACTAACCTCGCCTTGTATTTATCAATACTTCTGTCTGGTTTCATCTTCTTTTTGAATATCTAACGGTATCCAAGTGGTTTACAACCGGGTGGAAGATCTACTAACTCCAAAGTATGATTTTGCAATATAAAATCAATTTCATTCTTAACTGCTTCTTGCCATTGATGTTCTTCTGTAGAGGTAACCGCCTCGTGGTAGGTATTGGGCTCACCCTCAACCATATAGCTCATGAAGTCTGGACCAAAAGATTTTTCAACCCTTTGTCGTTTGCTTCATCTAAGTTCACCCTCCTCAACCTCGGGTCATTCATGTCTTTCTCCCCAAAATCCACACGCGGAGTATCACCGCTTGGAGGCGTGACATGACCAGGATCAAGCCACCAATCATATTAAACATAACAAGTAAGTAAAATTCAACCACACAATATGAAAGGTGTTTCAAATCAAAAACGTAGTCAAGTGTTTAGCGGAAGCATAATTGTAAATACCAATGTAAGTATTAAGTACAAAATAAAGTAATGTTTGTAGCATGGCACACACTGCCATGTCCCACAACGACCGCGCCTCCCTGTGCAAGCTCCATGAGTACCTAACGACCTGCAAGGCATGTAACAACTAATCAACAACAAAGTTGAGCGAGTTCACCGTTGGTTGTTCAGTTAATAAGTTCGTATCAGAAATCGTAAGTTCGTTTCATCACCATGTATTACCCATTATCCTTGATTCCCAACATTTACGATGTTTAGTAGGGGGGGCTTCCCATTGTGTATGTACTAGACTAGTCGTATCCATAAGTGTCCTTCCCAATCCGAGGACAGTGGTAAGTATGATTTTACGTAGGCTTTACGTAAGTGCCCTTCCCAATCCGAGGACAGTAGTAAGTATGAGTTTACGTAGGTTTTACGTAAGTGCCCTTCCCGATCCGAGGACAGTAGTAAGTATGTGTTTACGTAGGTTTTACGTAAGTGCCCTTCCCGATCCGAGGACAGTAGTAAGTAGTCTAGTAGTGTTGATAGTATAAGTAGTTATTCAATCCCATTCCCAACCACCGGGAATCCCATGCCTTAGTAAGGGTGTGAACTCACGTCGGTTGCTCAGTTTGACTCTCAAAAATAGCTAACAGTCAAGGTCGGTCAATCACGTCCTATTATGATTACCAGTTAGTCATTTAGTGGTTTTCAAATAGAGCACAAAGTTCCTACACGTATCCATCACATAACATGCATCACTTTAACGGTTCATGCCCATATACACATCCCATCCATTTCCCACTCATAAACCAACATACGACATTGCACATAACACTTTTATAGACATATAACATGTAATATCATTCTCGGATAACCTACCCGACATTTAGACACGCAAATCACTACTTATGACGTTTCAGCTTTTATATACAAAATTGGGCTGTTTTTGGGGATTTTAATAAAAGAGTTAACTTGTTTCAAAAATTCCCAACTTTTTACAGAAGGTCTTAAACGATCCATATATTATTGTGTAAAAATATCGGGATCCAATTCATCACCAATATTTTTATAAAAATTCATTTTCCGGACTGAACTCAGATTTATCTTTTTCTAACTGCAGTCCACGGAATAATTTATTTAAAATTCATCGAGCGTCCGATTTACGAAATTCCAGTGGGGTAATTACAAATGCGTCAGTTTTCATCTACTGTACAAATTTCATGAGCTGATTCATCAAAGATTTCCTGTTATGACCAAAAATATAACACCTATTTTCAGCAGCAAAAATGCAGCTTGAGCTGCGGTTACAAAATGACCCTTTAAAAATAGTAAACGAAGCCCAAAAATTATGATTCCAGTGCCATTAGAACCGTATTTCATAATACATAAATCTAGAATTCAGAAAACACATTTTCTACTTTATTAAGGTCCGGTTACAGCCAACTGAAGTTGGCTGTAATCACCAAACAGCTTTCTGTTTTTCAGCTTTTACATTCTAATGCGAGTTATACTGGTTCCGTTAACATGCATAATGATCAATAACATTTATAGTAATCAATATTAACAAGTAATCAGCAAGAAATCAGTAACATCTCAAGATAACATCATACTAACATAAATACGTCATGTTTCATCTTCTTGTTTAAACCCTTTTTAGTGTTCTTGTAGATTTAACATATTACATCTTTTAATCATGAAACAAGATGAACAAAGGTGACATAAGGAACTTACTACTAGCACAAGGCTAGGGTAGGATCTAGTGATGAAAATGTAGAGAGAAGATGATGAAAAAGACTAGAAACAAGCTCCTTTGAAAGTCCTTCAACTTGCAACCTCCATGGATGAACTTCAAGCTTTGAATGGAACTTGTAATTGGAGGAGATGAAGATGTTGAGGGGTGGAGGTGGGTTCGGTTATGGGGGTGACCGAAATAGGGAGAGAGAGTAGCGAGGAGAGAGAGTGAAAGATTGTCAATGATCTTGTAAGAGGTATTGGCCATACATATAAGAGATTCCCTAATTATTTTGTTCATACTTGCAAGCAACAATCAAAGAAGATCTAAACAAAATATATAAGGGAAATCATGGTGATCTTTGTGGGGTCCACCTAGGACCGAAAATCAGGTTGGGGGGGGGGTTAGTGTAACATTTTCAACTAAGTTGCAATTCCAAGTTAGATCTCAAGTGTATACTTATGTGTGTTATTTACTAGAGAAGTTAGTGGGTGTTAGGGTGTTCGGGGATCATGCCTAGTCAAAAATAAATACAACAATGTATTTGACAAATATTTGGTGTCCCGGGTAATGTCCGGTTGTTCGGTCGGATACTGTTCCGTTAAATTGTTTAATTGTTCCGTAAGGCGTCTTATACATATATTTTTGTAACACAATTAATTCCTAACACATAGGAAAATATACCGGACTATCTAGTAACTTTTATGTATACTTCTAGTATGTTAACACGCACATGTAAGTATAACACCGTAATCAGAGAGTAGTTAAATGATTCAACACAATCACCAAGCACTTTAATTATCGTTAAATAAATTGTACGGATACATGGAATTACCAGGGTTGTCACATTCTCCCCCTGTTAAGAAAATTTCGTCCCGAAATTTAGTGCGTATTTACTGAGGAAGCTAGTTAAGTTGCGGTGTTTACTGGTTTTCCTGGGGTGTCACATCATCCCCCCGTTGATTTGGAATTTCGTCCCGAAATTCTGCAGTAGCTTCAGCCTCAGTAGTGGTTGCACTGTTTCTGAACAACTGGGGATATTTGAGTTTCATCTGATCTTCTCGTTCCCATGTAAACTCTGGGCCACGACGGGAGTTCCAACGAACTCGAACAAGAGGTATTCTGGTGCGCTTAAGGACCTTAACGTCTCGGTCCGTGATTTCAACTGGTTCCTCGACGAATCGCAACTGATCTTCGATAGTGAGCTCCTTCAAAAGAACTATGAGGGTCTCATCTGACAGACACTTCTTCAGATTTGACACGTGAAAAACGTTGTGAACTGCACTGAGTTCTGCTGGTAGATCCAGTTTGTAGGCCACTTTGCCTATTTTCTCTATGATTTCGAATGGTCCAACATAACGCGGATTGAGTTTGCCCTTTTTGCCAAAACGGACTACACCTTACCAAGGTGAGACTTTGAGTAGCACCCGGTCCCCAACCTGGAACTCGAATGGCTTTCTTCCCTTATCAGCATAACTTTTCTGACGGTCACGTGCTGCCGTCATTCATTGTCGTATCTGGGCAATTCTTTCTGTTGTATCTACTAGGAGTTCTGGGCCAGTGATTTGACTGTCACTGACTTCTGCCCAACAGATAGGTGATCGGCATTTACGTCCATACAATGCCTCAAACGGAGCGGCTTGGATGCTGGTGTGGTAGCTGTTGTTATACGAAAACTCCACTAACGGGAGGTGCTTTTCCCAACCATTACCAAAATCGATTGCACACGCCCTAAGCATGTCTTTGCCCATCCGTCTGTGGATGATAAGCGGTGCTCATATCTAAACGTGAGCCAAAAGACTTGTGCATTGCTTGCCACAGTTCAGAAGTAAAACGCGCGTCACGATAAAAAATGATGGCGGTTGGCACTCCGTGCCTTGATACCACTTCCTTTAGGTAAATGTCTACAAGAGTAGAAAACTTATCCGTTTCTTTGACAGCTAGAAAATGTGCAGACTTGGTCAGTCGATCTACGATCACCCAAATGGTATCGTTTCCGCGTTGAGATCTAGGCAGACCAGTAACAAAATCCATGGAAATTTGCTCCCATTTCCATTGTGGTATCTCTGGTTGTTGGAGTAGGCCTGAGGGTTTCTGATATTCGGTCTTGACCCTAGCACAAGTCAAGCATTTACTGACGTAGGTTGCTATGTGGGCTTTTATGCCAGACCACCAATACGTAGTCTTGAGATCGTGGTACATCTTATCCGAACCAGGGTGTACCGAATAACGAGACTTATACGCTTCATCCATCACAAGCTCGCGTACATTTCCGTAAAGCGGAACCCAGATGCACCCTGTTACATAGTAAGCGCCGTCTTCCTTTTGTTCTAGCCACTGCCTTGATCCTCGTAGGGACTCAGCCCTGATGCTCTCTGCTTTCAATGCTTCAACCTGAGCATCACGAATTTGAGCTGGAAGACTAGATTGGATGGTAAGCTGTAACGCACGTACACTCTTAGGTATAGTATCCTTTCGACTGAGGGCGTCTGCCACAACATTGGCTTTACCCGGATGATACTTGATAGCGCATTCATAATCATTCAAGAGCTCGACCCACCGGCGTTGTCGCATGTTTAATTCCTTTTGCTTGAAGATATGCTCAAGACTCCTGTGATCGGTGTAAATGGTGCACTTGGTACCGTACAGGTAATGTCTCCATATCTTAAGTGCGAAAACAACTGCTCCCAATTCCAAGTCGTGCGTAGTGTAGTTTCTTTCGTGAACCTTAAGTTGGCGCGATGCGTAGGCAATGACCTTGTTACGTTGCATCAACACGCAACCAAGTCCTTGGATGGAAGCGTCGCAATAAACCACAAAATCATCTGTGCCTTAAGGCAATGAGAGGATAGGCGCGCTACAAATTCTGTCTTTTAGGTGCTGAAATGCGGACTCCGGTGCATTTCCCCAACGGTAGATGACACCCTTCTGAGTCAGTGAAGTGAGAGGTTGCGCAATCCTTGAGAAATCCTGGATAAACGTTCTATAATATCCTGCCAAACCCAAGAATTGGTGGATTTCTGTTGGTGTACGGGGTGCAGGCCAGTTCTTGATCGAGTCAACCTTGGATGGATCAACATGAATCCCATCCTTGTTTACTACGTGGCCTAGAAAATGGACTTCGCGAAGCCAGAAGTCACATTTCAAAAACTTGGCATACAACTGCTCTGCTCGAAGAAGTTCCAGCATAAGTCGTAGATGCTGCTCGTGTTCCTCCTGACTCTTAGAGTAGATCAGGATGTCGTCGATGAATACAATAACGAACTTATCCAGGTAAGGCTTGCACACTCGGTTCATGAGATCCATGAAGACCGCAGGTGCATTCGTTAATCCGAAAGGCATAACCAGAAACTCGTAATGGCCGTAACGAGTTCTGAATGCTGTTTTAGAGACGTCCTCATCTCGGACTCTCAGTTGATGCTATCCCGATCTCAAATCAATCTTAGAGTAATAGCTCGACCCTTGCAGCTGGTCGAATAGGTCATCAATACGTGGGAGAGGATAGCGATTCTTTACGGTCACCTTATTGAGCTCGCGGTAGTCGATGCACATTCTGAAGGTACCGCCTTTCTTCTTCACGAATAGTACTGGAGCTCCCTAGGGCGAAGAGCTAGGACGAATAAAACCTTTTTCCAAAAGTTCTTGTAATTGCTTGGACAGTTCTTCCAGTTCGGTTGGGGCTAAGCGGTAAGGTGCTCGAGCTATGGGAGCTGCTCCAGGAGCTAGCTCGATTTGGAATATGACTTGTCGATGAGGCGGAAGACCAGGTAATTCCTTAGGAAATACCTCAGGAAAATCGCGCACAATAGGAATGTCTTCAATTCTCTTCTCCTCCGCTGATGTGTCAGTAACAAGCGCTAGAATGGCAGTGTGGCCCTTTCGCAAACACTTCTGCGCCTTAAGAAAAGAGATAATGCCTTCGACAGCACCACTCTTGTCGCCACGAATCACGAGAGGTTCTTCACCAGAACGAGGAATGCGGACGATTTTCTCCTTGCAAACAATCTCCGCTTGATGATGAGATAGCCAATCCATCCCAATAACGACGTCAAAACTACCCAGTACGATGGGAATAAGATCGATAGAGAAAGTCTGACCAGCTAAGACGAGGTTACAGCCTTTGATTACGTGCGTGGCCTCGAGACTATTACCGTTTGCTAGCTCTACTGTGTGTTTGGGGGTCAAAAGTGTTGGGGTGCACTTAAGCATTTGACTAACTTTTAGAGACACATAACTAGTATCGACACCCGAATCAAATAAAACAGTAACATAAAAGTCGTCAAGAAGGAACTTACCCATCACTACGTTAGGATCATTCCTTGCGTCACCCTGACCAATCACGAACACTCGACCCCTGGCACTGTTGCCGTCATTGTTTCCTCCATTGTTGCCCCCATTATTATTCCCGTTTCTTTGGTTGTGATTCTGATTCTGATTTAACTGCGGGCAGTGTCTCTTGAAGTGACCTTCAGCACCACACTGAAAGCATCCCTTGTTGCCCTGTTGCTGTTGCTGATTCTGCGGTGCTTGCTGTTGCTGCTGACGATTCTGATTTGTTGGCCGTAAGCTCCTGCAATCCTTGGCTTCATGACCCATCTTGAGACACCTCTGACAATGTCCCTTGTTGCACTGACCATTGTGGTGTATGTTGCATTTGTTGCACTTTGGGTGGTTTCCTTGATATCCACCCTGCCCTTGACTACCAGAAGATTGCTGACCAGGACTCTGGTAGTCATCATTCTTTCGCTGTTGCGCCTGGGACTGAACTGTAGTCGAACCCTTGTTGTTGGCTCCATCCCATTTTCGTTTGTTATCACTGGGAATGGCAGAAGTAGCAGTAACAGTAGCACTTATACGCTTAGGCAGCCTGTTCTGTTCCACTGCCTGGTTTGTGAGGCGATGAGCGAGACGAGTAACATCCTGTATCGTAGCAAGGTTAGCAGCAGTCACATGGCTTTGTATCTCTGGTACCAAGCCCTTGAGGTACAGCTCAATGCGCTTGATGGGAGGATCCACCATAGTTGGACACAACACTGCCAGTTCATTGGATCGTTTCGTGTACGCTTCTATCTCTGACCACGTCATCTTCAGGTTAAAGAACTCCACTTCCAGCTTGTGGATGTCATCATGACTACAGTATTCACGTTTGATCAGTTCCTTGAAATCATTCCATGGGGTAGCATTAGCAGCCACTAACCCCAGCATTTGAACCTGAGCGTTCCACCACGTGAGCGCTATGCCCTCGAGAGTACCAGTAGCATACTTCACCCTACGAGCCTCAGGGTATTCACACATTTCGAAGACTGACTCGAGCTTCTCGAACCAGTGGAGGAGTCCAACGGCCCCTTCAGTACCACTGAAAGTAGTAGGACGACAGTCCATAAAAGTCTTGAACGTGCACACAGGAGGCTGAGCGTGTTGACCTCCTGCCTGGCCAGTTGCGAGTGCTGCAGTAACTTGTTTAGTGATCAAAGCCGTCAACTGGGCTTGAGTCATGTTAACGCGTCCACTCATGATCTTCATACCAAAGGAAACATGAGTGAGAGAGGTTCGTGAAAGTGCGATGACAGAGAGAGTAAGCACGCATGTGTTTCAAGCAATAGTTGTTACATTTATCTAAGCATACTATGAGCAATGTACTATGTAAGTAACAAGTAGGCAATATAAACATGAATCATATCACCTATAATGTTGAGTCTTGCACGTGGAGCGAAGCGTCGTTGTGGATCGTTGAGCACTGTACAGGTTATAGTCTGGTTTTAACAAAAAACTTTTTCCCTTATTAAAACCAAGTTCACTATAACCAATGGCTCTGATACCAATCTGTCACACCCCCAAAATCCACACGCGGAGTATCACCGCTTGGAGGCGTGACATGACCAGGATCAAGCCACCAATCATATTGAACATAACAAGTAAGTAAAATTCAACCACACAATATGAAAGGTGTTTCAAATCAAAAACGTAGTCAAGTGTTTAGCGGAAGCATAATTGTAAATCCCAATGTAAGTATTAAGTACGAAATAAAGTAATGTTTGTAGCATGGCACACACTGCCATGTCCCACAACGACCGCGCCTCCCTGTGCAAGCTCCATGAGTACCTAACGACCTGCAAAGCATGTAACAACTAATCAACAACAAAGTTGAGCGAGTTCACCGTTGGTTGTTCAGTTAATAAGTTCGTATCAGAAATCGTAAGTTCGTTTCATCACCATGTATTACCCATTATCCTTGATTCCCAACCTTTACGATGTTTAGTGGGGGGGGGGGCTTCCCATTATGTATGTACTAGACTAGTCGTATCCATAAGTGTCCTTCCCAATCCGAGGACAATGGTAAGTATGAGTTTACGTAGGCTTTACGTAAGTGCCCTTCCCAATCCGAGGACAGTAGTAAGTATGAGTTTACGTAGGTTTTACGTAAGTGCCCTTCCCGATCCGAGGACAGTAGTAACTATGTGTTTACGTAGGTTTTACGTAAGTGCCCTTCCCGATCCGAGGACAACAGTAAGTAGTCTAGTAGTGTTGATAGTATAAGTACTTATTCAATCCCATTCCCAACCACCGGGAATCCCATGCCTTAGTAAGGGTGTGAACTCACCTCGGTTGCTCGGTTTGACTCTCAAAAATAGCTAACAGTCAAGGTCGGTCAATCACGTCCTATTATGATTACCAGTTAGTCATTTAGTGGTTTTCAAATAGAGCACAAAGTTCCTACACGTATCTATCACATAACATGCATCACTTTAACGGTTCACGCCCATATACACATCCCATCCATTTCCCACTCATAAACCAACATACGACATTGCACATAACACTTTTATAGACATATAACATGTAATATCATTCTCTGATAACCTACCCGACATTTAGACACACAAATCACTACTTATGTCGTTTCAGCTTTTATATTTAAAACTGGGCTGTTTTCGGGGATTTTAATAAAATAGTTAACTTGTTTAAAAAATTCCCAACTTTTTCGAGTTAATTACTGTTTTCGTCCCTGTGGTTTGTCAAAAATCACTATTTCAGTCCATTAGTTTAAAAATTGTGATTTCAGTCCCTGTGGTTTCACTTTCGTAACCATTTCAGTCCCTGTGGTTTCACTTTCGTAACCATTTCAATCCATTATTCTGTTAAGTATAGGGACTGGAATGGTTACGAGGTGGACTGAAATGGTTACGAAAGTGAAACCACAGGGACTGAAATCGCAATTTTTAAACTAATGGACTGGAATAGTGATTTTTGACAAACCACAGGGACGGAAACGGTAATTAACTCTTTACAGAAGGTCTTAAACGATCCAAATATTATTGTGTAAAAATCGCGGGATCCAATTCATCACCAATATTTTTATAAAAATTCATTTTCCGGACTGAACTCAGATTTATCATTTTCTGACTGCAGTCCACAGAATAATTTATTTAAAATTCATCGAGCGTCCGATTTACGAAATTCCAATGGGGTAATTACAAATACATCAGTTGTCATCTACTGTACAAATTTCATGAGCTGATTCATCATAGATTTACAGTTATGACAAAAAATATAACACCTATTTTCAGCAGCAAAAATGTTGCTTGAGCTGCTGTTACAAAATGACCCTTTAAAAATAGTAAACGAAGCCCAAAAATTATGATTCCAGTGCCATTAGAACCGTATTTCATAATACATAAATCTAGAGTTCAGAAAACACATTTTCTGCTTTATTAAGGTCCGGTTACTGCCAACTGAAGTTGGCTGTAATCACCAAACAGCTTTCCGTTTTTCAGCTTTTACATTCTAATGCGAGTTATACTGGTTCCGTTAACATGCATAATGATCAACAACATTTCTAGTAATCAATATTAATAAGTAATCAGCAAGAAATCAGTAACATCTCAAGATAACATCATACTAACATAAATACATCATGTTTCATCTTCTTGTTTAAACCCTTTTTAGTGTTCTTGTAGATTTAACATATTACATCTTTTAATCATGAAACAAGATGAACAAAGGTGACATAAGGAACTTACTACTAGCACAAGGCTAGGGTAGGATCTAGTGATGAAAATATAGAGAGAAGATCATGAAAAAGACTAGAAACAAGCTCCTTTGAAAGTCCTTCAACTTGCAACCTCCATGGATGAACTTCAAGCTTTGAATGGAACTTGTAATTGGAGGATGTCACACCCCCAAATCCACACGCGGAGTATCACCGCTTGGAGGCGTGACTGACCAGGATCAAGCCACCAATCATATTGAACATATAAGTATAAGTAAAAGTAAATGTAATCCGTCACAATACAATTGGTGTTCAATCAAAAACATAGTATAAGTAGCGGAAGCATAGTATGAAAATCCAACACAAGTGTTTAGTTTAAAGAGTCATAAAGTTTTGATCAAAACATCCACAATCCGTGCCCACAACGACCGCGCCTCCCGTGCAAGCTCCATGAGTACCTATGGTCCTGCAAGGCATGTAACAGAAAGTCAACAACTAGTTGAGCGAGTTCACAGTAAGTAAGTTCGTTGCATTACTATGCGTTATTAACTAAGCCGTTGTGTAGATTCAATTGGTGGGGCCTTCCCATGTTGTATGTACTATCAGTGGGGGCTTCCCATGTTTGTATTTACTAGACTAGTTGTACCATAAGTGTTCTTCTTAACCCGAGAACAGTAGTACGTACGAGGTTTACGTAGGCTTTACGTAAGTGCCCTTCTCAACCCGAGGACAGTGGTACGCGGGGGTTTACGTAGGTTTTACGTAAGTGTCCTTCTTAACCCGAAGACAGTAGTATGTATGAGTTTACGTAGGTTTTACGTAAGTGCCCTTCGTAACCTGAGGACAGTGGTAAGTACATGTTTACGTAGGTTTTACGTAAGTGTCCTGCCTAACCTGAGGACGATGGTAGATAGTCTAGTAGCAGTGTAAGTACGAGTAATTGTTAAATCCCATTATTCAAAACCCATTCCCAGCCCCGGGAATCCCATGCCTTGGTAAGAGTGTGAACTCAGCTTGGTTTGCTCGGTATGCTAAACTATGTGCTCACAAGAAATCAGTCAAGTCCTATAGTGCACGTATACTCAATCAGTTCACGTTCGTAATGTTTCACATGTAACTAACGTCACAGTAATATCACAGAGTGTGCCTAGCAGTTAGCATCTTGTATCATGTAGACAGTTAATCCAATTCATGCAAATTCATCTTTCACATAATAGCTTTCTCAGTTAATTCTAACAATATTAACCATTAACATGTCTAACTGCGTTAAACAGGTTTAACGAGGTTCCACACTTGACAAGATTTACGCACTTAGCATTGAGAACATACGTAACAGAATCATTCAGAATTTATCAGAGTTATCATACTTACATAACATACTGACATGTTTAATAGTGTTAGCAACTTAACATATTTGTCAAGTTAACAGAGTTAATAAAGCATAACAGATTAACATAAATTTAACTCAGTTTATAGACTAAACGTCGTCGGTAGCTAACGGTATTAACAAACTATCAGGTTTAATTAATTAATAGAGTTGACTAGCTAACCATGTTACTGCACAGAACCCCTCAACGAAATCACAAAGTGGCGAAAACTCCTTTGGTTTTTGTTGGACATGAGGTGTGACGAAAACACAGAAGTGTTTTCGTCTGATCCCTATGTTTTCGCCCGATCACATCATCAACAACAACAGCAGTTACAAATCCCCAAATCCCTAAATAACTCTAACAGATACATCGGCTATAGCAATCATCGAGTTCCAGATTAACATTAATCGAGCAGTCATGGTATTAGAAATACAGATGTTCATGACAACTATCCGATTATCATTAGTTTATCATTCAAACCAAACAGTGGCCATCAAAACGTGCTAACCCCAAATCATTTATTTATCTGAACAACATATTCTGGAGATAAATCATCAGACAAAATCATAATATCATCAACATACAACACAATGCGAATCACATGATCACTATCGTTATGTGCTAACAGTTTAATCATAAAGCCAACAAATAGTAAATCTTGTTTTCAATCAAACAGCCATCAATAGTTGATTGCTAACCTCAACAGAAGGAAACAATAAATCGATTAAGGTACGGGGCTTCGAGTGCACTAGGTTGCTGTCACACACAGGAGGAGAACTCTAGGGTTTGCCGATTGAAAAACTCCCCGTAAAGGTTGTGATAAAAAAATATATGTGATTCACTACTGGGCCTAAAGGCCAGTTTGATTTCGTCGGCCTCAAGAGGACGAAAACACATTTGTGTTTTCATCAGGAAGTGTTTTCGGCTAGGGGGTGATTTCGTGGGTTCCCTTGCTTGTTTTTAATATTCCCAAACCCAAAAATAATACAACACTGTAATATAACCATGCATGCTTATATTGCACATCAATATGTAAAACACACTTATAAGGCGCATCATGTATATAGAAACGACATCTAGTGAACAAGTACAAAGTCAAATAGAAACCTTAGAAACTCGGGTTGTCACAGAGGAGATGAAGATGTTGAGGGGTGGAGGTGGGTTCGGTTATGGGGGTGACCGAAATAGGGAGAGAGAGTAGTGAGGAGAGAGAGTGAAAGATTGTCAATGATCTTGTAAGAGGTATTGGCCATACATATAAGAGATTCCCTAATTATTTTGTTCATACTTGCAAGCAACAATCAAAGAAGATTTAAACAAAATATATAGGGGAAATCATGGTGATCTTTGTGGGGTCCACCTAGGACCGAAAATCAGGTTGGGGGGGGGGGTTTAGTGTAACATTTTCAACTAAGTTGCAATTCCAAGTTAGATCTCAAGTGTATACTTATGTGTGTTATTTACTAGAGAAGTTAGTGGGTGTTAGGGTGTTCGGGGATCATGCCTAGTCAAAAATAAATACAACAATGTATTTGACAAATATTTGGTGTCCCGGGTAATGTCCGGTTGTTAGGTCGGATACTGTTCCGTTAAATTGTTTAATTGTTCCGTAAGGCGTCTTATACATATATTTTTGTAACACAATTAATTCCTAACACATAGGAAAATATACCGGACTATTTAGTAACTTTTATGTACACTTCTAGTATGTTAACACGGACATGTAAGTATAACACCGTAATCAGAGAGCAGTTAAATGATTCAACACAATCACCAAGCACTTTAATTATCGTTAAATAAATTGTACGGATAAATGGAATTACGAGGGTTGTCACATTGCGTGTGTTTGTCCTAGCATAGGAAACACGTTTTTAAAATATAAGACAATGTTAGGATTTGCCTCCATGATAGTGTGTTTGTGTACATCAGGATTCTTGTACTCATGTACAAGAAAACGATGTGCAATACTTTGATACGCATATCCTATGAAAATGCAATCAACTCTTTTGGTTCCTATCCTAAGAGCCTTAGGAGGTGGTACAATCACCTTTGCTAGGCACCCCCACACTTTCAAGTACTTGTATGAAGGCTTTCTTCCTCTCCATAACTCATATGGAGTTTTGTCCCTATTTTTAATGGGATCTTGTGCAAAAGATAGTTTGTTGAGAGAATGGCGCCCCCCCCCACATTTCTTGGTTCACTCCCGAACTGACCAACATGGCGTTCATCATCTCTTTCAATGTGCGGTTCTTTCGTTCCGCCACGCCATTTGATTGTGGAGAATAAGGAGGTGTACATTCATGTATAATGCCACTTTTTGGGCATAACTCCACAAAAGGTGCAACATATTCACCTCCTTGATCGCTTCTAACAGCTTTTATCTTCTTTTTAAGTTGATTCTCAACTTCGTTTTTGTACAAGATAAACTTTTCTATTGCTTCGTCTTTACTCTTAAGTAAATATACGTAGCAATATTTAGTACAATCATCAATAAACGTGATAAAGTACTTATTTCCTCCACGTGTGGTAACTGCTTTTAAATCCCACACATCGGTATGAATAAAATCAAGGGGTTCGGTTATTGGTTCAACTGATTTAAGCGATGATCTTGTAAGTTTGGATTCTACGCATGACTCGCACTTGTAATCGGACTCGATATGGAATGTTGGTATCATATTTAATTTAATCAAACATCATAATGAATTAAAATTTACATGTCCTAGTCTACCATGCCAAACATTAGAAGACTCAATCATGTAAGTAGAAGAAGTTTCATTCATAGTTTTGTTTTGATTTACAACCATCACATTCATTTTAACATTCCATTAAGGGCATAACCATTTCCGATAAACGTTCCACGTCTAGAAAGAACAAACTTGTCGGATTCAAACACTAGACGAAAACCAAACTTGTTGAGCATCCATCTCAAAACGAGATTCTTTCGTATCTCTAGAACATAAAGCACTTTGGTCAAGGTAAGTTCCTTCCCAGAAGTCATCTTCAAGATCACAGTGCCTTCACCCTTGATGCTAGTGGTAGCTTTATTCCCCATGTAAAGCTTTTCTTCACCCGTAGCTTCTTGAATGCTGAGAAAAGAGCCTTATCTCCACAAACATGGTGGGTTGCACCCGTGTCAACGAACCATCCTTTTGGGTTTTCACCCATCACGTTGACTTATTCAGTCATTGCTGCTTCTTCGGTTATCATAGTGATTAGCGGCATGCCATCCTCATCAACCATATGCGCAAGCTCATGCTTTGGTTTCTTGCATTGGTTAGCACGGTGCCCCGTCTCGTTACAGTTGTAACAAGTACCTTGGAAAGGCGCAGACTTCTTTTTCACAGCCCCCCTTTTCGGTCCAAGGCTGTTAACCTTTGCTTTCTCTTTGTTGTCCTTGTTATTCCTTTTGCCCTTATTGCCCTTTGAGGATTCCACAACTTCCACCATGTTTGCTTTCGCTGAAGCTTGCAAAATGGTGCCTTTTTGGGCCACCTTATTGTCCTCTTTGATACGAAGACGGACGATAAGTTCCTCCACGTTCATTTCCTTTCGCTTGTACTTTAGGTAGTTTTTAAATCACGAAGGGGCCAATTTCTGAATCATGGCTACCACTTGAAATGTCTCGCTAAGTACCATGCCCTCAGCGTGGATGTCATGAAGTATAATTTGTAAATCTTGGACTTGGTTCATAACAGTCTTGTTATCAACCATTTTATAGTCCAAGAAACAGGCGACAACAAATTCCTTTATCCCCACATCCTTCATTTTGTACTTTTTATCCAAAGACTCCCATAATTATTTTGAAGTCTTGATATTTAGTACACATTATACAAGGAATCCAAGAGACCGTTTAGTACATAACCTCGACAAATGAAATTCGAATGCTTCCAAGCATCTACCATGCATTGAGCTTGAGCGTCGGTCTCCCCTTCCGCAGGTTAGGGAGGGATTTCAGTAAGGAACCTCGCAAGGTTCATGGTGGTCAAGTAGAAGAACATCTTCTGTTGCCACCCTTGGAAGTGGAGACCCGAGAATTTCTCGGATCGTTCAGCATGGTTTTCCACTGTGGACGCTCCCATAGTGTTGGCAGGGGTTCTGACAACAACATTCACGTTGGTATTTTCAGTCAACATTCTGAAAAAAAATTAACAAAACCAAGTTAATAAAAACTGTTTAGAAATAATAAATATGCTGATTTACTATTTAAAAACTGAACAGAACAGAAGAATACAAACAACCGGCCGTGCAGCTTCTAAGTCCAACTTTGAAGACTACAACAGTAAGTTTTAGTACTTAAAAACTGACCAGAAAGGAGAAACAGAATCTGTTTTGACAAAGTTGCTGCTTTGAACCAAAACAGAGAAAATAAATTGTTTTTAAAACACAAACTGCGTGAAAGTCAAAACTGGTTTGAAAATCACAGCAAAATAGTTTATGATTCTTACATGAACGGTGTTTTAAAAATTTGTTTTAAGATTGTAGGAACTCGTTCGCATAAAATAAAATAAAACTTTTATTAACTTGAAGTACAATACAGAAGATAAGAAGCAGTAACATACAGTACAAGTTACAACTGAAATAACGAAAAACAAGAACATAATGATGAAACAAACAGGAATTCTTGGCTGAGGATCGTGTTAGACACAGATCCCTTAAAACAAATTTTGAGTCTCGCAGGAGAACTCGTTTGTTTCCAGGATACAACAGCCTAAACAATTGCACTGCCGGAATTGACGTAAAACCCGAAGGTGTACCTTGCTACAAGAAAGAGAGTGAAGATGATTCTGCAGAGGAGAAATTTCATACGTTGGTGAAATTTTGGTCTATCTTCTGCAGCAGGTCTTCTGGCTATTTATACAGCAGGCCAGGAACGAAACAAAAAAATAAATTAAATGGGAGAATTAAATTGCATTAAACGTCTTCAATGCACTTTAATTCGTCATTTAACTCTCAGTCAAAACCATTGACTCGTCTATTTCAAATGCTGAAATGAAACTGCGCAGTCATTAAAGTCTAGAAGCTTATGCGCCCGCGCAAGACAGTGTAACATCCCGAAAATACAAAACTTTATATTAGAATTATAAAGTGTAAAATAAACAAGAATAAGCTAACTAGGATAAATAACCCAGTTAGTTAGGAGTCTTGTAGTAACACATGAATGAGTTAAAAAGCCAAAGATATAAACTAAGTAAGAGTGAAATTGAAACTTTTATTACTAATATTTGATAAAAACAAAACCAAATACCCCATTAGAGGGCTCTGGTCGATCAAGAACAACAGGGGGCGACACCCTCACTCTCAAAAACCCTAACTTCCACTAAAACTCTCAATTGAAGGCCTAAATCAAGCTAAAATCGAAATCTGAACATGGAATCGTGATCACCTCGTCAAGGGGATCGTAAGGTATGTTGAATTAGGTCATTTTCATTCGATTCAAAGTTCATGCATGTGATTGAAATCGAATGTAGAGCTTGATTATGTGTTGTAAACATGAAATTGGAAGTAATATACGGTTTAGGGACAAACCCTAGACGATTTCTTGTCAAATTCTTGCATGATAATTGTATAGATCAAAATCACCATAGTGGGTGATTAGTATGTTAGTAGAACTTGATGAACACTAGGATTAAAACTCTTGTTCTAGTGTAAACTGAAATTATGAGGAAAACTCTAAGTTGTGGATGTTAACATATAGACATGTAGTCTAATTGAAGTTAATTAGGGTGATAAACTCAAGTCATGAACTTGGTTTAGATCATGTAAAAATCTGACCCGCTAGGTGTTTGATAAAATGCCTAAAAGAGGGTTAAAATGTTAAAAGTTGGGCAAAACGCAGATTTGAATACGTTAAGAAATAATGCGTTAAAGCTTATGAAAGAGTTCTAATCTTGTTATGAATTGAACTCTTTAGGCAAGGAATCCGGAACGTCAAGTGGACACGCCGAAAGTGATACCCGCGGAAAAGGTGTGCTTTAAAGGTACGTGGCTTAAGCCCCGTTAAAATTATGCGTAAATATTTAGTTTTGTTGTGTGAATGATGTTGTAGTGTAATGGATGCGTTTGATGCGTTGTTAAAGTGGCGAAGTACACTCGACCATCAAACTGGTCAAAGTAAAGATTTGGAATTTAGTTTGGCTAGTCAATGAAGTGATGGTTTTCACTAAATAGCCAAACGGGTCAAAATGATGTTTTTAAAAGAATCGCGAGAGTAGAGACTTGAAAGTCTCATACCTCGTTAAATGATGAATTGTACCATACCAGTGATTTGGTGATATTAATCTATGAATAAGAACTTGGAATACGGGTCAAATAATAAATGTTAAATGAAAAAGGGTTGTTCGAAACGGAATGCTTGAATTCCGAAGAAACAAGTATTTAGCCCTTAGGGAACGCAAAGCCATGGAATTGGCGCGAATACACCAAGTATGTGAGCCCGGGAAATTGGGTAATTATGTCTAAAAGGTCTTAAGAATGGAAAAGAGGTGCTATGCACTTAAACTAATGGGTTGGATAATTGAAACATGGAAATTGTGAACCAATTGTCGGTATGTCGATTTCCTCGATGTGAAATTTACATGGTTGAATCCGAAATTTTATTACGGACTCATAGGAAAAAGAATCGGTTAAAACGGACTAGCGAGTGAAAAGTTATGACCGGTTAAAGTTAGAATTTTGATGATTTTCGGAGCTGGGCAAAATAATGCAGGATTTAACCTGCACCTGCTGGAAAAAGCGTTCCCCCGCGCCACGCGGAGGAATACATGAAAACTCCCGCGACACGCGGGAGGATCAAAGTCAAAAATTTTATTTTCATTTATTAAAATTAATGCTGGAACTTGTTTATACGCATTATGTCAATGCCAAAACTAATGTTTTTAGTGGTTTTGACCTTAGGTGACTATGGTGGGATTCCGGATGGCGGTCAAGCAATGTAGAAGAATCGAACACGTATTTTGAAGCTTCCGCGTTAACTTAACTTTGTTTTAGACAATGATTTTGATGTAAATGAATTGATAACCATGTCCTAAGGTTTTAAACTAGTCGGTAGTGACTAGTAGAAGTTACTTTAAACTTTCGTTTTGTATTTAACATGATCATGTTTGCTATTTCTAATCGAAAACATTTTGTAAATTGGGATTTTAGTATAAACTCATGTAATATATTAAGTAATCTCATTATCATAAAAGGGTGTTACAGACAGGCTGGTACACGCGTGACATATTGGCTCACTTTCATGCGCGCACAGGTCTGAAGCACTCATGCGCCCGTGCGCCATTTTGGCTCACTTTCATGCGCTTGCATGTGTGCAGCACTCATGCGGGTCACTAGTGAACCTTTACGATCACGCCACACAGTCGCGTCGTATTAGATCACTCTGGTGCACCGCGCACGTCACATCAGTGTCCATGCGCCAGTGCGCGCAGACCAGTCTGGCCCTGCTTCATGCACCCGTGCGCTCGGCTGCCACATCACGCGCCACTACCCGTATCCGTGCGCCTGTCTGCCACGTCACCAACTCCACGCGCCACATTACGCCCATCGCCCAAGCCACGCGCGCGCTCGCGTGTGTGAGTGCTAGTGCGAGTTAGGGTGCTCTGCACCCTTCGCGAGTACACTAGTGTGTGCTTCCATGAAACAATAAGGATGGAGTGTTCCCACTAAAATACCCTTTTAAGTTTCATCTCTCCTCCAATGTAGGACAAGGTGACACTTTCGCAATTTTTCATCATTCAATGTTTCAAACACCAAACTTTGAGCATCGATATCTCATTCATCTTAGCTACGTTTTGGACGTGGTATAGTTTGTTGCGAAGCTCTTCCAACATAGAACACAAACCGACAAATATATAAAAAAACCCTCAGTTTCTTATATTTATTTCTAATCCAAAATTAGGAAAAATGCATTTTACCAAACCCTCAGTTTCTTATCATTAAATGGTACCGGGTACAGGTACCGGTATCGAATTTACCAAACCGGGTATATTTTCGGTACCGACTTTTGACATTTTCGAGATCAATCCTGTACGGTACCGGTTTTTACTCTCAAATACAGGTATCGAACCGTACCATATGAGGTATATTCGATACCTGTACCAGTATCTGTACCTACTTTTTAGCATGTAATAAAGAAGTTAATTGATGCACTAAAGTCATGTCTTTAAAAAAGAGACATTGACTAATCACAAAGCAACTTTAATCACAGCGACATGGCCCATAATACGTTATATTGTTTTCCATGCAAGACTTAAACCAATAAAGTAAAGTGATAGAATTATTGTCCATGCATTTCATGAGTGTTGAGTAACATCTTTATCATTAAGACTACCAAGCCATTTGAATCAAATGATTTGATATAATCCAAGGTGGGAAGGCGGCCTTCAAGTTTCCTTTCTTGACTTGAATTTTCTTTTTCTTTATATATTTCACCGATATTTCTTGTTGTACACATGTGCAGGATTTTCCATGAAAAACACCATGAATGGGTTTCATCATTCATGCCATGCAAAACATGAAAACAAGCCTGGGCTGAATTAATATAAACCTAAACTGTTTAACAATAAATAGATGGGTTGATTTGTGTAATGTATATATGTGTGGGCCATCGGGGTGCAAAAGTGAAAGTGCACTAATTTTAACGTTATTTTACTAATTTCGTGAAAATAACGTTAAAAGTTGAGGACGGTTAATCATGAATAATGTGATGGCGTTGATCGCTGAAAGACAAAAGGGTACATGCACTAATCGGTCTTTGTCCCGATTGCTGAGTGTTATGTGCAGGGTCGGTCCAAGCCTTATGTAGGCCCTAAGCAAAGTCTAAAATTGAGGCCCTAGAGTCTTACACTGTGTACCTTTTTAATGACCTTCATAAGTTATGATTTTAAATTAAAAAGATATGATTGTATAACAATTGTAGAAGGATCAATAATTCAATATAAACATATAACAAAGAAGTGTCAATACAAACAATAAAAAATAAAGCGCAAATAGGCAGGTTGACAAATAGTTATTGACGTAAATTAGCAAATCTGTTAAGCCAAAAGTTATTACTGCTCATTGCTTCTCTATCTAACTCTAAACTTACTCGCATCTCAAACAATATATACACAAGTTCATCAACATACAAATGAAATGTACATTAAGTCACCAACAAATAATTGTAAATACAAAACACGATTTGATATTTACACCGTGATGCATGAACCGAAAAGGTGTGTACCAATCTATTTGAGAAATGATGTCGCTTTTGGAAATATTACAAACTTTTTAAAGAGTTAGAAATATGGTAAATTATGAAAAGTGAAATCCAAAAAAAACGAGTACATACTTTTTATAGAGTTAGAAGTCTGGTAAATTATGAAAAGATTTGGAAAAGAAAAAATAGATTGAGCCTAGTTATTCAATTTACTTAAAAAAAAAAGTCTTTATAGATTTAATGTAAATTAATGAAGCAATCTCTTTTAGAGTTGGAAGCAACATATTTTTTATTTGGAAAAAGATACTACTAGGCCTAGAATCTGTTTGTTAAAACAATCCTACGAAGTTTCGAACTAGTAGTCTTCAAGGTGAAAATATAGGGAAGTTGCCAGCAAGCCACAAGAGATTTTTATCAATAACTGATCAAAGTTATCCTTATATCACATCATTTCTATAATGCAAATTTAAACAAATGGAGGCCCTAAAATTTTGGTGGCCCAAAGCGATTGCCTAGGTTAATAATGAAGATGGGCCGGCCCTGGTTATGTGCTTTATGTACATGGCTTGATGCAAAACTACTATCGAGTTGGGGGTCTCACTAGAAGCAGCCTCTCTATTCCTACGGGGTAGAGGAAAGGCTGTCTGCATTTTACCCTCCTCAGACCCTACCTTTGATTTGCTATTGGTGTGATTTACTGAGTATGATGATGATGATTGTGTAAAAAACTTGCATTTAGGGGTCTACTAAAAAAGAACGGACCAACTTGAATCGACTCAAACTAACAATGGGGCAAAGTCGGTCATTCTTTAAACACTAGCTAACTTTTTGTCCATGAACATCCACAGCCATTTTTGTCGACATCACCTATCACTACAAGAAAACTGAGCAATAGCGGCGACCAATTTCGTCGCTATTGATGGCAAAAATCGCCGCTAAAGGCAATAGCGGCGACATGTCGTCCCTTCTGCCACCTACACAATCATCGCAGTCACCACAACTATCACTAACTCCACCGACACACATAACGTCGATTGATGCCACTAACGGCCACCACCAAGACTGTCGACGCCTTCTTATACACCATTACCGGCACCACTATCGTTGCTACCACTTCCTCCACTATGGTCTCCACCACTGCCATCATCAATATTTGTCGCAAGTAGACTATAAATATAAATATATCGTGTATGTTATAAACCAGACATTTTAGGCCCAACCCATTACTTATGGGCTTTAGGGTTTATAGTTATGTTTTTCTATATATTGTATAATGTATTAACACTTCAAAAAATAATCGCTCAAAACCGATTAGAACACATACCCGCATAAGCTTGCAACTCAATCATTCTCCACCACCGAACACGAACACTAAACACAAGTCATAAGGTCTTTGTAAGGGTTGTAACGGGGCTAGGCTAAGGCTAGGAAATCGGATATTTTAAAGTGGCTAAGGTGATGAAAATTCGATTTTTTATTACAAAAGACTACTCTAAACAAAACTAAACTATAAACATCAACTACAAGGCAACAACTTTAGCCTTTTATTTCTCAAACTAAGAACATATATTTTTGTTCTTTTTTTTCAACAATTTTTTCATCTTTTTCATAACATTTTATGATTTTTTTTTATGCAAACAATCAAATACAACTATACAAACTAGACTCCTATAATCGAATTTCCATCACACTGGTTTAAAAGAAAAAAGGTTTAAGGTTATAGGCTATAGGGTGGTCAAACGAAAGGATTAGGCTCAAAATTGGCTACTAAGGGATAAATTTTTGGGTAAGGATAAAAGAATGGTGTAAAATGGAAAAGGTTTACCTAATGCCTTAATCATTCTCGTGCTTGTATTCGGTCTATGGTCTCAAACGTATCAAAAGTTGCAAGTTCTACAATACATGACTAATGGTCCACTCAAACAAAGAAACATAAGCATGTGCTATATAATGTAAAAGTGGCTCAAAATTTCACATATGTAAAGGGTATGATATGTGACATGCATCAAATGCTAGTTTCTTAGGCGGATTATTCTCAAATAACCACCCGCTAAATACCCGTCATGCTATTAATTTGAACTTGACCATGACAAAAGACCAAATGGGTTGTGACATCCCTCGTTGACTTAGTTACTTTTGCTTTAAGATCGCTTTCGAAACAAGACATTTTTGAAAAAAAATTGAAATTTTCCCCCATCCCCACACTTGAGGTAAACATTGCCCTCAATGTGTAGTGTTAAATGAATGGATCAAAATCGAAAACTTTTACTACTCCCCCATCCCCACACTTGAGGTAAACATTGTCCTCAATGTGTAAGAACTAGAGTTTTAAAACGCACAAGGGATGTGACACGGCTAACTTCCCAAAAAATTCCACCCCAGAAAATAACTTACAATTACAATCCACTAATTACTAAACTAAAAATCAAGTTAAAAAGGAAACGCATGCACCTGATATTTGTCGCTAGATGCTCCTGTCTTCTTCTTCTCTTCACAAAAATGGTTGTCCCGCGAACATGTTGTACCAACAAATCTAAACCCTTGTGTAGAAGCATGCTTCTCACAACCATTGAAATTTGTTAGGTTCTTAGTTCTACCATTTTTATGAAAATTTTACCAAATCATGCGTTAATTTACCTTGATTTTTGTGGAAAATAATTTACAACAATAACAATCCTAACTCACTTTTGTAGGAATCACGGTTGCATTTAGCTTATGCAACAAGCCCTTTTAAACACCAAATAGCTTGGGAGGACGAGAGGTCTCGTGAGGGTTATATAGGGAACACACCCACAACGTTCATTTAACTAGGCAAAAAGAAATAATAACGAAATAGAAATAAAGAAACCAAAATATACAACAACAACAACAACACAAAACATACCTTGCCCTCACCGCTGATATCTCCCTATAGTTATCGAGAGGACCCGGCTCTCCTTGAGGTGGCGGCTGATAGGGTATCGGAATGAAGCTGGACCCAACTGCCTCAGGCCAGTGAGGGGATGGATCAGATGGGCCTCGTGGAAATAGGAGGTTGGGGTAGTCGGTCCACCCCGAGTGTTCGACATAAGGAAGGCCGGCTTCATAGTCCCTCTGATGTCGCTCCTGGCCATGGAGGACCTTGACATGATTAATAGCCATTTGATTAGAAACATATAAAGCGCTCCATCGGAGTCGCTCTAATTCATTGTGCTCGTTTTGACGCCTCCCCTCGTCTGCCTCCCATGCCCGTCTTCGGGCCATATCTTCCTCCTGCAATTGTAACAAGCGTTCCATTTGTAACCTTTGGAGCGCTTGTTGCAATTGCTGCTCTTCCATATGTTTTTCCATCCTCTCGCGATGGACTGCTTGGAGAGCCCACTGTTCTTGCATCTGGCCCCCAAGCATCTCTTCCCATTCTTTCCTTCTCACCTCATATTCCCTTCCTTCGCCTATACATGCCGACACGTTATCATAAACTTCCTGTTGCCCGCGGTTAAAATCCTTGTACGATGGCCCCTTTCTTTGGTTCACAAAATTTGCTACATCGGCAGAAATTTCCCGATGTTGCCTCCTGTACCTCTGCCTAGGTCCCCGTGGACCAGGAGGCTCTGTCTCATCCTCCATGTCAACCATCTCCTCATCTTCATCACCCTCTTCAGCCTCACTCGGATCAGTGTACCTATAACTGTTCCCTTGATCATCCTCCACTGTATGAAGATGACCAAAAACATTAACCGTTATCTTCCAATGCCACTTCATTGAAGCGAGGTTAAACTGATCAATGGGTTTTGAAACCCACAGCGATTCCTGGGGCAACGCGTTTTGCTGTAAAATCATCGCACTGATTAACCTCACGTAGGGGATCATCTTCCGTTTGAACGACTCCCTTGTTTCCCACGTGTTTATCATCACGATTTGACGCCATGATAGCCTTGGTGTCCCATACAACAACGAATGTAAGACCCGACAGTCGGGTGCCTTCACTGTCCCGCGGTCTCCGAACCGCACCATTACATTTTCCAACGAAATGCCTTGTAATATTTTACCCTCCAAGGACAAATCATTCCTAGATTCCCCCGCACCCCAGAACCTGGTAATACCGATGCTAGCATTTGATCCGGATCAGCAGTGTTTGTTTTGTTATCCAAAAAATGATCATAGTCATAATAATCATATGCTTCAACCCCCCAATGAATCAAATCTCGCGATGGCATTCATGTGCTCAAACGACATAATCATTTGATTCTTGCCAATGTTGCCGAATTGATCTTTACCATTCGAAATCATGTGTGATGCAAGTGATTATGCGGTGGGATCCGTATTGGGTCAACGGGTAGACAAGAAACCGGTTACCATTTACTACGCAAGTAAGACTCTTTCGGATGCACAATTAAATTATACAACTACCGAGAAAGAGCTACTTGCGGTGGTATATGCATTGGATAAATTTCGTGCTTATATATGGGGTACTAAGGTCATTGTATATTCTGACCATTCTGCAGTTAGGTATCTCATGGACAAGAAGGATGCAAAGCCGAGATTAATCCGATGGGTTCTCTTGCTACAAGAATTTGATTTGGAAATTAAGGACAAGAAAGGGAGTGAGAATATGGTTGCGGACCACTTATCTCGATTGGTTGTGGAGGAGGATTCTTCCTGTGAATAGATTAACGAGAATTTCCCAGATGAGAAAATTCTAAAAGTTTCAATATTACCATGGTATGCTAATATTGTTAATTATTTGGTCACAGGTAACTTGCCGACTCATTGGGATAGAAGGAAGAGGATGCACTTCCTTTCTTAAATCAAGTACTACACGTTGGAAGAACCGGACTTATTCAAGATATGTCCGGATCAAGACGTTCGAAGATGCATACCCGACGAGGAGATTCCTAGTGTCTTGATGCACTTGCATTCATTTGCTTGTGGGGGCCATTTCAATGGTCACAAAATCGGGCACAAAGTGCTCAATAGCGGTCTTTATTGGCCGACTACTTTCAAGGATGCTTTTAATTTTGCTAAAAATTGTGTTGAGTGTCAAAAGTTAGGGGGTATTTCTAATAGGGATGAAATGGCCATGCAACCGATCCTCATTGCAGATATTTTTAATGTGTGGGGGATTGATTTCATGGGCCCATTCCCTAATTCGCATGGCAACTTATACATCTTGGTGGCGGTCGATTATGTATCCAAGTGGGTTGAAGCGATTGCCACCAAGACTGTAGGATCGTTCTCACGACCAAATGAGTCAATCAGAGATAATACACAACTGTTTGAGAGGCGAAAACAAACAAACAACCTAGAATCAGTGTAGAAATGAGTAGAAACAGAGTATGATACTTAAAACAAGCTTCTCATTGATTTTAGACTTGAATGGACAGCACTTCGTTACACTTCACCTAATTTCGTACCAAATGAGAAGCACCAGATACCTATTTATAGGCAGCTAATTTCGCATGAAATTACAACTTGTAATTTCGTGCGAAATTACTTCTAACATACATAAATTTACATTTTGACCCCTATACAAGCTACCGACATGACCTGGACTTTAGACGTAGGCTATAGACATTATGCACCAACAAACTCCCCCTTGGATATTTCTGGAGTCTTCAATCAGGTCTTCAGCGCTTGTTTCACAGCGATTTGAACTTCTCTTCCCTTTGCTTAGGCTTTCTCAGCAGCATCTTCCTAAGCTTTTCATTCTCGTCAACCTTTTTCTTCTCTTCAGCAGCCATTCTTTGAACAATAGTATGCCTTAGCATGTTATCTCTATCTTCACGAGCCTTTCTTTCTCTTGCAGCCTTCAACGCTTCCTCTTTCTCAATCTCTCGCCACTTAGATGACCATTTATTGTCAGCATTGATACCTTTTTGAAAACAAATAGAGACAACTTTCTAAAATTGGATCGCCTGCTCTTTGTCTTCAGCTTTGTAGCATATCTTGTTTACAAACAAACATTCAATGTCCTTGGCTTAACAATTAATAATCCATATCGGATCATACAAGTGGATATGTCTGACTTCATTCTCCACCTTGTATGTGATCACAACTTCTGTTGACAAGCAGCTATACACCCAGCACAAGAAACCTTTGTAAAAATATTGCTCCATCTTTGGCAAAGGAATATTCTTTATTACCCTTGGCTTCTTGATTTGCAAGATCGCCTCTTCAATACCAGACACTGGATCAACCCTCTTCACTTTCTTCGGTTGATGCGGCTTCCAGTGTTTGAAGTCTCTGAAAGCTTCAAATTTCATCAGACCCCAAATGGGTACATCATGCTTTCTTACAGGATAATCCAGAGTTCTAACTTTCGACAACTCTTCAACATCCCACCAAGGTAAAGACATAATGTCTTGAATATACTCGAAGTATTGAACACCATACTCTCGATGAATAGCATACGTATTAACTTGTGGTAGAAAGCCCCAACTGATAATGTCACCCAGTGACACAGCTCTATCTCTCTTGTAGAACTTCAGCGGTCTTTTAAACTCACGTTCATTACTCTTTCTAAACCACTTCTTGCGTTCTTCGCGCTGTGCATCTTTCGTTGTACCATCAAAGTTCTTATCTTTCAGACATTCTGCAACTTTCCTTCTCAACTCCTCTACATTTGCTTGACTGAAAAATTCAACAAGCGTTGGAAAATCAGAAGTATCAACATTTTCACTTTCTTCATCGCTGCAATCTTCAACCTCAACCCTATCATAGTTGTCTGCCTCATGAACATACTTGTACTGATATTCAGGCTGTTGATTCATATCAAATGCATTCAACTCTTCTTCAAAGTTAAACTTGAAGTTAGGATCATCAATACGTGTCATCTCGATAATATCAGCCATGGTGTAAGTATGCCTGATTTCTCCTTCCTCAACTTCAGGCTCTAGACGCAATATCAACTTTTCTCCTTTATCAACGTTCTCATCATCAACGTTCTCCCCCTCACCTGTAGCATCCTCAGGCTCTTCATTCGATGCCTCTGTTACTTTAATTCCTGTACCACCCTGACCATCGTCATCATTATCATCATCACTATGACTGCTTGCAGAAAACACATCATCTGCATCATCTACTTTATCTTCATCATCACCCTCTTCATCATCATCCTCTTCGACCTCTTCCTTATCATCAATAATATCATCAATCAACACGTCCTCTTCAAATATAGCAAAAACTGCAGAGATAGAACGAGGATTCTGAATAGGTGATTCAGAAACAGTAGATAGAACAATTGCCCTCTCAGAAACACCTTCAACACTTTTACCCTTATTTTTCATATCAGCATCAATGGCAGCTTGACGATGAGCTCTAACTTCCTCAAGCTGGATTTCATCAAACTTTTGCTCAACAGACTTTCCAAGCAAGTTTTCTAACACTTTATTCATCATGTACATCTCATGTTCTTTCATTGCTTTAGCAGCTTCCAATTCTTTGTTTTTTAACTCAAAGTATTTGTTCTGCTCATCTCTACGTGCTTTCTCTTCTTCTAACTCAGCAACTTTCACTTTAAGAATATCAATCTTTGCCTGATTAGCTTCAACTTTCTTTAACAATGAAGAATTTTCAGCTTCCACAGACTTAACACGCTTTTCCAATTTCTTCTCTCGATCAACCAACTTTTTATTTTCAACCAGTACTTCTTCCATTTTCTTCTCCAACCTCTTTACTTGCTCTTCATTCACAAAGCTAAAATCTCCGATGTCTTCAAGAGCAATATTCTCAGGTACCTTTGGAAATTTTTTAAGACCTGAAGAACCAGGAGTAGTTTGGACTTGTGGTTGTTTAGATGGTGGTGTTTGAAATATATGTTGTGAAGTAATTTGAATTTGTTGAGTTAGTGATTGTGGTGGTGATTGATGTGGTGGTGAAATATGTGGTGGAGGTGATGGTGGTGGTGTAGGTGGTTTACTAGGTTCTTTGATTGGTTTCTTCTTCAACAAAACTTTCAACCTTGGTGCTGCCTTTGGAGTTACAGTTCTCTTTCTTGCAGATTGCTTCTTCTTACCACCAGATGATGGAGGTGTTTGAGATTATACAACATGCTCAGGAGATGGATTGTATAACTCATCATCTTTATCCTTTCTCCTCTTTCTCTTAAGCTATTTCTCTTTTTCAATTTCAGCTTTAATTCTCTTTGCACGTTCTGTTTTATCAATTTCTTCATCAGACGAGCTTGATGAACTTTTATCTACATCATCACCTTCATTGTCACCGGCTGTCTTTTCTGGTTCAGCATTAAGCTCGTTAAGAGATTTCAATAACTTTGCAGATTTAGGAGACAAACGAACATCTCCTTCAACATTAACTTCTGTTTCAGTTTCAGCTTCATCTTCTTTATCAGATTCATCAACAAGCATAGTCTCAACAACCTTCTTTTGATGCTTCTTAGGCTGATATGATGAACCTTCCTCTATTTGAACTTTTGGAGTTGCTTTCCTGCTCCTCTTTTTCTTCTCCTCTTTCAAGAACCACTCGTTTTGACTTTATTTGAAATCTGCAAGTGTTTTCAACTCATTTGCATAACTTGCTTCTTTCATTTCTTTCTCATTTCTCCAGTTTTGATGATTGATTGGATCTGGATCTTGATAATTCTTATCTTTAATGAAACCAAAAAATTCAGCTATCGTCTTTGGCTCTGAATGGTTTGGGTGATATCTGGCCGATTGTTTCAAAGACTCATTATCCATATGGAATAATACCAACAGATCATTATTTTCATCTTTTTCCAAATTAGGATAAGCGTGATCTATCATCATCTGAACAAATCGTGGATATACCCAAGTCTTGCTCTTTGAAGTGATATTTTCTACCATGTAATGAAACACTATCTTTGAAAAATTATAAGAACAATAAACCGTTCAAACGAAATCAGACCCCTATTTATAGACAACCTAATTTCATGTGAAATAGGCATAGGCCTTTTCAAACGAAATCATGTTCAAGCGAAATTACCCGTTTCAAGCGGAATTACTATTTCGTGTGAAATAGTTATTTCATTTGAAATGACAATTTTTCAAAATTTTCAAATTTATTAACATTTTGACATTTTTTTTCCATCACACCCAGTTAACCAAGTCCAAGTTAATGACCCTGGTCAACTGTTTAGCCTGCCAAGTCCAAGTTAATGACTTTGGCTGACCATTTTATGAAGTTTGCTGACTTTTGAAACAGATTTAAGTTCAGATTAATGAACTTTTGAACTTTCAAGCAATTCACAATCACTTTTTCTCAAACTTCTGCTTACCCAAACCTCATGATCCAGACTTGTTCAGCACATTGAGACTTTGATCATCAGATCCCCAACGTCAGTAGTCGAAAAATAAGATGAAAAACAAATCTTTTTGGATTTTATAAAATGCTAAACAAACAGACAATCTTTTTGGATTTTTTATAAGCAACAAATCTATACAAACAAAATTTTTTGTGAGCATGTTAGAGGATCATATCAGCTGTTGACAAGCTACAAGCACCGTTAAGCTTTAATTACATACACAGTATTAAACAATTCACAGTGATTGCCGATATACTAATCCACTTAAATTTTCACACCAACTTCAATCTGTTCAGGATGCGAATTAGTGTTTTAAGGCTTAACTATTACGTGTGTACCACCTCAGAATATACTCCCGTATCCTGATCCCAATATTCAGTCTTACAGGTGAGTATACCTAGATGATATCTGTAGAGGGTTAAATGCAAGGGCCGTGAGAGCTCAGGCTATTGCTTCCGCAAAATCAGAGAGATGACGGCTTCGACTTAAGGTGTGTCCCCTTTGGGGATCTTCTTTTACAACAGCACATGATTAGCATTTTTCAATGTTTCATAATTTTTTATGCTGAGGGGAGGCTTATATTTCAAGCAGCTTAAAGTATTCTCCGGGGACTAGGCCATTGCTTCCGCAAAATCAGAAGTCCCGGGATAATACCCCAGATATCACTAAGTATAAAGACCTAGTATCTCAGAAAGAGGGATCTTTCAAACAAGATTTCGGGGGTTACCCATATATCCGAGAGATGTTCCCCATGTAAAAGCAAGAAATTTAGGTTTATATCCCGAACAAACCTACTAAATGTGTAAAAACCTATCGGCATATCATCTGCAAGAATGCTTAACACATTTAAACTTGACATTTCTTTAGCGTACTGCAACTGTCTAGCTGATGTACTATCATTTCCCCTTCTTACACAAACTCTTTTACAATTTTTCAATGTTTTTGGATTTTGACAATTTATCATGTTTTTGGATTTTCTGCAAACTTTCTCCCCCTAAAAACAAAAACATATTTTTGTGTTTTTGGTCTTAACAAAAGCAGAAAATAAACTGTACAAAAACTTGACAACATGACGTGGATCATTTCAGATCGCCGTCCCATTCTATTACCCTCCCAGAAAACAAATTTTTCATCCCGTTTAATTTTAAAAGATAGTTAAATCTTGATCTGTCAAACGGTAAAAGATAGTTAAATCTTGATCTGTCAAACGGTTTGGTGTAAAAATCAGCCCTCTGATCATCGGTGTGAATATGTTCAATTCGAATTAATTTCTTCTCGTGACAATCACAGATGAAATGATGCTGAATTTCAATATGTATTGTTTTAGAATGGTGAACCGGGTTTTTAGTTATGTTAATCGCTGCTGTAGGTCCGGCTAGGGGAGGATCTAGTCGCCTAATCCTTGTATACGAACCACTCCGGTTGTGCGGAATCCAACCGGAATAGCAAACCGAGATCGAACACGCAAATACACGACACGCAATATTCACCGATTAACACCTCTGTATTAATACGTATGAAAGGTTCAGTTACAAAGCAATGTTTACAAATATATTCTGCAAACTCTCTCAAACTCTCGTGTGTGTGTGTGTTTGCTCTCTGTGTGTTCTCTTTACAATGTGTTCTTGTGTCTCTCTGTTCTTGTGTCCCTCTGTTCTGCTATCCGAAACAGAAACATAACATGCTATTTATACTAACAGACACACTACATATGACGAAACAGAAAGACAGGCGACGAAATAGATCATGGTCGACGAAACAGATGTGTTTCGTCGACTTCTGGGCTGATTCGTCGATAGTGGGCTTCGGTCCAATCAGTTGAGGCCCAGACTGTGTTTCGCCATCATCTATTAGCCCAAGGACTGTAATGTTGAGCCCAGTCCTTGTCTGTCTCCTTTGATGGCTTGAAGTCTTGTACACGACGGAGGAAAGTCGTCACAATATAAGCCGTGCTGAGTCGCGTCGAGTCGCGTCCACTAATCGAATCACGTCGCGTCGAGTCGCGTCCATAAATATGTATCAACAAACTCCCCCTTGGACGCTACTCGCGAGATTCTCTTCTCATATCTTCTATGTCGGAGGATCTTCAAAGTCTTCACGTCTTGAAAGCAGAAAGTGTACCAACAAACTCCCCGTTTCATGTAGGAAGTGTGTTGCCAAACTCCCCCTTAACATAAGCTCCTCCTTGAGTTATACTCGTGAAATACTTGTTCTTTATGAAGTGAGATCCTTGTGGTGTTGATGATGGTCAGCGGCAACTCGATCATCTTCATCTTTTGAGTGCCTTCACGTCGTGTCTTCATTCCGAAGCTTGTCATCGACCATGTTCTCCTAGCCTTTAGAATCTGCACATGCAAGAAATCTAAACGCGTAATGAGAACAACCGCTTGGAATATCATAACATAACCAACCGACACACGTGAGACCATATCTCAATCAACCACCGTCCGACAGTTTGAAAGTTTAATAAATTTGTAAATTTCAGTTTTTAACTTTCAAAACTTGCAAATTTCGACCGTTTATGAAGATATAGTCGTTTTGGTTTTCGTTCAGGTTTCAGGTAACGAAGACTCGAGTTCCAACATCGTACGATCGAAAATAAAATAGAAATAAAATCTTTTTGGATTTTATAAAGTTTATATTAAAACAAACTTAAAATCTTTTTGGTATTTTTTGAATATTTCAAATGTAAAGACTGAAAGCAGTAAATAAATATATACAAACATTCTTTTTGTGAGTTTCGAGGGTAAGAGAATCATATCAGTTTACGGTCATGCCAAAACGCTCTTGTTGTTCATTTAGTTAACATTAAGATAAGCATCCTATAACGATTATCGGTATTGTTGTCCACATAAGCTCAACTTATCAGATGTAATCATGGCGAGAGGATACGTTAAGGTATGATTTATACTTACCGACCGGTGTTCATCCACATCACGACACATTCCCGTATCAAGGTATGCACGAGGGTTCATCTTACCGGTGAGTATACCGATTATCATCTGTTTGACCGTATATGATGTGAGATTCTCACTTATTTTGATTTGAAAACAAGCCCTATGTGATAGAATCACTTATTGATGAGGAACTTGATTTTCGATGCATGAGGGCACAGGAGCAAGTCCGTGAACAGGTCAGTACTTTCGTACAGCAGAGAGACGAACTTGACACCCGGAAAGAATTTGTGATATATTATCACTTATTTTGTGGGACATGTGATTGTTGATCACTTATTGAGGTTGAATGCAATATGTACACGTATGTATAGTATCATGGAAGATCTAGACTTGCGTCCCCGTTATTTTTCGGTAAAAGATACAACCATGATACCCAGATGATAAGCAGCATAAAGACCGAATATCTCAGAACCTCGGCAATCTATCAAACGAAATTTCGGTACTAAGACCATATGCCAATGAATGGTTCCCACCCAGTCTTCAGTCGATTTAAGTTTATATCACCCTGCACACTTTAAAATGATTGTGAGCCTACCGATACATCTTATATAGAGCTGCTTATCGTTTTTCATTTAAGGTTTAAAGAGGTTTAGACAGACCACTGATGTACTATCATGTTCTCTTTTTCTCGCCAGGAAACTCATTTTTGCTTTTCTATTGTTTTTGTGTTTTTGAAATTTTCCGATGTTTTTGGATTTTCAAATTTTTGGATTTACTCCCCCTAAAATCAATAAACTAAGACAAATTTAAAACACAAAGGTATTTACAAAAAAAATGATTTTCCGATGTTGGTTTTACTCTTGTTTGACCTTAACGCCGTTTACCAGTAATAAGTAGTCAAATCTTGATTTGTCAAAAGCTTTGGTAAAAAGGTCGGCACGTTGGTCATCGGTGTGGACCATGACAACATTGATGAGTTTCATAGTGAAACAATCACGTGTGAGGTGATATTCGAGTTCAACGTGTCTGGTCAAAGAGTGCTGTATGAGAGGATAATAATTCATAAAGCAGCTTAAATATCGACAAGTATAGGAGAGATTAGAAATTTAAAACCGTATCCTGCAACTGCTTCGTGCATTGCCAGGAATCTGAGCGCTCTCCCAAACTGGATATCCACCCAGTGTGGATTTCAAAGTCGATTTTGTAGCTACTGAAATCCCTTCACAACAACAAGATCAAAAACCTTTGGGTCCGGCTGGTCTTCCACATTGCACCAGCGAAGGTCTTTGTCTTTCTCTTGAGAAGTAGTGTGCGGCTGTTCAATCCACGCCAAGGCATCCGCACACCCGGTTGGTTTGTTCAACAAACACATTTTCTTCAATCACACCGAAGAGAAAAGTACCTTACACGTTCATCTTGTGGACTTTGAACTTCTTGTGGAAGAAAAATCCATGAATCTTCGAAAAGCTTCAGACGTGCTACAGGCGCGTACTTTTCATTGGAATCTTTCCTGAGGACCCGATCAAAAACCATAACAACCAAACTTTGGAACATTTTTCAACTGGTCGAATTTTTCAACTTCATTCCTTTTTCCTTCATCAGACATTTTTGTCTTCTTTTCTCCTCTCTCCATCAAAGGTAACAACATTCTCCTAGATGTAATGATGTTTCGGAGTCTGGTGTCGCCGATCTTGTGCATGAACGCTCCACTATCAACAATCCTAAGACTATCAATAGTTCCTCCTGGAACATCCTACACACTCATTCAGAGATTAGTTGGAGAGGGGGACCCAAGCCTTCACAGACTTGGGTCGTCCGTCATCATCGAGAATTGTAACATCCATTTCCCGATGATTCGGAATTGATGTAGCTCCCCCTGAAACAGTTACTGGTTTTGGTTTCCAAATCTGTTTTTGTTTTTCATTTTTAATTTCTAACTTAACAGACTGTGTTTGGACAACCTCCGGTTTTAAAATCTTTTCAACATTTTTCCGTTGTTTCTTTCTCTGTTTCACTTCTTGTTGTTTAACAAGACGAGGGTCCTGTTTTGGTGAAACAGATCTTTTATGGTAATTGTTACCATGGGGGGCATCAACTTTTGCTTTCAACTTATGAAGATACGGACAGTTTCGAATTATGTGTCCAATTGTACCACATTCAAAACACATTCTCCGCTCTACAAACCTCGGAGTATCATGTGGTCGTCTTGCCGATGGTGAACTTTGTGATCCCGAGGTACTAGGTTTTGAACTACTTGATTCATTCCTTTTCATCACAGTTGCTTTTTGGACAAAATCTAAATTAGATTGATTTTCAAACTTTGCAATTTTGTCCGTTCCCTTCGATTTCACAAAGTTCACATTCTTCTTCTTCTTCTGATTCGGCTTCTTTTGATTTTGAGTCGGTGTTTTACCTTTTGATTTGGCATGATTTTGCTGTTTTTGCACTGTTGGTAACTTTTGATTGCCAAATTGTTTTCGAACTTCGGCCTTTGGGATAGGAGGGCACTGTGTTACAGTAACACGTGATCCTGTCTTTCCCAAAAACTTACTTGTCGAATTTTCAAAAACTTTACTTATTAAAGATTGATTAACATTCTTTATAGGAAAATCTTTGTCTGAGTAAATTTTATCATCACCAACAAGAGTGTACAGCAAATCCACACTCTCCGACTCTTGGGCAGATGTGGACTCGGTTGGAACAGTCTTAGCAGGTTTTGCGGGAGGATCACATAAAATATGATTCTCAAGAGGTATGTCCTCTTCTTTTATCACTGCATCAGACTTTTCCGAATCAGTATCATCGGATTCATCATCAGAAGAATCAGAAGCCTCACTGTATATCACAACTGGAGGATTCTGTTTCAGTTCAGCAGATGACACACAAGTATCTGCTGACACATCTGAATCTGATGATTCCTCTTTCTTGTATCCGAGTCCAGCTGCAAATTCTGTTGCAAATTCCTTAACATCTAGAGGGACAGATGGTTCAAAATGAGTTCTATACTCCTCATCAGGCAGTGCATCATAGTTGTGTCTGACAGGTGGTGGACATTGCTTATAACCTATGCATGTGACATCCTTTTTCTCTTTCTGAACATCAATGATGTGATCCAACACATAGCTAGAGCTCAAATAACTGTCTAACTTAAGTCGGATTGCCTCACTTTCGGTTTTAACACAAGCCATTTCTTTTTGCATCACCTCAAGACGAGTGATATACAAATTAATGTCAGTTTGTTTTCTGGAAACCATTTTAGTCAGTTCTGTTTTATCTTTCTTTAATGTTTCAATCATCCTCTTAAATTCCTTTTCATGGTTTTCATAAAACATATTGGCTTCAGTGCACTTTGAAAGATCAACTGTCAATTTCTGATTATGAATAAAAGTCACATCATATTTCTCTTGCAAAGCCTCATGCTTGCTTTGCAATTCACACCACTTATCATTCACTAAAACATGTTTGTCTTGCAATTCAAACAAACTAGCTTGTAATGCATCGTGTTTGCCTTGCAACTCAGACATGTTTGCAACCAAATCAGCACATCTAACATTCAAACTATCACAATTATCACAGCTAACAGAAGTGGGTTCGTCGACACATACCTGACTTGATGAACTGTCGACATTCGCCATAAAGGCAGAATGGAGAGAAGACAAAGAATAAGCAGCTTGATCCACCAGAATAGATCTTCTTTCAATTCCTGCTGCAGCTTCATCCAATAGTTCATCAATAACTGCATCGACTGACACACTTGATGTGTCATCTTCCTGATCATTCCCTGAACCCGAGGATTCTTCATCCGAACTACCACTATAACCTGAGCTGTTTTCATCCTCAGAAGATTCACCACCATTGGCGGAAGATTCTCCACCACTGGCGTGATTTAGATCTTTGACAATCTCAGCAAAACATGCTGTTCCATCCGGAGCATCATTTCCCAACTGGATTGACCAATCACAGCCTTCATCTACTTGAACCACAAGTGCCTGGTTGGCATTTGATGGTCCTGCTTGAGTCTGGTTGTTGACAGGCACCAATGTGCGAACATTGTTCCTGTTCTGGTTCTGTTGGTTGCCTTGGCCTCTAAAAGGATTCTGGTTTCCATGTTGAGATGGCCTCGTACACTCACGCTTGAAATGACCACGTTCACCACAATTGAAGCATCTAACGGCCTGTTTATCAAACCCATACTTGGTGTCTTTCTTGCCTTCCAAGCTGGTTCTGCCAGTTCTTTCCATGAAATCCTTTGCTCGCCTAACAGCACTGGCAAGGGCCCACTTGATGTCCATCATCTCCATCTCCTCTTTATCAATCTGCTGATAGTCTTCTTGTGTCAGATTAATATTACCAATCTGACCTTCCACTAATCCACAGTATGCGCTCACCACAGTGTTTAGCAGCTCCATGTGTTCCTTAGCTACTTCCACACTGACTTTAGAAAAGCTTGAGGTGTCGAGCCGTACTGTATTTGGCTTTGATTGCTGACCAGCAGATGATGTGCTTCCATAACATGCTTGCTGTTGAGGAGGAAGCGGATTCCCGTACATGTCTGTTGTTGGTAAAGGATTTCCGAACATATCAGTTGGTCTGAGAGGTCGTTGCTGTTGTGGTGCTGATTGAGGAACTGGATCAAGCAGATTTCCATACATGTCTGTTGTTGGTAAAGGATTTCCGAACATATCAGTTGGTCTGAGAGGTCGTTGCTGTTGTGGTGCTGATTGAGGAACTGGATCAAGCAGATTTCCATACATGTCTGTCTTTGGAGGCACCGGAACTTGGATAGTATTGCCATACATGTCTGTGCTAGTCACAAAGGCTGTTTGAATTGGAGCATGTGAAGACGGTTTTGTAGAACTGCTAGACGTTCCAAAATACATTTCAGGATTTTGAGGCACAGGAATTCTTTTTGCCTTCAGAGTTTCTTCCTGATTCTTGTTTTCCAGGATTTGAACAAAGTCGTTGAAGCTCGTTGTAGCTAAAGTACCATTGTACTTCATGATTTCCAAGAAGGTGTTCCATTGAGGTGGCAACGAATCTGCAAACCTTTTCACAATCTCTGCAGGAGTTGTAACTACCCCAAAATTTGTCAATTCAGTCAACAAATGATTAAATCGACTTGTCAAATCACCTAACGACTCATTCTCCATACAAGTAAAACCATCAAACTCTTTCTTCAGCAGTTCTTTTCTTAATTGACGTGTCGCTTCATTTCCCACGCCCCTTGTCTTCAACGCATCCCACAACCTTTTTGTCGTCTTGTGACTAACAAACTGATGATAAATATCTTTACTCAACGCCTGAGTAAGAATGGCATATGCTTTCTTTTCCAAGTCATAGACCTTCTTCTGATCTTCCGTCAGATCTGCAAATGTAGCGGCAGATGATGCAGCAACCTCTATTGTTTGATCAAAATCTGTGATGAACCGCAACCACAACTCTGTATTCTGACCAAGAACGTATGTATGAAATCTATCAATCCATCCTGGATATTCATATAAATGCATCAACTTTGGAGGTCTATTCAAACTTCCAGTTTCGCTTTCGCTTAAAAGAATGCTTTGAACACTTGGAACTTGATTTGATACAAATGCCCATTGACCGGTAGAAATTGTATTAGCTTGAGAAGATACTGAGGCAGAAGATGACGGAGTACCAAAATACATATCGGTATTTACCAGAGTATTCCACCTTGGATTCATTTTTGACCTAGGATGACAAGTACCTCGGTTTTAACAAGGAGAAGAGCCAAAGCTCTGATACCACTTGTAGGTCCGGCTAGGGGAGGATCTAGTCGCCTAATCCTTGTATACGAACCACTCCGGTTGTGCGGAATCCAACCGGAATAGCAAACCGAGATCGAACACGCAAATACACGACACGCAATATTCACCGATTAACACCTCTGTATTAATACGTATGAAAGGTTCAGTTACAAAGCAATGTTTACAAATATATTCTGCAAACTCTCTCAAACTCTCATGTGTGTGTGCTCTATACAATGTGTTCTTGTGTCTCTCTGTTCTTGTGTCCCTCTGTTCTGCTATCCGAAACAGAAACATAACATGCTATTTATACTAACAGACACACTACATATGACGAAACAGAAAGACAGGCGACGAAATAGATCATGGTCGACGAAACAGATGTGTTTCGTCGACTTCTGGGCTGATTCGTCGATAGTGGGCTTCGGTCCAATCAGTTGAGGCCCAGACTGTGTTTCGCCATCATCTATTAGCCCAAGGACTGTAATGTTGAGCCCAGTCCTTGTCTGTCTCCTTTGATGGCTTGAAGTCTTGTACACGACGGAGGAAAGTCGTCACAATATAAGCCGTGCTGAGTCGCGTCGAGTCGCGTCCACTAATCGAATCACGTCGCGTCGAGTCGCGTCCATAAATATGTATCAACAGCTGCTTCATTGTCCACAAATATAGGAGTGTCCAAGAACTGCAAACCAAAGTCTCGCATCTGCTGTTGGATCCAAAGGATCTGAGAGCAATAGCTTGAGGCCGAAACGTATTCTGCCTCGCATGTAGAGAGCACTACTGAGGTTTGTTTCTTGCACTACCAAGTTACTAGTCAAGTTCCGAAGAACTGACAACCTGCAGTGGTGGACTTTGTATTTTGCTTGCAGCTACCAAAATCAGAATCAGCCAAACCAGAAAGAGAGAAGTCACCAGACTTAGGATACCACAAGCCGGTGCTTGGGCAACCTTTTAAATACCGTAAAATGTGTTTCACGATCTTCAAGTGTGACTGACGTGGGCTGGACTGATATCTGGCGCATAAGCAAGTCGGATACATGATGTCGGGGCGGGAAGTAGTTAGATACATCAAAGATCCAATTATCGACCGTTAATACGTCTTGTCCACTTTCTCTCCACTCTCATCTGGACAGATTCCGTGATTTTGAGCCAAGGGGGTTGATGTTGGAGTAGATTCAGACATGTTAAACTTCTCCAGAACATCGTTCACATATTTAGTTTAATGAATGAAGATTCCTTCGGGCATTTGCTCCACCTGTAGCCCTAGAAAGAACTTCATCTCCCCCATCGAACTCATTTCAAACTTTCTTTTCATCACTTTCTCAAACTCTTTACACAAATCATCATTTGTTGATCCGAAGATGATATCGTCGGCATAAATCTGCACGATCAATAGATGCCTTGCAACCTCTTTTGTAAACAAAGTGCTATCAACCGTCTCTCTGGTGAACTCGTTGTCCAGCAGATATTGGGAAAGCGTCTCATACCAGGCTCTCGGGGCCTGGTGTAGTCCGTAAAGCGCTTTATCGAGAAGATAGACTTTGTCTTTGTGTACTGGATCTGTGAACCCCGGCGGTTGTCCAACATACACTTCTTCTTTGATTTTGCCATAAAGGAATGCAGATTTCACATCTAGCTGGTATACTTTGAATCCTTTCCATGACGCGAATGCCAGGAAGATTCTTATCACCTCGAGTCTAGCAACAGGCGCATACACTTCGGTAAAATCAATGCCTTCTTGCTGACTGAATCCCTGTACTACCAAACGTGCTTTATTTCTCACGATCACTCCTCTATCATCTCTTTTACATTTAAAGACCCACTTAGTCTTTATCAACTTTTGACCTTCCGGGAGATCCACCAATCTCCAAACTCCAAGTTTCTCGAACTGTTGCAGCTCTTCCTGCATATCGTGTACCCAGCTTTCTTCAGTTAAAGCTTCTTTATACGTTCTTGGTTCAACCTGCGAGATGAAACATTTAAGTGAGAAATCAACTTGTAAAGGAGCAACAGATGTATAAAAACATGTAAGAACTCTGTTGATCTGATCTCGCGTTTTTATTCCACTCTGAAGATCTCCAATTATCTGCTCTGAAGGATGATAAGACAAAGTTCTCGGCATTACAGTGTCAGGCACATTCACTTCTGATTGCAAGTTTGTGATGTCTTGATCACCGGTGTGATCCTCAGCTTCTGTAGTATCAATATTTGGTTCCTCGTCAAAAGTCGGACCGGGTTCCAATTCTGAGTCGTCTGAGTTATCAAATGTTGGAGCTGGTTCCTCTGGTGATTCATGAGCAGTTCCACTTACACCGGCCTCGTGATCATTTGAACCCTCGGTGGGCGAAGAAACTACTAGCGGTCTAGGCACTTGTTCTTGTGACATAGATTGCTGATATTGATACAATAGTGCTAGTTCTTCTTCACTTGGCTCAGTCGACAGTTGGAAAGACTCCCAGAGTTTGTCATAATCGAAAAGGAATCTTTGTTCGGGAAGTTGAGGTGGAGCAGTATGCTTCTGACAATCAACATGCTGAACCTGAATTACCTTCCCCAGGCATGGAACGAACACCCTCTTGAGCGGACTCGCGTAACCTACAAAGAAACCCTCATTAGATTTTGCACCAAATTTACCATCTGGATCAATAAAAGTACAAGGTGATCCAAACGGTTCTAAAAAATTCAAATTTGGTTTGTAACGATGAAGAAGTTCAAAACAGGTTTTCTTGTATTTCTTGACTGTGAGAACGCGATTCAATGTATAGCACGCTGTTGCAACTGCTTCACTCCAGAAAAATATCGGCAACTTGGAATCGGCAAGCATTGTTCGAGCTGTTTCAATCAAGGTGCGATTCTTTCTTTCAGCTACACCATTTTGCTGTGGAGTGTATGGTGCACTAAATTCATGAAGAATCCATTTTTCATTACAAAATTCGAGCATGCGATTATTCTTGAACTCCGTTCCATTATCGCTTCGTATTCTCCTCATCGGCAATTTATACAGCGTTTCCATCTTCTTGAATAGGATCATTAGTGAATCAAATGTTTGATATTTTCTCTCCACACACATCACCCAAGAAAATCTAGTGAAGTCGTCAGTGACCACCAGACAGTACAAGTCTCCACTGATGCTCTGCACATTAACTGGTCCAAAGAGATCCATATGGAGTCTCTCTAGCAGTACCCTGATTGAATTCAGCAACTTCTGTGGGTGTGTCTTTTTGGTCTGCTTTCCCTTCTTGCACTCTACCCAATCATCATTCAAATGAAAATTTTTCAAATTTACACCTTCAACCAAATCATTGTGTACAAGAAAATTCATTTTTCTAACATGAATGTGGCCCATCTTACGATGCTACATTTTTTACTCTTTTTCTGTTGCCTTTGTTTTTGTCACAAAACATTGTTTCTTATAATCTGTTGTTGTTGCGACACTCATATCCAGGACATACAAATCATTTTCCCGTGGAGCTCACATCAACACTATGTCCTCAGGAATTTTAAAACCAGGTTTTATGATTAAACACTCATTTTTAGTAAAGTGTACTGTAAAATACTTGTCACAGATCTGTGAAATGCTCAACAGATTGTTTTCAAGTTCGATGATATAGTTCACTTTGTCAAACGTCACGACTCCATTTGTCAGAGTTCCTTCACCAACTATTCTGCCACCCTGATTCCCTGCAAATCCAACATATCCTTCGTTGATAGATTTGACATCATAGAGCAAAGCCAACATTCCCGTCATATGCCTTGAAGCTCCGCTGTCCATGATCCACTTTGAAATTATCGACCTCGGAAGCCCCTGCATACATCAAAGAAATTCATTCAAACAATGAAGCCCATGATTTCTTTACCTTTGGAACACTACCAAACAGAAGATCACAATTCGCATCAATTTCAGAATGTTAAAAATGACATTTGGAACAGCAGATTTGGGTTTTGGTTTTGAATCTCCCTCCTTAATTGGTGGGAATTCCTCTAGCAACTTGTCTAGTTCAAATTCCAGTTTTTCAACATCATTTTCAAAAACTTTTTATTCAGATTTCAAATCATTTTCCATCTTCTTCTCTTCAACTGATTGTTTTGATTTTGCCACCCATGATTGATTTTCAAAAATTTTCGTCTTTGGATAAACCTTTGAAGTCTTTTGGATTTTCGAAGATTCGCCAATCTCATAGATTGATTTCGGCTTTTCTTCGGACTTCAAAAATTCACCTCTTTTCAAAATTCAAACAGGGGAAACCATTGGTGTTTTACCTTTAACATCAGTTGGAGTTTTACCCTTAACATCATTTGAAATTTTAGGTTTGGGTTTTTGGAAAACAGGTTTTTCAATCTTCTTCACACACTGCTTGGCCATGTGACCAATTTCATTGCATCGGTAACAAATTCTTTTGTCATACTCGACAAAAGTTGATTTGTAAGTCTCTTCTCTTAACTTTTTAGCCGCATTAAAATCATCAATGGCTTTTTGACTGAAAATATAATCTTTTTCAGCATCAACACTAGGACCAGCAACAAACACATCACTCATCTTTTCTTTTGGCTTGACATTCTTCTTAGCCATTTTCTTTTCGAAACCAATTCCTTTGTTTTTAAAATTGTTACCATTTCTTTTGTTAGACCCATTTTTACCCACCCAATCCTTTTTCCCAGGGTTGTTCGGTTGTTGTTTCACAAAAGACTTTTTAGGTTTTGAAAGAAACTCGTTATTGTTAACCTCAGAAATGTCAATCTCCACAAGCTTAAACACTTTTTCAACATTTTGCATGTTTGCGTTCTGGATTGGATACTCAAAATCAGAATAGAGTTTGTCAGTTCCAGTCATTGTGTAAGCCACAATGATCGAATCATCATTCGCAACTTTGTCTGATTTTGGTATGAACTTGTCCAAGAAGTTACCATCTTCTTTAGAATCAGAAATGGAGTTTTCAAAATGAGTTTTCACAGTATCAAACTCCGAGTTAACAGTTTCTTCATCTAACACTTGGTCAACAACGGTTTTGATCACCTGTGACTCATTATCAGTGTTGGATGGAGAAAATGTAACATCAATGCTCTCAGGAAACTCATTCTCCACGGTTCTCAATTTGAGATTCAATGCAGATTCCACCCCATCTGGATACTTTTGAGTGTAATGATTCCACATTGGGGTGGAACACTTTTGAAAACAGGTTTCGCATCAGGTTGTTTTGGAACAATTTGATCAATAACATATGATGAAGCAGTATAACTCATCAGTTTCTTATCAACTCTTTCGGTTTTAATTTTCATTAACTCAAGTTCTTTTTCCAAAGAAGCAATTCTGTCTAAAAGAATGTTAATCTCCATTTGTTTATCCATGACAGTAGATTTTAGCAAGTTTGTGGCTTTATCATTTTCAAAACTTTCCTTTTTAATCATTTTGATTGATCTTGCCAAAGTGTCATATGCTTCTTTTATTTCACTAAGATCATATTTTACTTCATCAGTAAATTTCTTCAATTCTTGAAATTGTTTGTCTTTTTCAAGACAATCCATGCAGGGTTTTGAACAGTTTTTGCATGGAATTTCATGAATTGAGTCAATCTTTTCAGAAACCTTTTCTTTGTTATCAATTTTAACATCCGTTTTACCAAACCCATCAGACTCTGACTCTGACTTTTCTGCTGATTTGATCTCCTCATTTTCTGAATTCTCGTCAGACTCCTTTTTAACAGACAGACACGTTTTCAACTGACTCTGTTTCGACCGACTCCGTTTCAACAGATTCTGTTTCTACCTCTTTTAGTTTGCCCATCAACACTTTGTCAGCAATCTCTTTTAGAGTCTCTTCATTCATTTCTTTTGAAACGTCTATTATCTCTTCAACTGGAGCTGGTTCAACATCATATCTTGGACAAAGACCAGTAGTTGGCTCACTGAAGAAACCTGCAAAAGATTCAAACATATTAGGAGGCATTATTGACTTGAAAGAACTAGCAATAATCTCCTGTTTAGATTGATAGTAGTAAACTTCTGCAGCTACTTCTTCCAGCTCTACCAAACTTTCTTCAGACATGACTTCACTGACTTCTTCTATTTCAACAACGCATTTCGGTTCTTCCACAATCTCTGCCATCATGGCCATACCCTCACTACCAGGAATATACTTATCCCAACTAAAACCTTCAGCAACCTTCTCATCATCTTGATTGACCAGAAGAGCCTTTTCAGGCTTGTTTGCGATCTGAGGTCTTTGGGTGAATGGTTGTTGACTTGTCTTGTGATAAATTGCCTGTCTGTAGTAGTCGTTCTTAAATGGGTTTTGATGATTGTTGACCTCCCTGTTTGGACACTCACGCTTGAAATGTCCATTCTCTTTACATTTGAAACATGTGACTTTTGATTTATCAAACCCAAGTTTTTGATCCGGTCCTGAAAGACTGTTCCGACCAGTTATTTCCATAAATCGTTGAGCTCTTCTCACCAAGCTTGCCATTCCCCATTTGATGTTGATCAACTCCAGCTCCTCTGGATCTATCTGATCATAGTCTTCCTTTATCATATCGGGGTTCCCAATTCTACCTGGCAACCAAGCTTTCATACGATTCAAGCACCGAAGCAAGAAGCGCCATGTGCTGTTTCGCTGATGATTCAGTAAAGTCTTGAGCATTCTTAATGTTCACAGCAATGTTGCACAGAATTCCTTGACCTTGACTTTGACTGTTTGATCCTGCCGAACTTTGAGTGTAAGATTGATCAGGTGAATTTTGAACCTTTGGATTTGGTTCAAAACTTGCAAATGGTGAGTTGTTGTTGCTTGATGTGACAGATGATACTCCGGATGTTGAATCTGCACTAAAGGTTGTCTGCACTTTTGGACTTAGATTTGATGTTGCTGGAGTACTTCCTTTGTAATACAATGAGACATCTTGTTGAACACTTGAAGACTTCATCTTTCTAATCTTTGTCAACTCAAGCTCGTGTGACTCAATCTTTTCAATGAATGAACTAAGGTTGAATCCGACATACTCCAAATTATTCTTCAACACCAACAGATAAGTGCCCCATTCATCGTATGGCAATGCATCCACCAATTTATCAACCCATTCATCATCCGTTTTGGTTATGCCCAACCTCTTCATCTCAACAACCAGATGGCAATATCTTTCAATCAACTATTTTGTTGTTTCACCCTTTATACCCGTAAAGATATCAAACTCTTTCTTCATCAAAGCAGTTTTGCTTTTTATCATAGACACACTTCCCTGAAACTTGACGTTTAGACAATTCCAGACAGACTGTGAGCAACTTTGATCTTGTAGCAGAACTAGGATATCCTCTTTGATGGCTTGCTGTAGGATACTCATCATTTTCTTTTCTGCCTTGAAATCTTCTTGTTCTTGTGGAGTCAAACTTCCGATAGATTTCTCTAAACCCGAACCTTTCTTTGGAGGAACATATTTAGATTCGATTTTCATCCAACATTCGAAATGGTTTGCTTGCACCCAAGTCTTAAATCTATCAACCCATCCGGAATACTCGTCGATGTTCATCAACTTCGGCGGTTTCTGCATTCTACCGAGTTCATTTTCCATGTTCACATTTTGCACGATATTGGCTGGTGTTTGTGTTGCTGTCATTCCCCCACCAGCAAAGAAGTTGTAAAACTCTTGGTTATCCATTTTACGAAAACAGTTTACGGAAAAAAATTTCAAGTTTTGAAAACTGGTTACTTTCAAGAGAAAATACTTTCTACACACGAAATGGAATTTCGAACGAAAGCACAAACAATATGGACTTTCACACGAAATCAGACTTTCACACGAAATCAAGTTTCAAGCGAAAACAGCTTTTCACACGGAATAACACTCTCAAGCGAAATCAAGTATCATTTCATACGAAATACTTAATTTCATGCGAAATTAGCCAAACGGAATTACTTTTCAAACGAAATCAGATGTAATTCAAATGAAATTAGTAATTTCGTGTGAAATTACCTCAACTTTTCAAACGAAATAGTTGTTCGTTCAAACGAAATCAACTGTTTGGCCCATTTTTGTCACCTTTAGTCTGAATATAGGTCTGATTCTTTCAAGGGTTTGTTAAAACTGTATTTTACACGTTATATCAAAAGATCAGTCCATTTTGTCCAAGAATTTGTCCAGAAGTCCAAAAAATGAATAGAAAAAGCACAGATTCAAGTGCATTGACTCATCCTGTGCTCTGATACCATTTGTAGGATCGTATTCACGACCAAATGAGTCGATCAGAGACAATACACAACTGTTTGAGAGGCGGAAACAAACAAACAGCCTAGAATCAGTGTAGAAATGAGTAGAAACAGAGTATGATACTTAAAACAAGCTTCTCATTGATTTTAGACTTGAATACACGGTGAAAATCGGACAACACTTTGTTAAACTTCACCTAATTTCGTACCAAATGAGAAGCACCACATACCTATTTATAGGCAGCTAATTTCGCATGAAATTACAACTTGTAATTTCGTACGAAATTACACAAGCTAATTTCGTACGAAATTGCACAAGCTAATTTCGTGCGAAATTACTTCTAACATACATAAATTTACATTTTGACCCCTATACAAGCTACCGACATGACCTAGACTTTAGACGTAGGCTATAGACATTATGCACCAACAAAGACGAATGACCATACCGTTGTTTGCAACTTTGTACAAACAAACATAATTTCTAGATTTGGGATTCCCCGAGTGATCATTAGTGATGGGGGATCTCACTTTAAGAATTTTAATTTTGGCAAACTTTTGAAACGATATGGTGTTAACCATCGAATCGCTACCCCTTATCACCCACAAACAAGTGGTCAAGTGGAAGTTTCAAATAGGCAAATAAAAGAAATTTTGCAAAAGACCGTTCGACCGGACCGAAAGGATTAGTCGACGAAGTTGAATGATGCTTTATGGGCTTATAGAACGGCTCATAAAACACCTATTGGAACTACACCTTATCGCTTAGTTTATGGGCAAAATTGTCATTTACCGGTTGAACTTGTGCATCGTGCTTGGTGGGCTATCAAATAAGTTAACATGAAATATGACGATGCAGGAAAGGAGCGAAAATTAAAGCTTTGCGAGTTGGAAGAGCTTCGGGAAGAAGCGTATGCGTGTGCTTCAAAATATAAGGATGACATGAAGAAGGCACATGATGCGAAGTTAAAGCCGAAAGAGTTCGAGGTGGGTCAAAAGGTTTGGATTTACAATTAACGACTTAAATACTTTCCCGGTAAGCTCAAGAGCAAATGGATGGGCCCATACGTGATTACACGGGTCGGGAAACTTGGAGATGTTACAATCAAGGACCCGAAGGATGGGTCGACGCAGACGGTTAATGGGCATCGCCTTAAACCGTTTCTTGACGATAACAATGATAAAAAGGATGAGAATGTGGAGTTGGTGAACTTCGTGGTAAGTGTACCAACTTATGAGGTCAACTGAAAGGACCGGTAATGAATTTTGTAAAGTTATGTACAATTTATTTAATTGTGTGAGTGTTTTTGTGTTAATCGTTCTCGTCTTGTACTAACCCTTATGATTGTGTGAAGTCCGAACATTCTGAACGGGTCTTGAAGACAAAAGGTATGTTTTTAGACTTATTTGTGTGTATTAGGGACAATACACGATTTTTTGGGGGGTGGTAGGACCGTTAACGGTTTTCGCGTTTTTAAAAGTTAACTTATAAAAATTTACAAAAAGATTTTTAATAATTTTTAGGAATTTTAATTGTATATAGTCCCTTTACAAAAAGTTCATATTTTTCCTTCTATTTTCTAAAAAATAAAAAAATAAAAAATAAAAAATTTTGCAAAATAAAAAATTGAATTTCAGCAGACCGTCGCTGACGGTATATATGTGCGTCGCCTACGGCCCTCCAAAAATTCCGTAGCCCCAAATCGTCCGTAGACAGCGAGATTAGCCGTCGCCACTACCCAAGTTCTCCGTATACCGTCGCCGACGGGGGATTTGGCCGTCGCCGACGGTCCCCCTAAAACTAGCCGACGTGATTTCGTCCTTTGGCATGTTTTTCGACCCCAATCCGTTTTAAACCCTCTCAAACCCAAACAAAACATAATTTCAACCATTCTTATGACCCGAAAACCTTACCATCTCACACCCACTTCCATTTAACTTCAAGTAATCAGATCCACACGTGACCTTCTCTCTCTTGCATTTCATCTTCCCCAAACCTTACCCCAAGAACCCTAAAGCTTCAACCTTCCATAACTTCTTCAAATCTCCACCAAATCCACTGCTGGTTTGCAAGATTTCTGAAGTAAAAATTAGGGTTTTTGAAAGGTGTTCATCAAGTTTCTTGCTTTGCACTTTTTCTTAGTTTTTCTTGTTCATCTACATCAAAGGTATGGAATTTCATTAAATTTATGTATGATTATTATATGAAGTGTTGATTTCTTCCGAAATTTAAGCTTTTTATTTAAGAGTAGGTTGTTTATCATAATGTGTGATACTTTAGCACAAATTTAAGGATGATTCTTTGATTTGGGTGGGATTTGAGCATGCTCTAGTCTTAGTGATGTGATTACACTAGTTAGTTGCATAATTGAGCATAGTTGTGATGTTGAATACTGTTGAAACCATGAAACTTTGAGAAATTTTGTGAATAAACATGTTAAATTGATATGTAGATGATAAAATGTGCGACTTTGGAAGTTTAAAAAGGCGATTTTACATCTAGTTATTGATTGAAATTCAACATCATAAATTATGTTTAAAGTTTGTGATTGTTTTAAGATTTGGGTGTGCTAATTGTTCTTTTATCTTTTGATTGTAGCTTTGTTCGGAGGAAGAAAGAGATCAAAAACTTTCGGACAAGGTTCATCTTCTAGAGTCGGTTCAGGCTCGGGACATTAGCAAAGACGATGGGAACAGTTGAGCAATGTGGAAGAAGATGATGGGTAACTATATCGACAGGATTGGAGTTGGGAGGAATTCAAAAATAGTAGGTCGGCCTCAGCATGGAAAGACGAAAAGCAGAAGGCTCTTTCCCGGTATAACAACAAAAGGTTAGAGGCAAAGATGTGGAAGATGAAAATGGTCACGGGTGTTTCAAAGGTTGTACCCGAAAGAGTAGTATGTGAACGTGCGGTGAATGTCGAGGAACTCCGCACAATTGGCATAACTCAAAGGTTTGAGAAGATCGGGTGGGAACGAGTACTAGATTCGTGTGAGGATATCACCACACGAGTCTATTTAGCTGCGGTTTGTGAATGGTTGTCAACTTTAAGGTTTGAAAATTCAGATGGGCCAGCTCTTACGTGGCAGTTAATCGGCAACATTGGCAAGAATCAAATGCTTATGTCGTTTGAGCACATGAATGTCATCGCGAGACTTGATTCATTGGGGGTTGAAGCATATGATTATTATGACTATGATCATTTTTTGGTTAACAAAACAAACACAGCTGATCCGGATCAAATGCTTGCATCGGTATTGCCAGGTTCTGGGGGTACGGGGGAATCTATGAATGATTTGCCCTTGGAGGGTAAAATATTACAAGGCATTTCGTTGGAAAATGTAATGGTGCGGTTCGGAGACTGCGGAACAGTGAAGGCACCTGACTGTCGGGTCTTACATTCGTTGTTGTATGGGACACCAAGGCTATCATGGCGTCAAATCATGATGATAAACACGTGGGATACAAGGGAGTCGTTCAAACGGAAGATGATCCCCTACGTGAGGTTAATCAGTGCGATGATTTTACAGCAAAACGCGTTGCCCCAGGAGTCGTTGTGGGTTTCTAAACCCATTGATGAGTTTAACCTCGCTTCAATGAAGCGGCATTGGAAGATAACGGTTAAAGTTTTTGGTCATCTTCATACAGTGGAGGATGATCAAGGGAACAGTTATAGGTACAATGATCCGAGTGAGGCTGAAGAAGGTGATGAAGATGAGGAGATGGTTGACAAGGAGGATGAGACGGAGCCTCCCGGTCCACGGGGACCTAGGCAGAGGTACAGGCGGTAACATCCGGAAATTTCTGCCGATGTAGCAAATTTTGTGAACCAAAGAAAGGGGCCGTCATACAAGGATTTTAACTGCGGGCAACATGCGGTTTATGATAACGTGTCGGCATGTATAAGCGAAGGAAGGGAATATGAGGTGAGAAGGAAAGCATGGGAAGAGATGCTTGGGGGCCAGATGCAAGAACAGTGGGCTCTCCAAGCAGTCCATCGCGAGAGGATGGAAAAACATATGGAAGAGCAGCAATTGCAACAAGCGCTCCAAAGGTTTACAAATGGAACGCTTGTTACAATTGCAGGAGGAAGATATGGCCCGAAGACGGGCATGGGAGGTAGACGAGGAGAGGCGTCAAAATGAGCGCAATGAATTGGAGCGACGCCGATGGAGCGCTTTATATGTTTCTAATCAAATGGCTATTAATAATGCCAAGGTCCTCCATGACCAGGAGCGACATCAGAGGGACTATGAAGCCGGCCTTCCTTATGTCGAACACTCGGGGTAGACCGACTACCCCAACCTCCCTGTTCCACGAGGCCCATCCGATCCATCCCCTCACTGGCCCGAGGCAGTTGGGTCCAGCTTCATTCCGATACCCTATCAGCTGCCACCTCAAGGAGAGTCGGGTCCTCTCGATAACTACAGGGAGATGTTTGAGGCCCTTACTGGTTATCCATACCAGCCAAACCCGCCAGTTGACCCCAACGAGAGATATCAGCGGTGAGGGCAAGGTATGTTTTGTGTTGTTGTTGTATATTTTGGTTTCTTTATTTCTATTTCGTTATTATTTCTTTTTGCCTAGTTAAATAAATGTTGTGGGTGTGTTCCCTATATAACCCTCACGAGACCTCTCGTCCTCCCAAGCTATTGGGGGGGGGGGGGTTTAAAAGGGCTTGTTGCATAAGCTAAATGCAACCGTGATTCCTACGAAAGTGAGTTAGGATTGTTATTGTTGTAAATTATTTTCCACAAAAATCAAGGTAAATTAACGCATGATTTGGTAAAATTTTCATAAAAATGGTAGAACTAAGAACCTAACAAATTTCAATGGTTGTGAGAAGCATGCTTCTACACAAGGGTTTAGATTTGTAGGTACACCATGTTCGCGGGACAACCATTTTTGTGAAGAGAAGAAGAAGACAGGAGCATCTAGCGACAAATACCAGGTGCATGCGTTTCCTTTTTACCTTGATTTTTAGTTTAGTAATAAGTGGATTGTAATTGTATGTTATTTTCCGGGGTGGAATTTTTTGGGAAGTTAGCGGTGTCACATCCCTTGTGCGGTTTAAAACTCTAGTTCTTACACATTGAGGACAATGTTTACCTCAAATGTGGGGATGGGGGAGTAGTAAAAGTTTTTGATTTTGACCCGTTCATTTAAACACTTCACATTGAGGACAATGTTTACCTCAAGTGAGGGGATGGGGGAAAATTTAAATTTTTTTTCAAAAATGTCTTGTTTCGAAAGCGATCTTAAAGCACAAGTAACTAAGTCAACGAGGGATGTCACAACCCATTTGGTCTTTTATCATGGTCAAGTTCAAATTAATAGCATGACAGGTATTTAGCGGGTGGTTATTTGAGAATAATCCGCCTAAGAAACTAGCATTTGATGCATGTCACATATCATACCCTTTATATATGTGAGATTTTGAGCAACTTTTACATTATATAGCGCATGCTTATGTTTCTTTGTTTAAGTGGACCATTAGTCATGTATTGTAGAACTTGCAACTTTTGATACGTTTGAGACCATAGACCGAATACAAGCACGAGAATGATTAAGGCATTAGGTAAACCTTTTCCATTTTACACCATTTTTATATCCTTACCCAAAAATTTATCCCTTAGTAGCCAATTTTGAGCCTAATCCTTTCGTTTGACCACCCTATAGCCTATAACCTCGACTCCTATAATGGAAATTCGATTATAGGAGTCGAGTTTGTATAGTTGTATTTGATTGTTTGCATAAAAAAAAAAAGAAAAAAATCAGAAAATGTTATGAAAAAGATGAAAAAATTGTTGAAAAAAAAAGAACAAAAATATATGTTCTTAGTTTGAGAAATAAAAGGCTAAAGTTGTTGCCTTGTAGTTTATGTTTACAGTTTAGTTTTGTTTAGAGTAGTCTTTTGTAATAAAAATCGAATTTTCATCACCTTAGCCACTTTAAAATATCCGATTTCCTACCCTTACCCTAGCCTTGTTACAACCCTTACAAAGACCTTATGACTTGTGTTTAGTATTCGTGTTCAGTGGTGGAGAATGATTGAGTTGCAAGCTTATGCGGGTACGTGTTCTAATCGGTTTTGAGCGATTATTCTTTGAAGTGCTAATACATTATGAAAATTAGCCAATTTATAAACCGAGTGGAGAGAACATTGTGAGGGATATGCATGATTTGTTGGTTTCACGGGCGGGTTAATCTTGGATAACAATTTTATATGTGAATTCACTTTACCGTTAAATATGTTGAAAATTGTAAAGAGTTTGAACCTTAGTATGACAATAGACCTTAACCTTCGTCTCGGGAATGGGGAGTGTATTCTTTGTTCGACCCACGTGAAAATGAAAAACAGATTTGCTTGAGGGCAAGCAAAGGACAAGTGTGGGGATGTGATACGTGGTCGAAAACTGGAGATCGTAATTGCTTAATTTGATGTTTTTACACAAGTTTTAGTTTCGAATAGCCTACTTTTGATTAGATATGTATTTTGCAGGTCTAGCGGAGTTAAAGGAGCTTTTCGGGAGCTTTACGGGTCACCGGGATGAAAAACGAGCCACCGGGAAGCGAAACGGGTCAACCGGGAGCAAGGAACGCGAAAAACAGAAAGTGAGATTTACACATGCCGTCGCCGACGCCCTCCTGGGCCGTCGACGACGCCGCCTGAAGTTGTCCGTAGCCTGAAAATCACCGTAGACAGCGATTTAAGGCGTCGAGTTTGTATAGTTGTATTTGATTGTTTGCATAAAAAAAAGAAAAAAAATCAGAAAATGTTATGAAAAAGATGAGAAAATTGTTGAAAAAAAAGAACAAAAATATATGTTCTTAGTTTGAGAAATAAAAGGCTAAAGTTGTTGCCTTGTAGTTGATGTTTATAGTTTAGTTTTGTTTAGAGTAGTCTTTTGTAATAAAAATCGAATTTTCATCACCTTAACCACTTTAAAATATCTGATTTCCTACCCTTAGCCTAGCCCTGTTACAACCCTTACAAAGACCTTATGACTTGTGTTTAGTGTTCGTGTTCGGTGGTGGAGAATGATTGAGTTGCAAGCTTATGCGGGTACGTGTTCTAATCGGTTTTGAGCGATTATTCTTTGAAGTGCTAATACATTATGAAAATTAGCCAATTTATAAACCGAGTGGAGAGAACATTGTGAGGGATATGCATGATTTGTTGGTTTCATGGGCGGGTTAATCTTGGATAACAATTTTATATGTGAATTCACTTTACCGTTAAATATGTTGAAAATTGTAAAGAGTTTGAACCTTAGTATGACAATAGACCTTCGGGAATGGGGAGTGTATTCTTTGTTCGACCCACGTGAAAATGAAAAACAGATTTGCTTGAGGGCAAGCAAAGGACAAGTGTGGGGATGTGATACGTGGTCGAAAACTGGAGATCGTAATTGCTTAATTTGATGTTTTTACACAAGTTTTAGTTTCGAATAGCCTACTTTTGATTAGATATGTATTTTGCAGGTCTAGCGGAGTTAAAGGAGCTTTTCGGGAGCTTTACGGGTCACCGGGATGAAAAACAAGCCACCGGGAAGCGAAACGGGTCAACCGGGAGCAAGGAACGCGAAAAACAGAAAGTGAGATTTACACATGCCGTCGCCGACGCCCTCCTGGGCCGTCGGCGACGCCGCCTGAAGTTGTCCGTAGCCTGAAAATCACCGTAGACAGCGATTTAAGGCGTCGAGTTTGTATAGTTGTATTTGATTGTTTGCATAAAAAAAAGAAAAAAAAATCAGAAAATGTTATGAAAAAGATGAGAAAATTGTTGAAAAAAAAGAACAAAAATATATGTTCTTAGTTTGAGAAATAAAAGGCTAAAGTTGTTGCCTTGTAGTTGATGTTTATAGTTTAGTTTTGTTTAGAGTAGTCTTTTGTAATAAAAATCGAATTTTCATCACCTTAACCACTTTAAAATATCTGATTTCCTACCCTTAGCCTAGCCCTGTTACAACCCTTACAAAGACCTTATGACTTGTGTTTAGTGTTCGTGTTCGGTGGTGGAGAATGATTGAGTTGCAAGCTTATGCGGGTACGTGTTCTAATCGGTATTGAGCGATTATTCTTTGAAGTGCTAATACATTATGAAAATTAGCCAATTTAAAAACCGAGTGGAGAGAACATTGTGAGGGATATGCATGATTTGTTGGTTTCACGGGCGGGTTAATCTTGGATAACAATTTTATATGTGAATTCACTTTACCGTTAAATATGTTGAAAATTGTAAAGAGTTTGAACCTTAGTATGACAATAGACCTTAACCTTCGTCTCGGGAATGGGGAGTGTATTCTTTGTTCGACCCACGTGAAAATGAAAAACAGATTTGCTTGAGGGCAAGCAAAGGACAAGTGTGGGGATGTGATACGTGGTCGAAAACTGGAGATCGTAATTGCTTAATTTGATGTTTTTACACAAGTTTTAGTTTCGAATAGCCTACTTTTGATTAGATATGTATTTTGCAGGTCTAGCGGAGTTAAAGGAGCTTTTCAGGAGCTTTACGGGTCACCGGGATGAAAAACGAGCCACCGGGAAGCGAAATGGGTCAACCGGGAGCAAGGAACGCGAAAAACTGAAAGTGAGATTTACACATGCCGTCGCCGACGCCAGCCGTCGCCGACGCCGCCTGAAGTTGTCCGTAGCCTGAAAATCACCGTAGACAGCGATTTAAGGCGTCGAGTTTGTATAGTTGTATTTGATTGTTTGCATAAAAAAAAGAAAAAAAATCAGAAAATGTTATGAAAAAGATGAGAAAATTGTTGAAAAAAAAAGAACAAAAATATATGTTCTTAGTTTGAGAAATAAAAGGCTAAAGTTGTTGCCTTGTAGTTGATGTTTATAGTTTAGTTTTGTTTAGAGTAGTCTTTTGTAATAAAAATCGAATTTTCATCACCTTAACCACTTTAAAATATCTGATTTCCTACCCTTAGCCTAGCCCTGTTACAACCCTTACAAAGACCTTATGACTTGTGTTTAGTGTTCGTGTTCGGTGGTGGAGAATGATTGAGTTGCAAGCTTATGCGGGTACGTGTTCTAATCGGTTTTGAGCGATTATTCTTTGAAGTGCTAATACATTATGAAAATTAGCCAATTTATAAACCGAGTGGAGAGAACATTGTGAGGGATATGCATGATTTGTTGGTTTCACGGGCGGGTTAATCTTGGATAACAATTTTATATGTGAATTCACTTTACCGTTAAATATGTTGAAAATTGTAAAGAGTTTGAACCTTAGTATGACAATAGACCTTAACCTTTGTCTCGGGAATGGGGAGTGTATTCTTTGTTCGACCCACGTGAAAATGAAAAACAGATTTGCTTGAGGGCAAGCAAAGGACAAGTGTGGGGATGTGATACGTGGTCGAAAACTGGAGATCGTAATTGCTTAATTTGATGTTTTTACACAAGTTTTAGTTTCGAATAGCCTACTTTTGATTAGATATGTATTTTGCAGGTCTAGCGGAGTTAAAGGAGCTTTTCGGGATCTTTACGGGTCACCGGGATGAAAAACGAGCCACCGGGAAGCGAAACGGGTCAACCGGGAGCAAGGAACGCGAAAAACAGAAAGTGAGATTTACACATGCCGTCGCCGACGCCCTCCTGGGCCGTCGGCGACGCCGCCTGAAGTTGTCCGTAGCCTGAAAATCACCGTAGACAGCGATTTAAGGCGTCGAGTTTGTATAGTTGTATTTGATTGTTTGCATAAAAAAAAGAAAAAAATCAGAAAATGTTATGAAAAAGATGAGAAAATTGATGAAAAAAAAGAACAAAAATATATGTTCTTAGTTTGAGAAATAAAAGGCTAAAGTTGTTGCCTTGTAGTTGATGTTTATAGTTTAGTTTTGTTTAGAGTAGTCTTTTGTAATAAAAATCGAATTTTCATCACCTTAACCACTTTAAAATATCCGATTTCCTACCCTTAGCCTAGCCCTGTTACAACCCTTACAAAGACCTTATGACTTGTGTTTAGTGTTCGTGTTCGGTGGTGGAGAATGATTGAGTTGCAAGCTTATGCGGGTACGTGTTCTAATCGGTTTTGAGCGATTGTTCTTTGAAGTGCTAATACATTATGAAAATTAGCCAATTTATAAACCGAGTGGAGAGAACATTGTGAGGGATATGCATGATTTGTTGGTTTCACGGGCGGGTTAATCTTGGATAACCATTTTATATGTGAATTCACTTTACCGTTAAATATGTTGAAAATTGTAAAGAGTTTGAACCTTAGTATGACAATAGACCTTAACCTTCGTCTCGGGAATGGGGAGTCTATTCTTTGTTCGACCCACGTGAAAATGAAAAACAGATTTGCTTTAGGGCAAGCAAAGGACAAGTGTGGGGATGTGATACGTGGTCGAAAAATGGTGATCGTAATTGCTTAATTTGATGTTTTTACATAAGTTTTAGTTTCGAATAGCCTACCTTTGATTAGATATGTATTTTGCAGGTCTAGCGGAGTTAAAGGAGCTTTTCGGGAGCTTTACGGGTCACCGGGATGAAAAACGAGCCACCGGGAAGCGAAACGGGTCAACAGGGAGCAAGGAACGCGAAAAACAAAAAGTGAGATTTGCACATGCCGTCGCCGACGCCCTCCTGGGCTGTTGGCGACGTCGCCTGAAGTTGTCCGTAGCCTGAAAATCACCGTAGACAGCGATTTAAGGCGTCGGGTTTGTATAGTTGTATTTGATTGTTTGCATAAAAAAAAGAAAAAAATCAGAAAATGTTATGAAAAAGATGAGAAAATTGTTGAAAAAAAAGAACAAAAATATTTGTTCTTAGTTTGAGAAATAAAAGGCTAAAGTTGTTGCCTTGTAGTTGATGTTTATAGTTTAGTTTTGTTTAGAGTAGTCTTTTGTAATAAAAATCTAATTTTCATCACCTTAACCACTTTAAAATATCTGATTTCCTACCCTTAGCCTAGCCCTGTTACAACCCTTACAAAGACCTTATGACTTGTGTTTAGTGTTCGTGTTCGGTGGTGGAGAATGATTGAGTTGCAAGCTTATGCGGGTACGTGTTCTAATCGGTTTTGAGCGATTATTCTTTGAAGTGCTAATACATTATGAAAATTAGCCAATTTATAAACCGAGTGGAGAGAACATTGTGAGGGATATGCATGATTTGTTGGTTTCACGGGCGGGTTAATCTTGGATAACAATTTTATATGTGAATTCACTTTACCGTTAAATATGTTGAAAATTGTAAAGAGTTTGAACCTTAGTATGACAATAGACCTTAACCTTCGTCTCGGGAATGGGGAGTGTATTCTTTGTTCGACCCACGTGAAAATGAAAAACAGATTTGCTTGAGGGCAAGCAAAGGACAAGTGTGGGGATGTGATACGTGGTCGAAAACTGGAGATCGTAATTGCTTAATTTGATGTTTTTACACAAGTTTTAGTTTCGAATAGCCTACTTTTGATTAGATATGTATTTTGCAGGTCTAGCGGAGTTAAAGGAGCTTTTCGGGAGCTTTACGGGTCACCGGGATGAAAAACGAGCCACCGGGAAGCGAAACGGGTCAACCGGGAGCAAGGAACGCGAAAAACAGAAAGTGAGATTTACACATGCCGTCGCCGACGCCCTCCTGGGCCGTCGGCGACGCCGCCTGAAGTTGTCCGTAGCCTGAAAATCACCGTAGACAGCGATTTAAGGCGTCGAGTTTGTATAGTTGTATTTGATTGTTTGCATAAAAAAAAAGAAAAAAAATCAGAAAATGTTATGAAAAAGATGAGAAAATCGATGAAAAAAAAGAACAAAAATATATGTCCTTAGTTTGAGAAATAAAAGGCTAAAGTTGTTGCCTTGTAGTTGATGTTTATAGTTTAGTTTTGTTTAGAGTAGTCTTTTGTAATAAAAATCGAATTTTCATCACCTTAACCACTTTAAAATATCCGATTTCCTACCCTTAGCCTAGCCCTGTTACAACCCTTACAAAGACCTTATGACTTGTGTTTAGTGTTCGTGTTCGGTGGGGGAGAATGATTGAGTTGCAAGCTTATGCGGGTACGTGTTCTAATCGGTTTTGAGCGATTGTTCTTTGAAGTGCTAATACATTATGAAAATTATCCAATTTATAAACCGAGTGGAGAGAACATTGTGAGGGATATGCATGATTTGTTGGTTTCACGGGCGGGTTAATCTTGGATAACCATTTTATATGTGAATTCACTTTACCGTTAAATATGTTGAAAATTGTAAAGAGTTTGAACCTTAGTATGACAATAGACCTTAACCTTCGTCTCGGGAATGGGGAGTGTATTCTTTGTTCGACCCACGTGAAAATGAAAAACAGATTTGCTTGAGGGCAAGCAAAGGACAAGTGTGGGGATGTGATACGTGGTCGAAAAATGGTGATCGTAATTGCTTAATTTGATGTTTTTACACAAGTTTTAGTTTCGAATAGCCTACCTTTGATTAGATATATATTTTGCAGGTCTAGCGGAGTTAAAGGAGCTTTTCGGCAGCTTTACGGGTCACCGGGATGAAAAACGAGCCACCGGGAAGCGAAACGGGTCAACCGGGAGCAAGGAACGCGAAAAACAGAAAGTGAGATTTACACATGCCGTCGCCGACGCCCTCCTGGGCCGTCGGCGACGCCGCCTGAAGTTGTCCGTAGCCTGAAAATCACCGTAGACAGCGATTTAAGGCGTCGAGTTTGTATAGTTGTATTTGATTGTTTGCATAAAAAAAAAGAAAAAAAATCAGAAAATGTTATGAAAAAGATGAGAAAATTGATGAAAAAAAAGAACAAAAATATATGTCCTTAGTTTGAGAAATAAAAGGCTAAAGTTGTTGCCTTGTAGTTGATGTTTATAGTTTAGTTTTGTTTAGAGTAGTCTTTTGTAATAAAAATCGAATTTTCATCACCTTAACCACTTTAAAATATCCGATTTCCTACCCTTAGCCTAGCCCTGTTACAACCCTTACAAAGACCTTATGACTTGTGTTTAGTGTTCGTGTTCGGTGGTGGAGAATGATTGAGTTGCAAGCTTATGCGGGTACGTGTTCTAATCGGTTTTGAGCGATTATTCTTTGAAGTGCTAATACATTATGAAAATTATCCAATTTATAAACCGAGTGGAGAGAACATTGTGAGGGATATGCATGATTTGTTGGTTTCACGGGCGGGTTAATCTTGGATAACCATTTTATATGTGAATTCACTTTACCGTTAAATATGTTGAAAATTGTAAAGAGTTTGAACCTTAGTATGACAATAGACCTTAACCTTCGTCTCGGGAATGGGGAGTCTATTCTTTGTTCGACCCACGTGAAAATGAAAAACAGATTTGCTTGAGGGCAAGCAAAGGACAAGTGTGGGGATGTGATACGTGGTCGAAAAATGGTGATCGTAATTGCTTAATTTGATGTTTTTACACAAGTTTTAGTTTCGAATAGCCTACCTTTGATTAGATATGTATTTTGCAGGTCTAGCGGAGTTAAAGGAGCTTTTCGGCAGCTTTACGGGTCACCGGGATGAAAAACGAGCCACCGGGAAGCGAAACGGGTTAACCGGGAGCAAGGAACACGGAAAACAAAAAGTGAGATTTGCACATGCCGTCGCCGACGCCCTCCTGGGCTGTTGGCGACGCCGCCTGAAGTTGTCCGTAGCCTGAAAATCACCGTAGACAGCGATTTAAGGCGTCGAGTTTGTATAGTTGTATTTGATTGTTTGCATAAAAAAAAGAAAAAAAAATCAGAAAATGTTATGAAAAAGATGAGAAAATTGTTGAAAAAAAAGAACAAAAATATATGTTCTTAGTTTGAGAAATAAAAGGCTAAAGTTGTTGCCTTGTAGTTGATGTTTATAGTTTTGTTTTGTTTAGAGTAGTCTTTTGTAATAAAAATCGAATTTTCATCACCTTAACCACTTTAAAATAACTGATTTCCTACCCTTAGGCTAGCCCTGTTACAACTCTTACAAAGACCTTATGACTTGTGTTTAGTGTTCGTGTTCGGTGGTGGAGAATGATTGAGTTGCAAGCTTATGCGGGTACGTGTTCTAATCGGTATTGAGCGATTATTCTTTGAAGTGCTAATACATTATGAAAATTAGCCAATTTATAAACCGAGTGGAGAGAACATTGTGAGGGATATGCATGATTTGTTGGTTTCACGGGCGGGTTAATCTTGGATAACAATTTTATATGTGAATTCACTTTACCGTTAAATATGTTGAAAATTGTAAAGAGTTTGAACCTTAGTATGACAATAGACCTTCACCTTCATCTCGGGAATGGGGAGTGTATTCTTTGTTCGACCCACGTGAAAATGAAAAACAGATTTGCTTGAGGGCAAGCAAAGGACAAGTGTGGGGATGTGATACGTGGTCGAAAACTGGAGATCGTAATTGCTTAATTTGATGTTTTTACACAAGTTTTAGTTTCGAATAGCCTACTTTTGATTAGATATGTATTTTGCAGGTCTAGCGGAGTTAAAGGAGCTTTTCGGGAGCTTTACGGGTCACCGGGATGAAAAACGAGCCACCGGGAAGCGAAACGGGTCAACCGGGAGCAAGGAACGCGAAAAACAGAAAGTGAGATTTACACATGCCGTCGCCGACGCCCTCCTGGGCCGTCGGCGACGCCGCCTGAAGTTGTCCGTAGCCTGAAAATCACCGTAGACAGCGATTTAAGGCGTCGAGTTTGTATAGTTGTATTTGATTGTTTGCATAAAAAAAAAGAAAAAAAATCAGAAAATGTTATGAAAAAGATGAGAAAATTGATGAAAAAAAAGAACAAAAATATATGTCCTTAGTTTGAGAAATAAAAGGCTAAAGTTGTTGCCTTGTAGTTGATGTTTATAGTTTAGTTTTGTTTAGAGTAGTCTTTTGTAATAAAAATCGAATTTTCATCACCTTAACCACTTTAAAATATCCGATTTCCTACCCTTAGCCTAGCCCTGTTACAACCCTTACAAAGACCTTATGACTTGTGTTTAGTGTTCGTGTTCGGTGGTGGAGAATGATTGAGTTGCAAGCTTATGTGGGTACGTGTTCTAATCGGTTTTGAGCGATTGTTCTTTGAAGTGCTAATACATTATGAAAATTAGCCAATTTATAAACCGAGTGGAGAGAACATTGTGAGGGATATGCATGATTTGTTGGTTTCACGGGCGGGTTAATCTTGGATAACCATTTTATATGTGAATTCACTTTACCGTTAAATATGTTGAAAATTGTAATGAGTTTGAACCTTAGTATGACAATAGACCTTAACCTTCGTCTCGGGAATGGGGAGTGTATTCTTTGTTCGACCCACGTGAAAATGAAAAACAGATTTGCTTGAGGGCAAGCAAAGGACAAGTGTGGGGATGTGATACGTGGTCGAAAACCGGTGATTGTAATTGCTTAATTTGATGTTTTTACACAAGTTTTAGTTTCGAATAGCCTACTTTTGATTAGATATGTATTTTGCAGGTCTAGCGGAGTTAAAGGAGCTTTTCGGGAGCTTTACGGGTCACCGGGATGAAAAACAAGCCACCGGGAAGCGAAACGGGTCAACCGGGAGCAAGGAACGCGAAAGTGAGATTTACACATGCCATCGCCGACGCCCTCCTGGGCCGTCGGCGACGCCGCCTGAAGTTGTCCGTAGCTGAAAATCACCGTAGACAGTGATTTAAGGCGTTGGCACCTTTTGACATTTCGACACACCGTCGGCGACGGGCCATATGTTCGTCGGCGACGGTCCTTCTTTCTTCCAGACGCGCATTGTTGATTTCTAGGGTGTTTGAACAATCTAAAAACATCTTAGTCATCATTATTCGGGAGTTACACATTGACTAGAGGTTTGAACTTGATCTGGGTTCCTATTCTCACCTACCATTCATCACCAATCCATATCCAACATCCGAATCAACCGAATTAGAACCCTAATTCATCACTATTCCATTCATCATTCACTTCACTATCACCAATCATCCACAAACCCTAACCATTAATCCATTCATCCATATTCAAGCTTCAAGATGACCCAATTCAAGTCTCAAGTATCCGTTGATCAAGCCTTGTTCACCATCAGCGGCTAATTCCTTGGAGGTTTCACCCCGGTGTAGGTTATTGTAAGTCTAGGGTTTGAACAATGTTTTAGTTTGATTTTGTGACAATTTGAATTGTATTTGAATTGATTGACAATTGTCTTGCATTTGAACTATATTTTTGAATTGTCGAGTGAGTTATGAAATTTGACTTTGCGAAACAAGTTTGTGCAATTATGCCTTGTCATTCAAAAGGTTTTACTTTTCCTTGCTCCCGGTTGTCCCGTTTCGCTTCCCGGTGCCTTGTTTTTCATCCCGGTGACCCGTAAAGCTCCCGAAAAGCTCCTTTAACTCCGCTAGACCTGCAAAATACATATCTAATCAAAAGTAGGCTATTCGAAATTAAAACTTGTGTAAAAACATCAAATTAAGCAAATACGATCACCAGTTTTCGACCACGTATCACATCCCCACCTTCATTTGTCGCAACCTGTTAAAACGTTTATACTCCCTAGAATTGTTCGGGTAGTCCATATAGGGAATACCCAAACAATCACCCCCGGCCATCTCATCGAATCCAGACACCATTCCCGCACCAAACTCCTCGTCTGACGACATATCTGCAAAAATTAATATATAATACGTGTCATATTATAAACTTTTTACAATTTTATAAACTTGTAATAATTTTAGTAACGAATTGTATAGCCGAATAATCAACACTTCACGCCAAATAAGACATAACTAAATAACTAATCATTTATTTTTATTTGTAACACATTGTTCTTCAGTAAACCTTTCGAGCTAATTTTTTTATAACTTACATTTAATTTTTACAGAAATATTAACTAAATTTAGAAAACAAAATAATTTCTATAAAAACTTTTTACAATTTTAATGTTTAAATTTAAGATTTGTACTAAATAAAGTTTAAAAAAAGTGAAGGACCAGAACGACTATTATTGTCAAATTGAAAAATATTAGACACCACATTGTCAAGTCCCTAAAACTTTCAAAACTGCTTTACCGGCGAGATTCCGGCAAGTTTCCGGCAACCCCGGAACCGCTAATCGGATTCGTTTTCATCTATTTCTTTTGCGTCAACCTTTATCTACATCCTAAACTAATCTATAACCCAAACCATATCCCCCGTCGCTTATCCGGTCACCATCCCCAACTATTCCGGTGACAGTCCCCAACTATTCCGGTGACACCTTTATCACCATCCCCAACTATTTCGGTGACAGTCCCCAACTATTCCGGTGACAGTCCCCAACTTATCCGGTCAACCTTTACCACCCACCACCGACAAAAATTAAAAAAAAAACAAAAATAAACAAAGGAAAGATGAAATAAGACACTAACCTTTTATGAAAATATGGACCGTATAGGTTGATACGTTCTAAACCGAGCTATACGAGAGAGACAGTGTGTGTTCTCTTGGTGTTTTAGTGTGTGGGGTTAAAATGTTTTAGATCTATTCTCTATTTGGTCAAACCTGAAAAGTAGTTTTTGAATTAATGAGGGGCGTATAGGGCAATAAGGGGCATATAATTTTTTTTCTTTTTGAATCAATGAGCAGCGTATAGGGCAATAAGGGCCGGATAGATTTTTTTCTTTTTTAATCTCTGAAACTAAGCATAAGAAAATTAATAATCGGGATGACTAATGGGTGAGACACTTGTCCCAGTGGAAGGGACGGGTGCATTTAAGGGAAAGGTCACGAGTTCGATCCGGGTTTTTTAATTTTTTTGGGTTTTTTTCTTTTTTAATCTTAATTAAATCAGAAAATTTATTAAACTAATTATAACAGAAAATTTATTAAATTAATTAAAACCGAAAAATTTATGAAATTTTTTATAAAAAATTTATTAAATTAATTAAAACCGAAAAATTTATTAAATTAATTAAAACCGAAAAATTTATTAAATTAATTATAACATTAATAACAATAAATAATAATAATAATAACAAC